>CM051236.1:189319436-189967769 GCA_027917425.1 Gastrophryne carolinensis
AGTGTGCAACATGTGTTTGCCCTAACTACTTCACGTAAATTAACTATTGCTAGCACACATCATGGTGTGGCCAGAAACATAGGGTTGCTTTCCAGTTGGCTAGCACTGTAGTGTGGTTTGTGATGTTAATGTACATTAGCAAACCAGCTGAGACAATGGACCAGGAAACGTGTCTGTTAAAAGTGGTCCAAGACCCAGGATTGTGAATATTCAGTGTATTAGTCTACTTTGGCAGAGCAACACAATTTTAGTCCGCCACCGCCCCTGCCTTCCGCACATCACTCCGCCAGTGTGTGCGCACGCGCATGCCAGTATGAAACAGAGCGCAGGCGCACACACATCTCGAGTGCCACACAGGAGGCAGGGACAATGGCTTCTGCCACCCCCAAAGAGGGAAGTAGTTTGTGGTGTTTGGTTGGGGGGGGGCCCTGGGTGAGGGATGTGATTGGGCAGGGAAGGCGCCATAATCCAAGCAATATCATCAATGTTTGTGGGTCCACTTTAAGGAATGACATAAATTCCAAAATGAACTAGCTTAAAACATACACTTACCACGACTATGCCCGAGGAGGATTTGACGCCAAAAATCCATGGAGGTGCCGCCTATATGATGCCCTGCAAATTACAGAGGAATAGCAAGGGCTAAGCACAAATGGTCAGATGAAACCTGTCACAGACTAACAATTAAAACATGTAAACTCACCAGGGGATGAAGCGCCACTTGAAGCCCAGGGAGGGCTCTGAGGAGGAGGCGGGGAGCCTCGGCTCCTCACACTCTGCTCAGAAGATCCACCAGGCAAAGGGCCACCCTCCTCCCTCTCACTCCCTGCTTGAGAGTGGCCCCTTGCCTGGTGAGAGTCCTCAGACTCAGAGTGTGAGGAGCTGAGGCTTGATCCAGCCTGCCCCCCAGCAGCACACTCCTCTGGGGCGTCATCCCCTTCCTCCCCTGGGTCCTCTAAATAGGACCCGCGGGAGGGACCCTCCCCCGATGACTCCCCCGAGTCCGCCTGCCTGGTTCGGGGGAGGAATCCCTTCCCACGTTTCCCCAGGGGAGGACGCTTATCTGTGTGGAGGGGGTGAAAGGAAATAATTAATATAAAGAGCAAAAAAGGACACAGCTTAGCAGATGATTCTGCACAAAGGCAAAAAAGAACATAAGGTTTAACTTACCTGATGCGTAGGCATCATATAGGCGGTACACGCCTTCTGGGTCCCGGCGCTTAAAATCAGACCATTTTTGTTGGATCGCCCGGATGGTCAGGTCGGTCTGGAAGCGCCGGGACACAGTGGCCTTCACCTCCATGGCAAGGCGTTTTTTCGCTCCTCGGGCATAGTCGTATTCGGCCAGGCAGAAGTCCTAGGAAAAAAAAAAAAAATATAAAAAAAAAAAAAAACATGACCTCAGAACAATGTCATAAACAGTTATACAGAGACAAGATCAAAGTGGACCCACACCCAGGATTTACATTATTCTGGGTTTGGGTGCACTTTTGTGGGCCACAACTATTGTGGGTGGCCCACTGTCTGCAACCCCCTTTGAAGGGCCCAAATACACCGCTGAGGACACTCCCACGTCACTCCGCAAGCCAAACACAGCGCTCCACGCCGGTGTGGTATGCGCAGCCAAGGGCCTTGGGAGGTGCATACCAGCTCAGCTGTGTCTGCACGGCAAAGTACGCATGTGGCGTTTGACTCTAACAGGGAGTGCGCCTGCACACCAAATGAAAATATGTATGGCGCAGGGGTACACCCTGCTAGAGGTAAGCGCAATAGGCATCCGCAACTCACGCATGCACAGATGGGACGGGGCAGAGGTAATTTTTAGGGCCCTCCAGGGGGGGGGGGGGGCCATCCAAGCAGGACATCCACAATGGGGATGCCCCATGTGGAGTGTTAAATTTTGGCCTAAAAACAATAAAAATTCTGCCCCTATCCCCCCTGTGTGTTTATCAATTTTTAAGCTAAAAATACATAACTAAAATACTCACTTTCACAACCTGGCCATTTACACGGCTATCCACCCGGGTGCGCCTTTGTTTCTTGGGCCCAGGAGGGGAATGGGTGGGAGGGGTGGTATTTGGGGAAGGTGAGGTAGGTGGGGGATGTGGGGGAGGGGTGGTGGGTCCGGAATCTGAGGAGGAGCTGGGGAGGCGCATTACTCGCCGTTTGGGAGCCATATTGGAAACGCTAAGGAGGAAACAGGAACCGGAAATGACGCTAGCGACATGAGACAAATAAAAAACAAAACATAACAAAAATACGCACCGCGCCCCAGCAACAAGCTATTCTCAGCTATGTGCAAGCTAAGTGGCGGAAAAACTAAAATGACGCTTGAAAACAAGCTAGTGGCATAAGCGCAAGACAGTTTTACCTTAAGGTGGCGTTGAAACGCAAAGGAGGATCCAGGAACCGGATATGACGCAAGCAACTGTGCTGCAAAAATTAAAAAAAAAACATGCGTGCAGCAGGGACAAGCTAATATCAGCTATGTGCAAGCTAAGTGGCGGAAAAACATTAAAATGACGCTGAAAAACAAGCTATTGGCATAAGCGCAAGACAGTTTTACCTTAAGGTGGCGTTGAAACGCAAAGGAGGATCCCGGAACCGGATATGACGCAACCAACTGTGCTTCAAAATTCAAAAAAAAAAATGCGCGAAGCAGGGACAAGCTAATATCAGCTATGTGCAAGCTAAGTGGCGGAAAAACATTAAAATGACGCTGAAAAACAAGCTAGGGGCAAAGGCGCAACGAATTATTAGCTTGATTTAGCTGGGGATTCTACATACTGTAATGCATAGGTCCTTCTAAAGCATACACCGTTGTGCTTAAATATACAGAGCTTATTGCTTCACAAAGTCATCACACAATCTAACTAGACAACTACCTGAAAATGTGGCACACATGAGAATGCATAACGGGTTGTTATGAGCTGGTACGACTGAATGTTAATCCTGCAATATGTGGCCAGGCACGCTCACAACTACAGTGTATTCATTAACAACGACTGGGGTCGCGGGAAGTGAATTCCTTGCAAATGGCAGAAGGGCACATGTATGAACAGCACAGCGCCGCACAACGCAGCGCACCGAGGCACAGCGACGCTCGCGCCGCCACATAGCGAATTCAAACAGCGACTGCACAAACACTGACCAACACAGATTCATCAAGGACACGGCTGCCGAATAGCTTGGGCGCTGACAATTTCGAAGAGCGAACGTGACCGCCCAACCTGACAGGCTACAAAATAGCTTTACAAGCCCCGTTTGTGTGGAAAACCAGCGATTTTGAGGCCAATGAGTTTGGGTGGAGGAGATGCAATTCCCATGTCACTCACAACATTACATTGTGAAAAATCAAAAAAAAAAAAAAAAAGATAAATAACCAGCTAGATTCATAAAACATATCAATATAAACATGTGTTGAATTTTGTACCAAAGCAAAAAACCCCAAAACCACTAAAAACAATCATTGCAGCGTCTGCCATTGAAATGTATGGGAGAGCGGCAGGTAGCGCCAGGTAATACGTGTCGCTGTGAAGGAATTTGCAGCGGCGCTGTTCGGTCCAGCCGGCTTCATGATGAATGCCGCGCTAGCCGTCGCTCTCGCCGGCGCTAGCCTCATTTTGCTTGATAAATGCGTCATTGTGACCGCCGCCGGGCGTACTTGAGTCGGTAGTCGCCGTTAGCTGCCGCTACCTGACGCTCGTCAGACACTACCTGGCGCTATCGCTTGATGAATAAGGGCCTAAAGAAGCCAAATGTCCCTGCATGGCAAGACCACAACTGGGGGAACATAATTAATACAAAAACATTACCTTAGCCAGGGGTAGAAGAAGAATTCCCCCATTCAATGTGTGCAACAGAACTGTATGCAAATCAAAGGTTTACCAGAGTAATGTACAGAGAATAGATGTGCTAAAGGGCATGAAACTTACATTCTACCCGATCCTGTGCTACACAACTCTCTGCCGCAGTGCCGCTATGATAAACCAGAGCAGTGGGCAGGTGTTGCCTCTGTATGGAGCACTCTTGATTCACTTCAATGGAAGTTCCTTGAGTAAGGATGCACTCATTGAAGTTAATAATAATGCTCTGTACTGAGGTCACCCCCCACCTGCTGCACCAGCTTCTCATACTATACCTCTGCAACATCTGCACGTAAAGCTAAAAACTATCCTTAACAGAATATTGTAATTTTAGTGTGATAGAAGAATATATTTTTAAATTAGAAGAAGAATCCTCAAAAATGTCATATTAGACTACAACAAAATGGAAAAGAACAATTCCCAGATAACTTTTTTTTGCTTGCAAATAAATGAGCTTTAGTAACTGTCAACGGCTGAAAATGTTAACACTATAAAATGTAACACATTCTTTGCTTTATATACATCTGTCCAGAGTACAACCCCTTCATTCACTACAATAAAGGGTATGTGCCAAGTCTTGTCCTAGAATGGAGACTGGCCCTAGACAGTGGGGGACTCAATATCCCAGTTTTAACTCACTGGAGTAGGACAGAACAGCTGTTAGGGACAAATGGTGAGTATAGAGTTTTTTATTTTACATACCTGGACTAATCTTATTACTTAGTTGCATTGCTATTAATATCACTTAATTACTAAACTATATTGTTTAATAATATTTGAAGATATACTAAACGCAAGCACGATTGCCATCCCATTGTCATTGCTACACAACTCACTGTTCCAAATTTCAATCCGTTTTCAAAAAGACCCTGTAGTTCCTAAGTTATTTTATTTTATTTAAAAGTATTAGATCATTGGAGATGCAGAGAAACATTGAGGAGAAACAGTGACTGTGGCAACAGCGATGTGATGTAAGCACACTGTGTGCTTTACATATTCATAATGGGAGTTCTCTAACTCTTCTCTTCTCTGTGTGTGCTTGAGACCACTCTATAGCATAGTAAAAAAATAAGAGCATTGTTGTGCCTCTAGTTATTATTGCCAGTACATAGTGTGATCAGATAAAGGGGGTGAGAAATGCTGCAGGTGATCAGAGAGGGTGAGGCTTCATCGCTGCAGAGAGCGGCAGCCACTCCGGACTTCTGAGCAGGGAGTGGAGGTGTTTCTGTTCCTAGTCCCCTGAAGGATGATTGGTGGACCACATCGGGGGGGTTGGGCTTGCCAATCAATTTAAATTTAAACCAAATAACTGCTTAAAGTGGACCAACACCCAGGATTTTGACTATCCTGGGTCTTGGTCCACTTCGGTGGGGCACCCCCGATCGGGGTGCCCCGCTGTGTGAAACCCCCAACGGCCGGCGCGGGCGCGCGCACGTCTAGAGGGGCGCAAGGGTAAGGTAAGGAGTTTGGGGTGTTTGGGGGGGTTTCACCCTGCAGGACATCCCGATCTCGGATGTCCCGCGGAGAGGGAGGTGATCGGCCCGGGAATCTTATAGATTCCCGGGCCGATCACCGGTGGGTGTTGGTCCACTTTAAAGACTGCTAGGGGTGTAACTGGATTTGGAGGCCAAATCTTTAGAACAGGGACATATAAAAGTTTCGGACTAGGCACCATATGCTGAAGGTGAGTAAAGGTTTCCCTCCTTAAAGGTAGCTTGCTTTAATACCAGTAGTAGCAATTTTAAATAGCACATTGTTAAAAATCAATAGGCCAAAGAAATTAGTTTGAAAGCCGAACAACACCCTGGTGGTGTGACCCTGAAGACAAAAAGACTCCCGGACCAGCCGCTAGCCTTCCCCTAGGGCATGTCAGATTGGGATGACCCACGGTGTGAACCCTCAGACTAGAGGGAATACGGGGATGCAGTCAGTGGGCAAGTCACATTATCTGGCATTTTCTAGATCAGCCAAACTACAATCTCAAAAGTGGCCACTGTCCACTGCCGAGGCAGCATCATTGCCCAAGGTTTTCAGGTGGGGAGGGGGTTGTTGGGCAGGGAGGAAACAGCATATCTGAAATGAAAAAAATCACTAAAATCCATTTTATCTAAAGGGCCAAATTGGTCTTAAATCACAAAAAGTAAATAAGTAATAAGAAGGAAATATCTGAATGAATGAAAAGATACATCAAATATACATGAGCAAGTCATAACTAATCAAGCACTTTTATTGTGTTCATTAAAATTGTGTGTAGTCATCAGGAAAATCTGAATGTGTAATCAAAAATCCAGTGCTGGAGCTGCCAAATGTTGGTACTTCAGATATAATGCCAGCAGCTCACCGCCATTGTGTGACCTGTTGTGATTTCTAGGAACAGGCACCTCATGGTGGTATTTTTTTTTTCAGAGCAATATTGTTTTGGTGAATTCTTCTGAGAATGATTAACAAATCATAGCCATCCTGTGCTTATGAAAGTATCTGCCGAAAAAGTATATGATAACCCGTTTTCCTTACAATCATTACAGTACAATATTAGTACAGCAGAGATATTATAAGCATGTTAAAGAAACAGTCCAAGCAAAACACAAAATACACATATAGTACTTATCTTTTTTCCCTGTAACACTTCCTATACTAGTCTGGTTATTTAAAAATGTAATAGATCCCAAGATCAAGTCCCTCAGCATCTGCCAGTCGTTGCTGGAAGATGGGTTTAGTGGTAGATGTCATGCCCTTATACTGGTAGGATTGTTCCTTAGCATACAAGGCAAACAGGAAGGTTGTGTGAACTTCTAGTCTGACTCATTAGTGCTCACGCTTCAGGGCCCAATGTCAAACACACACAGGCCATAACTCCACTCTCTTCTGCATGATCAGTGCTTTGTTCGCCATCAGCCACTAGACTACGGCTGTAACCGCAATGAACGGCATCTGCACATACTTGCAAACGTGGTAAGTCAGGCCCTAAAACTACTGTCTTTTGCTACAAAAATGTAGATATACAATCCCTTTCTTAAAATAATCTCTGTAAATAAGCAGGGAGCAAGAACCTCACAGGGGCTGCTGACTGCTCCCATAAGTACTCACGCCAACCATTTAGAAATGGCTGGCATGGGTACATGCCTCAGCTAATGCTGGGGTGCTGGGGATACCACCGCAGTCCACGCATGTGGTGTAGGATCACCAATGTTGATGGTGTCTTTTAATAGTCTGCTTCTTCTTTTGCTGGTAAATTTGCACTATGTTTTTATGAAAGTAGGACAGATCCAGGACAACAAACATGATTTGCCAAGGATACATCTGAAAAATGCCTGGGGCCCTGCCATGATTATATCAGCCTGCATTTTGGCATTTAGAGGTGCATAAAGGAGGACCAAGTTATAAATGTTTGGATGTTATGATTATAAACATCCATCATTCTAGTATACAGTATCAATAAATGGGAAAATAAAGGTAAAATGAAAGTACCTCCATTACCAAATTTGACCATTTAAAACAAAACAGCACAAACATGTGTAGCTGGACCGATAGTCTAAAGAACTGAATAAAGGTTGCATATATCTGCAGATACATGTGGAAGCCACACTGCCCCGGCAAGGCACTCTGTATTTAGTGTGGTCCCTACTCTTAATTCTGAGTCCCCAAAGTTGGGACATGCAATGCAGACAAATATCTGAGAGCTACTCACCTGGGAAGCAGCCAGCCTCCCTTTAGAACACTTCACAGGGAGAAATCCATATTGACTGAATTCCTCCCTGCTTGTGCTCATGGCAATTCAAATGAATAAAGGGGGGTGGGAGCAGCTCAATCACAGTCTAAAGAACTGACTGACTGAATTCTTTCCAGGGGGCATGCAAAATGGGGATGCCTGCACCCCCACAATCACTGACACCGCTATCCCACACCATGCTGTTCTACAGTAGCGGAGGCTGATTCATTACTAACGCCAGGTATCGGCAGATGAGCGTCTGTATAGTGGCGCTTAGAGCGACCGCTAGTAGACGCTGTAAGCGGGTATCGGCCACTGTAACAGAGTGCCTCAGTCGCTGTAGTAACCTGGCTGGCATTGATGAATGTGATGTGTGTTGGGCGCTCTAACACCAGTACTGCAGCGAGCGAAAAGTAGAGCCAGCTCAGTGACACCAACTCTCTGGCGCTCTACACCATACTTATCAAAAAGGACACACACACAGCGTCAGTGCTCTAAATCTGGTCGCTATAGCATAGATCACCAGACGCTGTGTGATTAAAGTCTGTTTTTGAACACATATACACCAGTAACAAAGCGAAAACACATAGAATGACATTGTGACACTGTGACATTAACACCTTGGTTTTGCATACAGCGCCCGGCATTCACCAGATGCTGCCTGCCGCTACGAGGCACTACCTCGAGCTATCCCTTCTTAAATAACCCCCTAAGTCTGCTCCACAGCAGCAGCCATGCTCAGCCTACCCCATTGACTTCAATAAGTAAGCTGCTGCTGTAAATAAGATCCATTGATGGAACCTTAAAATAAATGAACATACACGCTTGCTCCCAGATGCCTTCTGAAAAGTAGGAAAAGCAGGCCCAAAGTTTGACTTTTGGGCTGCTTTTTTGGAGGCTCGCACGGTGGAAATGCGCAGTATGAAAGGAGTCTAAATGTTAAGCCCAACTTCAGGGCATATGTGTTTTTTTTTTTCTATGTAAATGAGGGGGTTTTGTTTCCATTGGAGAACAACCCTTTCTTTAACTTATTGCAACAATTGCCACAGCATCAAATTGATATTGGAAAGTTTGATGTATGTGGTAAGTTGTCTCCTATTACAGGAACGATTTGTGAGGATAAAGACGTCCTGAGGAGATAACATGAGCAGTTCAGGATAAAATCACCTCACAAAGTAAGCAATCACCTCACATAAGCTGATATCTCCTGCCTCCATTTCTGTGTGAAACAGGCCTTTTGTGTGTTTGGTCTGACATAAACAGGAAGGTTAGGAATAAGTGAAAAAGGCAGTGAATGTAAATGATGTGTGAGAGGCTAAATATACAATGTTACCTTTTGATATTTTCTGAATGTCATTGCAATGGCAACCATGGTAGAAGTGGGAAAGCTCAAACGCTAAGCTTTCCATTATAATGTGCTGAAGGGCTCCCAGGAAAAGCAACGCAGAGTGATTAGCCTGCACATATGTGGGCTAAGCAAAGCTTTGACCCCATTTAACCAATTCATGACACTCAGATTTTTACCCATAAAGTGAAGTAGCTTTTATCCATTTTACCAAGTAATACCTCTGTAGCATCTGCAGCTGCCAATGGTAAGACTTAGATAATTAGCGTGGAGAACTGTCCAAGCATGCTCTAACTTTCTCCCACCATATCCCCCGTGGAAAAAGTGTCACATAAGCCATTACAAAGCATAACATTACCTACATACCTATTCTAATAAAACTCCAATAGTTGGCACTACCCAGTAATGATAGCAATATATCATGTGGTGCTTCTCCATGGAGGCATAAAGTACATGCAACCAAACCAATAGAGAGTGTGCAGTTCTCTATCAAGCCTTTGGATGGCAGCACCACCCAGCACCAATAAACGAAACAATCATATAAAAAATATACATTTATTAGGGTTCAAAGACTGTCATACAGAAATACACATACATGGTATCTGTAGTAGTTTCAACCACTACATCAGGGAAATATAAGTATAAGTAAATACTTTCCCGACGCAGTGGTTGAGACTACCACGGAATGTGTGGGATCTTCACATCCTTGTCATCTGGAGGAACTGATTCCATTTTAACCAGCTGAGTAACCTTTTGTTTGTCTTGTTTTTGTGCCTCTTTGTTCTTATTTGTCACATTGTATGAGGACGGAGCAAGTGGGGGGTCACACCTCCACTCCTCTCTTATTTGGTCTAAGAATAAAGTATAATTAGCACTTGCACGTTAGGTAGCACTTATTAGCACTTCAGTAATTTTGTAATAGTATCTTATTAATTGTGTGTGGGTACCAGCTTAGCTATGGTTCCTCCTGTGTTCAACAATTTACACAAAAAACGCTATACTCACCTTTTCTCCTATGCAGCCCATCACTCCTGGTCCGGGAAAGCAGCTCTTACCTGATTGCCGCATCCATGTCCCTTGCCTTTCCGGGCGTTGCATATCTCTTCCTGCTTCTCCATTGCAGAGACGACCCCCCCCCCCATCACTGATAGCTGGCATGCCCCCCTCTATTCTCTGCAATGAAAAGGGACGTGTTAGGTCTTCACACGCCCCTTTCCGAATGTGGTTGTGTACCAGTCCCCAGTAAAATCTGGGGACTGGGCTACGGAAAAGGG
This sequence comes from Gastrophryne carolinensis, assembly GCA_027917425.1. Classification (NCBI taxonomy): domain Eukaryota; kingdom Metazoa; phylum Chordata; class Amphibia; order Anura; family Microhylidae; genus Gastrophryne; species Gastrophryne carolinensis. Next base: position 189,329,631 of record CM051236.1, read on the forward strand.
CCTGAATCTTCAATCGATTTATTTAGCAGACCAGCAGGATATATTATCTACATGACAAGTGAGCAAACAATGATTTGTTTTACTTTTATCCTGGACAATTCTTTAAACCACTTATGTATGTATATGTAATGTAATGTATGTTGCCCTTCCTCCTCACATTGTCTAGGATATGCCTTCAGTAATCCAAATTTTAATCTGCTACGCTGCTAAACTAACCTAAATGCTGTACTAAATAGCAGTGGGAGTACCCCGGGGATCACTTAAATGTCACATAAAGCACTTGACTCTTTAAAGCCAAGAGACATTAGTAGACGGTTCAAAGTGCTGTTATCTAAAATACAAAACACAGATTAGTAGCTGCAGAGAGCTCAGATCATTTATGGAGAGTAAAAGTGCTGATGTGTCTCACAAATGTAAAACAGATATGTAAGCACATCCTAGTATTTAACTGCCAAAGCTGAATAGAGTTCTGTCTCTTATTGCATCTAGTCATGAAGAAATATGCATGTTCTTTTCATATACTGTATCTTATAATGAGGTAGCCTCCTGCAGCAGCTCTTAGCTCACAATTTCCTTTTACTCACCTCTCCAGCAGTGTGTAACTTTTCAGAGCTGCTGTAAATCAGTTCCCCTGCTGTTCACTTATTTGGATTACGTGTTAATTAGGTCAGAAAGCACACAGCTAACGACGAGTTGAACTAAATGTCTGGATACAAATGAGAACAATTACAAAACTTGTGCTCAAAGCATTGTGCAAGTTTCAAGAATGACAAAGCAGCAATATAAATGAATTGCTGATGAAGGTTTAGGTCAGGGGCTGTGTGACAATGCCTAACAGCTGCATAAGGCTAAACAACTGGGTGAGGGTCAGGGGTTTACTTACCATAGAGGCAGGGATGGCAGCTACTACCAGACTCATGACATAAAAAGGACCTGGTTCAAGCTGCTTCGACTGCCTTGCAGCACCTGTGGGGCACCTTGTGGGGTCTGTTTCTTGTCCAGGGTGCTGCGACACATAACTAAAATGCCAGCACCTTGTTTATCCCAGCGCTCAGTGTATAGAGTGCTGGGGAAAACAAGGTGCTGGCTTCTTTGTTCCATACTGTACAGCCTACAACCCTGACCACCAGAATTCCCTGCAGATAGTTCTCCAACCCCTTATACTTAGACAGCTCCTAGAACCAGAAATGGACCCACAGTAGTATCAGTAAGTACAGTAAATCTCCCTTATTCTGGAGGGGGCACTATGACTTTTGCTATGGGACCCTGTGAAGCCTATATGCACCCCTGATGAGGGAACATTATATTTTGGCTCCTGGGGGTTCTGCTCTGTATTCTTCAAAGCCACTGCATCCCCACAGGAAAATCCTGGTCTCTTCATAGACCCAAACTTGTGCCTTCTCCCCTTATTGGAGAGAGGGAAACCTGGCTATAAATGGCCTAAGCCCTATTCCCCTTCATTTGTAACCTAAACACATATATTGTATTCACAATTGATTTTTCATTGCAGATTCCATGATTTCTTTGCATCAACTTTATTTCACAGGCAAAAAACGCAGCCCATGTTCTCAATGCAATATCTGATTTACTGCTCAGTACAGAGTAATCCTTGAATACCACCTTCAGAGGAGTGTGATCTCATCAGGGAGTGCACCTTTTCTAAGGTGTTGTCTTCCGATGGGCCAATTAGGCAGAAGGTAATCTCTGTAAACAGGTCTGCAGGGTTGGTTGGGACCCCTGGCATTTCCCCGAGGGCTTTCCTATACTTCCCCTGGTGGTTCTGACTTAAATTAGACCTTGAAGGAACTGTACACCCAAAAAAAAATTTGGGCTGGTCCAGTGCTCATAAACCTCTTGGTTTCTTGAGAACAAGTCATACAGAAGGCACATGTCCCAGTATTCCTTAGGCACATGACCAGTATTCCTTAGGCACATGACCAACACGTGCTTTCTCTTGGCCCTTTCTCCCTCAATCCTGAAGCTGTGCATTGCAGTCAATAGAAGGGGATGGAGCAGTCACAGTGTCTGACATTAGTGCCGGGGTAGCAAGTCCTAAACTCAGAAACTGGGTGGCCTCGGACACATTTTTTATTTGTGAAAAAAATAAAAAGTTTATATTTTTTAAACTTTGTTGCATTTTTTTTAACTAAACAATGTCATTTCTTCAAAAACATATTAATTGTGAAAGCCTCATTCCTCCCAATTAGCACAGAGGTATAGGGTAGACACCCTTTCCTGCCCTGGAGACCCCCCAAACTGAACTACTTGTAAGGAACTTACTTTCATCATGGGGCCCGCAGCGAGTGTCTGCTGAGCGGTGCGGCGCTGGACAGCTTCCTGCTGCTCCGATCTGACGGGGAGCGTGGCGCACCGGCCATCTCCCTCACTCCTCTCTAGCTGTGTGGCCCGCACTCCGGCAGGTTTGCTGCCAGGAGGCGCTGCGCTGCAAGTGGCAGGCGGCGCAGTGTCCTCTTCACCTGTGTTGCATCAGGGGCTGGTCAGCCCTGCTCTCGGGACTGACCAGCCCCTGGAAGTGTTGCACCAATCACATTCTAGTATTGCAGGAATCAGCACATACACATCCCCCCAGGGTGGCCATTGGTCAGTTCCCCAATAAATATGGAGTCAGACAGTGATAGCCTCTTGTGATTAGGGTGTGATTTTGCTAGTGATTATCTGTTTCCGACCCGGCTTGATTGACCATCCCCATCCGCCTGTACCGACCTTTGCTTTGTCTGACCTTGAACCTGCCTGCCCCTCGGATACCCCGCTATCTCTGACCTCCCGGGTTGATCCTTTGGCTACCCCTGACTACGCACCTGTCTCATCCCTTGGAATTGGGGGTTGTCTGCTTACAGAAGGCTGGTGTCCCGCTGGGCATCACACTACTATTGTTATTGTTAAAGTTTCTTTATAAAGCACCATCATACAAACAGGGTAAAACAACTAACTTACAATACATGACATAAAAGCACAAATACATAATCACACAGAAATACACTAGGATAGATGGCTCTGCCCTTATGGGCTTACAATCGAAAGAATAGATTGAAAAGGTGCTAGTCTGGTCTGTTTGTTGGTAGACCACAAAAGAGAGTGTTGCAGTAATTTAGTCAGGAGATTATCAGGGCATGCACGAAGGTTTTGGTGGTATCAGGAGATGTTTTTGAGTTGGAGATGGCAGGAGGTGGCAAGTGATTGAATGTGAGGTGAAAATGAGAGAAAGGAGTCCAATATACCACCAAGGCATCAGGCATGGGGAGTTGCAATAATTGTGCAATATGTGCCACATATAGTCAATATAATTGATGTGGAGGCAGTAGGAGAGTTTGATGTTGGGAAAACAACAAACCCAGTCTTGTACATGTTTAGTTTGAGGAAGCGAGATGACATGAATGATGAGATAGCTGTCAGACAGTCAGGAACACAGGATAGGAGAGAAGATAGATCTGGCCCAGAGAGGTAGATTTGAGTGTCGTCTGCATAGAGGTGATGTTGGAAGCCAAATTAGTTTATAAGTTGTCCAAGACCATAGGTTTAGACTGAGAAGAGCAGTCCAAGAACAGAATCTTGTTGTACACCAACTAACAACTGAGGAAATCACATATGAGTGGGACACACTAAATGTGCGATCAGAAAGGAGAGGAAAGCCATGAAAGTGCATGGTGCATTGGAGTAGAAGAGGGTGGTGGAAGCATAGTATAGGTCAAGGAGGATAAGGATGGAGTAGTGGCCTTTAGATTTTGCTGTTAATAGACTGTTAATTACTTTGGTCCAGGTGGTTTCAGTAGATTGCAGCAGAATCCAGGTTGAAGAGGCTTTTGTAAAGAGTTAGCAGAGATATAGCATGCCGATTTAGAGTGAATGTGCTGTTCCAGAGGTTTGGATGAAAAAGGAAGCAAAGAGATAGGTTGGTAACTGATGAGGGTCATTGGGTCCATAAAGGATTTTTTGAGTATTGGGGTTATGACCGCATGTTTGAATAGATAAGGGAAGGTGCTGGGTGAGAGAGATTGAATAGTGATGTGAGAGCCGGTGTGAGGGATGAGGCCAGTTGTGAAATAAGATGGGATGGAAAGGGGTCTAGAGGGCAAGTAGTGAGGTGGGCTTTGGAGATCAGGGAGGACAGTCTTTGTTCTGATAGCAGAGTGAAATGGGTTAGGGAAGTCATTAGAGGGGGAGTCAAGTGGGGTGCAGTAGATAGAGAAGTTAAGCCAGCACGGAGGCTGTAAATTTTGTTAGTGAAAAATGTGGTATGATGCTCAGCTATTATTTGGGAAGTGGGAGGAGGAGGTAGTGGGCAAAGCAGAGAGTTTTTAACAGTTTTTTGGATTCCGTGCCTGTGTAGATATTTGAGAGGTAAAGTACACTTGCTTAGTGGATGAAAGAGCAGTCCAGAGTCCTTGTAGAGAAGGAAAGGCTCATTGGATTTCAATTCCCGCCAGCTCCGTTCAGTGACTCTGGAATGCTGTTTCAATTTAGTGATGTTTATGTTTAACCATGGTTGTTTGTTAGCATGTTGAGGGTGGCTGTGGGTGAGGGGAGCAACATAGTTCAGGGCTGAAGTTAAAGTGTTGTGGTAATGCAAGGCTGCAGAGTCTGTCAATGAATGAGGAGATAGAGCATGCAGAGGTTTCACTGAGTGAATGAATGTCCATCGAGGGTATGTTTCGGCACAAGATTGCCTGTTTATAGTTAGCAGAAGTAGAGGGAGTAGAAGAGAGGGTCAGGGATAGCAGATTTTGGTCAGAGAGGCGATAGCGAACTAGGTAAGAAAGAATAATGTTGCCAGGGCAGGGACTGGCCTTAAGGAGCATTGCTCAGAGAGTAGAACACCAAGACCCCCACCTTGTTTGTTGGTGGACCTGGGAATGTGGCTGAATGGTATCCCCCCATATGAAAGGCCGTAAAGGATTTGGTGAGGAACAAATCATGGACAGATGTAAGTTTGTTATGTACTGACCTAGCGTTCCATAGAGCACAGGTAACAGGGGTCGGGAAGCTGGGTTAGGTGTGTTATTTGTAAGAGTTTAGTAGGGTTATGGATGCGAGGTGTAGTGAAGTGGCCCGGATTATGCACACTATTAAGGGATAAACCCTTACAAAATTTTAAAAAATTGAGTGGGGTCCCCCCCACCTGGGGAAAGGGGGCAGCACATTACATTTTTTTTATAAAGCAATACCTGCTCTGGAACCAGCTATGTGGGCTGGTAGACCAGGGCACAGAGGCCGAGCAGCCTACATGGCCTGCACAGGCCACAGGCACTTTTGCACCCCCCTGGGCTTTGGGGATGAAGCCAATGGGCTGAGGGGTAATGGCAAGCCACCAGCTTGCTGGCAGGTGACTTCCCAGCCCCTCCTGCCCTGTAAACTGGTATAGAGGTCTCAAGGCACTCACGTGAATTTTACATGCTTGGCAATTAAAGGGTTAAACGTAGAAAGTGTTTGAATGTTTATGCCGAGGGAGAGGGCATAAGGTGTTAAATGTCACAGGCATACAGATACTGCTTACTGGCTTTCCAGCACTGCACACACAGATGTTACATGACCAGAGCACTGGAGACAGGGAAATCAACTAGGTCCTGTTGACACACACCCTGTCTGCTTCTTTCTGTGGCTGGGGGGGGGGGGGGGGGGGCTGGTCACCTGAGAGGGAGCGTGAAAATGCTGATAATGGTACTTTTTTATTATAGCAATGGGGCATTCAATAATGCCCCCCCCCCCCCCCCACAGGTGGACACAATAGGTACAGACCTAGGGTTACCTAGAATGAAAATATGACCCTGAAATGATAGATGGGGACATGATAGATGGGGACAGCTAACATGTTAGGAGGGGAGGCCTGTCCTACAATGTAGGTCTGCTCTAAGAGCAAGCAAAGCCCTTTCGCTAATATTTTCATTAGTTTTATTTTGTTTTATGATTGTGCTATTCTGTGATGCTTTATAGTTTAATTTTCATCCCATTAAAAATAAAAGATATTAATTTGCTCTGATTACTCCTTAAAAATGGTACACATCATACTAATTCTGCCAGGGTAAGACAATTTATGGGCACAGCCATATTTCAGCACATGTTAAGATGTGTCTCAGCTGCATATGAGACTACAAATCACAACGAAGCCAGCCAAAGTTTGAATCACCAAAAGGTTTGCTTCTTATTAAATATTAAATGATGCTTTTAATATAGACCCAACACCGCTGGTCATGGGAAAGGGACAATAAGCATGGAGAAAATGAACAATACTCAAAGCTTATGAGGCAAGAAAAAATGTGATCAGTTTGCAATAAACTTTTGAGTGCACAATAAAAGTGACCATTCTAAAGACTATTAAAGAGGCAATTGCACAGGAAATGCAGCTCATTAAGAAAGCAGTTGTTGATTTAATTTATATGCATCACCAAATATAATCTAATTTTCAACATTTAAAAAAAACAGCTACATAGCAAGAGGAGTCACCCTGCAGTGAAAAAAATAACATTTAAAATATGTTTTTTTTCCTTCCAGTATTAAAAGACAAGTACAGTACATTTAATTAAACAAAAAACTAAATGTCATATAAATGGAAGCAGCATAATAAGCAACAGCTACAACTCCACAGCACATTAGTAAATTGCACTGCCCTAACCTACTGAACCTTATTTCCTCCAAAACACTGTACCTCCCCAACCAACCAGCACTTCCATCTAACTATTTAACTATTAAGCACATACTGTGACATCAGAGCAACGTTGGGGAGAGGTATGGTGGGAAGCTGTGGGGATAGCTAAGAAGGGAAGAAGTGAGTAGAGGTGGGTACAGGTAAACAGAAGTGAAGGGAGCACAGGTAAGTTGGAAAGAAGTAAGCAGAAGTGACCATGGAAGCGCTTGGACAGCAGAATACTGACCATAAAACATTTCCTGTCTGCAGTGCCCACAGTGAAAGTGAGGATAGAGCTCAAAGGTCACCAGCAGCACTAAACTGGTTTTAGCCCTTTCACACCCAAAATATTTACCCTGGATTTAGGATATTTAGGCACAATGCTGGCAGCTTTTCTCCACACTAATAACATTGTTAAGATGCCATGTTTGTAGCAATACTTGCAACCTTTCAAGTAAAATGTATGGTCTACACAGGCACCTCCAGACACACCCAGCATTAACAACACACTAGTAGCACACGTGTGTCACCCACCTCTACAGAAAAGTTAATCAGTGCCTCACTTTCTGCTCTGGGAATTATCAAGTGGCTGCTCGTGACCAGTTGCATGCACTGTAGGCAGGGCAACCTGAGCTCTACAATTCCTTAGGGTTGCAAGTGGTGCATTCTTGCTATTTACAGACTATGGCCTACCTCTGAGGTTATCTAGTCTTCTCAGTAGTCTTCCTCCCATTTCCAACATGGTGCTGGGTTAGTCTTCCCCCTATTCACATGTGCAAATAAGACTGTCAAGGTTCTCATTCCTCCAGGTTGTAGAATATCTGTAATAATAAAACTAGAAACAAATAAAATTATGTTTTTGTTAAAAGTCGGTTGAAATGAGATTGCTAAGTATATGGTGGATAATTCAGGTATTTATTTTTTCCTGTAAGATGAATAATGTTAACTAGGCTTCAATCTTTTATGTGGCTGAGTTGGCTATTGAACTGTGTGTATGACCAGCACAAGGAATGGACAAACAAATGCTTTCTTTAGTCTTGTCTTGCAAATGTGAAAAGAAATTGTTATAAATGGTGTCCGTGCACAGTTCTGTGTGGCGGAATATACATAATCTGGAAGACTGTGCATATAAGTGATTTAATGAGCGCATTAATCACTAGACATGGCTTGCCAGTTAGCAGCTTTATGGTGTAAAAATCGAATGGAAAATAACTAAAAAACCCACTAACTCTTTTCAGCTACCTACTGTGTGTTTCCAGGTTTAAACCAGACCTTCACCATGATTTATTGAAAAGCCCAAACCCTTATAAAATGATCCCCCCCCAGCATCTAAAAAGTTTTTAGTCACTTACTTAATATTCTTTCCCCCACTGGGCTGCAACTCTGTTCAGGACTTTAGGATATGGGCGCTGCCATCTTGACTCAGAAGCATCACACTTACTGTGGGATAAAGTACAGGGGGACAGGTTATAGCTATGCTTTGCTCAGACAGAGCAGAGCTGGGGTCAGGAAAAGGTCAGAAATCCCAGAATGCAGAGCAGCACAGTCAGAAGGCACTTCCTGTTTGCAGGCTGCCTGATGCTCCATGAGCCGCCATCTTGGATGTTTAAAGGCTCATAACATGCAGTAGATGCAGGTAGGATGATTTTTAATGTGAGCAATCTGTATGTACAGGGTGTGGGAAACATATAAGATAGACTCTTATTCAGAGTGAAGGACCGCTTTAATGGTCACACTTTAGTTAGAATAAGAAACATGTAAAAACTAAATGTGGTTATGTGGAAATATCTCTGCATAATATTCATAAATTGCCCACTTGGAAGCCCAACAGGTGCAGAGAATCTTTACAGAAAAAATGTTTTTGCTCTTTTTTGTGTGTTGCGTTGGAAAGGCTCTCCAGGCTTTTGCATTGGCTGCATTTGGCTGCTTTTGTCGCTTTCCAGAGACCAGAAAACACAACTCTAATATTGCCTCCAAAGCTTTTAATGGTATTCAGTCAAGATGTCTGTGAATGTTTTCATTCATCCAGGTCATGGTATATCTGAAGGCATAAATCAAGGCAAATGGACTTTTCTTTTTTCTTGAAGATGTTTCGCTAGTCATCTCATTTGCTTTCACAATTTAGAGTGACTTGCACATAAATCTAAATGGTATCTCCACTCTCTCCATGATATATCCTCTGTCTACGATAAACAAAAGGGAGGTGAGGTGTTGATTGCATTAGCATGGCTGATAAAGCAGACCCTCAGCCTAAACTTTTGCCACTCATCTCCCACTCCTTGGGCATTGTAAATTGGGGTGCTCACCGCCTGGATGTCTGTATGAAAGCATGAAAATTGAACAGGGTTACTCTTGTATCCCAAATGATCCATAGGGTTGCCTGCACTAAAAATTTGCTCTTCAAAGGTCAATCCGTGGTGCTGTCGTAGAGGACTGTGGTAGATATCGAGCCCCCAGATTTCCCTCAAAGCATGCAAGGAACTGCCATCAGGTCTGGGAGGCTGGGTTCCTTACAGGGGTCCTCACTGTACTTCCCTGAAAGTGGTCCTGCAGTAACCTAATACATGGTGTACAAAGAAAGTAAAAAAAAAATAATATTTTGATTTACCCTTCTTGTTACATTCCTCTTTATTACACATATTGCTTGGTTATTGTAATATTGAAATTATATATTTATATATGCCATATGAATATATTAAATAAACAAACCCTAGCTTTCAATTTATAGACCAGGTTTGATAGAAGTGTCATTCTGGGGTCAATCTGGATTATTAAAATGGAAGTCCACTCATGAATTTCCCAGCACTCTGAGTCCTTACCTCCTGGGGAGAAAGCCCAAATTGTCGTCCTCTGATACTTGAATGGGTGGGTAGACGCAGATACGGAGCCGAGGGATACCTTGTTGTGTCTTTCTGACCCGGTAGAATGGCACTGGACCGCAACAAGGTAAGGGTATTTGGGGGGGGGGGGGTTAATCTATGACCGGAATTCTGCTTTAAGCAGTGGTATAATTGCTGGCACTGAGACATAATTTCTGGCACTGAGACATAGGAAGTGCTCTGGCCTAGTGGTAAGGGTAATGGTCTTGTGACCAGAGAGTTGCAGTTTCTGTTCCCAGCTGAACCATGACTGAACCCAACAAGCTCCTGCACTGTGGTTAGAGCAGCCCATTGCTCTAATAGCATGTGTGCACGCACTGCCCCCTAGTTTGTTTACTGGTGTGGGTCACTAGTGTGGTTCACTTGAGTGTGCTATGTTCACTGTGCAGATGGCCTATGTACACCCCTAGTGCGGATACATTATATTTTTGGCAGTATTCTTCAAAGCCATTGCATCCCAGGCAGGCAGGAAAATCCTAGGCCCCAAGGACTCTGACTCCAAAAACACAATGCGAGTGAAGGTATCCTTTAAGCTTATCCTGATTCAGAGGCCCAGTTTTAAATTAGAACCAAAAAACAATATGGCTGTGTGTCCTGTCCCCTTATTAGAAAAAGGGAAACCTGGCTATAAACAGCATAACCCTTATTCCCTTTCTTTTTTGAACCAAAATATATAACATGTTTACTAATTTTAAAACTATTAATATACTCTTTTTTAAACTTTTAAAATAGAACACGGTTCATCAAACCTATCATATTCTAACACATATACTGTGTACAAAAATTGATTTTTTATTGCTGATGATTTACGTGATTTATTTGCATCAACTTCACTGTGAACATACAAATGCATTTCACAGGCAAAAAACACATGCCACTCTCTCAATGCAACATCTGATTTACTGCTCAGTACAGAGTCATCCATGAATACCATCTTCAGAGGAGTGTGATCTCACTACGGAATGCACCTTTCCTTGAGTTTTGTCTTCTGATGGGCCAATTAGGCAGAAGTTAATCTCAGTAACCAAATCTGAAAGGTTGGTTGCTTGGGGGCATTTGCTGGCACTGTCCCATAAGCCCTGTGGGCTTTTCTGTTACTTCTCCTGGTGGTTCTGACTTAAATTAGACCTTAAAACTTTAAGGGACACTAAAACCAAAATAAAAAGCTTGGCTGGTCCAGTGCCCAGAAACCTCTTGGTTCAGTCATATAACAAGCACATGTCCCAGAATTCCTTAGACACATGACCAACACGCGATTTCTCATGGGACATCAGTATGCCCAACTTCATTCACAGCATCAGTATGCCCAACTTCATTCACAGCAATCCTGGAGATGTGTCTGACATGGGGAGCAGTGGTATCAAGTCCTAAACTCTAGGAGGCTTCAGACAATTTTTTTTAATATAAAAAGTTCATTTTTTTAAAACTTGCTTTTTTTTAAAATAAAGAATGTAATGTCTTTAAAAAAACATATTGTGTATAAAAGCCCCATTCCTCACGATTACCATGGTACCACACATCGGTAGACGCCCTTCTCTGCCCAGGAGCACTTCCAAATTGAAGAGTGCTTTATAACATTTTCAAATGAAATACAACTATTAAGCGTAGAGGCCGAATGGCCTGAAGGCTACTAGCCCCATAGCCCGGACAGGTCACATGCTCCTCTGCCCCCTCGGGCTTTGGGGATGCAGGTAATGGGTCAAGAGGTAATGGCAAGCCACCTGCTTTGCCATTCCTCCCGATTACCATGGTACCACACATCGGTAGACACCCTTCTCTGCCCAGGAGCACTTCCAAAGAGTGCTTTATAACATTTTCAAATGAAATACAACTTATAAGCGCAGAGGCCGAGCGGCAATCCCCCGGGCCTGAAGGCTACCAGCCCACATAGTAACCCGGACAGGTCACATGCCCTTCTGCCCCCCCGGGCTTTGGGGATGCAGGTATTAGTGCTGGAAGGTGACTAGCCAGCCCTCCCGCCCTGTGAACTGGTATAAAGTTCTCCAAGCACTCATGTGAATTTCTCGTGCTTGGCAATTTAAGGGTTAAATGTAGAAAGTGTTTCTAGGTTTGTGTCAGGAAAGGGCATAAGGTGTTAAATGCAGAAAGTTTTATTTAGTTTTATGATTGTGCTATTCTGCGATGCTTTATAGTTTAATTTTCATCCAGTTAAAAATAAGAGAAATGTATTTGGTCTGATTACTCCTTAAAAATTGTACACATCATACTAATTCTACGAGGGTATGGAATTTTATGAGCACAGTCGTATTTCGGGACACGTTTCAGCTGCATATGAGATTACAAATTACAGTTAAGCAAGCCAACATTTTAATCACCATGCAAAAGTGTAGTTTCATATTAAATATTAAATTAGGCTTTTTAATATAGATCCAACACCACTGGTCATGGGAATAGGACAATAAGCATGGAGAAAACTAACAATACTCAAAGCTTATGGCAAGGCAAGAAAAATGTGACCAGTTTGCAATAAACCTTTGAGTGCACAATAAAAGTCACCATTCTAAAGACTATTAAAGAGACAATTGCACGGGAAATGCAGCTCATTAGGAAAGCAGTTGTTGATTTAAAATATATTCATCACCAAATATAATCTAAGATTCAAAATCTGGAGAAACAGCTATATAGCAGGAGGAGGCATCCTACATTAGAAAAAAGTTTGCATTTTTCAAAGGAGGATATAAGTAAAACAAGAGTAAAGACATTTTTGCAGGTAAGGCTCAGGGTACAGGCTGTTGGAGTTTCGTGGTTTTCCCCTAAAAGCGGACCTTCAGCGTCATTTAATGAAAGTCCCAAAACCCTTAAAAAATGATACCCCAGCATCTAAAAGTAATATATTTAATGTTTTTAATCACTTACTTTTTATTCTTTTCCCCATTGGCCTGCGACTCTGTTCAGTACTCTAGGATATGGTTGCTGCCATCTCTACTGAGGAGAGGAGAGGGGCCAAAAGTGCAGGGGAGCTGGGTTATAGCTGTAGCAGAGCTGGGGTCAGGAAAAAGTCAGCAATCCCAGAATGCAAAGCAGCACAGTCAGAAGACACTTCCTGTTTGCAGGCAGACTCCATGGGCCGCCATCTTAAATGTTTAAAGGCTCAGAAAATGCAGTAGATGCAGGAAGGATCATTTTTAATGTGAGCAATCTGTATGTAAAGGGTGGAGGAAACATATAAGATATGCTCTTCTTCAGGGTGAAGGTCCGGTTTAAGCTTGGTTGTTACAATTTAATTTACAGTTAATTTAACCAAAAATAATATAATAAGTGTCAATTCAATGAACGCCATGAATGTCAAGCAACGGCTACAACTCCACTGATCTAATCCTCTGTGAAACTGGACTGCCCTAACCTACTTAACCTTTTTCCTCCAAAACTCTGTATCCCCCCCAACTTGCACTTCCCATTCCTACTGCAGAACCAACTATTTAGCCATTAAGCACATTTTGGCATCGAAGCGAAGTTGGGGAAAGGTAAGTTGGGGAGAGGTAAGGTGGGAAGAGTTGGAGAGAGATTAGAAGGGAGTAAAGGTGAGCACAGGAAAGTTGGAAAGAAGTAAGAAGATGTAACCTGGGAAGAGCTGGGAGATCAAGCCATAGAATACATGCCATAAATGATTTCCTGTCTGCAGTCCTCACAGTGAAAGTGAAGATAGAGCTCAAAGGTCACAAGCAGCACTTAACTGGTTATAGCCCTTTCCTACCTAAAATATTTGCCCTGGGATATTTAGGCACAATTCTGGCAACCTTTCCCGGCACTAAGCAAATTGCTCATCAGCGCTTCACTTCCTGCCTTGGGAATTAGCCAGTAGCTGTCCTCTAGTGGCCAGTCGTGTGCACTGCAGACAGGGTAAGCTGAGCTCTACAACTCCCTAGAGATGCAGGTTCTGCTATAAACAGAATATGGCCTAATGAAACTAGATAAAATATAATATTTTTGTTAAAAATCAGTTATTAAATTGAACGATTGTAACTAGGCTTTCATCTTTTGTGTGGCTGAGGTGCCCATTGAATTGTGTGGATGACCAGCACAAGGAATGGACAAACAAATGCTTTCTTTTTGGTCTGTCTTGCAAATGTGGAATGAAATTATTTTTATTTCTGTTCTTTATTTCAGTTCTGTGTGGCGGAATATACATAATCTGGAAGACTGTGCATATGAGTGATTTAATGAGCCCATTAATCACTAGACATGGCTTGCCAGTTAGCAGCTTTATGGTGTAAAAATTTAATGCGAAATTACTGAAAAAGGTGTAACTTACACACAAGTTAACACTTTTCAGCTACCTACTGTGTGTTTCCAAGTGTAATGGTCACACTCTAGTTAGAATAAGAAACATGAAAACACCTAGGGGTTTATTCATCAAAGGATAGCGGCAGGTAGTGCCTCGTAGTGGCAGGCAGCGTCTGGCGAATGCTGGGTTCTGTTCGCAAAACCACATTTATGAAGGTGATTCTGGTGAGCGACTCTAATAGCGCCATGTAGTGTCCAATTCATCAATACATGCAGCTCAGCGTATAGTGCAGGTGCTCTGGCTTCCAGAGCGCCTGGTATTACCTGTTGCTACCTGGCGCTCTCCCATACATTTCAAAGGATGTTCCTTTTCTTCTGTTTAAACAGGGTTTTTTTGTTTTTAATTGTTTTTTTTTCTCTCAAATAATTGTATCACCTCTCCTGGCCTAGATCCAGGGCTCCTACGCTCTGTGAGTCTGTTTTTTGTTGAATATGGTGTGAGTCGCTGAGAGTTGGTCACAATGAGCTGTACTGGTGTTAGAACACCCAACATACATCTCATTCATCAATGCCGGCCAGGCTACTACAGCGGCTGAGGCGCTCTGTTACAGTGCTCGATAGCCAATCACAGGGTCCACTAGCGATCACTCTTAGCGCCGCTGTACAGACGCTCATCTGCCAATAGCTGCCGCTAGTTGTGAATCAGCCTGCCAGTGGGGTTATGTGGCATTACCTCTGCATAATGTCAATACGTTCCCCACAGGTGCAGAGGATACTGACACTGTGTTTTGATCTGGAAAGGCTCTCCAGTCTTTTGCATTTGCTGTACTTGGCTGCAAGATGTCTGTGAAGCTTCTCTGGCTTGTCATAGGAATCAGCCAGAGGTTTTCCCAGCTAAAGCCGCTACGGTGGTGAAACGTACGTAGGATAAAGACAAAGGCTGCGCCTTTTGTTTACTTCAAGGGACCGTGGAGGTGAGAACTGTTGGCTTCTGTTGTATTTGAGATACGCTGTTTTTAATCTTATATTTGTGAGTGCATTTCTTATTAAATATTAGTCTTTATTTGAATGAGCGCTCTGCACTAGGTGGTTTTATTTATCTCCCACATGGATAATCATTCGACCGGATGGTCTTTGGTGCATACCTGAGGATATTAAAGCGTTGCAAAACTGCATCTGGGCATTGGAAGCAATACCCCCTCCGTGTGGAGCCGTGGAAGTTTGAGTCTAATTGCTGATCCTTATATGCCCATTGTCATCATTTATTTCAGCTTTATTGGTGACTTCACGGTGGAGGTGCATGCGCTGTGGGACTGCTGAATCTTGATTTGAGTTATTACCTACTACCAGCTCTGTGTTTTACTACAGTTATATAAACTTAGTCATGGATAGAAAATACACAAGGATGCTGCTGGGGCCTGATACCCGCCTGAACCGCGGCACCAATGGATCTTTAATAAAATGCGGCACCAGTACTGTATCTGGTGGGGCTCTAATCTTGCCTCATGGGCCCAATGCTGCCAGGCTCCAGCACTACACAGGCCCTGTCCTGGTCATCCACACTGCATTTATATGTTTATATTTGTTACATAGGCCAGCCTCATTGCATATATTACAGGGCTGCAATACAAGGTAAACTAGATAGGTAGTTTTAGTGCACAGACACATCAAGAAAAATGAATGCCAGGATGAATCTGGAGTGGGTGCTATTTTATGATTCATGAGGGTGGGTGCAAAAAGGGCCCTGGGAACTGAATGGTAATTAAAGCAGACCCTCGGTCTAAAATCCTGCAGTGACTCTCAGGGTATCCCTCACTCTATGGGCATTGTAAATTGGGGAGCACATTGGCTGAATTTCTGTATAAAAACATGGAAATTGACAGGATTACTCTTGTATTCCACATGACCACTGGCAGCCAATAAGGTTCACCAAGCAAGTGTGCACAGTGTCTTAGCATATGCATGCTTGTGTTAAGTAAGGAAGCAGGGTACAATTCAAGCCTACAAGCTCAGTCCAACTAATCCTTGCTTCATCAAATAATTAGCATTTCTGTCTGTCTGTCTGTTTTGTGCAGCACCCCTGTTATTGATTGACCAAGAGCATTGCCGTAGCCAGTTGCTTGCACCACAAAGGCCAATCAATAGTGCTGTATTAGAGGGCTGCGGTAGACATGGAGCCCCCAGATTTCCCTAAAAGCATGGGAGCAACTGCCATCAGGGCTGAAGTATAGACCAAGAGGCCGATTCATTAATAGCGCCAGGTAGCGACAGATGAGCGCCAGTAGCGTGATTTTCACAGCGCCCGCTAGTATTCGCTGTGCTTGGCCGTTGTTCGCTTGTTGAGAGCGACTCAGACGGTGTGCAGTAATGTTGAATACGGGGTTAGGAGTCGCTGTTTCACAGGTTCCGTGCTGTATGGGTGCGCCTGACAGCGAATGGCCAGAGCGAACGGCTCCCAGCATATTCATTAACAAATCACGCTCAAAAAATTCTCGCGCTGTGAAATGCTTGTTTAAACCCCAGAGCGCTGGCGGCGATGGGTTAAAAGTAGTTTTTAACCCCCAAACAACCATATTTTTTGATTTAAAAATTAAACAAGTTTTTCTCAACATTTTGTAATATGAATACATTAATATCAGACTTGTAATAGCAATTCTGCACAAATATTTTTTTTTTTTTTTTACCTTAAAAAAAATATCTTACATTGCCGTAGTGGTCACAGAATTTTTGACAGTTTAAAAAAAAAAAAAAAAAAAATCATATCACTAAATTATGACTATTTAAAGATTGCTCCATTGAAATGCATTGGAGAGCGCCAGGTAGCGAGAGGTCATACCTGGCACTGTGATGGGATTAGCAGCAGCGCTGTTCGTTGCAGTCGGCTACATGATGAATCCCGCGCTAGCTGACGCTCTCGCCGCCGGGCGTACTTGAGTCGGTAGCCGCCATTAGCTGGCGGTACCTGGCGCTCGTCAGACACTACCTGGCGCTAGCCCTTGATAAATAAACCCCCAAGTTTGACAGTGGTCAGTCATGCCGGGGGTAAAATCAGGATTACTTAGCAAAGGTATCATTGCTACCACAGAGATGCTGTTAACTAATGTCTTTATTTAAAGGACAAAGTATGAGGTGCTCTGTATTTCATATCATTGTCACCATGGGGAACTCATGGTGGTGTGGTTCACTTGCGTGTGTGATTTTCTCTGCACAGATGGTCACATTGTATTTAGGCCCTTATTTAAGAAGGGATAGCGTCAGGTAGTGGCTGGTTAATGAGAGGTAGCGACAGGTAGCGACTGGTGAACGCCGGACACGGCACGCAATTACACATTTATCAAGCAGAATCTGTTTAGCGACTGGGATAGCGCCATGTAGCGTCTGATTCATCATTTTCACAGCCTCAATGAACAGCGCCAGCGTTCAGCCTTGCACAGCGCCAGGTATGACCTCTCGCTACCTGTCGCTCTCCCATACATTTCAATGGATGATACTTTTCTTCTCTTTAAACGGGGTTTTTGTTTATTTATTTTTTTTCAAAAAATCACAGATAATTCTGTGACCTCTTTTGGCATTGAAAAAGCTGTTTTTTCACACTTTTTTCATTTTTTATGTATTTCCTCAGAAATGACATTACAGGTCTGCCATTAAAGTGTTCATGTTACAATGTTATTACAATGTAATTCCATATGTTGTCGCTTTGTTACTAGTGGATACATGCTGGAAAACAGACTTTAAACACACCGCCTCCTGCGCTCTGGGCTTCAAACAAGCATTCTTCAGCGCCAGAGATTTGTGAGGCTGTTTTTTTGCTGAATATGTTGTGAGTCGGTCGCTATGACCAGTCGCTAACATGCGCTCCCATACAGTGCTGTACTGGTCAAATAGCGACTCCTCACAATGTATTCATCATTGCTGCACAGCGACTGAGTCGCTATGAAGTAGCGACCCACGGCCGAGCACAGTGACTACTAGCGGGCGCTCTGAAAATGCCTGCTACAGAAGCTCATCTGTCGCTACCTGGCGTTAGTGATGAATCAGCCTGATAGTTTTATGTATGTAGTTTACAATGCCTGTGGTCAAGCTCCCTACACAGGGGTCTTTATCTTTTCTGTGACATAGATTGTATCAGCATTCTCAGCATCATATTATGAGTTACATTTTAATCTTTTAACACATCAGCAGTATTATTACACATACTGTAGAAAATAAAGTGATAGCAGATTTAATCCTGTGTTACAAATAATTCATTTGGTTTAAACCAGCATAAAAATAACAAAACCAGAACCCGACATCTTTTGTAACTAACAGCATTTACTTTTTATTTTATCAGTAATTTGTGTGATCATTCTCTGTGGATATTAAAGACCTTTATCAAATAATTGGTCATGGTTCCGGACACTTATCACCATATGATTGCAAATCAACTTCTCAGTAGCAGCTGAAAATATCATTAGTGCAGAAGTGATGACTCTCTCTAAATAGGGCAGTTGCCAGTGTGCTAATAAGCTGAAAGGTCATACATTATGTCTAACCAGCAGGGATTTATCATATAGCTAGTGTTTTGCATATTTGTAAGTCCTTTATTGACTATTATCTTTGCACTAAATAAGCAAATATCTCAGTTTTAAAGAGTAAATAGTAGGTCAAGTCAATCTACAGGCCACTCGACCTGATCTTTGTTGTATGTCTATTACTAGAGCACTGAAGACTCTTATTAGAGTGAAGTGAAGACAGGTTTCTGAAAATAAAATACTCACTTAAGGGGAATGTAAACCCAACAGCTATAATAAGGCAGAAAGCAGCTCACTCCCCTGGAGCTAAGGCAGGATTGTGGGGGGGTTACAAAAAAAAGCTGTACCTCGATCAAAGCTATGACCAGTGCACTGGTGGCAGCCACACAAAGGGTGCACCCCTCTCTCTATGCTCAATAATGCCCGCCATTCTACACAGTTTCTCATTTGAACAGAATTGACTCCCGGAACTATGCTAAGTATGCAAACTGGGCTGCAAGGGATTGCGAAGGGCTTCAACTGCAGGCATCCCTCAGTAACCTTTTAGTGTACAAAACATGTATTTTGATTTTTGGTCCACTTAAATGCATGCAGTCTGTTGCATGGGTCACTCATGCACACCAGTCACCTGAAGAGTTAATACCTCCATTTTTTCTGTTTCTTTCACATAAACATATGCACCACTGTTCGTGCCCACCTTTCTATTAAGAAGCTTTACTTAGAGATGTGGCCATGGTTAGCCTCTGCCACAAGAAAGGGACATGCAATTGGAGGTATGACCTAATTGGTTGGCTACCTCCAATTTCTAGCGAATGGCTCCTTCCAGTGTTTAGGGGCACTGTCAATTGGCATGTCCCAGCCTTCGCTGAGCCGCACCCTGACTAAATTTCTCGATGGCATAGCTGTCGACAGCACGACAGCCTGGACCGCGGTGAGATTGGGTTTTTTCAACATTGCAAATATGCCAAGTGTCATGGGTGCCATCGGTTGTACGCATGTGGCCCTGGATCACCCAGCTGCTCAAGAATATATGTTTTGGTATGTTTAGGTCCACATAGCTCCTCCTTGTAGGCCACTCTCCTCTCTTGAGGCTAGCTTAGCTTCTCTGCCCTCCAAACAGCTTTCCTGTGTCTCATTTGGCCCTTGTTTTACTCTATTTTTGCTATTCATTTGTTGTTGCCAGTCTAGTTAAAGCAAATGCATCCGCTTAGGTATGAGCAAACTTTTCTCGGAACGCGGCTCTGCAGAATGTGCTCAGATATCTAGGTGGCCATCTTACTGTAGCCTGTGGGTATTAACAGTTTCACCTGGAGCTTTGTGAAAATGCTGCCACATTTCTGGTACTAGTGATGAAGACCTTCTGGCTAAATCAAGTGGAGGAGGCCCCTGTACGCGAGTCCCTCAGGCCCTTTGGATATATGTAAAACACTGTGTAACTATACAAATATACATAAATATAAATATATATAAAACAAACATATGAGTAGTTACATTTTGCCA
The DNA here is from genome assembly GCA_027917425.1 of Gastrophryne carolinensis. Classification (NCBI taxonomy): domain Eukaryota; kingdom Metazoa; phylum Chordata; class Amphibia; order Anura; family Microhylidae; genus Gastrophryne; species Gastrophryne carolinensis. The sequence goes on from CM051236.1 coordinate 189,349,406, forward strand.
GTACACTGCAGTGTAAGAATGATTTTTATATGTCACTGTGAAGTATTAATCCAGAAAACCTCTAACTAGTATTAAATCTGTGTTTTTTTGTTTTTGTTTTCACAGGCTGTTTCCAGCTTTGTAATGTTTTTCGATCACATGACATGGAAATTGACCAATGCTTGCTGGAGTCTCTTCCTTTAGGCCAGCGCCAGCGTCTGGTCAGACGTATGCGCTGCGACCAAATCAAGGCCTACTATGAGAGAGAAAAGGCTTTACAAAAGCAAGATGGATACAAGAAAAGAAAGCAAAGAAAGAACTACAAAGTTAATTTCCATCTCTCAGAGAAGATACAAGATGCAATAATCCATCATGATGACAAAGAAGGTAAGTGGGGAAGCTATGGCATCTTCCAAGGTCTGTCTGAGTGAGGAAAAACTGAGAGGTAGAATAGTAATACTGTAAACTTCTCATAGATAAATAGTTGTTATAGCTGTTAGTATCCTTGTAGCTCAGCAGGCACAGCCAGGTTTCCACAAATTTTCATGGAGTGATTAAGAAATAAGTCCAGTCTACATGTAACCCCCCACAATATAAGACTGGTTAAGATAGATTAGGAATACAATGGCATTCATGTGAATGTCTAGACTACATGTAACCCTCACACCCTCCCCTGGCTCTAAGGCAGGACATTGGGGAGGGGGGGTTAAAAAAAATATCTCCTTACCTTTCCCAGGATCCAGCACCATTCCCTCTGTGTTTCTGGTTTCTGGTTGGGTCTGCGGTAGTAGTAGTGCCTGTGATAGTTTAAATTATTGGGTTACCTTTTTGCCAAAGTCCAGAAAATGTACAAGAAAGTGCCTTCCTTAGTCCCACAGTGCCCTCAGAAGTGTAACTGTTAATTTGGCCCCTAAGATAATGAGAGAATATTTAAACTACTTTAAATTTCTTTTCAGCAAACACCATCAAATCTAATTATTATAAAGGCATGTCCTGTCCAGAAAAAAATAATATATTGCACCTTTTTAGGTGTTGCTTTCTATACATAGGGTAATGCTGTTTGCTACCTAGAAGTTGATAGCATCCAAATGTACCCCAAAACAACCACACAATGCCCCAGAGCAGGCTATATTTGAGGTATGTATGCGGGCTGCCTAGGGGTGATATCAAGCACCTCCATTGATTGACTTGCTTTGGCTAAAACATGGGATTCAATAAAATCCTGCTCTCAAGATTGATCCTTGCATCCAATAATTAATAGAGCTATGCACATCATTGCCAACTATGAGGCTGATTCATCATTAGCGCCAGGTAGCGACAGATGAGCGTCTGTAGCAGGCATTTTCAGAGCGCCCGCTAGTAGTCGCAGTGCTCGACCGTGGGTCACTACTTTATAGTGACTCAGTCGCTGTTCAGTAATGTTGAATACGTTTTGAGGAGTCGCTATTTGACCAGTACAGCGCTGTATGGGAGAGCATGTTAGCGACTGCTCATAGCGACCGATTCACACCATATTCAGCAAAAAAACAGCCTCACAAATCTCTGGCGCTGAAAAATACTTGTGCAAGACTTAGGCCCTTATTTAAGAAAGGATAGCGTCAGGTAGTGGCTGGTTAATGACAGGTAGCGACTGGTGAACGCCGGACACGGCACGCAATTACACATTTATCAGGCAGAATCTGTTTAGCGACTGGGATAGCGTCATGTAGCATATGATTCATCATTTTCACAGCCTTAGCGAACACCGCCAGCGTTCAGCCTTGCACAGCGCCAGGTATGACCTCTCGCTATCTGTCGCTCTCCTATACATTTCAATGGACGATCATTTTCCTCTCTTTAAACAGGGTTTTTGTTTAGTTTTTTTTTTCAAAAAAATCACAAATAATTATTTGACCTCTTCTGGCATTGAAATAGCTAGCTATTTTTTTCATATTTTTTTCATTTTTTATATATTACTTCAGAAATGACATTACAGGTCTGGCATTAAAGTGTTCATGTTACAATGTTGTTACAATGTAATATGTTTTCGCTTTGTTACTAGTTGATAGATGCTTGAAAACAGACTTTAAACACACCGCCTCCTGCGCTCTGGGCTTCAAACAAGTATTTTTCAGCGCCAGAGATTTGTGAGGCTGTTTTTTTTGCTGAATATGGTGTGAGTCGGTCGCTATGAGCTGTCGCTAACATGCGCTCCCATACAGCGCTGTACTGGTCAAATAGCGACTCCTCACAATGTATTCAACATTACTGAACAGCGACTGAGTCGCTATGAAGTAGCGACCCACAGCCGAGCACTGCGACTAGTAGCGGGTGCACTGAAAATGCCTGCTACAGACGCTCATCTGTCACTACCTGCCGCTAATGATGAATCAGCCTCCCCGTTATTGATTCAGTAAGAGTTGAAAATTCTCTTGATAGTAAAAAAAATCACTTTAGGTGAAAAAAACTGAAAATTTCAATGTTCACTGAAACACCAGCTAGAAAGACAATGAAAGTCAATGGCACTTTTCACTACAGGGTAAAAAGGAGTAAACGTGCCATTGACCTTCATTCTTTCTAGCTGGTGATTCAAGTGATCCTTCACTCTGAATAAGAGTCTATCTTATATGTTTCCCACACCCTGTACATACAGATTGCTCACATTAAAAATCATCCTACCTGCATCTACTGCATGTTATGAGCCTTTAAACATCCAAGATGGCGGCTCATGGAACAACAGGCAGCCTGCAAACAGGAAGGGCCTTCTGACTGTGCTGCTCTGCATTCTGGGATTGCTGACCGTTTCCTGACTCCAGCTGTGCTCTGTCTGAGCAAAGCACAGCTATAACCCGCCCCCTGTACTTTATCCCACTCTCCTCTCCTTAGTAAATGTGATGCTTCTGAGTCAAGATGGCTGTGTCCGTATCCTAAAGTCCTGAACAGAGTTGCAGCCCAGTGGTAAAAAGATTAATAAGTAAGTGACTAAAAACTAAAAATATATTAAATTTTAAATGCTGGGGAATTGTTTTTTAAGGGTTTGGGCTTTTCAATAAATCATGGTGAAGGCCCAGTTTCAGTAACAGTGACAATCTTATGCTTTTTTGACCTAAAACTAAATTTTTTAATACCAATACATTTTTTTTCAACTCTTACTTAATTGAGGCCTATGTCTTGCTAACAGTGCTTGGACAATGCAGGTAGAGGGATTCCTGTATGTAGACACTTGTATGTCTAAGCCTAGCTGTGGCATAGAAAAAAAATCAAGTATGGGTTTAATGTATTTGTGTTTGTTAACCATCTGTATAACATAATTCTGTCTATTGGCTTTCTTAAAGCAGAATTGCTGGTAAATTTAGCAGAAATATACCCCACACCTGTCTCTATATACATGTATTCAGATGAGCTATTATGGGGGGGTGATGCTAAATATTTGATGAAGCCAGTGTGACTTCTTGTGTGCATTGCATTGTGGATCGCAGCCTGCCCCCTGGTGAGCTTTTTAGTGTTTACACAGAAAAGTGCTAAAACAATTTTTCTAAAGTTTTTTTCTCCCAAAATGACCTATACATGTGATGGGTCATTTTCCCAGGTAAATTATTTTTCCTATGATGTAAGGATATAAGTTTGGGAATAACAGCACCCTATGGGCTATGGTAAAGATTTTGCCAATTTTTTCTGCATAGGCTGCTGTTGTTTTCAAAATTATAGAAAAAGCAGGTGCACACTATCCGTGGCTAATACCGTGGATGCGATGACCTGGGTCATCCAATCCCAAACAGCCAATAGGAAAAATATAGCAAAGGGTCCGCACTCTTAAAACATAGCTTTTATTGCCATCCAGTTAAAATAGTCAAAAAAGTCATGAGCAGCGGTAAAAACAATAAAGCATTCCTAGTCTCCGCTAACGCGTTTCGGGCTAGGTGCCCTTAATCATAGATAAATGTTACACTGGATAATGCTGGATATATATACACAAATACAATTAGCTTACCTCCTTCCCCGACGCCACCAAAAGCCGCTTCCGGGTTGCAGCCCCTGGCGTCACTCCGCCGGCCAACAGCGCATCGTGATGACGTACTGGACACCCGCCTGATGGATGGAGGAGGGCGCCAGTAAAAATGGGAGACATGCCGTGTCACGCCGCATCCCCATGACAACGGGGGACGCCAGACGGAGGGACAGAACGTGGCCCTCGCCGTCATCATAAGCAGGTCAGGCCACAACCACAGGCGTCACCCATCTAGGCACACGGGAATGACAGGAACAATTGTCACTCAGATGGGAAGGGGCCAAGGAGGGAGGTCAACACACGATGCGTCGCCATGCTGTTGTTTTCAAACCTAAAAAAAAACATTCTTACCTCATAGGAAAAAATGATCTACCTCACCTGTACCTATTACAGGTACTGGTCATTTTTGGGGAAAATAAATGTTAATAAGTTCACCGAGTCACCAAGTCACACTGGCTTCACCAAATAATTAGCATGACCCCCAAAGTCTTTATCACTGTACAATTCTTCCACTCTGGAAAGTTTTATGCCAATAGTAGCAGTTTGCTGGGTGAAAATGCAGACCATCACTGACCAACTAGCTACAAGTGAAAGGTAACCGGTTGTGTATTGCTAACTTGAAAAGACTGATCAGGGTGATGGCTGTCATTGGGGAAGGATCACAGAAATGAATTATCAGAATGACAAGATATTCAGATAAAAATTCTCAAAGTATATTTGGCCGATTGCCTGCAGTTCTGCTTCAAGGGAAGTCGGATTTTCTGCCATATGCCTTTACAGCTTCTGTTACTTGTAACTTTTCAGTGTTGCAGTTACTTAAAGATGGGGCCGATCCTCATACTCTTACTACTTCTGGTGGCTGCCTGCTGCATCTGGTGAGTATTTTGGAAGAAATATGTAGGTATTTTTTTTACAGTAATTTACAATGAAAATTGATATGAACTAGCTTTCCCACCACCTCTTAACATCATAATAAATGTCTTTGTACCTATTGCCAGTCAACTACTGTGATGCCTGAGAGGGCTTTGATTAAACTAATATGACCACTGGCCGGCCAGAGGTGATGTCACAGCTGGTTCAAGTGACAGGGTCCATTTTTTGGTTTTACAGGAGTCAGGGCTAGTCACGTGTACAGTTACTTGTCTAGAGCATTCAAATGCACAGTCAGTGGTATGTGGACATCTTTCTAATTAATAGATTGCGCTATTTGCATCCCATTTATTAATTACAGGTTCAGGAAGCGTACAACCATAAGATCTCTTGACACACACATTGGCCATAAAACTTGACGTCTTAAAAATCTCAGTGACATTGTTTATTTTGACCTGTGATAAGATGCAAACATTGTAACCTCCCTCCCCTGCAAACATAACACACCCTGTAAAAAAAGTAAGAGTAGGTACGGATGAACCCAAACCGCAAAGTTTGTACTTTCGTACTGAACTTTGTGAGTTTGTGCTCTCAGACCCAAATAAGGACTTCAGCCAGGAGTCCACGTCCGAGTTTGGCGTCCGGTCTGCTGCTGAGCAGCCCATCAACCAGCTTCACCTATGGTTGCAGCAGCAGGAAGCTACATCTCTCTGTAGAACTGACTGAGGCCAGTTTCAAACGCTGCTTCCGCCACAGAGTTTAAGCAGTGTGCTCCTGCCGCGCACTCTGCACCCCCCAAAGTTTGGGTCCCCACTAATTTCAATGGGGGCTGGGTTTGGGGTTACGGGTCCCCAAGCCCTAACATTTTTGCAAAGTTCAGCTGAACTTGCCGATCCCTACTAAAGAGCACTCATGGCGAGGAAGCAATACATTTTCCCCAACAAGATTATCCAGCACTGCACTGGAAGGCAAATAATAATTATACAGCAGAACCCCCAGACCCAACCATTTATAGGTAGACTACAAACTGATCCCTCTAAAACATCATAAATTAATTTACTTTGAGGTATGTTCTGCTCTGGCCTGTATTGATTGCAGATTGGAATGCATTCTTCTTACTCACCATGGCTCTTGCATTCTGCTCCTCATCATCCACATCTCAAAAGAGTAACATAGGTGTCCCTTGGCAGCTAATGGCACTAGTCTGGACCATGGAGGATGGGAAGCAGAATGCAGGAGCTGTGGTGATTTTTATGGCATGCTTCAAAGTCACACTCTGCCCCCTTTAGTGCCAAACATCCCTTCTCTACACACACACTCCCCCAGGACAAGGCAGGGGTAATTGAAAGTGGAACAAAACCCAGGAATTTGGATTCCCAAATTAGGATGTGAAACCCCTCAGTTCGCCCATAAAAACTCACCTTTCCACATTCCAACGGTGCATGTGCCAGCTCTCGTCCAGTGAGTCTTTTAGATTCCAGGCCAGCCGCTGGACGTTTTTTTCCACTTTAAGGTATCGAGGGGGCCTTCTAGTACAATGCAGGGGGTGCTGCACTCATAGTCAATGATAAGACTCAGAAAACAGCACAGCACTCCCAGCCTTGCTGGCACCCTGGGTGACTGCATTGCTAGCCTAGACACAGCCCTGACTAAGTCTGCAAGTCAGCAAAACCAACATAAAGCCCCCCCCTTTGGTTTTTACGTAAGGTATATAAACATGGATCTTTGCCATATGGTTAGTTAGATACAAGCCATTTTTCGTTGGTAAATCAATTGTCCTCCTTTCAGTTATTTAGTTATGCTATGAACTTATCACTTTATATTGTTAGTGAATTGTTGCTAGTGTGCCATTGTGCATCTCGCCCAAAAAAAAATAAAAAAATAAAAAAAGATATATATATTTATTTTTTTTTCCTATTGTATTTTAATCCTTTCTCTTCATTGGAAGCTTTTACAGTTACATTTATACTTCAAAAACCTGGCTAATTAACATGTTAATTGTTATTGACATTGTAGTAGTTGAACAAAAGCATCACATATTTTGCATAAGCTCTGGGACTGTTTATCTATTTAGGCAGGTTGTGGTATTTCTGGGAGGGTTACCATTTTTTTTTCTCTTGCTTTATTGTCTACTTACCTCATGCCTACACTAGCTTACAGAAGAAAACTGCCAAGTGCCAGATTGCAGTATGATCAGTGCTTACTGTATTATTTCCAGAAGCAACACCAGCAAAGGAGCTATTTATCAAAATCATAATTAGCTGGGTTTCTATGGCCTCACAGCTGCACACAAGCCTGACGTCACTATGCAAAATGCTAAGTGTTGAATAGCATTGATGAAAAGCCCATCTGGAATTCTAGAAACATTTTCTTGAATTGATTTTAGCTTACCAGTCCGAGGAACACATTTGGGTATAATGGATGCCAGAAGCATGCTACCCATTTACCAATGCAGGGTATTGCATAGAGGCTGGCTATTGTCTCCTATGCTAATGCTAGACTATTTACTAAATATACCTACTTGGGCCTTATCTATGTTAATATGGAAACAAAGGAGGGGTGGCAGCCGATCAGACCATTTTATAACTAACCTGGGAGGTGCACGTTAGCAGGGCAATTAGGATACAAAAGTCTTAAAGGAGCCACAGCACTCAAACCAGTTAGCTTGCTGACCAACCTACAATCCGTCTCTAAACTTGGTTAAAAACAGAGGGCTCAGTCAAACACATCTGCAGAAGTATGCTTAAGCTGCACCACCAGCGCCAAGGTGCCCCTGTGAGGTGCAGTCTTAACTCTAATATCTGAGAGCCCCATTTGGGACATACAATGCAATAGATAAATTGGGAGCAGGCTTACCTGAGGTTGCCCTAAACCTCAAGTGCAAGCCATGGGGTGGAAGGGTCAAAGAGCCCTCTGTTTTTAACCAAGTTTAGAGACGGATTGTAGGTTGGTCAGCAAGCTAACTGGTTTGAGTGCTGTGGCTCCTTTAACACTTGTTACATATGGGATATATATATATATATATATATATATATATCTATATATATATCACCTTGGACTTACAGTCTATCTATAGAAAATGATGCTGGATCAAACCCTACCAGCTGTATATATTTAGTTTTTTTGTTTGGTTGGTTCTCCTATTTATGTGAAATAATTAAAGCTTAACTAGCGTAGACTTGGATTTATATATAGCAGGGTACGACCTGTGGTGAATGTACATAATGGAATATATTACTTGTAGTAACAAAATCATAATCAGGATAATTTTAGAAACTGTAGATGTCGGTGAACCATTCCTAGCTTCCCTTTCAGTTTATATAAACTTGCGGCCTTTTTGTTAAAAAGCATTTAGCACCACATTTATTTTGACCTTTACTTATCAAAGTGCGGCTCCTTAGGGATTTGATTGCTGCGCATAATTGTGCTCTTAGACATTTACATTTATATTCCTGTTTTTCTTACATACAATGGCACACTTTCAAAAGAGTCTTTTTTTGGTCTTGCAAACTAAAATACTATTCTGGCTTGCTTCCAAATTATGCTCAAGGGGTTTTAAGTGTGTAGAATCTAAAGGCTATACTTAGGCACAAATGTATTAAAATTAACCTAGACCAATACAGGCTTCTATGAATATGCAATCAGCTCTCTATACAAACGAATAGAGGGTCTGACTCTGGACATTTTTGTGCATAGCGTTACCTTGGTTGCGGCAGACCTTTGGTCCTTTTCTAGCTCGCTGATGGCAAGGGACCTAACACCTGAAACACCTAATGTTATTTCCACACTTTTGCAATGACTGCTTGCTATCTCAAACCGAGGGACAGCAAGAAAAATCCATGACTATTCAAAAAACAAAAATATTGAATTCTAGTTCTACACCCTAAGAAGCAGGGGATTTGGCCAAATGTATTTCACAAGTTCATTGGTCTGCTTTAAAGGCTGTTACTGAGACAGAAACAAAAACAAGGAAATTCTTCTCTCTTACCTAGTCCAGGCTTCCAGGGGCACTGGGAACCATTGCACACACACATTCATAGCTTTATCCCTTCCTGTTTTCTTTTCTTTTATCTAGAGTCCTTAGCCTTTCTCATCCTGTCCTTTACTTTACCTAATCACTCTTCCTTATATCTGCATCATTTTTTAATCTTTTTTTCCATACCCCATCATTTATCCACAAGGTTGATTTACTGGACCCTTGTCACCACATTTTACCTCCTAAAATTAAGTAGTATAGAAAACTCCTAATTACAATATATAGTAAATGGTCTGTGTCTATTCTACGTTATTCAAATCAGGACCCATTCTATTAACATTTCCAGAATATCTAACAATTTAATAGAAGAATCAGACCAGCTTATTGCTTTTAATATGGAACTACCTTCTACCACATGAACAGAAGCCCCTGATTTTCATCCTGTCATGTACTACTGTGTGTAATGTTATGCCAAGAAAGTGCCTAGGGCAGCTTGAATTCTAAATACGGTGATACGATTAGTGATGAGCGAGTAGTATTCGACCGAGCCGGTATTCGATCGAATACTACGCTGTTCGTCATTCGTCAGATTTCGATCGAGTACAGCGGCGATGGCGCACTCACAATTCGTTTCCCCTCCCACCTTCCCTGGCGCGTTTTTTACACCAATCACCATGCAGGGGGGGTGGGACAGGTCCTGGGAGGACGCTGGCATCGCGAAAACGGCGTCTACACGCATTGGCTGGAAAAACCATGTGACCTCGAATATACAAAACTCAGCACTTCCTCTTCGTCAGCATTAGCAGCTTGAACTTAGTGAGGGACAGACGCTCACAGCAGGGAAAGACAGGCTGTCGCTGGCAGGGCCCCAGAAGCTCGGAATATCGCTTTTACCACCATCTATACCAGCTACCAGAAGACAAGAGAGTCATTAAGAGCCCTTATTAGGGCTACTACGCTGAACAGTATATAGCTCATATGTAGGCAGGCAGGGCCCCAGAAGCTCAGAATATCGCTTTTACCACCATATATACCAGCTACCAGAAGACAAGAGAGTCCTTAAGAGCCCTTATTAGGGCTACTACGCTGAACAGTATATAGCTCATATTCTATGTAGTCAGGCAGGGCCCCAGAAGCTCAGAATATAGCTTTTACCACCATATATACCAGCTACCAGAAGACAAGAGAGTCCTTAAGAGCCCTTATTAGGGCTACTATGCTGAACAGTATATAGCTCATATTCTATGTAGTCAGGCAGGGCCCCAGAAGCTCAGAATATAGCTTTTACCACCATATATACCAGCTACCAGAAGACAAGAGAGTCCTTAAGAGCCCTTATTAGGGCTACTACGCTGAACAGTATATAGCTCATATTCTATGTAGTCAGGCAGGGCCCCAGAAGCTCAGAATATAGCTTTTACCACCATATATACCAGCTACCAGAAGACAAGAGAGTCCTTAAGAGCCCTTATTAGGGCTACTACGCTGAACAGTATATAGCTCATATTCTATGTAGTCAGGCAGGGCCCCAGAAGCTCAGAATATAGCTTTTACCACCATATATACCAGCTACCAGAAGACAAGAGAGTCCTTAAGAGCCCTTATTAGGGCTACTACGCTGAACAGTATATAGCTCATATTCTATGTAGTCAGGCAGGGCCCCAGAAGCTCAGAATATAGCTTTTACCACCATATATACCAGCTACCAGAAGACAAGAGAGTCCTTAAGAGCCCTTATTAGGGCTACTACGCTGAACAGTATATAGCTCATATTCTATGTAGTCAGGCAGGGCCCCAGAAGCTCAGAATATAGCTTTTACCACCATATATACCAGCTACCAGAAGACAAGAGAGTCCTTAAGAGCCCTTATTAGGGCTACTACGCTGAACAGTATATAGCTCATATCCTATGTAGGCAGGCAGGGCCCCAGAAGCTCAGAATATAGCTTTTACCACCATATATACCAGCTACCAGAAGACAAGAGAGTCCTTAAGAGCCCTTATTAGGGCTACTACGCTGAACAGTATATAGCTCATATCCTATGTAGGCAGGCAGGGCCCCAGAAGCTCAGAATATAGCTTTTACCACCATATATACCAGCTACCAGAAGACAAGAGAGTCCTTAAGAGCCCTTATTAGGGCTACTACGCTGAACAGTATATAGCTCATATCCTATGTAGGCAGGCAGGGCCCCAGAAGCTCAGAATATAGCTTTTACCACCATATATACCAGCTACCAGAAGACAAGAGAGTCCTTAAGAGCCCTTATTAGGGCTACTACGCTGAACAGTATATAGCTCATATTCTATGTAGTCAGGCAGGGCCCCAGAAGCTCAGAATATCGCTTTTACCACCATATATACCAGCTACCAGAAGACAAGAGAGTCCTTAAGAGCCCTTATCAGTATATAGCTCATTCTAGCTATATACACACTGCACACAACGGCTGCTTTAGTGAGGGGTAGCTGCTGCTGCTGGAATAGGGACAGAAAGACTTCAGTGGTGTATTACCACCTATATACAAAACTATATACACTCTGCTCAAAACGGCTGCTTTAGTGAGGGGTAGCTGCTGATGCTGGAATAGGGACAGAAAGACTTCAGTGGTGTATTAGCACCTATATACAAAACTATATTTTGCACTACTGTTTTGTGTCCTCTGTGCCAACAAAACCTTGTTATATACCCGGTGCGTATAGGCACCATTTCACCTTCTGGCAGTATACGGCTGTATAGCCAGGTGTTTTTCTTAAAAATATTTTTATATTTGGCACTACTGTTTTGTGTCCTCTTTACCAACAAAACCTTGTTATATACCCGGTGCGTATAGGCACCATTTCACCTTCTGGCAGTATACGGCTGTATAGCCAGGTGTTTTTCTTAAAAATATTTTTATATTTGGCACTACTGTTTTGTGTCCTCTTTACCAACAAAACCTTGTTATATACCCGGTGCGTATAGGCACCATTTCACCTTCTGGCAGTATACGGCTGTATAGCCAGGTGTTTTTCTTAAAAATATTTTTATATTTGGCACTACTGTTTTGTGTCCTCTTTACCAACAAAACCTTGTTATATACCCGGTGCGTATATGCACCATTTCACCTTCTGGCAGTATACGGCTGTATAGCCAGGTGTTCTTCTTAAAAATATATTTATATTTGGCACTACTGTTTTGTGTCCTCTGTGCCAACAAAACACTGTTTTATACACGGTGCGTATAGGCACCATTTCACCTTCTGGCAGTATACGGCTGTATAGCCAGGTGTTCTTCTTAAAAATATATTTATATTTGGCACTACTGTTTTGTGTCCTCTGTGCCAACAAAACACTGTTTTATACACGGTGCGTATAGGCACCATTTCACCTTCTGGCAGTATACGGCTGTATAGCCAGGTGTTCTTCTTAAAAATATTTTTATATTTGGCATAACGCGTGGCCAAAAAAGTAAAACGTCTGAAATGCGGAGGGCTAGCGCAAAGGGACGTGGACGAGGACGGGGGCGCGGAAATGCTGGTGGGGGCACAAACCGCGTTGAAGCCAGTGGGGATACAATGCGTGCTGGTGAGGGGCAGCCAGCATTACGCTCATCCAGCTTCCCTGCCTTTATGGGACAGTTATGCGGGGGGCGGGGTACACCTCTGTTAAGGCCTGAGCAGCGTGAACAGGTGGTGCAATGGATGGCCGATAACGCTTCCAGTCACTTGTCCACCACCCAGTCATCCACACAGTCTCACTCTGACCCTCCTTCCTCCCAACCTGGCCAACAGAGTCAGCCCACCCTTGACCCCTCCCAGGACCTCTTTTCGGGTCCTTTTCCAGATGTGCTGCAAGAATCCCAGGAGCTAGCAGAGGAATTTGTTTGTAGTGATGCCCAAACACTTGAGTATCCGCCATCTGCTAGTGATGTGGACCCGGAACCAGCATCTGCTATCATGAGCGATGATGATGAGACGCAGTTGTCATCAAGGGAGGCTGTTGGAATGTCCAGTGGGCAGGAGGAGGAGCAGAGAGAGGAAGTGGAAGAGGAGGTGGTGGACGACGAAATGACCGACCCCACTTGGACAGGGGTGATGTCCAGCGGGGAAAGCAGTGGAGATGCGGTCTGTGCATCACCGAATAAGGCAGCAAGAGGCAGAGGACAGTCCAGAGGCAGAGGACAGTCCAGACAGAGAAGGCAGGCCACAGCCAGCAGGGCCGAAGCTCTTCCCGGCAGCAGGCAGTCGCGCGAAGCTCCCCCATCGAGGCCTCGTACTTCTGTGGTGTGGAGATTTTTTAATGTTTGCGCGGATGACAAACTGAGCGCGGTTTGCGCAATCTGCCACTCAAAACTGAGTAGGGGCTCTGAGAAGAGCAATCTGACCACCTCAGGCATGCGCCGTCACTTGGAATTCAAGCACTGGGCTGAGTGGGAGAGAGCAAACGCAATACAACCTGCGCCCCGTCTTGCTGCCACTGCCTCTTCCCCGTTGTTGTGTGCTGCCACTGCGGTCCAGACCTCCAGCCAGGACACCTCCACATCTGCCTCTGCCTCAGCTACTTTGGGGCCTTCTCCTTCAGCCCCCCCTTCCCCCGCATCTTCGTCTGCACCTTCCATCTCCTCGTCCCATCAACTGTCCATCTCGCAGGCGTTCAACCGCAGGCGGAAGTACGCCTCCAGTCACCCCCAAGCCCAAGCCTTAACCTGCCTCATCTCCAAACTGCTGGCCCTGGAGATGTTGCCGTTTAGGCTTGTGGAGACGCAGGCCTTCCGCGACCTGATGGCGGCTGCCGCACCTCGCTATTCCGTCCCTAGCCGCCACTATTTTTCCCGGTGTGGCGTCCCCGCCCTGCACCAGCACGTGTCGCGTAACATCAGGCGGGCCCTGAGGTACGCAGTCAGCGCAAAGGTCCACTTGACCACCGACTCGTGGACAAGCGCTTGCGGCCAAGGACGCTACATCTCTTTGACGGCACACTGGGTGAATGTTGTGGAAGCGGGGACGGGGTCGCAAACAGGGACGGCCTACATACCACCCCCGCCCAAGATTGCCAGCACGGGTTCTGATAGACCCCCCTCCTCTTCCTCCTCCTCCTCCTCCTCTGCCTTAACATCGCCCTCAGCCCCTAGCTGGAAGCGTTGCAGCACTGGCGCGGGAGACGTCAGCAGGCGGTGCTTAAGCTCATCAGCTTGGGCGACAGGAAGCACAGCGCCGCAGAGGTGAGGCACGCCATATTGCAGCAGACAGAGATGTGGCTGTCGCCGCTGCAGCTAGGACCAGGCATGGTCGTGTGCGATAATGGCCGTAACCTGGTGGCGGCTCTGGAGCTTGCAGAACTCAATCACGTACCATGCCTGGCCCACGTTTTTAATTTGGTAGTACAAAAGTTTCTAAAGACTTACCCCAACCTGGCAGAGCTACTGGTCAAAGTGCGGCGCTTGTGCGCTCACTTTCGGAAGTCAACTGTAGCTGCTGCTAGCTTAAAAAAAATCCAGCAACGCCTCCATTTGCCTCAACATCGGCTGTTGTGCGACCTGCCCACTCGCTGGAATTCCACCTATTGCATGTTGGCCAGGGTGTGTGAGCAGCAGAAAGCATTGATGGAGTACCAGATGATGCATCCACGCGTGCCTCCAACTCAGCTCCCTCAGTTTGCCAACCACGAGTGGCCATGGATGGCAGACATATGCGATGTATTGCGTATCTTTGAGGAGTCCACTAAGAAGGTCAGCAGCGAGGACGCTATAGTGAGCGTAACCATCCCGCTCCTATGCGTCCTTAAAGAATCGCTCATCGCAATAAGGGAGAACGCATTGCACACAGAGGAGACGGGGGTAGGAGGAGACGCAACGCAGGTAGACAGTCAGACCACACTTTTGTCTGCTGCTCGGTGGCAGTTGCAGGAGGAGGAGGATGAGGAGGACAACGTGGAGGTGGCTGTGGAAGAGGATGCTGGCGGCGAGGGTAGCAGTCAGGCTGTGTGCGTCCCATTGGTTCAGCGCGGATGGGGCGGAGAGGAGGAGGAAGAGGAGGAAATGGAAAATGATCCTTCTGGTGGGGGCAGTGACGTCATGCCTACTCAGAGTCTGGCACACATGGCTGACTTCATGCTGGGCTGCTTTTCCCGGGACATACGTGTTGTCCGGATATTGGAGAACAAACTATACTGGGTCTTCGCACTCCCGGACCCCCGGTATAAAGATAACTTCTCCTCTTTTATTCCGGTAGAGGAGAGGACGAATCGATTACTGGAATACCAGAGGGAACTCTTGCAGAACATGATGCAGATTTTCCCACCCAGCATCGCTGGCGGCAGAGAGGAGAGTGTCTCCCAGAGTCTGACAACATCGATCAGGCCCACAGCCACCAGGGGAACACTCTCCAAGGTGTGGGACACGTTCATGTCACCCCCTCGTGCAACTTCCATCACTGCGGGGCCCGCTATCAGCAGGAGGGACAAGTATCGGCGGATGTTGCGGGACTACCTGGCAGACCACACCCCTGTCCTCCCCGATCCCTCGGCGACCTACACTTACTGGGTCTCCAAGTTGGACACGTGGCTGGAACTGTCCCTGTACGCCTTGGAGGTGCTTGCCTGCCCTGCCGCCAGCGTGCTATCAGAAAGGGTGTTCAGCGCAGCCGGGGGCATTATAACCGATAAGCGCAGCCGCCTGTCAACCGACAGTGCCGACAGGCTGACGCTAATCAAAATGAACAGCAAGTGGATTGACCCGGACTTTGCTTGTACAACAGTGGAAAGCAGCCAAGAGTGAAGTGCCATCTGTATGAAGTGCCATTTCCTCCTCCTCCTCCTCCTCCTCCTTAACCGCCGTAGAATTGCTGTATTAATAAAAAAAAATTATGGCTCACCTCTTGGGCTTAATACAATCAATTTTTAAGAGGTCTCAGCTCTTGGGCCTCCACACAATTTTTAAAAGGTCTCAGCTCTTGGGCCTCCACACAATTTTTAAAAGGTCTCAGCTCTTGGGCCTCCACACAATTTTTAAAAGGTCTCAGCTCTTGGGCCTCCACACAATTTTTAAGAGGTCTCAGCTCGTGGGACTCCACACAATTTTTAAGAGGTCTCAGCTCGCGGGACTCCACACAATGTTTGAGAGGTCTCAGCTCGTGGGACTCCACACAATTTTTAAGAGGTCTCAGCTCGCGGGACTCCACACAATTTTTGAGAGGTCTCAGCTCGTGGGACTCCACACAATTTTTAAGAGGTCTCAGCTCTTGGGCCTCCACACAATTTTTAAGAGGTCTCAGCTCTTGGGCCTCCACACAATTTTTAAGAGGTCTCAGCTCTTGGGCCTCCACACAATTTTTAAGAGGTCTCAGCTCGTGGGATTCCACACAATGTTTGAGAGGTCTCAGCTCTTGGGCCTCCACACAATTTTTAAGAGGTCTCAGCTCGTGGGACTTCACACAATGTTTGAGAGGTCTCAGCTCTTGGGCCTCCACACAATTTTTAAAAGGTCTCAGCTCTTGGGCCTCCACACAATTTTTAAAAGGTCTCAGCTCTTGGGACTCCACACAATGTTTGAGAGGTCTCAGCTCTTGGGCCTCCACACAATTTTTAAAAGGTCTCAGCTCTTGGGCCTCCACACAATTTTTAAAAGGTCTCAGCTCTTGGGCCTCCACACAATTTTTAAGAGGTCTCAGCTCTTGGGCCTCCCCTACTGCTGGGGTGACACACTGTAACAAACCTCCTCCTGTAAGCTTCCCTGACTGCTGGGGTGACACACTGTAACAAACCTCCTCCTGTAAGCTTCCCTGACTGCTGGGGTGACACACTGTAACAAACCTCCTCCTGTAAGCTTCCCTTACTGCTGGGGTAACACACTGTAACAAACCTCCTCCTGTAAGCTTCCCTGACTGCTGCGGTGACACACTGTAACAAACCTCCTCCTGTAAGCTTCCCTTACTGCTGGGGTGCCACACTGTAACAAACCTCCTCCTGTAAGCTTCCCTGACTGCTGGGGTGACACACTGTAACAAACCTCCTCCTGTAAGCTTCCCTGACTGCTGGGGTGACACACTGTAACAAACCTCCTCCTGTAAGCTTCCCTTACTGCTGGGGTGACACACTGTAACAAACCTCCTCCTGTAAGCTTCCCTGACTGCAGGGGTGACACACTGTAACAAACCTCCTCCTGTAAGCTTCCCTTACTGCTGGGGTAATACACTGTAACAAACCTCCTCCTGTAAGCTTCCCTGACTGCTGGGGTGACACACTGTAACAAACCTCCTCCTGTAAGCTTCCCTTACTGCTGGGGTGCCACACTGTAACAAACCTCCTCCTGTAAGCTTCCCTGACTGCTGGGGTGACACACTGTAACAAACCTCCTCCTGTAAGCTTCCCTTACTGCTGGGGTAACACACTGTAACAAACCTCCTCCTTTAAGCTTCCCTTACTGCTGGGGTGACACAATGACACAAGAGGACATGTCTGACCACATCTCACACACACACACACACACACACACACACACACACACACAATGACAATTAGGGGTGGGGTATATTTATTTTCCCCCTTGCCTATGCCATCTGTGGTTGTCATTAGGCAACG
The DNA here is from genome assembly GCA_027917425.1 of Gastrophryne carolinensis. Lineage (NCBI taxonomy): Eukaryota > Metazoa > Chordata > Amphibia > Anura > Microhylidae > Gastrophryne > Gastrophryne carolinensis. Next base: position 189,366,775 of record CM051236.1, read on the forward strand.
TGATTTTAAGGGGTGCAGAATTTTGTTCTTCTTTTTTGTACAGTTTGGCTTGGGGTCCATGGCAATGTAGAGGAAAGAAGGTTTCCTTGTCTTGTCTCACTTTACGTAGAAGTAATATTGTGTTTGGAGTGTATTGTTGAGAGGCTGTGATAGTGGCGTAATAGTGCGACTTGGGCGCGTTATATGCACCCAGACATGCTTCCCTTGCTGTCCCAGTTGCATTCCAGCAGTGTTGGCATCATTTTCTGATGTTTCAGGGTGGACTTGGTGACCTCCAAGTGGTCGAATTGAGATTTCCAAGTTTCGAGCATTTTTTTCCCATAGACTATAATGGGATTCGATATTCGGTCGAGTAGTCGAGTAACGCGGTCTATTCGAATCGAAATTCGAAATTTCGAATATTTCACTACTCGCTCATCTCTACCTAAGATATCTGGTATACATTACTTTGTTTGTGAAGTGGATTGTTGCTATCTGCAAATGGCCTGAAACTTGACTACAGACCCTTATCTAATACACACATGACTGTGACCTGTCCCTAAATTCTAATCATTTGCTGCCAGCCTCCATCCCTGCTTATAGACTGCAGGTCCTGTGTATGAATGAGACAGGCAGAATATTTATCTGGATGGTGACCCACTAGATTCTTAGCCTCCACTGATTTATCTAACTTCTGTCTTGTGCTTGTTCCCATCTGAGTGTTGACCAGAGCTTCCATGTGATATGTAACACATATGCTTTTTGGTGAAGGTTTATATTATTAAACTGAAAGTATGTCATACTTAAACAGAACTAGAGATGAGCGAACTTCCTAAAAATTTGATTCGGGTGATTCGCCAAATTTCTCCAAGAAATTTGGGTTTGTCGGAATCAAATCTTTGAGAATCGCTCACCTCTGGAAAACACACCACATGGTTGGAGTGGGGCAGGCCAGCTGCACAGCTGACAGCGCAGCCAGCCTCCCCCGTAGGCTGTGTGCCTATATGCCGGCACGGTGGGAGCGGAAGAGGCCAGCCACACTGTCAATGGGCGGCGGAAGGTGGCTTGCCCAGCTGACAGAGCAGATGGCTCACCCCTCCCCGGTGCAGAGGAGGAGTGGGGAGCTGGCTGCACTGTCAGCTGTGCAAGTCGGCTTCCGCCACACACACTGGATCCAAGCGTGGCTCTGGAAAGAGGATGGTGGTGATTTCAAGAAAAATTCGGTCAGCAGGAACCCCCAAAAATTCGGTTTCGTGCTGAATCGAATTTTTCCTGAAATTTTGAACGAACTTGGGTTCTGGCGAACCAGTTCACTCATCCCTAAACAGAACCATGTGACCAATAACCATGTGAACAATGAATAATATGAACCAAAGAAACAAAGAACCATGTGAACATATGTTCATAATATGTGAGGCTCTGATCATTCACCACCAATAGGAGGGGTATTTATAGCTCTGGACAGGGCTTGCCTGGTAACTTCCCTAGCTGTCAAATAATGTCCTGTTAAGCTACCCCTGGGGCTATAAATACCTTTTCCATCAGCGATGAGCTTACAGAGCCTGGCCCCACCCTCATTCCTGAGAATAATATTTCTTATGTAAAAACATCAAACCTCAATATCTCAGCCATTTCTTCTTCAATTTCAAAATGCAAAACAGTTTAAAATTTGCCAAACGTAGCTTGACACAATGGATTAACCCATGTCTGAGGAGTGACTTTAAGTTACAGTAGATGTATTTTCAAACATCTATCTATCTTTATCATTCATTTATTATGTTTGGTGCAATAAGTCACCTGCACATAAGGGGCTGACACTCTGAAGTCTTGGAGCGGTTGTAATATTTAAATTTTTTTATATTCTAATATATTTAACATTCTCTCCAGTTAAAGATAAAGCATTAGGATTATACAGATGTAGGGCATGGACATAACCTGATAACCATTTACAGTTGTAGGTTTAGCCTGTAGAATCTGTCCTTGGGAATTAATCTCTTTTATTCAGAAAGTATTTATCCTTCTCTCTTGCAGTGTGCTCGGTATGATAACACCTTTGCAGCAGAAATCCTCATTGACCGCGGAGTTAATGTAAATCACCAGGATGAGGAATTCTGGACTCCCATGCATGTTGCCTGCGCTTGTGATAACCCCGACGTTGTCCTTCTTCTCCTTTTTGTGAGTACTTAGAAAAAATAACTATATGCACGTGAAAGATTTTATAAAGACCATTTTAGTTTTTTCGGTTTTTGTTAGTGTTTGAGAAAGGCTGTCAACGTTTTTGGTTCGTGTTATTAATTTGTATGGTTCACCATTATTGGCTACACTATATATTTACTCCTTAGGTACATAAATTGCCTTTTCAGTTTGCAAATGTTTTTAATAATTTTGGAAAGTAGCACTGTGGTTTATCATAGTGTTTCTCCCATGTATTTCTCTATTGTGTTCTACCATTTTAGCTTTAAGGTGGTGACTATATTGTCCCCATGTGCCAATGACTCCAACTGCCAGGATTTACAGATGTGCTTTGAGCGGTCAGCTGATTACATTGTAATAACAGGCTTATTATACATGTAACACAATGGGGAGCTGCCCTTGTTACTTTGTAAACAGCAGCCATGTATCTGCCTGATATAATACATCATGTCAGGGAGCTATGTGCAAAGAGACTAGATCTTTAAGGTGCAAATTAGGCAAATTATACATATCCAAAGCCATGTCCAAATATACGTAGCTTTTGTGTTAGGGCATAGAAATGTTCAGAGGTACAAGGAATGAACACTAGAGGCAGGGTGGACTGACCATAGGGGGCCCCAGGAGAAATCCCACTGGGCTGCACAGCTTTGGGGTCAGTTAGGCTGCCGCTTCTAACATTCCTATTAAATCCCTGCCTCAAAGCCTCCTCACCCCCCAAAGTTCCCTTTTACCCATCCCCACTGTACCCTCTAGCCGAGGCACCCCAGGCCATTTCTGCTCCAAAATCTATAGTTAAGCATCTTGACTGTGATACCTTCCCTGCCATATTATCTGCCCTACAATACTAAAGCTTTAGTACCATTGCTATAAGAGTGTCTAGGTCACCCCTGCCAATAATTTCTTCCTACAATGCTAGAGCCTCAGACAGGAAAAGCACTTGTTGACTAGCTTGGAAACATGTGGAGTCTAACTAACAAGTAACTGACAAGTCCTTCCTTAGGACAAACAAAGGTGAGTACGGCTATGGCTAAGCAAAATTAACCCCTTTTTACGATATGTATACCTACTCTTCCAGAAAAGTAATTTACATCACATCACCTCAAAATAAACCACAAGGCCAACTTAGTTTAAAAAGTGTATTCATCCAAAACAAATCCCTAACATTTTTCTTTAGTTTAGGACCCCATTTTTTTAGGAAATTAGGACCAAAATTGATTCTGTCTGATTTGATCCACTTATCCTTAATCAACATCTTGCAGCTTAAAACAACTGTGTCATTTTGACTTTTGCAGCATTAATTATATATTTTCATTGTAGTCTTCAGTACAAAACAAATACGTTGAATTTGTCAGATTATTTGCACATGTATTGCTCTCTGGCACGTCTCAAATGCTTTTGCTTGCTTTATACAGTATACACTGTTGTATGTATTTTCCTGGATTGAAATGTGTAAATAGAATATGCACACAAAAAAAAAACATTCATTTCAATGCTTTTACAGAAAAGTTTTGGCTTCTGTCCAACTGCATTCCAGGTGGTTTCAGTTAATAAAACTGTTAAAACAGAATAAATAAGGATCATCATTTAAATGACCATCCGGTTCTATATTTAGGGACTGTTTCTTGTCAGATGTCTGTAGTCATGCAGATAGTGTGCCAATATTGTTTCAAAATGAATTCAAAACAGACATCATTAGTTCCTCACATTAGTTTTGATCTATTCCTATCATATTCTGGTAGCATGCTTCTTTTTTTATATTCATTTATCAATTATTTAAAATCAGTTAAAGTGTCCTGTCCTAGTAATTACCACAGTAATGCAATGCAAAAGCTGTTGAGGGCCCCTATATCACTGCCCTAAAAGACCCGGGTTAAACCCCCTTAAATTCACTACCTAGAATTCCAAGCAGGATTTTAATATTTTTCAAATGATCTTACCAGGATTGTCCCTAAAAGGAATTTATTAGGGTCTACTTTGTTCAAATTATACAATGCATATAAAGATCTATTTTATTTGTAGTAGATATTTGTATATAGTTACACTACTGAAGCTTGGGTCATGCTCTAATGTATGTCACTCAAACATTAATTGTTAGGTTTTATTTAACGTAGAGGCCGATTCACTACGAATGCCAGGTATCGGCAGATGAGCATCTGAATAACGGCGCTTAGAGCGACCGCTAGTAGACACTGTAAGCGAGTAACGGGTGGCGTAACAGAACGCCTGAATGTGATGTACGTTGGGCGCTCTAACGCCAGTACAGCACTGCAGTGAGCGAAAGGTAGCGCCAACTCAGTGCGTCCGGCACTCGGCGTTCCACACCATACAAAAAAGGACACACACAGCGTTGGCACTCTAAATCTGGTCGCTATAGCATAGAGTGCCAGATGCTGAGTGATCTGTTTTTGAACACATATTCACCAGTAACAAAGCAAAAACACATGGAATGACATTGTTTTAACACTGTGACATTAAAACTTTAGTGCCAGACCTGTAATGACAATTCTGCATAAAAATATAAAAAGTCAAAAAGTTTCTAAAAGTGTTTGCTTGCAGCCAGGAGAAGTCACACAATTATTTGAGCGCAAAAAAAAAAAAAAAACGAACACGCTAGCAAATGAACGCCCATTGAAAAGTATGGGAGAGCGACAGTGAGCGTAAGCTAATACCTGGCGCTCTGGAAGCTAGAGCACCGGCGCTATACGCTGAGCCACCTGTAATAATACGGACACTACATGGCGCTGTTAGAGTTCCTCACCAGATTTAATTTCATAAATGTGGTTTTGAGTACAGTGCCCGGCGTTCACCAGACGCTGCCTGCCGCTACGAGGCACTACCTGGTGCTATCTCTTCCTAAATACCCCACTTAGTTTTCCAGAGTTTCCAGCAATGCCAACTCTCAACTACTGGCTTAAATTGTTTGTCTACAATCATCCCAGTAGTGTTACTTGTTATCATATGCAATGCTTATTAAAATGCTAATAATAAAATACATTGCATCTGGTCGTCTGTTGAAGTAAGGTTCTTCAGATAATTGGCAGAAGTTTTCCAATGAAATACAGAAGTAATCCTCTGAAGTGTGTATGTTAAGTGAGAACAATGCCAGAAACTCTGGTATTTTATAATCCCGAGAGGGATGTCAAAGAAGTCCACAAGAAGAAAAAAAACACAAAACCTGAATGGCTGCTGTCTCATTTTGTCAAAAAATGTCCCCACTTCCATATAAATTGTGATATTGTATGTTTGAAATAAATACGGTAAATTATTTTACACGCTATACAAAGACGTGGAGGCTGATTTCCTACTAGAGCCACGTATCAGCATGTGAGCGCCTGTATAGCGGCGCTTAGAGCGACCACTAGTAGATGCTGTAAGCAGGTATCAGGCGCTATAACCTAGCTTTGCGGTCGATGTAGTGACCTGGCTGGCATTGATAAATGTGATGTGTGTTGGGCGCTCTAACAACAGTATAACGCTGCAGTGAGCGATAGGTAGCGCCAGCTCAGTGCATCCGACATTCGGGGCTCAACACCATACTTAAGAAAAAAACTACACACAGACAGCGTCAACGCTCTAAAGCTGGGTGCTGTAGCATAGAGCGCCAGATGATGTGTGATCAAAGTCTGTTTTTGAACACATATACACCAGTAACGAAGAGAAAACACATGGAATGACATTGTTTTAACACTGTGGCAATGACACTTTAGTGCCAGACCTGTAAATACAGTTCTGCATAAAAATATAAAAAGTCCAAAAAATAAAATATAAATATAAAAGTGTTTGCAGCCAGTAGAGGTCACACAATGATTTGAACAGAACAACCAAATAAAAGCCCATTAAAATGTACTGGAGAGCGACACTGAGCGAAAGGTAATACGTGGCGCTGCTGAACCTAGAGCACTGGCGCTATATGCTGAGCCGCCTCTAGTAATACATGTGACACTACATGGCGCTATTAGAGGCACTCACCAGATTTGCTTTCTTAAATTTGGTTTCCCGTACAGCACCCAGCATTCACCAGATACTACGTGCCGCTAGGTAGCACTACTTGGCGCTAGCCATTCTTATATAACCCCTTTTAGACTCAGAACAAAAATATTTTAATACTACTGACAGTATTAAATGTGGCTCTGTCATTTAAATTTACAACTAATAACAATTACTCTACAGCTCTGTTTAAAAAAAAGTTACTCTATAACGCTGTTTAAAAAAGTGAAGATAAAACATGTAACACTCCTGTAGCATTCTCAAGTCTATGATAGGATTCAGTGGATGCCTTAATCAATGTTATGCTTCTATGGAGGTCTTGGTCTCTTTGGAATTGTCTTTCTCTGCATTCACCCCAAGCTGTTTTCACTGTGTACATCTGATATGGGTAATTGCTAGGCCTAAAGGCAACAGGGCTCCATGCAGCATGGCTAATGTTAGAAAATGTTATTCTACTCTTCTGAAACTGTCTGCAATACAAACTATCGGAAGTCTTACAAAACAGGTGTTATTAGGCCAGCGGTAAGGCGGAGGGTAGGGATAAAATGAATTCTATAATTATTGACTATATATGATTTCTATGAGCATTTGTATTTGAGAAGCCAAATACTAGTATGGGAATATACAGTTCATCCTATACTTATACTAAACTTTTTAGAAGATTTTCTTCAAATTGAGAAGTATGGAAATTTGTTGAGGTTTTAGGATTGTTGACTTATATGCTTCACTGTATGATTTTTTCATTTCCATAAAGTTTTTGTTGAAAAATCTGTGTCTGGTTCATCCTGGGAAATCCAACTTCCTTGACTTTTTTTCAGTGACTGTCAGTATGTTGGCTAAAATAATGGGTACCTGGAAGCATGGCAATCTGCCAGAGAGATCCTTTTTTTTGCAGGGGTTCTTGGTGAAAGACAAAATGGCTCCTTAGATTGCATACTTGGAAACCCACATTACATTTACTTTGGCCAGAGGTTCATTTTATATATTTATAAAATATAGCTAAATATATAATTCTGCATGAAGAAAGAAAACACGTAAGTGGGAACCATGAACCCATATTACGTAAAAAATCCAAACCTTAATCATCCAGTATCATACTTCCAGGGGTGTACTGGCCATGGAGAGAGATTTTCAATGGGCCACAATACTTTGGTAGCACTGGCTGGGGCCCCAGCACAACTCACCTTTGCTAGAATTCACTCACTCCTCTTTTAACACCCTCCGCTACCCTCCTCCCATTCAAGTCACCCACCAGCCCCTGCCATGTAACCTAGTCAAGACACCCAAACCAATGCTCTGCCCCTGCAATTCCATAGCCTCAGCATCATGGCTGTGGGGAGCCATATTCACCCCTGCCACAGTATTTGCCTCTTCAATACTAAAGCTTCCATACCATTGCTTTAAGAGCATGCTTATCCATCCCTACCTAAAATCTACCCCCTCAGTGCTCTAGCCACCATTATGAACACACTTGTTTACTGGCTGGAAGACACAACGGAGGCAGGGCTCAGCAGCATGTGGGCAGGTCTGGGCTAGTAAAAATCCAGGCTGATTTAGACCACGTCCACCAGTTCTCCCCATTGGCAGACTGATGGGCAGAGCTATACAGCTGCCATCCTGCAAGAGCTGACATTCAATGTTCATATGACAGCGTGGCAGGGGCAGGGAGGCTTTTATACCACAGAAGAGCCTATGTGAAATAACCCCATGTGACTAATGACATCACTTGAGGGGGATTCCTGGGTATTAGCTTGGCAGGATGCCAAAGATGCAGGAGGGGGTGCCACCCCCCTCACTACAGATGCCAGTAGGGTGACTAAATTGGCAGCTCCATACCAGCAGTGTACCAGCACACAATGGACCATGAGGGAGCCCTCAACCTGACAAACCTGAAGATACGACACTGCCCAGAAGGAGAGAAATGAAAGAAGACATAGTGCCAGTGAGTTATTTTTTTATTTTAAAACTGTATTTTATTTTTTACCTGTCTTGGAACAGGTGTAGCTGTACCCCCCTCCCCCCGCTTCCAGCCTATCTGAAACACTGAGCTGGGGATGCAGCCAGCCTAATGGTGCATGTCAAGCGGCGCATCTGAGATCAACCAATTGGCGATCTCAATGGTGCTGCTGGCCTCGGTGGCGGAAAAACTTTCTTTTAAAACTGGGCCACCGCCAAACAGGCAGCATGAAATTGGTTTCCTTACCCTTTTATATCTTGTTACTGGCAGTGCGCAATATTTGCATTCCTGTTACATCTCACTTCTGATAATATATATATATATATATATATATATATATATATATATATATATATATATTCTACCCTTTTTGTAGTTACCTTGTAAACTAGGGGAGATGGTGATGATATTAACTATAGTAGACCAATCTTCCCAATTATAAGTCTATTTCCATTCAAGTTATAAGCTATTTTATTCTCTTATTCTGCTTTTGTTGTTCACAGTGCCCTGTATTTATCTTGCAAAAAAAAAAGAAAGTATTAAATGGTGCAACATTAACAAAGAGAAATGGATGGCAGACAGCAACACAATATAACAACAGCCACAAAAGATTATGATGCATTCTACATCTTCTTTTTCTTCCCCTCCTCCAATGAGGTTTGCTAGAATGGGGAATATCAGGCTGCTACTGGTGTCTTTAGATAATTGTAATACTCGTGCTCACTCCCAAAACAGACACATATATGGCGAAGTAAATTATTTATATATATATAAAGGGGGGTGGGAGTAGCTCAATCACTATTATTTATACAAAATTATTATTATTATTCAGGGCCTGGAACTAATTTACCGCCCAGTGTAACCCTCTCATCAACTAAATATCAAGCAACAAACATGTCTGGCTGTGTGGAAAGACAGAGATTTGGTTGCATATATCTGCAGATACATGTGGAAGCCACACCGCCCCAACAAGGCACTTTGTGTTTAGTGTGGTCCCTACTAATTTAATTTTGAGTCCCCAACATTGGGACATGCAATGCAGACAATAAGAAAATAACAAATGGTGTGCTAAAATACCCCCCCCAATCACCCCATTACTGACAGTCTGCAGAATCCCTGCTCCATTACTTCATTACAGACCAGAACTTACAGGCAGTGAGCTGCATCCGACATTACAGGTAGTGAGGGGTATCCTACATTAAAGGCAGTGAGGTGCATGCCAAATACAGGCAGTTTGAGGCATCCCAAATACAGACAATGTGTGGGGCATTCCAAATACAGGCAGTGTGTGTGGCATCCACAATACAGGCAGTGTGTGCGCCATTTGCAATACAAGAAGTGTGTGCGGTATCTCCAATACAAGCAGTGTGTGAGGCATCCCCAATATAGGCAGTGTGAGCAGCATCCCTAATACAGGCAGTCTGTGCGGCATCCGCAATACAGGCAGTGTGCGTGGCATCTTAAATACGGTCAGTGTGTGTGGCATCCGCAATACAGGCAGTGTGTGCGGCATCTTAAATACGGTCAGTGTGTGTGGCATCCCCAATACAGGCAGTGTGTGTGGCATCCTAAATATGGCCAGTGTGTGTGACATCCTCAATACAGGCACTGTGTGTGAAGCATCCCCAGTACAGGCAGTGTGTGCGGCATCCTCAATACAGGCAGTGTGTGTGGCATCCATAATACAGGCAGTATGAGGCAATTAAACTTACATTTTTGGGGCTCCCACGAAGCTGACCTGTTCTCCTGCAGCAGCCAGTCTTCTGCTGAATTAGACACAGAAAAACACACATACACATAAACATATCTTACCACCTCTCTGAGCTGCTGCTGCAGATCAGGGAGGTGGTACTGCCAGGGTCCACTGCCAAATGTGTTCCCCACACTGGTTCTGGCCCATAGGTGAGCGTAGCATGCATAGGGCCAGTGTTACTGGCCCCAGTCTCAGGCCATGCCACCCATGGGCTGGAATCAGTGGGGGGAATTGGCATTGGGTGCAGGCAGGCAGCAATGCCACTGTGATCAGCAGCCAGAGGTGGCTTGGACATCAGCGTTGGCATCGGCTGGTAAGATATGTACGCGCGTGTGTTTGTATATGTCTATTACAGCAGGAGTCTGGCTACTGCAGGTGTGCAGGACATCATTGCGGGAGCATCAGGAATGTAAGTTTCTTTAAACATTCGGTTGATAAGACGCAGTAATATCTCCCCCCACGTTGGGGGTGGGTCTTATAGCGCGGAAAATATGGTATATATATATCGCCTTCAGCTCACGTTCACCCATCTCTGATCATTGTAATGAAATCCATTCAAGTGTAGGACCATGTCACCTTTAATTAAGAAACTCATTATTTTGCCTTTCATTTACCATCCACATAGGTGAGATTTCAATGAGCCATTTAGTACAGGGAAATAAAAAATCTAAATTTGGCCATGGCTATCTGGCCCTGAAATTCTACAAAGACTGCATTCATAAGAGATATACAGTATTTATTTAAACGTGTTTTTTACTTCCTTACACCCTTATTTGCAAATACCACAACCATTTTATTAAGGATTCATCTTTTGTGTGGGGTTTCCTTTAATCTTATACCAAACTGGAACAATGCACATCTTTTCTTTATCTTTAAATGGCCTTTGTGCTATCAGTTATAGCATATGGTGGCTGATGTCAATGTGTAGTATATAACACAATATAATATACAACATAACAGACTCTGATATGCAAGTATGTTACAGAAGGTATTAGGAATTATGATGAACAAATCAGTTTACCAATTGAGGCACAAATAAAGTTTGTCATATGTTTATTTCATCAGTTTCTATGCGGGTGGAATATGCATGCTCCTAAAATTGCAACACAAAAAATGAGATGTAGTGATATTGTGATTGATTATATACAGTAAAGCTGCCACAAATTATATCTGCTGCACATATTAGACAGTTGTATGTAAGAAGTTAAGTCTGAATTGAGATTAAAGCACCAGAGGTCCCTGTCCCGCTCCCCATTTTTATTACTACCCACGTTGTCATATATATTCTCTTTTTATTCTCTTTTGATTTGCCTTCTCTTTCCATCTCCCTCTCTTACCTTTCTTTATAAGGCTGTGCCTCTCATTCCTCTCCTCTATCTATTCCCTTCTTGTATCACTCTTTTTGTACCCCCTTCTTTGACACTGTTTTTATGCAACATATTTTGTCATTCATATTTGACCCAGTGTGATGCAAATACTGTGCAATTTGATTATTTTTGCATATTTGTGTATGGATTTACCATAATGCATCAGTAGGCCTTGAACCTACAGTGGGGCCCTCCAATGTTTTGGGGTATTGATTGAAGTGTAGCAAACAACTCCTCCATACTCTTCTCAATAGAACTCTGCAGTCATTGGCTAACGATGGAGATACTGCCATTTCTTATGACAATCAGTTTTACCTTGTAGCACCCCTAGCTATATAAAGCTTTGTCCCAGTAACAAGCGTTACAAGAAAAAAGTGATGCTAGTCAAAAAAACTACTCAAACGGCAAGAGATTTTCCTAAATATGGCCTTGGAAAATAACCTAGCTCCTGCATTTAACAGGGATAAATAACTAAAATGATAGCTTATCCGTTTACTTTTTCTCTTGGAGGGCAAGCAGCATGTTTTAACAGAAACACAAAGACAATTTTGTTATGGGATTAAAGTTTCCCTTTAAGCTAACTATGAAGCTCATGAAATTAAAATACTTGTCAGTCAATTTGCTCTTGTTTTGGGCTGTATATTGAGTTCAACTTCAGTGTTGTAGTTGCACCAAGTAATAAAAACTATTAAGCTTTAAGCTAGTTTATTTATGAGAACATTTGTAGCCTAGAGTGGAACAGTTGTTGTTTGTTGGCAGAAATAAAGGAACTGAAAAATACATAGCAAATTAAAGTACTGTATCCCATAAGGCACATAAGTCATTCAAATTAAAGGATTTAGAAGACAACAACACATCAAATACAAATTGTATTCAAGTACACTCTGACCTTTTTGAAAACATTTAAAGCTACAATTATCATTTTATAATCTTTTCCACTTCTCATGGCTCTTGCATATCCATTAACATTTGACCTTATATTGCTTTGGTTAGAATTAATTTGACAAATCAACCCGATTAATGCATTATATCTTTTGAAAATGTGGGATTTATTTTTTAATTCTGTGGCTTTGTTTATATTATTAATGGAAAACGGTTCTGGATAGAATTTTTCTTTTCAATGTCACTACTGACTGATTTGGATATAAACTGTGAATGAACACATCGGGTTCCCCCTTGCAAATAGTTTTTACTTTTAAAGAACAAAAAGGATTCAACAACATAGAAATAGTTACTTGTTTAACAAATCCCATTTATTGATTTAAGCATCTCTTGTGGTAGATTGGAGCAATTGAAAGTTACTGTATTTTTGCCCCATAAGATGCACCCAGGATTTGGAGGAGAAAAAATATATACTGAACCAAATGGTGTACTAAAATGGCAACCCAAATACAGGCAGTGTGTGAGGCACCACAAATACAGGCAGTGTGTGAGGCACCACAAATACAGGCAGTGTTTGTGGCATCCCAAATACAGGCAGTGTGAGTGGCAGCCCAAATACAGGCAGTGTGAGTGGCATTGCAATTACATTCAGTGTGAGTGGCATTCCAATTACATTCAGTGTGAGTGGCATTCCAATTACATTCAGTGTGAGTGGCATTCCAATTACATTCAGTGTGAGTGGCATTCCAATTACATTCAGTGTGAGTGGCATTCCAATTACATTCAGTGAATGGCATTCCAATTACATTCAGTGTGGGTGGTATCACAAATACAGGCAATCCGTGTGGCATCCTACACACATGCAGTGAGTGTGTGGCATCCAAAATACAGGCAGTGTGAGTGGCACCCCAAATAAAGGCAGTGTGAGTGGCATCCCAAATACAGGCAGTGCGTGTAGCATCCCAAATAAAGGCAGTGTGAGTGGCATCCCAAATACAGGCAGTGCGTGTAGCATCCCAAATAAAGGCAGTGTGAGTGGCATCCCAAATACAGGCAGTGCGTGTAGCATCCCAAATAAAGGCAGTGTGAGAGGCATCCCAAATACAGGCAGTGTGAGTGGCCTTCCAAATACCATAGTCCTCCGCCACCGCCTGGCGTAATGTATTGATACTATTGATAATGGAGGATTGATACTCATATAGTTATCACACATATGCTAGTGCTTGGCCTTTCAGACAGTTTATGAAAATTATAGCCTATAAGAAATAACAAGCTGCTCAACATTTAGAACTAACTTGTGTGATCCACATTATGCTGGATAATCACAAAACACCCAAACCCCCCCCCCCCCCCCCCCCCAACAGCTCTGTCACCAGGATGGTCGGTAAATTTATGTAAAAACAGGTAATTCTTTCATATGCTAAAAAAAAATGTATGTGGAGTCCACCCTCCAATAACACCACATGTGGGATGTGGGCAGACATATCAAAGGCAGGCAAGACCCCCCACTCAATGATAAACAAACAAAGCTGAATGAAAACAAAAGTTAAGTCACTAAATGTATAAAATGACTTTCATAGGACAGTAAGGGCCCTTTTTATTACGCGCTAGTGCCACTCAATGGCAATTTAGACACCCCTAGGGTCTTCAGGTTTTGCAGTGGTTTTAAAACACAACAGGTAATGTTTTGATGTCCAGATGTATTCTAGAATGGATAATGCCTCTGTGTGTCCAAGCAGTGCTTTTACACATCTTACAGTGTGCCACACCCGTCAGTGCTAACATCAGCACCGCTGATTGTTACGGCATAGTAAATTGCTGTGGAACAAACAGGCATTGATTATTTTTTCATGTGTGTAGACTAGTGCCATTTATTTAACATCCAGTGCTCACAAGGTACAGTGCCAATTTACCAGCGCTCAAAACACTGTCAGCGCCATTTCACAGGTGTCGACAGGTTGGTGCTGTTACGGCTACTCAGAAGAAGGGTCAAATGGTGCTAACTGCCATACTTCATAAATTTGGCTCACTGATAATTTAAAGACTTGATGTCTAATTATCTAGCATGGAGCCCTAAAGGCAGCCCTTAAAATCTTCCTCCTGCACTACACGGGTGATAGCTCTAAGCTTACCAAACTGGAGACAGCTGGCCTCCAACTTTGTGGCAAAGAAGGTCCCTTTTATATTTAATGGTAGGTTTATAACTGAATTATGTGAAGTTTGCAAGGACTAAAGTAATTACAGATCTATTTTGTAATTAAAGACTGCATCTCAGATGTATATTTAAAATGTATTGATACGTAATAATTCATTTCTTTATTGTTTTTAGTCTGGGGTGAATGTACTTTTGCAAGATGTGAATGGCAATATTGCACTTGATTATACCATAGAGGGAACAGAGTCCAACTCTATACTTCTGGCATACTTAGAGGAAAATGGTAGGTATTGCTGATATGTACTAACCTGTGACTGTTATAGGACAAATCACATAGGCATTCTGCATTGGTTATGCTAAAATATTTCAACAGCCTTTGGAATTTTTGGGGAGACTGAGTTTTGAGAGACTTTGAAGCACACAGACTGATGTAAGCTCTCAAAAAAAATTGGATATCTCCATATATTATTTAAAGGCATATTCCACCTATATTTAGGATTTATTTAACCTGCAAGATGAATTAACTTGTCATAGAGCACTTCACTATACATACAAATGTATAGATAGTCATGAGTAGGGGAAACATTTTTAACCTCTTGGAGAAATTCTTGCAAAAAGTGAAACTAGGGAGCACTAGGCGAAACAGACAAAAAATAATCCCTTTTTCTTAAAGCAGTGTTTGGAAGAGAACAATCACTTATTCAGTGATTGGAGAAAGGTTTAATATAAACTCCACATTTTAAGTCTGGCAAGTGTGCAAGGTAAACGATTCACACGGATGACCCACCCTGTTGTGCTACCACACACACGTGTTGTTTCTGATTTATAGTCCCTTTTCTATAACCAAGTACGCAATCTTGTTTCCTGAACTGACACATTCAATGTGTCTGCAGGTGGGATCTACCTTATTCTTCTGCTTTTCTCATTTGATTGTGTTTAGGTTCATTTCAAAGTACTCTGACTGTAAAATTCCTAGTACATGAATATTTTGTTGGGTGTAAGCTGACAGAAACTGAAAAACAAACAGGACAGGAAGAGTCAGAAACCCCTTTTCTTTCAGAGACTGACATTTAACTTTTTGTCTTTAAATCTCACAAGTTAGAAAGAAAATTACAGGCACAACTTTAAAACAGAACAATCTAATCATTCAATACCAACACTCAACTGATCAGAGGCAGAATATCATTGGTGCAATGCAGATCTGGGCCCTCAAAGCTTAGGAACCCTCTCAGTCCCCTGCAATATTGTCACCTAGGTCGGACCAGTGTCGAGCTGGCCAAGATTTGTGTTTCCACACCGCATGATTGAGCCGGAAATGACCACCATGTGCTGTTTATTATTGTCATTGGTGGCTTAACCTTAACCTTAACAGCTCAATAACATGGACACGCATAACCTGGCCTGGCCTCTTAGAATACAGTTTAGCAGCTGGGAGTAAAGACAAGTATGCTTTATTTTTCTACCTAGCAATGAGAGGTTCTTCAGGCCACATAAAATTACCAAATCTGACCTCAGCAAAGGCAACCTCTTAACAGGTCTTGTGAACATAAGTAAACTGAATTTTAACATGATTTTCTACGGAATCCTTTCATCAGAAGCAACTCTGAAAAACAAACCTTGTAAAGCATCTTAGACCAGGTTTCAGCATTGCTTCACACCAGACACTGCCTATGCCTTTTATTTTGATTACATAATAATAATGTGCTGCTCTATCTATGGTAACATTTGTCTATGGCCATAAAGAGGTTAAATGAGAGAACAATGCAAACACATTTGCATTCCAAAATAGAGGTTGTAGCAACATTCCTCAGAGGACTGTTACAGGCCATTTTATAGATAATCAAAATCCTAAACCATGACTACTCTAGCAGCCAAGGTCCTAGAGCCTGCAGAAAATGCTCAGAGGAGCAGCAGCAATTCATCACATCTGACAGTTGCTAAAAGGTTTCTTTGTAAGTAAGTGAAAAGAAGAGGATGGCTTGGAACCGAGCAAGAAAGAACATCACTGCTTATAAAGTAATATTTATCATGGGTGCTAGATGTACATTGAGTATATTCTACCAGAACACTGAATAGTTACCATTCAATGTGAAGGTGGTCTAATGACAATCATACTGAATTCAGTCATACTTTAAGATCCCATAACTGTGGTTATATTTGTGGAAATATGCACCTAAGACCACGCTGCAAACTAAAACATCTGACAAAGCTGAAGTCTATATCTTAATGGATTTTTATAGGTTTTTGAGCCAGATTGATATATGTGTATGTTTTTGTATGTACATGCCAGGCATGGACACATGGTTTCTTGAAGTGAACCTGTATAAGAACCAATCATAATTCCATTAAAGGGTCTAATGTTACCTAAATAGTGCTCCCTTTTCCACACTAATGACCCCATCCTCTTTTTTTGTACCCTGATATAGGTGTATAATTTTTGTATGTACATGCCAGACATGAACACGTGGTTTCTCAAACTGAACCTGTATAAAAGAACCAATCATAATTCCATTAAAGTGTCCAAAGGTCCCCCAAATAGTGCTCCCTTTTCCACACTAATGACCCCCTTCCTCTTTTTCTGTACCCTGGTACTGACTGCTAGGTGGATTTAAAGGTTAGCTTTGGTGTTGGTCCTTTGTGCTCTCCCAAAATCCTTAATAAATCTAGTATCTATATGGATGGCTATGGTGAAACCATTTAACTAAGCTCATTGTGTTATATTACTATGGTTCACTATATAGATAAAACTTCTGCATCTTACAGGGTATTGTTGGAGATTGTTCTACTGATGATTATTTTTTTTTAATATACAAATGAAAATACCTGTATGGGATATTCCAAAATGTTGGTGCAGGCTTGTTTAAAATGTAGCAAAATATAATTTACAAATCAGTGAAAGTATCTACTGCATTGAAAATATTCTGCACCTCCCTTGTAGAGTTGCTCTATTGCATCACTACATCAGGGGCAAAAGATAACTTACTTAATTACTTCTGAGTGTGAGTTAGTCCATTATTGATTGCTCTCATCTATGGTTTATTTCTGGGTTTCCAAAAGTCCAGAATAAGCTCTGGCATCCAGGTCATAAAACATAACTTTCTTCTGGAACATGTGGAGGATGAAGCCTTGATTGCATTCATCACTCTGGTTTCTTACGGTTACCCCAACAACCCCAAAGTTATGAATACTATTAGGACGCATACTCCTGGATTCCAGAAGAAAAGACCTTTACGGTGAGTATTAAAACTCCTTTTCCTTCTGAAACATATGAAGGATGCGGCCTGATAGTATTCAAAACTACTGGGTTGTCGGGGTATCTATAGGAAGCCAGAAGTGATGAATACAATCAAGGCTGCATCCTCTACACTTTCAGAAGAAAAGCCTTTATGGGGAGAACTAAAACCCCCTTTTTAAAGTGGCACAAAAAAACTATAGACTCAAATATCGTTCCGCGGAGATGGCTTGTTGAGTACCAGTAGTTTGAAACTTACCGGCATCTGTCTATGCTCGCTCCATTCGCTACAATAGATAAATTAAAATGAAGGAGCTGGTGTGCCCAGTCGCCATGATTGATGCGAGGGTGCAGGGATGGTGCGGTCTGGATCACCAGGGGAGGTCAATTTCAAATTCCCAGGATAGGGCCAATCAGCTGTGTGGGACTATAGGTAATTATGTATACTTTTTTATTTTTTGCCTGGGCAGTTCATTTAAAGCGAGCGTGGGTGTTGGTGCCGCTCGCTCGCCGCCTCATTTAGCGGCGGCACCAACACCCACGCTCGCTTTAAATTTAGCGGCGGCACCAGGAGGAGGCATTCAGAATACTGGGACCCCCTGCACATAACCCAGCAGAATGCCTGTAAAGCTTAACTTAACTTCGTTCCTCTGCCATGAACCCTGCGCTGTGATTGGTCACACAGCGCACATGTGGGCATTGAGCACAATCATAGTTCTGGCCGCAAGAATGTCCTGCCTAAATGAGCACCAGGCAGCCAATTGCAGTGCTGGATTCTTGGCAAAGGAGCGAGCCTAAGGCAAGCTTATGTGCGGGGGGAGCTCCAGGATTCTGGGTGCCCCCCAGGCTGTCATTTAGCGGTATTACCAACACCCCCACTGGTGTTGTTCTACTTTAAGTTTTATAATGATGGTGCTGGAGCTTATCCTGGACTGTTGGAATGGGATGCTAGGAGGTAACAGTTTACTCCCTTTCGTTCATACACCATGACAGTTTGCTTATAGTGAGCTGTTTAGTTTCTGTGCATTGTTGTTATACTAAACCTTCTGTAGCTTTACCCTCAAATGACTTGATCAAACTGCATTTCCCTTGGTGCTTCTTTTTTGTAGGTATTGATCTAACATCTTTGCGACAAATGAGGACCCAGAGATCAGCAGTAATGTTATCTGATGTGAAGCAGCTGCTGGCTTCTGGGGGAAGCCTTAATGAGAAAAATGATGATGGCGTGACACTGGTAAGATTTTATATTAATTGATCACAGTACAAGATTTCTTTCTGATGCTTGATATTTATCAACTAGTTTCTTTGACAGGCACTGTCACACATTATATGTCAATGTGTGAAATAACTTCCACATACTATTACAGTTGGAAAAGGTCAGTAACAAGGAGTAACCTACACACAGTTTTGTAGCCAGGCATAAAGCATGTTTCACCCAGCACAGACCTAATCCTACCTACAGTGATGCTTTTCAGGGGAGACCTGGGACAGCTGTTATTGGAATTTTAACTAGCTACCATGTGGCGGATACGCATCTGTTCTCTCCTTGTATTAGAAGGCTGTGGGTAAAACATACTTTGTTCTATTTATAACAATGGAATTGGAAAGCTTGTCACATTTGCTATCCGATCAGTGAGGAGTGTCTGCTCTTCACAGTAATGTCTTTATCACCAGCAGCATTCATATATTTTATTCAGGGGTGGAAATAGGGGTAACTGCACCAATTCTATTTTCAGATGTTTAGTATTAGTCTACTTTATAAGTCTTAAAATACACATAAATATACATACGGACATACAGTATGATTAGAGATATCTAGCTCATTACTGTCAACAGTAACAAGAGCTACAGAACATGCCAACTCTGAAGTACCAATGATATGTTTTTGTATATACATTGCATTATACAGGCTATCCTAATTCTTACTATATAGTTTAAATATAACACAGTAGAAGGACTTCACAATAGTTCTCCTTTAATCAATGAAGCAAAGCTTGCTTTTACTGGTCAGACTAAGCCCAAGTCTATTTATGAATGGAAATGGTCCATTCACAATGTCTATAGCAGCCTTCTATTATTGGAGGGGTCGCAATAAAATCATATGCAGAAATTGTATTGTGGGACCTTAATGCATTTTATATTTTTTATGTATAAGAAGATATGGAAAGAAGTGGGCAAGAATGAGGGAGGAAAATGAGAGGTGGACAGATGTGAGTACGGTAGTGATGAGCAGAGGTGAGGTGAGCAGAGGTGAGTTGGGTTGAGCTGAGACGAGAAAAGGTGAGGTAAAAAGATAATCATGGGTATACATTTCCCATTCTCAATTGTAATTAAAAAAAAAAAATACCAGCCAAGCCAGCCCAACCAGGTCAGTGGCCAGTGAACTAAGACAAAAAATATTGGCCAAGTGGCAACCCTAGTGAGGAGAGCAGAGGTGAGGTAGAAAGGGTCACAGGTTGTGCATCGGTAAATCTCAGGTATGGGAGCACAATTCTACATCCCAGAAGAGGAAGAATGCCAAAAACCCGACAAATTTAACTATAAATTAATAGCCCCTCTACAAATCATTACCATTCAATTTTCATATCTTTTTTAAAGCAATTGTAGTGTAGAGACCTCCCTCTTAGTAAAAAAAAAATCACTGTATGAATATCATGTAAATGACTTTTGAAGTAGTATTTGAAATGCGTATAAATATTGCTATACTCAAAACTGCCAACTGTAGTTATACCCATCCATAACATGTTCATAAGTAGTTATTTGCCTATCTTTTCACAGATTCACATAGCCTGTGCTTGTGGCTTCAAGGAAGTCGCCTGCCTGCTGTTAGAGAACAATGCAGACCCAAATTCCCAAGATAATAAGTACTGGACTCCTCTCCATTTGGCTGCAAAATATGGGCAGGTATAACAATATACTCATTTCTTATGATAGTCTTTATTAAGCTGAATGAGATTAATAAATGCAGTAACCTGAAGCTAGCTCTGAGAATGATTTTTATGGATCTGCCCAGGTAACTAGCTGAAAGCATTAAGATAAGTTATTTAAAAAAAGGACTAGAGCCTGAGCCCTGAAAGAAGGACTATGGGGTTGATTCAGAGCTGCCCGAGATTACAATATCGGACGGGTTTTCATTATAAAACACTGTTCTCACCTATTTGTTTTTTGGTGTGATTTTTGGTATGCTTTTTCATTTGGTTACGAGAACTCCCAATGAAAAAAAACTATCAAAAGGTTACTTTTAGTGTGATTCGGGGGGGGGGGGGGGGGTTGCAGAAAAAATCGTGCGAGAGCATTGCTTTCTCGACGGACATTCATGCTAGCAAAATGCTGGGGAAAGTGGCTGACCCTGATATTTTTTATTCTTAGAAATGTTTTTTTGTAAATGGCATAGGGTCCCCCCAAAATGCCACTTGGCTGGGCACCAGACATAAGGGCTTGTAACCCAGTGCTCAGAGGCCACACTGTGTAGTTATAAGCCCTTCTGTCATCTGGTATGCCATGGGCCATACCAATGGGCACCAGGCTCTTCCATTCCCCTGATGCCCCAGATGGGGGTGTGCATAATATGTCAGGTTACCAGCAGGTGCCATGGTGAACTGGTATAGGTAAGTAAGTAGGTAAAAAAAAGACACAACCCCATAAAGTTTATTCCTTTAGATTGACCTACTCACCGGTCCCATCTGCTTTCTTTATTCCAGCGCCAGAAACCCCCTCTGAGCCCCTTCCCTTCTGTGGTATTAGTGACGTGGGGGAGATTCCATGGAGGCCCCAGCCCCTAGTATAAAAGGCAGCTCTCCGGGGATGGGGTTCTTCCAGGGATGCCCATGCACCCCTGGAAAAAGCCCAGGCGTCATGCCGAAGGGCATATGAGCTTGTTTCTTGCTGGGGTCCTCCGAGCCCTGGGTTACAAGCCCTTATGCCTGTTGCCTGGGCTGGCTGGCTTTTGGGGGCGGACCCCATGCAATTTGCAGCGGCATTCATTTTGTAAACGAAAATTAGTACAACTCGCTGACAAAGATTGATGCAACTGTCATGCAAGTTCCAAAATCACAGGTGAAAGCGAGAATTCTCAGCATGAATTCTTCACAGGTAAAAGCGAGAATTCTCAGCATGAATTCTCACTTTAATCTGCAGCTCCGAAAACATCTCGGAAGGGGCTTTGTATCAGGTGAGTTCCCAAAAATCTCGCTGGTGAGTTGCTACAAGAGCCTCGCCAAGATTTTCAGCAATGGCTCTGAATCAACCTCAATGTGCATTTTTTTAAACTTAACTTTTAAATATATGTGCTGAAGTAGAGCAACTCATGAGCATGCAATGTGCTTTTTCAACTAGAGTGTGAATTAGCAGCTGGACAAGCTGTTAAACTCTTGCTAAATTACCTTTGTCTTTGCTCTGAGAAATCAAAGGCCATTATGTTGTCGTGTAGTTTGCTCCGTCTTCTCAAAGCCTAGGGGATATATGCATTTTTAAAGGAGATAAATGCAAAGATATCAGAGAATTTATTATGTCCTACCAGCGCCTTTCACAGCAAAGCCATTCATAGATCTGCATAATCCATAGACTTTGCATTGTTGCGTATTTTTTAATTAACTCAGCTTAAAGATACATTTTAAAGAAATGTATGTCAAGGCAATACAATACCACACACCTAAATGCATGCTGAAGTTGACTATTCCAAAAGTTGGCTGCAGCCTTTGTCATATAGCCTCAGCTTCAGCCTATATTCTATATACAACTCGACCATTTAGACTCCCACCACCCTTTCAGCCACCCTTAGATCTGTGGTGACCTTTAAGAGACATACATTATATATATATATATATATATATATATATATATATATATATAATTTTTTTTTTATATCTACAATTTGATATACAGTATAGCTTTGCCTTTACCCTTGTCTGTGAGCACTTGGTATATGTAAAAAGTTGCTGTGGAGGGGGCAGTTGGAATGCTCTATTATAAGGTGACCTTTTAAAACTCCCAATCAAAATGAGTTTTAAAAAAATCTTGAGGAGCCTTGGGGTTGATGGGGGAGGTAGTGGAGTACTGCCCCGGGGTGAAAGGTAGGTAATTAGGTGATAAAGACCTAAAATGCAGTGAAATGTCACACTTTTCCCACTATTTTAGATTTTTGACAGTTCTGCATTCTCTCTTTTCAAGGGAATGTAAATGTCACAGGAAGCGACTCACCTTGTCCTTGGTCCAGCGGTGCCCTAGGGCGGCGCGCTGAGGTGACCATCGCCAGGCCAACATTTCAGTCTCAGGCACTGGCTCAAGCGCCACGCACTTCCCCCCCCCTGCGTATCCCCACCATCTCGAGGCACCTGCAAGCGCTCACGTTCCCTTTATGACCTCCAACGCTGCAGTTATCCCTCTGCATACGCTCACCCACCTGCAGGTCCAGCCCTCAGTCGATAACGTTTGCGCCTGTAAGACCTGGGGGCAACCAAGCCTGGTGAGGCCTGCTTGCGTCCCAGCAAAGAGGGCTGTTTAAAGGTGAAGATAGCAGTGGAGATTGGATATTATCTACTAACCTGGACCTGCTAACTGCTGAGCCTTACAGTAAAAAAGGTAAAGAATGTAACTGGTGCAGAAGCATATGCAAGCTTTAGAGAAGAAAGAAGCCCAAGAGGGTTGTAAAAACTGAGGAAAGATTTAATATTAAATCTAGTTCTAGCTACTATTTGTGCCAAATTTAGGCAAGGATTAATAGGTTAAGATCTGACCCTTCAAACCTTTATTAGTGGAGACCATGTATGACCTGCACATACTGTACTATGAAAAGACCAACTGGTTTTGTCTGCATTCCAGGCCCAAAAGGCAACCAATCCTTTATGGTGAGAAGACTTTCAAAAATTGATGATGACTTATTTTGTGCTTCATTTTCCTAGTCATTCATAGCAATATCTTTTGCCAAAATATTGAATTACACACATTTTTTTTTACAGACAAATCTTGTGAAACTTCTTTTGGCTTATCAAGCAAACCCCAGCATTCTCAATTGTAATAGTGATAAACCCTCAGGTATGTCAAATCGTTTTATCTTAAATGTACAGCGAACATACATTTGTACTTTTTTGTGTGAAAAAAAACAAAATCAAAAATGCATTATATACATGAAATGCAAATGTTTATACATGTTTATTGCACTTACAACAAAATTAAGGGTAAGTTCCTAAACTTTCACTAATGTATATCTAAAAAGCACATTAACACATGTTAAAATAAATAAAGCACAATATTTTTTTTTAAATCTGATTCGTAATGTAACCAGACCTAAGAGAAGTTATGTATCTGAAGTCAATGTCAGTCCCATGCAGCCTGCAGTCCAGGTACTGAATGCAGAAGACCGAGGGCTTAATATACTACAAAGATTGCTTTATAAGAGTAGCAATGCTTTTGTGTGTGCAAGACTTGATCACTCATATAGTTTAAACTGTAAAGTTAGGAACTGTACATCTGCCACCCTGATTATATATGCTGTTTATATCACGTAAATGACATAAAAATGAGGAATCCCACCGTTTTCTCCAAATATCCCCAAAAGAGTGGCACCACTACAATTATGTAGAGCCACCTGTAATAATCTATACTGATAATAAAAGGGCGATTATGGACTGACCTATCCTCTCCTTTTCTATCAAATTCAAAATATTAAACGTGTTTTTATTTATAACTGTTTTTAGACATTGCTGCAACAGAATATATCAAAGACCTGTTAATAATGGCTGAAGATGGAGCAGAAGATAAGAAAAAAGACCCTTCCTTTGCTACAGTATTCCAGGAAGATGTCACGCAGGATGTACCTTTGGCTTCCAGCAAACTGTAAGAAATGCCACAAAAATAGCTGTGTTTTATATTCTGACGCATCTTTTAATAAGGGTATTGCAGAACCAATTTACAGAACTTTTAGGAGAAGTAATAAACATTGTTTGTATTAATTTGCTGAGATGATACACTGAAAGCAAACTGCCCATGTGTCCCAACCCCATTTCCTTATCAATTATTCTCACATTTGTATCTAATAATTACTTTCCTCACATTTAATCCCCCCTTTGTCACGTCCATTTTTCCCTTTTTCCTTTTTTCAGGCTCTGTAGAATTTTTCAAATTCACAAATAGATAAAAATACACAATAGGGACTCTTGGTTAAGATACTGTATATTGCAATACATATCCAAGCTCATGGCAACATGACCTCATCTCTGTCCAGTCCCTACTTTGCTTTGAAGGCTTTCCTGTACAGACACCAACTTTTCACTTGCCTGTATTAAAAAATGCAGCTTTTTATACTAGCCTGTACAAATTCAGCTAAGACAGTTAAAGAGGAACATTGGAGACCCTGGAGTCGAAAAGACTGCAGGGACTCCTGAGTTCCAGTCCTTGGGGCATCCCAAATTGGGATGTGAAACCCCCACAAAGCCCCCGGAACACTCACCCTCTCCTGGAGACCTCGCCGGGTCTGTGCACTCAGGCCGCATCTCCGCTCACCTCTAGCTGTGCACGAGCCTGCATCCGTCCTTCGTGTAGGGGCGGCGCGGTCACTCCATGGCTGCAAGGTGGGAGTGGGATGGGGTTGGCGGCGCTGCTCGGCTGTTTAGTCGTCAGCGACATCGAAGGGAGCTGAGTGACAGTAAATGCGCTGATTGGCTGAGTGACTTAGCCAATAAGCGCACTCGTTCTCACCCGAGTCTGCGCTGTGGGAGCAGAAGGAAGATGAGTGAAAGGGGGCGACCTGGGGGGGTGCACACAGCAGGGTATCCCATTTCAGGATGCCGCCGCAGAGAGGAATACACAGGATCGTGAAATTCATGTGTGTTGTTCCTTTTTAAACCAGACCAACAGCCTGGGACAGTTGGAAAAGAAAGGTAGCAGCTATTTTGGAGCTTCCTCTCCCAGCATCTCAGTCATGCTGCTGTCTGGATTCAACTGACATAATGGACAATGCACAGTAACAGGAAGCCCAGCAGCTGGTTTAAGTCATTTTTGACTGTTGGACTGCTTTAAGTGAAGGCCAGTAAGCCTGTAACATGTAAATGACAAAAAATGGGGGACTGCTCTCATCCAAGTGCAATTTAAACCAACTATGGGAGGTGCTAAAGAAGTAGGACCACATACTTTATACAACAATCCATTCAAGCTTCTGTACATTCGCAAAATTATATCAAAGACTGACTATCCCTTGTTAACAACATGGACTCAACTCGCAGTGCATTGCAACTCAAGTTGGTCAAGCATTGCAAGCAAGTACCATATCTGACTCTTACTGCGCTTTGACAGCATATCATACCTGCTCTAATAGAACAAGCAGTTTCGACTCATATGCACCATTTAACACAATTTGAAATAATACAGAATCCTGCAATGCATTTATGTGAAATAGAGTCATGCTTTCCTTGTGCTATTGATTAACCTTTTAAATGCCAGCCTACCTTGAGATTTTGTCACCAGGCCATTTTTTATAATTTGCGCTATACATATTCAACTGTGATTTTTGAAGGGCTTTCCATGGATTTCCCAGGAAAAATATATTGTTTTGATTTTTTTTCAGCAGAGTTTGGGCTTTAACATGAAATGTATGGTTTGGCTGTTTTTAGTGTATTTTGTGGTGAAACATGTGGGAAAAAGCAATTTTTACAATTTATAGTGTATTTTTGTATTTCCAATAAAATCATGTTGCGTGTAAGAGCCTAATTTCTTCCAGGCACAACCATATATATATTGGTAGACACCCATTCCTTCCCAGTTGACTCCCCAAACTGAAAAAGTGCTTTAGCAGATTTTCAGATAAAATACAACTGCTATGCGCACCTTGCAGTTTTTCAAGAAAAACAACCCTTCACATTTGTATATATTCTGTGGAAGTACACACCTCAAGCATTCTAGGCGTACCAGGATTGTTGAAGTGGTTGCAGTTTTCTGGAAGTAATCCCTCAATGAATTATTTGGTTGCACAGGGTTTCCCCCCCCCCCAAAAAAAAAAATAAAAAGCAGAATCAAAGCTACATTTTCCTAACAGAACAATACCCAACATGCATAGGTCCCATCAAGGGTAAGGTTGCCAAACACCCCAAAGTAAAGCATGTGCATAAGGGTAATTTTACTTGAAAATTTCAGCTTCACAAAGTGTGCACCTTGCGCCTTTTCAACCAAAACAACCATTTACATTTGGAATACCCCCCTTAACTATATATTCCCTGAAAGTACACACCTTAAGCTTTCTAGGCATACCCAGATTATTGTAGAAGGCTCATCTTTCTATAAGTAATACCTCAAAGAATTCTTTGGTACCACAGGGTTTCCCTAAAAAATGTATAAAAAAGCAGGATAGAAAACACATTTTCCTAAAATATCAATATGCAAACAAGAAAAAACAAGCTAAATTGGTCCCCCAAACAGAACAATACCCAACCTGTGTTGCTACTTTTAACCCTTTTTACTGCCAGCCTACCTGAGTTGTTGTCACCCTCTGTTGACAGGTCATTTTCACCATTTTAGCTAAGTTGAAAATATATATATTTTTAAAATCATTTTCTTTATTTTAAATAAATAAATAAAAATGTATTTTATTCAAGAAAACCATATTGCATGTGAAAGGCCCATTTCTCCTGATTACAACAGTACCTAATATGTATCGGTAGCTCCTTGTTCCTGCCCTGGAGACCCCCCCCCCCCCCCAAACTGAAGAGAGCACTTTATTACATTTGGAAACAAAATGCAACTATTATCCACACTATAAAGGGTTAGTCCGGGAAGCGGGGGGGGGGGGGTGCACCCCATGCTTTTTTCATTTTTAAGGGTTAAACCCCTTGAAAATAGAAACAAATGGCATGGGGACCCCAGCTATGGAGGCTTGTAGACCATGGCGCGAAGGCCAGCCTCATGGCCCCTGGTCCTGGAGGCTACAAGCCCACACAGCCCTTGTGGCTCCTGGGCTCTTCTGCCCACCCCTGAGGTTTGGGGAAACAAGTAATGGGGGCAGCAGGTTAATGGCAAGTCACTTGCTAGCTGCAGGTGACTTGTCAAACCCCAAGCCAAACTGGTATAGGGGTCTCATGGATCCCTTACCAGTTCACAAAGGGTTAAGTGTAAAAACACACAAGGCTGGAAGCCTTTTATACCTGCTGTGTGACAGGATATAAAGGGCTAGTTAAACAAATGGGGCCTGTTTTCTGGGGGGGGTTAAACCCCCCCAGGGTTAAAAAGTCCCCCATACCCAGCTTAACCAGCCTCAAGATCAGCTATGCAGGGCTTGTAGAACAGGGTGCAAGGGCCAGCCTCAGTGCTCCCCTGCAGGATAAAAGCCTGCATAGCCATCATGACCCCGGGCTCTTCTGCTCCCCCCTGGGTTTTTGGGAGGCAGGTAATGGTAACAAGGTAATGGTAACAAGTTAATGGCAAGTCCCCACTAGCCACAATTGACTTGTCAGACCCCAAGCCTTGTGAACTGGTATAGGGGTCTCATGGATACCTTACCAGTTCACAAAGAGTTAACTGTAAAAAAAAACACACATTAGAATTTTTTTTTTACATTTTGTAAAAATTTCCTCTGATTGATCTATCCACGAGCACTGTGTCCCACGCTGATCACTCTGGCTTCTGCTCTTCTGCTGCTGCTGGAGGCCTTTATTACCTGCTGAGTGATGGGACACACAGGGTAATTTCCAGGGAAGGGGACCCCATTTCGGGGGGATTTTAAGGGTTTTTAACCCTTAAAAATCCCCCCAAAATGGCATGGGGTCCCCCCACCCAGCATAACCAGCCCAGGGATCAGCTATGGGGGCTTGTAGAACAGGGTGCATGGGCCAGCCTCGGTGGACCCCTGCTCTGCAGGCTACAAGCCTGCATAGCCTTCATAGCCCCGGGATCTTCTGTCCCCCAGGCTTTGGGGAAGCAGTTAATAGGGGGCTGGGGGTTAATGGCAAGTCACCAGCTAGCCACAGGTGACTTGCCAGACCCCCTAGCCTTGTGAGCTGGTATTACTAGTTCACAAAGGGTTAAATGTGAAGGAAACCACACAGAGAAAAATTACTTTTATTCAAAAGAAAATTTTTTTTCTTTACTCACCTCCGTCCCTCAGCTCCTCTCCAGCGATGAACCGCATTAGAATGAAGTCTCCGGCGCCAGAGAAGTCATCTGCCCAGAAAAGGCAGGGTTAGTGGCAACAATGGCGTGAGCAGGGAAGAGGGCCTATTTTGGCAGATAGTGCTTGATTAACCAGGCCCTAAATATGACCTGACTTTCCCTACTCTAAATTGTGTTCAAATCCTTATTGCTTGCTTCCTGACACTAAAAAGAATATATACTGATGTCCACATCATTTTTATCTTTCCCTACATTGAGTCACTGCTAGCCTAACAATAGAGAGGTTCAAGTGTTCAAAACTTCATACAATCTATTGAAGCAGATTCAGCATGGCATCTGACACAAATATTAATGGAAAATAATGTCTATTATAGAGACACATTTACAGAAAACTAATGTTCCAGTTCAAGTAATAAAGTGCTAGAAAATGTAATGAAGCCTTAACCTTCCATGTTGTAGCAGCAAAAAATTAAGTGTTTGCCCTGTAATTGCATATCAGTGTTTTAAAATGTGTTTGATGACACATTAATGGAATTTTAGGTTAGGGGTTCATATTAATGCTGGGGAATGTTGTAGGCTTCTGTTGTGGTCACTTTGAATAGCAGTAATTGTTCAGAAGAGTCTATCTATTTAGAAATCTATAATTCATACAAAAAACACACCAACTTGTCAGGAAATAAATATGGAGACTACCATAATATAAAAATGCTGATTCCCTTAAACCAGACCTTCAGCGTCATTTAATGAAAAGCCCAAACCTTAAAAAAACTATTCCCCAGCATCTAAAATTAATATATTTTAGTATGTTTTTAATCACTTACTTATTATTCTTTCTCCCACTGGGCTGCAACTGTGTTCAGGGCTCTAGGATACGGGCGCCGCCATCTTGCCTCAGAAACAACACATACCTAGGAGAGGAGAGGGGGCAAAAGTACAGAGGGCGTGTTATAGCTGTGCTTTGCTCAGACAGAGCAGAACTTGGGTCAGGAAAAGGACAGCAATCCCAGAATGCAGAATGTCAGAAGACACTTGTCTGCAGGTGGCCTGAGACTCCATGAGTCACCGTCTTGGATGTATAAAGGCTCATAAAATGCAGTAGATGAAGATAGGCTCTTATTCAGGGTGAAGATCCGGTTTAACTCATTACTTAGAGGGTTATGTATTCAAGTATGTAAATTCAGTTATCTTGATGGAGAGCCCCCAGATGTGTAGAGCTATCTAATTCAGTTCATCATTTGATAAAGTATATATATATATATATATATATATATATATATATATATATCCCTCATACACAATTGGGTCTTTGGGGTAAAGGAGACTTTAGATAAGTGATTGCTCAGTCATGGAAGCTTGGTTATCCTGACCTTTGCCAGCATTTTGCAGTAAAGACAGTAATGACACTCTCATGACAAGTTTCCTTTAAAGGGTTACTCAGTGCTATAAAGAGTTGCTGCTCTCATACATACAAGTTGGTGTACCAGGCAGGTGGTCCCATGTAAGGCAATGTACTAAGATGGGTACAGACAGAAGGAGTTCAATAACAAATAATACAGATTTATAAACACTTGCTGCTCTGCTGCACATCATTTTCAGTATAATTATTGTTCTTACCTAGCTTAAAGGACACTTTCCCCAATATAGCTGATAAAGCAGTTAATTAACTTTTTTTTAAATTGTGCTGATATGTGTTTCTGGATGTGGATTCACCAAATATTAAGGTTCAAAACTAAAATGAGTCAAAGAATTCATGCTTCGATGGTTACTAATAATGATTACCCCTGACAGCAAGATTTACAACGTCAGGCCTTCTATTATATTTATTGGGCATGTCAGCTTTTTTCTTCTATAACTGTAAAGCACCATGCAGTGTGTCTTTTACTGATTTTCATTGTGCCATCTTCTTCTGCACTGGCTTACAAAATTACAGTTGCAAACAATAGTAATAAAGATAGTATAACCTTTCATAGCAAATTATGGTCAGCTTAAAAGAGAGACACGTGCATAAGCATTAAAAAAAAGAGGCCAAACACATTGTGTGTAATGTGACAGTAATGACCATATTTATAAAGGACCGTTGTGAAAAAAACGAGGACTTTTATTTAAGAATGGAAAGCATTTCCTCTTTTGAAATCTGTTGTGCTCACCTTGGCACCCTCAATTCAGACATTGCAGTATGTCGGTCTTCCCTTCTTTCTGGTTTGCACAACTCACACCTTTAGATATGGTCCTCATCTCAAAAGGCATTTTTACAATCATTGCCATTATTTTACAATTCAACATTGCAGGTCAATTAAAGTTGGGGTTGAATATGGTCAGCGGTACAGCCTTTTGCAGGCTGGGCTCTACTTATAAGCAGGAAGAAGGTGTGGGTTGCAGGTATGGTATGGGTCCTGAGCTGTGGATATAAAGCAGATCTGTAAAGACTGATAGCTGATGCCTCTAGTTTATTTTTATTATATTCTAATGCACACAACCATGGGGTAGTAGCAGGAAGTGTGGGTAGTGGATTGTTCCTGGTCCTGAAGTGTCCCTTGTGATACGTGTTTGCAGGTGCAGCAGCTATCTCACTTAACACACACAAGCCCACATATAGTCACAGGTCAATCTCTTTTACTTCCCAGAGTCTGTATTAAGATCACTCCAACATCTTCTGTAAAGCAGACTTTCGGTCAAAAAAATATAAGCGTAGTAAATTGCTCCCCTAAAGCCCCTCTGTGGAAATATGTGACGTAAGCTTACTGAGAAGTATTAACACCATGCAGATATTTGGGATAGCAGGCAGATTCTGTACTCGTTAACATGCATGGCTGCGGCCATCTTGCCACACACATGAAGAGTCTGTTTCTGAAAAAAGAGTTTCTCAGTCAAAATTGCCTCATAGATCTGTGCAATCATCTCTTATTTCTAGCCAAAAGTAGTAAGCCTTCCGTTGTAATGACTCATCACTGAATAAAGGACATTGTATACATTGTATCCCCTGACTGAGTGTTTTTGTGGCAGCCGCTGCCGTAGAGGTACATTGTAACAGCTCCCCTCACACAGATTGCTTTTGCTACATTAGCTCATTTATTCAGTGTCTGCGTGTGTGAAAAAATGACAGGCAAGCTTCTCATTGTCTCTGAGGCATATATCTTTCGTGTGATTTGCTGCTGGCTCACAACTCCCCTAATTCTCATGTGAAAGCAGGACTATCAGGTGTGTGGCAAGATGGCTGCCCTCATGTAATTCAAGAGTGAATAATCTTTTAGGCATTTCACAACATCTGCATGGGGTTAAGCCCTCTCAAACTGCTTATGCCACTGAACATAAGAGGGGAACAATTGACTAAACTTTCTTATTTGGACTGGAGGTCCGCTTTAAGTGTATGCAATGCACATGTCTACAGAGTGCCAGCATAGTTCCAGTTTAATCTCAGCAGCTTCCCCTTGGCACAGCTGGCACCCAGAGATAAGTCACATAAGCAACCTACCACCTGCGCTCCTCACCTTAGTAACCTTGGGTGATACATCCGGCTTAACGATTGGCTTAAGATTGCCGGGCAACATGTGCCAGCCAGCTGGCTGCATCCCCGGCTTTCCTGTTCAATTTGAAGCACTTCTGTCTGGATCCTATCTGAATTGGTCAGCGTGGGAGCGCGCCACAGCTACAGGAATGCCGGAGATAAGGCTGGAGGTGAACACAGCATTGTGGGAGCCACTGGTGAAGGTAAGTTTAACTGTGACCCCATGGATTTCACACAGCAGGGCATCAAGTTCTAGGATGCCCCAGGGACAGGCTAAAGGACTCCAGGGCTGGCCGCTTTAAGCCTCCTCCTTAGGTTCCCTGGAACTGCCTCCTGGGATTGTCTGGGTCTAGGTCTGTATTTTCCATTAGTCCATACTTGACTGTCCACTCCTTCCTCTTATGCAATGCTTGGCTCCACTTCCAGTAGCTACTCCATCACTTGTCCTCCAACTCTGTAATAGCAATGTCTATCACTTCTTACTAGTTTTGGGCCTATACCCCTAGGTATAACCCATCTTCATAGCATTCATTCATCTCTAACCATCTCAACTGACTTGTCCATGTGCTATTCCATTTCTTACTCTGATTTAATATTTGAACTTCTAGCTGTCAACTCACTGTTCTCTAGAATATACCAATTATATTCTTTATCCTGACTATCTGTGGCAACTGTAATTCATGTCTCATGTAGATCACATATCGGGTTTGACGCTTGAATCTCTTTCTTCAAACTGTCTGTAACTACCCTACACCAAAAAGATATTACCACTTCCTTCCCATTGTTATACCTTTTAGGACTGGGCTCTACAGTCTCGGTGAAGCATTTTCTCTGGGTCATTTACTCTCTCACTTATGAAGTTAGTTATCACTTTATAACTGAGAATTCCCCACTCAGCCTTACCAGCTACAAAATGTGTAGAACCTCCATCCTATGCAATTTCTTCTCTTAACACAATGTTTAATTTTAGTATATTTTTGTAAGATATAAATAAATAAATGTTTAATATATATTAACACATTTACCAAAGATGTCCTTGCAAATAAATAACATCCTGGGTAAATTTTAATGCCACTGTCTCTAAATGATTCACATATGCTGATGGCTTCAGTGCAAAAGTTTTAGATTACTTATTGATTAGTTTTCTTTGCCAAATCCAGTCTCGTGTTTATTCTGCCGATGCATGCCTTTTTCACAGCTGGTATGGAGGGGAATTTTAAGTGTGGCTAGCCATGGCTTATTACCTCCTACAGGCTAAGCACAATTTAATCTAAAATGTTCCAGGCTAATTGTTTTCGTTCTATGGAGACTCATGCTGGGCTAATTTCATACTGTAGATCTTATTTGCTCTTTCTTCATATTTGTTACATAGACGTCCAATGGCAATACCCATTTCTAAGCAAGATAGTTTGCTGGAAAAAGACACTATGTTTAAAGATTCCCCAAAGACTTTAAGCAAGCATCAGTCATTAGACAGCGCTTGTGAAAGAATCAGCATGACCAGCTCTGCCAAACTGGAACAGGTAATAGAATAAAACTGTATTATCCAAGGAGATACTGTATTACAGCTTTGTTTAGAAAGAGAAATATATTGTGTATTAAAATAATTTTTATTTTTGGAGTGATGGCTAAACGTTATTTCTGACCTAAGCAACCTTTCAGAGCACTTGCTAGCATGCTTAGTACATTGAAAGTATTACCTATTGTTTGTCTCCACCCTTTAAAGCAGGGCCCCCCCCCCCCATAGTGAATTCCAATGTCAATGTGTTTTTGTGCATTTCTGTCACACCCGACGTCTGATAATATCTGTGTTTTATAGTCACAAAGATCAGATGATTGCCACCGAGTTAGGAACCCTGTTTTTTTTTTTCAATACCCACATTTTGGTTATCAACTTTACAGGCCCAGTAACATGAGAAACATATCATATGAAACGGACAATTATGTTTATTGCTATGGGATCATCTAATAATAATAATAATAATAACAATTATACAGATATGCAGATATCTTTGGACATAATTCTATTCTATTTTCAAGTCTACCCTTTCGTTTTCTGTCTAAAATGTCCAAACAACCATGTGTTGCTCAAAATGTCAAAGGCAGCTTCTTTAAGTCCATAATAAGGATATTGGCTATAGTACACCATCTTACTTAAAGGGGTCCATCACCCATGTTGTAGACCGCATTTGGACGCATAATCCCCAGTGACCTCTGGTTTCACTCACCTGCACCACAATCACCAGGCGAAATGCGGTCACCTGACTGAATGAAACGGGGTTGAGAGGAAGCAACGGACACACCTGCCTTGCGTCTTTGAATTTATATCTATGGTTGTCAGCAGAGTGGAAATTTAGATCATGTCTCATGAAAAAAATTAGCTTCCTAAATACTGATTAAAGGCATGGACAAATAAAAATAGTGAGTATACAATATCCATTAGGCAGTGATTTTTAACCTCTTTGGTTATACATTAAAAATCTACTAAACTTGTTGGTGGTCTTTATCATTCAAACCCAACAACAGTCATGTATGAATATACAGTCTGTTCCACCCTAGTCTCAGCACAGTTAGAAAATAAATGAAAGGAAGTTTGTCTATGATTAACATATATCTGCTGTGTTGTGTTTTCTGTATATATAATATACTGTTAAAACAATTTAAGCAACATTTCTTGTTTAATACTAATATTATATTTGATCTCTCCCCCAGATCAAATTAATGCCTGCAGCTCCGAATGATGACTTAGCAACTCTTAGTGAGCTTACAGACAGCAGCCTGTTGTATGAGATTCAAAAACGTTTCAGCAACAACCAGATCTATGTAAGTCACTTGCCACATATGAATGCTATGATTGGAATCATATCCTTTCTACCAGTTGAATATTGGCTCAATTTACAACTGTTTTATCAAGTAGTAAATTAATGCTACTGACACAATCAGGAATTAGTGATAGCTACAGAGTCACGCATGTTTCAGAAACATATAGAGCTCCTTTTTCATGGAGAACCATGATTGTCACTATTTAGGAAAAAGGTATAACTCACACCCACTTTACATAAAAGATAAAGCTAGATCTTTCCCAGTCTATACCGGTAATGTATCTGTCTGATCCAGCCAATAGCAATAGCCTCTAGCCTACAGCAACTGTTTCACTCAAAGCAGCCACATGCTAATGTCTGTTGCAGTAGGGGAATGTTGTTGGGACACTCACTTCCCCTTTAAGCTGTGAGCTAGAGCATGATTGCAATAAATCTGACCCTAAACTTGCACCTCTCCTTCTTGGTCCTTTCGCACTAGTGCCAGGCTTCAGCATATGGAAAGCTTTTTGGATGCCTTCTTTTGCCCTCCAATACAGTTTTTGACCTTTCCTTTAGTGATTAAAGGGTTACAGAAGGCAAAGGCGATTGTGTCTTTTTATTGAAGAAGAATGGCCAAGATATCGATGTTTACAGTTTCACCTTATGATTTATCTTTTGAAATATTTGGGTGTAGGCCTTGGCTCGATGCTGCTGCTTAATAATCAGCATTATGGGCAGGGTCTGTAAGACAGGCATTCTCATAACCCTGGCTGTTCTCCCGCTC
The DNA here is from genome assembly GCA_027917425.1 of Gastrophryne carolinensis. NCBI lineage: Eukaryota > Metazoa > Chordata > Amphibia > Anura > Microhylidae > Gastrophryne > Gastrophryne carolinensis. The sequence continues at coordinate 189,402,464 of CM051236.1, forward strand.
TCCCAGTCTCCACAGTCTGATGATGTGCAGCTTTAGACCACCAGCCTAGCCCTATTATTGGTGTATCCAAAAACTGAAGGTAATGGGGTTTTGGCCACCCCTCAAAGCACTTGAGAGCTCAACATTAACCAACCTCGCCACTGAAATAACATACTTGAGGATATACAACAGTAAAATACAAAAACGTTTTATTAAATATAGTAAGGATTTAAAAACCTAGTACACATGCATGCAGCATCGCATGCTGGTAAAACATGAGATCACAAAATTGTACATCACGTTACAACTGTGAAATAAGTCGAAATGACCTGTACTCCAAAGACATTTTTTGCAACAATTTTCTATAGGTGATCGGTTTTTGGGGCAGACTAGTTTCGCCTTTGGATCGGCTTCTTCAGCGCCCTATCAGTCACTATAAATACATACAAGGTGTGTACAATGTAAAAACAAATATACAGAAAAAAGAAACACCAAAATGCAATTTCTTCAAATTGATAACAATAAAGTACCCAATATCACCTTTTGAGTGGTTATAAACATCCTGCAGCCTGGGTGGCCCCCAGCCCAACACAGATAAATATGGCTTTGGTTTGCAAAATGACTTGAAATTATTAGAGGTACATCGGCCCAAGTAATAGGTAAGTCGCTTGATATTCTTTAAAAAAATAGAGCCACAGAAAGAAGGATTCATAAAACTCCTCAATTGCTGATTTGTAATTACAGGGAGATATCAGTGTGGATATAGAGGATAGAACCCAACAGACAGTGTTACTGGCTGCACAGTCACACTAGTATAAAGAGATCAAAAACATAGTATATTGCATACCGTAAATCAGGGTTAAATGGCATCCCTGAAGCGTACTTGATGCGCTCCCCGCCGCCTTTATGCTGTCCGCCTCCTGCACGTCCGCCGAAGCCACGGCCCCTCACGGCTATTGCTGTTAGATAGGTCAGCGGTCTGCCCGGGGAGCAGGGACGGCGTTTGACGTGTGTGATGTCACCAACCCGGCTGCAAGACACGTGGGAGGCGTAGCGCAAGCTGCGTTCCAGCCATCACCGCGCGCGCCGAGGCGGGGACGTCTTGTCCAGGCACCGGACTGTGCCTCAGTACTGGCGGCCGCCATCTTAGTGGAGACCGCAACAGAAAAGGGACACAAAATAATAAAAGATTATTGGGAAACTGGTACATAAGTCCTATTAAGGGAAATAAAAAGGCATTATTTTTTGTATTAGGAATATTGCCATATTTCAATTGGATTACTAACATATAATTCCACCAACATGTAAATGAGTATTTGAAACATAGGCTTATTTAATAGATGAAAAGGCTAATTAAAGGGAAAAAAAACCCTCTTATTCCTAAAAAAGGCACAGTGGTTCAAACTCTAACTCTACAGCCCACACAGATATATCATCCTGGGGTAAAAGTTATAAGCCACATGGTGGGGGAAGAAGTTGGTATAATGCAATTTGGCCTGTTTAGGTGTTATAGGCTATAAATTACTTCTAGAGCGTCATGGGCCATCCAGGCTAGCAAGGATGCACATAAAACAAAACGGGGATTGTTACATACAAATAAAACAACGAAGAAAGAAAAAAAAAAGACTTGACAGTCATAATCTCACAGGAACGGTGCATAGCTTATAGATTCGTTCAGACCGGGATAACTATAAGCTTTATAAAAGTGTATCCACTTTGTCTCCCGCTGTAGGGTAATTTTTTCTATATCCCCCCCACGTGGGTTACCGTGTATTCTGTCAATTCCTACCACATACATTTTGTTTATGATAATCAAAGACGTGCCTACCAATCAGGTTTTTTTTATTCCCTGTTTTGATGTCGTAAGTGTGATCATAAATTCTTTTACGCAATTGACGGTTGGTCTTGCCAAGACCAACCGTCAAGACCATATTTATCTGTGTTGGGCCGGGGGCCACCCAGGCTGCAGGATGTTTATAACCACTCACAAAGGTGGTATCAGGTACTTTATTGTTATCAATTTGAAGAAATTGTATTTTGGTGTTTCTTTTTTCAGTATATTAGTTTTTACATTGTACACACGTTGTATGTATTTACAGTGACTGATAGGGTGCTGAAGAAGCCAATCCAAAGGCGAAACTAGTCCGCCCCAAAAACCGATCACCTACAGAAAATTGTTGCAAAAAATTTCTTTGGAGTACAGGTCATTTCGATTTATTTCACAGTTGTAACGTGATGTACAACTTTGTGATCTCATGTTTTTCCAGCATGCTGCATGCATGTGTACTAGGTTTTTAAATCCTTACTATATTTAATACAACGTTTTTGTATTTTACTCTTGTATATCCTCAAGTATGTTATTTCAGTGGCGAGGTTGGTTGATGTTGAGCTCTCAAGTGCTTTGAGGGGTGGCCCAAAACCCCTTTACCTTCAGTTTTTGGATACCTGGATACAGGGAGCCCATTAAACTAACCAGCCTGTTGTTACTGTCACTGTTCGGTGATACAGTGATAAAACCTTTTTTTTTTCTCTCTCTTTCTTCTAGTAATCAAATGTGCATGGTAGGGTCGTGTACACTTGGGTTCACACAGAACCTAGAATTGCAGGCCTAATATTGGTAACCTATGGCAAAGAAATTCAGGGGGCGCGCGCCACTACTTTTTGCCTTGTTTCTACTTTCAGAAGCAGCTAAGTTTTTACAGGAAGGGAGTGCGCAGCCTTGATGCTGTGAGCCGCTGAATGACAGTTTATGCACTTACCTGTCTACTAGAGTTTCTTTAAGCTATTGCATGATTGCACTAAACTGACTTAGTGTTCTGCTCTGTGTAACTAGTAAGTGCTACATTAAACCTATCTGGGTGCATTTTATATAGGTCTGGAGTCATCCCTACTCACTTTATTAAAACCGACATTGATATTGCATTTTTGCATAAATCAAATCAAAAGGGAACTGCTAATCCTTATGTAGATCTAAACGTGTATCTTTAGTTCTCCTATATATCATTTGTAAAGTAGCCTAATAGTGTACAGTATGAAACAGAGCAAAGCATAGCATTTTTAAATGATTGATGCAATGTGACAACTGTGAGCAAGCAACAGAACAAAATATGGCTTGCTGGAAGTTTAATTCCTCCCAACTGAGACATGACTTTCTCCAGCTGTTAGCAGAGATATCAGTCAGGCAACTAAAAGGATGGCATGCCTCACGCTGAGACAAATAACAGTTGGCAGAAAGTTCAGATTTAGACGTCGGACTAGGGCAGTCATAATAAGTGATGACTATATAGCAACCAAAATCACTTGTTGATGAGTAATTCTATTTCTAGTATTGGACATTAAGATAGGGGACTATCCTTTGTTACCCAGATATAATTCTCCATTGTTCTGCATTGTAAAGAAAGAGATATAGAAATAGAACATTATTATTTGCCCCAGTCAGAATACTTCACATGTTGGACTCTTATCTCTGCTACCCGCATAAGTAAGGGAAAATGTTCCATCTGCTGGTGGACTTAGACTGGACCTTCAGCATGAAGGAGCAAGTTTTTAGTCACTTACTTATTATTCTTTCCACCCTGGGCTGCAATTCTGTTCAGGACTCTAGGATACGGGCGCCGCCATCTTGCCTCTGAAGCATCACACATACTGAGGAGTGGAGAGCGGGATAAAGTACAGGGGGCGGGGTTATAGCTGTGCTTTGCACAGACAGAGCAGAGCTGGGGTCAGGGAAAGGACAGCGATCCCAGAATGCAGAGCAACACAGTCAGAAGACACTTCCTGTTTGCAGGCTGCCTGAAGGTCCATAAGCCGCCATCTTGGATGTTTAAAGGCTCATAACATGCAGTAGATGCAGGTAGGATGTTTTTTAATGTGAGCAATCTGTATGTACAGGGTGTGGGAAACATATAAGATAGACTCTTATTCAGGGTGACGGTCCGCTTTAACTGTAAACAGTATTCTTAAATCAGACCAACAATCTTAAAAGAAAGAGTGCTCCTATGCATCCCTCCACAGGGCAAACCAGATTGCTGCACATAAACATGAATTTACCTTTTTGTAACTCCTGCCGTGACTGATTTTCCCTTCTCACTGAGGTCCTATAGATATGCCAGTGGCATTGCGGCATTGCATTGTGGGCTATGTCGATTAAGTCTAGGCAGCCACTCTCCAGCATTTTTAAAGTGGACTTACAAGGCTGTTAGTCCACTTTTATAATGCTGGGGAGATTACGTGGGATTTCATAGTTTTCACCTCTCTGATTTGGAGGGGCCACAGAGAATGAAAAGAAGAGACATATACAAGATTGCTGCAAATATTCAATTTGTGTCTATGTACATGGTAGCTTTGGTCTTGCTGATTGAAGCGTCTGTCTATTTGTTATTCCAGACATATATTGGAAATATTCTGTTGCTTGTTAACCCATATAAGGACCTTCCAATTTACTCAACATTGGTAAGAACTCTAATCTGTTTATCTTTAAGTTACTAGTTCACAAAAGAACCTAAAAAAAAACATCATGAACAATTATACAATAATACAGATGTATTTTTACAATTGTTCTGATGTGTTTAGATGCTTTGTACATAATGTTATATTTTGGGCAGATTTTAAAGTAGATAATGCCACTGTTCCCTGCTGGCTCAGGAGACAGCTTAGTTACAGGTGTGCATGTTGTTGGGGGACTCTACTGGGTTGTTCTGGCCTCCCTCACCCAAGGTCCGTCAGTGTTCCATCAGCATGCTGGAGATGGTCCAGAGAACCAAGACAGGTACACAAGGTACGGATTCACAAAACCATCTGAGTTTATTGAGAAAAAAACACATTACATATGGTAAATGTAACATGCAAATGAGCACTCTCTGACCTCCCCCCTTGCAAAACTTATTGGTATGAGTCTCACAAACTATGCAAAGTTCTATAATTTCTCAAGGGAACATGAACTAGCACTTCAGAGCTTCCTAGGAGTGTATAACCTTGGGACACTGCCCAAGCCTTTTTGCTACAGAAAAGAACAAATCTCACAGTCATTCTAAAAGGGCTCTTTACCACCTTCACAAGATGGATACCAAATATCAAAATGGCTGCAAGCGTATCCCTTAACATGTCTTCATTCTAAAAGTGGAATGGTATGCTCAAAAACCTGGTAGAAGAACACAGCAAACTTTTTGGAATTTGTAACTTTCGTGCTCCATGTGACCACTAGTGCCCCTGGACAATGTGAATGAGATCTATCATATAGCTGAAGATGATGTATTGAGGGAACAAAGATATAGGTGTAGCAGTCAGCGTGGGCCCACATGGGTGTAAATGTATTGCTACCACTACTTATGCTATAGTTGGATCCAGATCTCCAACCTTATTCAATAGAGAAAAAGTTTGGTTGGGGGCTAGGCTCACCCCCATATAGGAGAAGAAATACCTTTGAGACTAACTTACAAATGTTCATTAGGTGTTAATCGTTCATAACTAATTTTATTAAACAGATATAACACACATTTGCTGAAATGCCTTTAAGTGTGGCCACCTGCCACAGGCACCAGCCACAAGTTTACAATCAATTGTTATTTTATAAAAGACTTGATACACATTAATACAACAATAATCACATATAAAACACTAATACAAAGTTAAAAACCAATAACAATATGCAACATAGGCAGTTCATAGTGGCACCCATATAGGGGACCAAGACTATTTTTAGGGCTATAGATGAACTAGTTTCGCCCACTTCAGGGCTTTTTCAACATCAGATGCCCATTTGGTTCCTTAGTCACAGCGTGCAATTTGCCAATAAAAAAAAACATTATTCAATAGAGTACACTTATGCAGGAAAGCTCGTCTATCATCACAAACGCTCTACGTTTAACTGAGAAAACTACTTTACCACCTGGAATAAGCAATCACCATACTTCTTTTGTTGCTCCTCAGTCATCCTTTGTAAAAACATTGGTCCTGACATAAGTTGAAGTTGGTCAAATAACCAACAATGTTACCCTATGGGTAGCGGTACTCCTCAACAAGACTCAAACAGTATCTGCCAGGAATGTAGTTAAAATAAGTTGAGTTTGGGAACTCCATGAAAAACATACCCAAGGTCCCCAGCAGGCCTGTTTTGTTCACAAATATGTCTAAAAGCAAGTAAAACTTCACATGCAGCTTATGTATTATTTCAGTTTATCAGAGTTCTGTCCTGCATAGAAACATCTGTAGTTAGAATGTGCAAGCTGATAAAAATATTTCTAAGTTGCCTAACAATGCAATTTTCTCTCATTACAGGTTACACAGTTGTATCATAGTGTGTCTGGTCGCTTGTGTTCTTCCCTTCCTCCTCATATATTTGCCTGTTCAGAGAGAGCTTACCATATGGTTTTCCAAGAGAGAAGACCACAGTGCTTTATCTTAAGGTGCCGTCTGCTTGGTATTAGCATATTTAATTTCTGTGTGCACTGAATTGGACATGGTCTATTCATTACCATAATGCTTCATTATGGCAAAACTATATGAAGATTAGTACAGAAATGTGGCCAGTTAGTTTACAACCTCAAGTACTAGCAGAATTGCAGCACACACATTTTATTTTACATTTTTGATCTTATGTTAATAACATATTTTTAATAATACACTTTCACTTGCATACATCTGTGTATTTGTAATTAACGGAATTTAGCATACTGTGCCATAGGTATACATAGGTATCTCATATTGTGAAAAAAGAACATAGAGACATAGAAGGTTGATGGCAGAAGGAGACCACATGATCCATCTAGTCTGTATGTTCTCTTTATCTTAGAATAGATGTATGCTTATGCAGTACATGTCCAAATTCACTTACTGTTGATTGTTTAACTACCAGAAGTTGGTGACTTCCAAGCATCTATTACTCTTGCAGTAAAATATTATTTTTAACGTTTCTCTTGATCTTCCTCCTATTAGCTTCAGGTTGTGCTTGATCCCTTTTTTACCAATATGTTTTTTCTTAAAAATCCTCCAGAACCTTATTTTACCCTCCTATGCCTGGTGGTTCTAGTCAGGGAACAGGTTCTCTGTGTATGGCTGTGTGAGCAGGGTGCTGGGAGTTCTAACACAATGAGTTTCAGTTACTCACTGTTTTGTTGCAGTTAGAGACACTTAACTCCAAGTAGATGAAAGCAGAGTTCGTCTTTATTAACACATCCTTCCAGGTGATACAACTGTTTCAGTACACACGTATCTTCAAACTACCATGCAGCACTTTCCCTTACATCCCTTTCAGCTATCCTTCTAGAACCTTTCCTTGCACACATTCTCATGCCTATTTGCCATGCCTACAAACCCCACCAACCATTAGCTGTACTATCTGTTGTTATTAAGAGCAACTTTTCTTTACCATACCAGCTCTTAACCATTTCTGACTTTTCAGGTCTATTCCCCTCTTTCTAGCAAGTTCCTGGTGTAAATCTATGGCCTAGATGTTAATACTGCCAACTTCTGTTTGAAAATGATTACTGCATCTTCTAATGCACTTCTTTGGAGTTACTTCCTATAGAATGCATCTAACATTTAATACTTCTAACTACAATGGCTTCTAACTACTAGCGGCATGACAACCTACATCTTCATAAAAGAACATTCCTCAGCATAAAAAAAAAACAGAAAGATTTTTGCCCCAACCAGCTTTTCTCCAGTATGACCAGAAGTTAGGTATTGTCCTGAACCCCAATTTATTAGAGACCCCAGGGGTTAAAATGGACCAAAACACTAAAAGCAACATTGCCCCTATGTTGTTTTGGAATGCTCATGTGTGAAACTTTCTGAAATTGGCTATATACTCACCTTACTGGTATTATGGCATTTGGGGCATGGCTTTTTTCCATAAAAAAACTTGCAGGAATGTGAAGTGTACATTTTACACCAGCTTTTGGCTGGCGTAAAAAGAACTAGCAGAAACAAAGTATCAAAACACAGCTGAATTGCACGCACTGGTGCATGCGTGCTGGTTAAGGGACCAATCTTGTGACCAGAGGGTTGCAGATTCGGAAGCTGATTTAAGACTAGCTCCTCATATTGCCATTTGAGTGTCTATGTAGCTGAGCTTAGAGTGTCCGCTAGTGGATGCTGCAAGCGGGTGTCTGGTGCGTAGCTCCTGGACAAGTGACGCTGTAGTATCTTGTTTTGCATTGATAAATGTGATGTCTGGAGGGTGCTGTAGAAGTGCTCTCCCTGAATGAATGTATATGTAGTGCCCCAAGGAAAAGCCACCCAGAGCTACGCCACATATAACAACAGGACAACGCTGCAGCGAACGATAGGTAGCGCCAGTTAAGTGTGCCCACCGCTCAGCGCTGAAGCCCATGTTTAGGAAATTAGACACAAAACCAGCGTCAGCGCTCTAGCGTCGAGCGTCGGACGCTATGAAAAAGGTATGTTTCTCAACACATATACACCAGCACCAGAGCGAAAACATATGAAAGGACTGTTTTACGCTGTCACAATGACACTACAATGGCAGACCTGCACATACAATTCTGCATAAAACAATTCTAAATATAACAATATACGTGTTTGGTTGCTGGGCAGGAGAGGTCAAACAATCATATCCTAAAATTGAGAAAAATAATTTATTAAAATGCTATTTGTACACAAGCAAAAAAATCATTATGTATGGGAATGTATGAAATGTATGGGATAACGCTGCTGAGAGACAGGTGCTACATGGCGTTGCTGAACATACAGTGCCGACGCTTTACACTGAGCCGCCGCTAGTGATACAAGTGGCGCTACATGTCGCTATTAGAGGCGCTCACCAGATTGACATATATATATGGCATTCACATACTGCGCCCGACGGTCACCTGACACTATGTGGTACTACAAGGTGTTAGCGTTTCTTAAATGACCCCCTCAATTCCTGGAGATGCCAGCATGTATGTACGGTCTGTTCAATGGTGTGGTTCACTGGTGGATTTGTGTTTGTTTCCACTGCACGGATGGCTTAAATGTGGAAGACACATTCCTATGTGTCTGCAAGCACACAACTGGCAAATAAACACTTTATAGTGTGCTGATTGCGAAATGTTCTGATTTCCAAACATGGCCTCTCCAGAAAAAACATTTTGATAACCCCCGGAGTTTTCATGGAGGGTCTAGGCTGGCTTCAAAACACACAGGGTGGGCATAGCCAACTTGGCCTCCTATAATTCATTTCTTGGTGTACAAGTAGGAAGGGTTCTATGTTAGATCTGCTGTGAAAACAAAGCCTTTCTGGGAAATATCCCAAATCATTTGGACTTTAACTCCCAAAGCACCAAGGCAACAATCCTGTTTAGGAATTCTTACATTAGAAAATGTACACTTGTACATATTGATCTGTACACTCATTTTCCCTCTTACTCTTCTAATTACCATCTCTCAATTTCTCTCTTGCTCTTCTTATTCTTATGAATAAAGGGGGGTGGGAGCAGCTCAATCACTATTATTTATACAAAATTATTATTATTATTCAGGGCCTGGGAACTAATTTACCGCCCAGTTTAACCCTCTCATCAACCGATGAGGCCGATTCATTAATAGCGCCAGGTAGCGACAGATGAGCGCCAGTAGCGTTATTTTCACAGCGCACGCTAGTATTCGCTGTGCTTGGCCGTTGTTCGGCTGTTGACAGCGACTCAGTCGGTGTGCGGTAATGTTGAATACGGGGTCGCTGCTTGACAGGTTCCGCGCTGTATGGGAGCGCATGACAGCGAACGGCCATAGCGAACGGCTCCCAGCATATTCATTAACAAATCACGCTCAAAAAATTCTTGCGCTGTAAAATGCTTGTTTAAACCCTTAGAGCGCTGGCGGCGATGGGTTAAAAGTAGTTTTTTAACCCCCAAACAACCATATTTTTGGAAAAAAAAAAACATGTTTTTACAAACATTTTGCAATATGAATACATTAATATCAGACCTGTAATATCAATTCTGCACACTTTTTATTTTTATTTTTTTACCTTAAAAAAAATATCTAACATTGCAGAAGTGGTCACCGAATTTTTGCAGTTTAAAAAAAAAAAAAAAAAAAAAACATTAATAGCAATTAATTATGAATATTTAAAGATTGCTCCATTGAAATGCATTGGAGAGCGCCATGGAAGCGAGAGGTCATACCTGTCGCTGTTCAAGGTCGCTCGCTGGCACTGTGGGGTGAGGCTGGAATAATGATGAATGATTCGCTATCTGGCGCTATCTCAGTCGCTAAGCAGGATCGGCTTGATAAATGTGTGATTGCGGAGGGGAGCCGGTGTTCTCGTGGCGGTGAGCGTCATTACCGTTCGCTCACCATTCGCTACCTAGCGCTATCCCTTGTTAAATAAGGGCCTTAATATCAAGCAACAAACATGTCTAGCTATGTGGAAAGACAGAGATTTGGTTGCATATATCTGCAGATACATGTGGAAGCCACACTGGCCCGGCAAGGCACTCTGTGTTTAGTGTGGCCCCTACTCTTAATTTTGAGTCCCCAAAGTTGGGACATGCAATGCAGACATCTTATTCTTACTTAAAAAATTGTAGGTGGGAAGCTATCCTTCTGAACCCAAAATGCTAAATACCTGTGCCCTGCCCATATAAGCAGTAAAACTTTATGTAGCACACCACTCCAGGAAAATGTAATATGTTTCTGTTGCACTAGTCAGATATTTGCTTGTACATTTGTGTGATAATGCAGTTTATACACTTTAGCATTTGAAAGTTTTTTTAAATGTTTTAAGAGTGAAACTAGAAATTTGTCAGAAGAGATATTTATAATTTCTGAAAGCTATTGTGTTTAAGATGTTTTTATTAGCTAATATGCTTATTGAACCTAGCTGAACAAAATGAAAAGTGAGCGAAAGAAATACATTTACTTTACCACATGGTGGCTCCACAGCTCTTCTTAAAAACCATGCTATAGGCAAACCTTAACAATAGTTAAGCCTCTAAAATTGTCTTTGGAACTAATTGTATTCAATTTATCTCTATTGAAATTATCTGTTAACATACAAACAATACGAATTTGTGACCAGTTTTAATTATAGAAAAAAAATGACAATTACATTTACTATTACAATTACATTTTTCATTATTACAATAATGTCTATTTAAAGATCATGCTGGCCTCCATGGTAATACATCCTTGCACTCTAAAAATGCTTGAAATAATTATAGGCAGACTAGACATAGGGAGACCTGGGAGAATACCTGGTGAGTCGCACTGCTCTGAGACCAGCTGGGCTGCTGCTTCTAACACACCCATCCAATACCTGCATCCATAGTCTCCACTTACTCAGCTTTTTCGGTACCTGGGCCTAATGTAGCCCCCCAGCCCATATGCTGCCCTTGGTCCTGTAACCTCAGCACGGCTTTGGGGACACCATACCCACCCCTGCCTCATTATCTGCCCCTACAATACTAAAGCTTTAGCTCATAGACTGGCGATGACCAGTAAAATTGGTCGCTTGATCCAGCCAGCATTAGGTCATGTGATTTGTATTCTCTTATGGCTAGAGCTAACCAGTCTATATTTGCCACTCTATTTGTTTCCAGTAAGTTCCTTCAGTGTTATTTTTGTCTGTAAAGCTCCAGCTCACTCCTCGCTAGCGATAATATGCAAGCCAGTGCACACAATTCCAAAACACTGAGGTTATCCCGGAAAGTTTTCATTTATGTTCCATCAGAAATGTATAGCAAAGATTACTTAGACAATATTTTAATATCTTTTAGTTAAGTCTTGGCCCAGTTGATACTCTGAAAATGTCCAATCAAATAACTTTGCTCTTGCAGAAGCATAAAATTGGGGCACACTACCCCTCTCCCCCTTCCCCTGGCAAACAAGTCATTTTCAAATTCATTATTCTGACCCTAAGCTTAGCAAGAACAGTGCAGCTAAAACTTGAGCAAAACATAACGTTTTAAAAAAGTAAATCATTTAGTTTACCAGTTTCATTAAAACAATCCTATTCATATTTAATAGATATGTTTAGTTTTAGAATTTATCTCAAAATATATACTGAATATGCAACTGTCTTTGGTCCAAATAATTGGTACTCTTTGACCTGGTACTCATATAGTAATTAATTACATTTGTCTTTGGTTAACTCCTAGTGGGGAAAGTGGATCTGGAAAGACAGAAGCCTACAAGCACATTCTTAAACACCTGACCCTTAGGTGTGGTTCCCGCAAAAATTCTCTTCATTTGAAGATTAGACATGTAAGTTAATCTAGGCCCATTGTCACTTTTTTCAGATATTCTCTTTTCCACCATATTTATCTTTATTGGAAAGAACATATTTTCAAGTGTGTAAAGTGCCATCGTAGCTGCTGCAAGCGCAGATAAATAATCATATGGTGTTATTAAATCAGCTTTAAGTAAGCAATGATTCTGTCAGCTAATAGGACAATATTAGCCTCTTAACCATTACTGGATCCTGCCAAATGGTTGTTATGATGTATTTCACCAGTTTTCTAATGAATTGATACATTGATACATTCTAAGACCTCTTTCACACCTTCCTGTTTGTGTCACTTTGGAGAATATACTCAAGGAGTATATTCAGATATGATATATATCAAATATGATATATGCTGGAAGGAACGCTGCCTATTTAAGTAAATGGGTTATTTCACATCTCTGTCTACTGCATCTTACAATATGCTGCATGCAGCAGATTGCCGGCAAATGTGCAACTGCAACCCAGCCAATAGAAGTCTATTTGCACTAGTCTACCTGTGTTGCTGTGCAGTGAAGGAGCAAATACTCACTGCTGCCTCCCAGTCCATTGTGGCTGGTCCCCGCCACTGCCCTCATAGTCCGAAATCTGCTATAGTCAACTTTCTTTAAGTCCTGAAGGTGGGGATCCTCTATCTTCCTGCTGCCTTTGCTTAAGTCAGTTTATCTCCAGATGCAAAATCCTGATGCCGCCACTTCCCAGGTCTTTCACTGCCTCCAAGGGCCTGATTTATCAAAGCAATATTCTGATTTAATGCTGATTTTGTGTGTGAATCTATACAACCCCCCCAGGTCGCCCCATTCACTTAGCTTCGTTCCCAGTCCAATGGGGCATGAGCAGCTGCTCCCTGTTAGAGGGAAGCCAGTGCACTCGGAGCTGCTGGCCTTAGATGCTGTCTTAGATGGCGTGACGTCAGCTGCTCCGAGCGCGCTGATTGGGCATAGGACCAGGTAGAGGTGAGTTAGATTGGGCGACCTGAGGGGTTTCACACAGCAGAGCACCCCCGGGGAAAGGCCCAAACCAGTATAGTCAAAAGCCTGGGTTTTGGTCCACTTATAAAATTACAATTACAACCTTTTTCGTTAGATGTGTGTGCACCAGTCTGAGCCATTCTGCACCAGTTTGAAAACATCCAATATATTTTCATGGTCTATACTGGAACACACAGGCGCAATACTGGCTCACCCTGTGTATAGATTATCACATTGCTACAAGGTAAGCTCACTATGCCACTTTATTTCACACTGAGCTACTTTACACCCACAGTGCACCAAAAAACTAGCACACTGTGTCTCACTATGGTGCTAGTAGTCGCATTAAAACAGGGGCACTGTTGGAATATTAATAAATCAGGCCCCGGGTTTCATCACCTCCACCGAGGAGAGGAAATAACAATGCGTTGCAAAGCGAAATATAGCATCATTTGATAATGTGTTAATTATTTATGGACAGAAAGGTAGCAATATTGTAGCAGTATATGTACCAACAAAACTGTTTGTAGGAAGCGACAAAATCTTTATAAGCGCTGTAACAATAATGTTTATTACAGGTAAATACAATATTAGAAGCATTTGGGCATGCCAAAACAACACTTAATAATTCTTCCAGTCGGTTTATAAAATTCTTTGAACTACAGTATTGTGAAAGAACATCAAGTTTACTGGGAGGTAACATCTGCTCATTACCTAATTTAATAGTTATCTACTGCATTATTGGGAATTAAAAGGTCACAGTTGTAATAAAAATGTAAAATATAATGAGTAACATTCAAAATTATATTTTCTACATGTTTGGTAGGAGCCAACTTAGCATGGTACAACATTAATTATACTATCATGTGAAATGATTATGTGTGGCACAGATTAAGTAATTTATATGTTTGTAAGATATATAACATTATGGTTCATTAGCAGCCCAATAACACGGAAATAATGTTAGTAAAAACCTACCAGCATCAATATCTTTTATTGACAGCATAGCAAAGAGCCCTGACAACAGTAGTGTTAACCACTGACCGTCAACGCTTGGTCCCTATCTGTGCTTCCATGGTAGTCCCCACATTACAATTTGGAAATGTAAGAGCTACAATGTCATTTAAGCATTTTGTTACACTCTGTCCCTATTGGAAATATTTACACTTACTTCCTGTTGTTAACCCTTCTAATGCCAACTATGAAAGTATAAAAGTTAAAAACTCACCTGAACTCTCGTTTGAGGCGGCCAAGTCTTCTCCTCACCTGGGGGGACCTGGCTTCAGAAGAGGGCCCAGAATAGCTCCCCACTTCGACCACAGCTGCTGCTAACTGTAATGGATAAAGATTACAAGTCACCTGCGGCTAGAGGGTGACTTGCCATTAACCCCCACCCCCAATTACCTGCCTCCTCAAAGCCCAGGGGGAAGAAGAGCCCAGGCTCATTTAGGGTTTGCAGGCTCGTAGCCGGCAGGGCGGGGGGTCACCAAGGCTGACCCTTGCGCCCTGTTCCACATGCCCTGCATAGCTGGTCCCCGGGTGGGTGGGATTTTGGGGGGGATTTTTAAGGGTTTTTGGAAGTTCTATTTAATAAAAAAGCAATACAACTGAAACACATAGAAAGGTGTTTTTTTTTCTATTGGAAAATGATTTTTCTTTTGCAGTGGCATCCGTGAATTGTTACTTTGTTCCTAAAATACCTTTTACCTGTATATAAAATATATATCCTGAAAATAAAACAAGTATGATTTCTCATGCAAGTTTTTTCCAATTCCAGCCAGACTGTACACATTTATGTTGGAAAAGAGCCGGCTCATCACTCAAGCACAAGGCCAAAGTAACTTTCTTATTTTTTATTTAATGATGGATGGACTGCCCACTGAAGAGAAATATAACCTGCACCTCAGGAGCACATCTGCACACAGGTAAAATGAAGGAGGTTTTCTATGTTTATTTATATACTGTATGCAGGGTAGTTTCTAGAAATAGCACTCAGTTCAGGATTGAAAACAATTCTGCCCTCTCCTCACACAGCTGCTGTCCCATTCCAGCTGTGCCTCTTTCGTAACAGTAGGCAGAGATCCCTGCTATGACTGAGCCCAATTTTGGGGGGGGGGGGGGGGGGCTGTCTTATGGCTGTCAGTGGCTCTGACTCATCTGCACAAAACAGAATGGCTGGGATAAAGCGGCCCCGAATGACCTTGGCACACAGGGCAATTATTCTTCTTTCCCTCTCCTAGAAACAGCCCTGACCATGGGCCAACTATATTAAGTGTGCCAGCCCTGGGAGATAAATCAGCCGGCTAGCTAGCTGGCCTGTGGTGGGGTAAAGGTTAGTTCAGGCATAGTGAGGCTTAGGTCAATGCACAATGCACATAAGACAGCTATTCCCCCTTATATGACTCCACCTTAGTATATGAGGCTCATGTATAGCTCAGAAAATTAGCAATGTTAAAATATCCAATTTGTTTAATAATTACATATAGACAAAGTAAAATTAAATATATCAGTTTTTCTAGATATGACAAAATCCTGCCAATGCCCTGTGGTCAAAAATATTGCTTATAAAAGGCCCTGCCATTTATTTGCATGTGTTTAACCCTTTAAGTGCCAAGTAGGCGCTACGGGTTGGCTTCTCTAACTATTAAGTGTATGACCCTGGCTTTCCCCCCTGCTAACGTTAAACGAAATAAAAAAACCTCACCTGACCCCTCATTCGATCCGGATTGGTCTTCTCTTCACCCAGGGGGCATCCAATCCCACCCGGGCTCTTCTTGTGTCAGGAGAGGGCCTGGAATAGCCCCTCGTCTGCTTCAGCTGCCACCTCTAACTGTAAAAATAAATTACATTTACTCACCTGTGGCCGCGATCCCTCCTGCTGGGTCTCCTCTTCATCGTGGGGCCTCCAATTGCCCCATTTCCACAGTCACTGCCACTAGCCCCACCTTTTGTGGGCCTGTTATGTCATCCCACTCCCGGTGCTGAGCTCTCAGATGCTGGGGGTGATCGCTGGAGGGGCAGGGGGCTATGAACCCCTACCTCCCCAGACAGCCTCCAGTGATCACCCCTGGCAGCTGTTACCGGTGATCGGCGTGGGACATGATCGCTGGGGGACACAGGATCGGAGGTGAGTGTTGAAAAAACACTCTGTGCTTGTGTCTTTTTTTACACTTATTTTTTTACACACAAATTTCCTTTGTGTAGTTACCTTTCTTTTCCAGCTGTATCCAGCTGTTGGTCCAGTTTAAGTCTGTCAGTTTCTTAATCAGTTGAAAATCAACTTTTTGTTCAGCAGCAACCACAACCTCCCACAGCATCCCACAGCACAGATGCAAACTGTCCCTGCTCCACAGCTTGAAGATAATGTCTTCTATAAATTTACAGTAGGATTAGTAGTTGATTTAAAAAAAAATCCATCTTCAAAGGGCCAACTAGCTCCCCTTTACAAATTCCAGCCCAAAGAATTACCCCACCAAACCTGGGGTTTGAGTTTTAGGGGAGCTTCCAGCCACAGGCTCTTTTGTCTTCACATATTTCGTGGCCCATTCTTGACATTCCAACCTATGTGTCCTATTTAATTCTTCTCAAATCTTTTCCAATTGGTCCTCGATTCAGTAATAAAATGTTCAACGGCATTCAACCCTATCAGCTTGCAATTAGAGATGGACAAACCCCCCAAAGTTCGGGTTCGGCAAGTTTGGCTGAACATTGATTAAATTAAAATCAATGGGGACCTGAACTTGGGGGGTGGCTGTGGTGGGGGATGGTTGCAGAATGTACAGCAGAAGCTTTGCTGTAACTCACCTGAGCCTCGATCCTTTTCTGTCAGCGGCGGCAAAGTGGTGTTGTTTCAAATTGGCCCCAGCCAGGGATACAAAAAGATGGCTGCTGGCTCCCATAAGTGAGGACATTTCTAGTGCCAGCACTAGGAGTGTCCTCACTCATAGGAGCCAGTGGCCATCTTTTTGTAGCAACGGCTGGTTTGCCATAGTAAGATCAATGTAAACATGATAGATGGCAAGAGGTAAAGTTACTTATATACCCTTTGTGAAAAAAGAAAAGAAATAAAAAACAGGGGTCACAGGTTTTGGAATCCTCTGTTCCAGTTTTACTGTGTAGGGTAGTACTGCTTACAGCCTGTCCCCTGTGCCGGCCTGAGGGAAACAGAAGTGGTATCTGCCTGAAGCATGCCATGATGCACTAGGTAACATTTCTTTCATGTGGAGAAACCCCTCCTCTTGCCATTTAAACAAGATTGACCATCTCCCACGATGGAGCTCCTTATATGTATGTTTTTTGTTCTACCACTTTTATAGTGTTATTTGCAGAAATAGTGATGAAGAAATAATAACTAACACATTGCACCTCCAGTGGTCTACATAGTGTAATGGTTTTCTACTGATTTGCTAATCTACTGTGCATAACATAGATTCAGCACTTTGGACAGCAGCAGACAACATTGCATTTTATTAAACTCTAGAATTGTCATAAAGAGGAACAAAAGACTATCTAGTCAGCCCTGGAGTCTAAAAGGTCTAAAACAATCTACAGCTGATCAATTCCCTATGCCTATCCCGCTGTTTATAAAACCTTGGATGGCCCAAAATGCTTACCTCGCCATCGATCCCACGGCACAGGTATTTTATGTATTAAATGAACTGCATGTAGAGCCCAGTATCTCCATCCCCAGCACACAGGAAGTGATGGGTAGCCAAATACTTCTCTTTGCAACACAGATTCAAAATGGCTAAGTTTATTGCCTATGGCTAGGCTTCAAAGCTCATCACAAGGGGCACTGACAGATGAAGTATGGTTACTGATGTAATCTTGCGGCATTATAATTTGTATTAGCTGCATTGGTAAAGAGACACGAGAGTGGAACTACTAAACAGACAAAGTGTTGATAATTGTGTGCTTTGAGTGACAATCATCTTCACAGGCTGTATTTCAGTGACACACAAAAAGAAAGATGTGACATAGGACAGCAAGGGTAAATAGACAAAAAACAGTATAAAAAGGGACAGTATCTGACTTGGTCAAAAACAGGCATTGTAATGTGCCTCTTACAGATTTGTGCATAGGGTCCCCTCACTAGTCTAAGAATAATAGAAAGCAGTTTGACAAGGTCAGAATCAAACATTCTATTGAAGCCTCCTGATTTGTGTATAGGGCCTCCACTATAATGCTTAATTTCAAATTATATATTTGTGAAGTCCACCCTGAGTAAAGAAAAAAGCTGGACCTTCAAATTTCAGTTGTCTGGCTCATGTCCTGTCTTTATACAATGAATCTCGCATAAGAACATACAGTAGGAATCTAAGAGAGGTCGGTAATCCAAATGTATGTAATGTCCAGTCTATGTACATCATGTTTTCTCTTTTTGTCCTTAGCGGTGTATTAAATTACTGACCCTCCAAACCTCTTAAAACAAACAGTTTAGTAATCTGTTCATACTGCTTCCATTTCTGTGTGTTTTATTAATGCATTAAAATCTATTGACATGTATGTCAGCAAACAAAAAGACAACTAACCCATACAGGGTCATCCTGGCCATAGGCAGAGTTGGGAAAATTCCGGATTGGATAAGCTGTTATGGGGTCTGCTGCAGCCCCCAGCACACAGCCTCTCCTTACCCAGAGCCTTTGTTGGAATTCACCTGCTCCAGTCAGTGCACTGTTGCTTCCATTCTCCACTGGCTGGCTCCTGGGTCTCCAACCAGCCCCCATATATCTAGCGCCACTATGCCCCCAGCCAAGACACCCCAGCTCATGCTCTGCCTCTGAGGTGTTACCCGACCCTCTCCTCGAGAGCCACCAGCGGTTCAAGTTTTATACATTAGTGTCTATGGCCAGCTCAATTCATTTTTTGTGGGGAATGGAAAAAGTACATCGAGGCTTCAAAGTCCACTGGTGAATTATGATTGCAGTGTCCAGCACTAAGGTGTAGTTTAAATCCAAAACATGTTGTGAAAAGTCACTTTTATACAGATTCTGTACATGTTTTAATCTGGAAAAATAAAAGTTTGGGATTTCAACTACACCTGAGTGCTGGACAATGAAACCATAATTCACAAGTTTAAAATCTCCACCTAGTTGCACAGGTGACGTAATAAGTGCTCAGATTACTATAGAGCTGCCTGTGTGGACATCCACAAAACATGACCTGTTGCTGGGGAACACTGCCCTGCAATATTAAACCTTTAAAGACATCACTATAGAAATTGCCATCTCCTTGCTGCTCATGACTTTTCCCTTCAATTACTTGGAGGCTGATTCGTTACTAACGGCAGGTATCGGTAGATGAGCGTCTGTATAGCAGCGCTTAGAGCGACCGCTAGTAGGCGCTGTAAGCGGGTATCGGGCGCTGTAGTAACCTGGCCGGCATTGATGAATGTGATGTATATTGGGCGTTCTAACACCAGTATAGTTCTGCAGCGAGCGAAAGGTAGCGCTCCACACCATACTTATCAAGAAAGGACACACACACAGTGTTGGCGCTCTAAATCTGGTCGCTATAGCATAGAGCGCCAGACGCTGTGTAATTAAAGTCTGTTTTTTAACACATATACATCAGTAACACAGCGAAAACACATGGAATTACATTGTTTTAACACTGTGACATTAACACTTGTCAGGATCTGGGGCCAACGGCAATGACTCTGTAGACAGTGCTTATTCAAATCAAAAGGCAAAATCTCTTCACTTCAAAGAATGATGCAGCATACAATACAGTACAGCAAGCGGTTACCTCACCAACTCTAGCAATGTCCAGTGTAGGATAATTACAGCATACTGCAAGTCCTTGATATGACAGGTCCTCTTTCAGGGCATACAAGTCCAGGCTGTTAATCCACAGGTTCCAGGAATGGATAACACATAAAGTCCTTCAACTGCAATTCAGTACTGTGAGTATGGGGAGCAGCAAGGCCTGGGATCCTCATCCCAGGCTGTCCAACAGCCAACTGGAAGCCTCATCGGCTCCTTTAATTAGGCTTCCTTACAATAAGCCTTATCACCTGTGTAAGAACTGGGAGTAGAGGAAAAACCCAGAGAGGACTGCGAATGTGGACTGGGATCCTGTAAACCCGGCATGGATCGTGCCTGATTGAGAAAACCAAGCGAGAAATAGACACCATCCAGCATTTTCCCATACACTTTACCACACACTTTAGTGTCAGACCTGTAATGACAATTCTGCATAAAAATATAAAAAGTCAAAAAAGTTTCTAAAAATGTTTGGTTGCAGCCAGGAGAGGTCACACAATGATTTGAGCAAAAAAAAAAAATGTCAATCAAACACGCTGTTTATACACAAGCAAATGAATGGCCATTGAAATGTATGGGAGAGCGACAGTGAGCGAAAGGTAATACCTGGCGCTCTGGAAGCTAGAGCACCGGCGCTATACACTGAGCTATAATAATATATCGGATGATATATGGCGCTGTTAGAGTCGCTCACCAGAATTGCCTTCATAAATGTGGTTTTGCGTACAGCGCCCGGTGTTCACCAGATGCTGCCTGCCGCTACGAGGCACTACCTGGCGCTATCCCTTCTTAAATAACCCCCTTAATCATTGTGTGCATTTGTTTAATGGCTGGGAAAACATCAGAGGTGGGGATGTCATGCACGGGTATGTGTATTTTGTGTATTTTGTGTATATTAATGTGAATACCCCCACTGACTTTTTTAAGAGTGGACAAAAATAAAACAAATTATTAACATTCTCCTTGCTAGGATATAGTGACAAGCCTAGCGCTTTGACTGGATAGCCACAACCCTAATAGTGCTTTTACTTTTAGTACTTTTACTTTTAGTTCTAGTATAGTACTTTTGATACTGACCTTTATAGAATTACCTTCCTCTCCTTTTATTTCATTTCTGTATTAAAAACAAAGCATTTAACTAAAAACTTAAAGATAAGGACATTTAGGTTTTCTAAAGTGGCTGGAGACTGGTTAGAAACTGTAATCAATCTTCTTTTCATTTTTTTTTAGTATGGGTAAACAGTCAAAGTTTATAGAGAAATAGTCCTACATGTGGAAATATCAGTGTGAACATCTTGATGATTAGCAGTAAATGATGTGTATTGTCATCTGTACCAAGATTATGTTTTCACAACAAACACTCCTAACTGCAAGGTAATAGGGGTCATGCTAAATATTAGGTGAAGCCAGTGTGACTTGCAATGTGCATTGTAGTGTGGATTACAATCTGCTTCCTAGTGAGCGTTTTAGTGTTTAGACACAAAAAAATTGTAAAAAAGTTTTTTCTTATTTTTTTTTCATCCAAAATTAACTGTACCTGTGATGGAGCATTTTTACAGGTTCGGAACATCATTTTTTCAATGAGGTAAGAATATTTTTAAGTTTGGAAACAACAGAAACGTATGAGCTAGTCAGATAAAAAGTGTGAAATATTTAGCATAGGGTGCCATTGTTTCCAAACTTTAAAAATATATCCTTACATCACTGGAAAAATAATGTCCTCATGTGTACAGATGATTTTTTGGGGGAAAATGTAGGACAAAGATGTTTTTTTGCACGTTTTTATGTGTTGTGTGTTATAGCTAAAAAGATCATGCATGTTGTAATCCACACCGCAATGCACACATGAAGTCATAATGGCTTCAGCAAATATTTAGCATGATCCCCATTGTTGCCATTTATAGAAAATACATTGTTCCATGGGTCTTTCATAACAGCTTTACAAATGTGAGTAACTGTGGCTTAAATCCCTTGATTTTCCTTATTTAGCTAATTGAGCAGTTTGCATAGAACACTGCTAACATGGATGCTTTTATTTATGGCATGCAATGGCCATAAGCAGTAAAACACGTCACATGCACAAAAGATAATCAATACTAATAACAGTATATATATTATACACACACACAATTGTGTATATATATATATATATATATATATATAGAGAGAGAGAGAGAGAGAGAGAGAGAAAGCTGATGGCATTTTCCTGCTAACAAAATACAGAATTTTAAAAACTAAAAGGGTATCTTCAAGCATGAAGAAAAATCTATACTCACCTTTTGTTTCCTGCAGCTGTGAAAGGTAGTAATCAGTGAAAAATCACTGGCGCAGGGACCCCCCCCCCCCCCCCCTTCCCACTGTCCAGCGCCAGTCTCCATAAGTACACAACAATACTGCAACTTAGTATGGAAAATTAAAAGTGAAAAATTGTATTAGGCCCCTTCCTAGTGTTTTTGATTAAAAATGGATTTAACTGTGCTGCCCATAAAGGTGTACACATTGCAGCTCTGTTTGCATTGTGGGACAAACTTTGCATTAGGGCAGGCCTTAGGTTTAATGGTGCCCTGTGCAAGACTGCAAGATTGCAGCCCCCACGTGGACCCAACCTTCAGTGTACCCCCCCCCCCCCGGTAGCCAAATGACCCATGAGCCTGATATTGCCATGTTGCTGAAATGGGGGTAGTTATCACTCTGGCCATTTGATCAACTGCCCCCCAATTCATCACTACGGGAAAAAAAGCACAGCCACACAAGGCATTGCATGGGTGCTAGCGGCAGGCAGTGGCCAAATATAGTGGGAAAGAATGTGCCCTAGGGGGGAATGAAAATGTCTACAAACTAATGAAATATCTACAAACTAAGCAGCCACAGTGATCTCACACCTCCTCATTCAATGGCCAGCATGCAATGTTATTCTAAATGCAGTGCAACTCACTGTGGAGATGTGAAAAAGCATAAAAGATTTGAATGGGTGCAAATCTGTTTTGTTTTTTGTTACGATATTCTTACTCCAATGCAACATAAGCTGTAAACAAATAGCAACAATAACAACATGTGTCCTTAGACTTAGATCTTAAAACAGGAAAAAAGTTGCAGCATGTCCCTGGAATCTAAAATATTACTGGGCCGGCTGATGGCATTCCCCTGGGGCATCCCAGATTAGAATGCCCTTTCTGTGTGAAACCCCCTCTGGTGTGGCGCAACACTCACCTGCTTCCGGGGCTCCCTCACTGATGTAAACACTGGTAGCTGCATCTTTGGGCTGTGAACATGCTCCCACACCCAGCCAGTCAGATGAGCTTGGGTGGGAGCATGTGCACTGCAGGTAATGCGACAGCTCTCGCTCTGATTGCTGAAAACAAGACACATTTTCTGAATATTACATATGCACATATGAGAGCAGTGCATGTGCCATAGGACCAGGAAGAGGTTCTGGCCCATCTGGGGGGCATTCAAATTCAGAATGCACCTAGAGCACGGAACAAAACTAGTCTAGTATGGAACTATTTAGGTGGGGGCTGAGCCCCAATCTCCTAAACTTCTGAGTGAGCTTAGATTGTATATTTGTAATAAATGCCAAACTGTATTCGAGGGTCATTTTACATAGTTTTCCTTTTTAGTCCATGTGCTCTAGGTATGTATGCAGTAGGTAATTTGTGGCATCCTCAGTTGAACAACTGGGCTGGTAGGAAAACTAATGGTTTGAATTCACCAGGTAATGAGGTTGTGATGAGGTCCCTAATAAGCTTCAAAAACATTTAATTACTAACGATGGTTAACGTTAGTGGTCATTGAGATAGGTGGGCTTTGGTATCTTGGGGACTGCAACAATGATCTATTGTTTGAAGCAGGACAGAATGACTGAGTGTGCAAGGGATAGGTTGAGAATTTCCATGGACACAGGTGCCAGTTGGTATGCGCAGGCTTTCTGGACTCTGCCAGAGATGCCATCGGGTCCTGATGCTTTTCTGGTGTTAAGTCTTATGAAGGCCTTCTTAACTGCATGTTCTCTGCTAACAATAGCAGTATTTACGCTGTCATCTTGCCTTCACAGTTTTGTATCACTGCATTTTGGAAATGGAGATTGTTGTTTTGTCAAAGTGTGCATAGAGGTTGTTAAGTATATCCACTAGGTATATCCACTCACTGTGTATCAATCTTGTGGGAGGTGCTTTATAGTCAGTCACAAATCTCATTCCCTGCCAGAGACTCTTGACATTGCCTTGTAGAAGTTGGGATTACAGATTCTGATCAAAGAGTTTTTTGACCCTTTTCTTGTTTTGTGCATGCAAAACAATAACATGCAGCTTTGTATTGCATCATATCTCCTTCATCAAACCCTCTATTGTAGGCAATGCCATGGGTCCAGGCCTTGGGTAAGTTGGAGTCCACCCACGGCTTCTGATTGGGAAACACTCTGATGTTGGATTTTTGGAAACTGTCTTTCTCACATTTCTTGATGTATCATAGGACTGCTTATGTAAAGGTATCAATGTCCTCAGAGCTTTACCTGAATATTTCCCAGTCTGTGATAAAGTAGCTACAGGTTGTTCTGTGCAGAAAATGACTACCTGTTGAATTGGTGGCTCATGCTTCAGCTTCTGTTTGTACCTTTTAAAGTTAACAAGTACATTAAGTAACTGGAACCACCAAAATATTAGTACGGGACTTTGTGTCTACTCTTGCCAGCTGGATGAGACACCTGGGGGCTGAGAAGAATCCGCTACCTGAACCTCCTGTTACTTACTCCAAGGCAACAAACCAAAAGGCAGACTATAAATAGGTCATTGGAAAGGTAGCTCAATCCAATAAAATTCTATTCAAACCATGTTCACTATACATACATTCAAGCTATAGATGCACTATGGCAGTGGCGTTGCTAGGGCTGGTGTCACCCGGGGCGGTAGGAAATGGTGTCACCCCCCCCCCCCCAATGGTGTCACCCCCACCCCCCCAATGGTGTCAACCCCACCCCCCCAATGGTGTCAACCCCCCCCCCCCCCCAAAGAAAACAAACAAAAAAAAAAGCATTTTTGCCGGCATGGTGGGAACCGGCCGGCCCGCTCTGCTGTCAGCGGAACCGGCCGGCCCGCTCCCACCATGCCGGCATTTTTAAAAAAAGCAAACACTTACCTGCAGGTCCGGAGCGTGGAGGCCGGCGCCGCTCTCAGCTGTCATCTGATGACGCGCCCTCAGATGACAGCTGAGAGCGGCGCCGGCCTCCACGCTCCGGACCTGCAGGTAAGTGTCTCTATACCGAGGGCATGGCTGTATTTTGGACTTGTGCTGCCCTAGGCACTTTTTGGACTCCCCCCCCCCCCCCCCCTCTATTATTGTCCAGCACGACATTAAAAAACATTACACATGGTACACACAGTAGTACATGGGATAATGACAATTAGAGGCTTCTGTGTATGTGGTAGGAGGTAGGGCACTATTGGAATTAATAAGCCAGTTTGTTTTTTTCATGAGAACCTCTAAACATTTTTGAGAATTGAATTTGAAATATGAATAAAAGCCATAGCAGCACTTTCTCCAGTGCTACTACTTGCCTCTTTCAGGATGCCATGCTGCATTAGGGGTCCATTTTAAAGCAGAACAAAAGCCATCAGTGCAGATTCCAGGCCCGGCCACTGGCTTTTTACCAGGGCAGTCTGAATCGGGATGCCCCGCTGTGTTAAGCCCCCAGGGAGGGGATGTTAATGCACAGACTCTCATAGATAGATAGATAGATATGAGATAGATAGACTGGTAGATAGATAGATAGATAGATAGATAGATAGATAGATAGATAGATATGGGATAGCTAGATAGATATGGGATAGCTAGATAGATATGAGATAGATAGATAGATATGAGATAGATAGATAGATAGATAGATAGATAGATAGATAGATAGATAGATAGATATGGGATAGATAGATAGATATGAGATAGATAGATAGATATGAGATAGATAGATAGATATGAGATAGATAGATAGATATGAGATAGATAGATAGATATGAGATAGATAGATAGATATGAGATAGATAGATAGATATGAGATAGATAGATAGATAGATATGAGATAGATAGATAGATATGAGATAGATAGATATGAGATAGATAGATATGAGATAGATAGATATGAGATAGATAGAGACAGGTAGATGTGTAGATAGATGTACTGGCAGAGGGGTGGATGGATGGATGGATGGATACAGGGGTGGGTGGATAGATAGACAGGCAGAGGGAGAGGTTGATGAATAAATTGACAGAGGGATAAACAAACTTGTGGAGTGAAGTAGCCAGAAATAAAGAACAGACATGACCTTTACACACAGTGCAGCCATCCTCTCTCTGTCCCTCCCCCGTGGTTACTCTACAATGGCCTCTAGTTACATTACACAGCTTAGCATTGGTGGCTCAGTAGATATCTTTGCTGCCCCCTCCCTGTCTCCCCTGTTTCTCAGCTCCTCCAGTTATTGCACTTCCTACCTTGTGGCTTCGCCTGCAGCACTCGGCTTCTTCAGTAAATAGCGCGCTGTGACAGACATCATTCTTTCCCAGCTGCCCCTGCAGAGTCAGTGGGTGGGGCTGATGCCTCTGATTGGTCCATTGCCAGGCAGCCTGTAGAGAAGCCAGGGGCGGGGCTGAGGCCTCTGATTGGTCCATTGCCAGGCAGCCTGTAGAGGAGCCAGGGGTGGGGCTGAGGCCTCTCATTCATCCATTGCCAGGCAGCCCGTAGAGGGGAGGGGAGGGGAGGGGAGGGGCGGGGCGGCAGCCCGACATGTAAGTAGACACACATTTCCTTTGTTCTGTATTGCAGTTGGGGGGTGAGGAGTCTCATTGGTGCTGGGGGCGGATACGCTGAGGCAAGGTGACCGGCCGAGAGGTGTCACCCTCTAGGTCTGGTGTCACCCGGGGCGGTCCGCCCCCCCCGCCCCCGGGTCGCTACGCCACTGCACTATGGAGAGAATAGTGCTCACAGATTAGCTCACTTTTTTATGTAATCCCACAGTCATAAAGAAGAAGTCATCATTCCCTCCTCTAGACTCAAATCCCCCTTACAACTCTGTGCCAGGTCTACAAGGACATTAAATTAGCCTAACCTTCTATTCTAAGTATGTCACACACCCCGCTTCAGAATAGTCATTACACTTGGGTTATACCGACCTGTAGAGGGCGATCTTGCAGAGATGTCATGAAAAAAAGGAAGCCCCTCCCGGTCCATAAATACCTGGGACCTCCCACTCATTACCCAGTCTTTCATCTCTGCAGTCGGCAAGCAAGTCAGAAGATGGATGTCTCCTCCTTGCAGGTAGCCGGGGTAACCCCCGGCCCTCTTTTGGTCTATTTATGCCTGGACCCACTTTAATTAAAATTCCCCTTGCCTACCAGCTTAGGCTGCTGGTCCGGGCAAGGGTAGACGGCACCTTACGGTGCTTAGGAGCTATGCTCCACCGTGAGACCCCATACTAAGGGGTAGGCGGTTGCCCGGGTTGGTGATCCTGGAGTGGGATGCCCCGTCCCTTGCCCTTCCCCCTTTGGTGTGATTTCCCCTCTCCCAGTCACCCATTGCTCCCTAAATGAGGGGGGGGGGGGCTTTTCCCTTGAGGATTGATTGTTTGATTGTTTTTATTGAAACTGTGTTTTATTAGTGTGTGTGTCTATATGTTACACCTTGGCCGGCACCGGCTGTTGCTGCGGCACTGGCCATGAACAAGCGTTTTTTTCTTTCGTTGGGGGAGCTTCTTCCCCTCAGGTGCGGTGATGTGGGGGGCGGGGCCGGGTGCTCGTTGCGATCCTACGGCCCGCCCCCCTTGCTGCTGGCGCCGCTGCGGAGCCCGGCCACTGGCCGGGAGCCGCGTTCTGTCGGGGGAGGGGGGCCGGGCCGGGCGCGATGCGTGAACCGTGCCGTCCCGCCCTCCTTCTTCCTCATCTCGCTCTCTGCCTCGCCTCGTGCTCTGCATCTCGGTCTGTGGAAGGCGCCATTCTTGTAAGCGCCCTGTGGGCTCCATGCTGTTCTTGATCCTATTATATGCAGAATTGCGTTTTATTATTATGCATTTATATATATTTATATATTTTTATAATGTCACACTGCTCAGTTTATGTGTGGGGCATGTTGTGTGTGTGTGTGTGTGTGTGTGTGTGTGTGTGTGTGATTAGCCCTTTTCCTTATATCTTCCAGGTGGACTGTTATTGGATTTTTAAGGGGTCCTCCCAGTCCTAGGGTCCCTGGGTTTGATTAGGGCTCCCAATAAATCCTCCCACGTGGGACTTAAAGGGGACTTAAAGGGGTTGCTTAGCGTAATTCCCTTGGTCATTGCGACTACCATTAAAATCACCATATGGAGGCTCCCCAGGATACCGGGCTTGGGCTCCCCTCGGGGCAATCCCGGAAGTGTGTGGGTTGTGGGGCATCCGTTTCGGGGGATAATGTATTACTTTGTATACCATGTGCGCAGCAGGCTTTAACGCGGCAGTCGGGGGCCCAGGCGTCTGGGTCAGCGCCGCTGGCCTCATCGCCTACCCCACCCAGTCTGATCCGTACCCTGAGTGATGTTGTCACGGGTGGGGAGTCGCAATCTGATGTGTGTGCCAGATTGGCCAATCTTGAGAAATTATTTTCTAGCGCTGTGGCCAGAAAGGCCACGGCTAAGAGAAAGCACTTGTCTTCAGCCGCGCCGGCCTTTGATTTTGATGAGTTTGATTCACTTGACTGGTCTGATTATTCCCCGCTAGAGGAAGGGGAATTATTTGAGGAATCTGATGGTTCTGATGATCAGCAATTTGTTGGTGCTGATACCGAGTAGGGACAGGGGGATGCCGTGGATACCTGGCTCATCTTTTCGAGGTTCTGGCTATTTCTCCTCCAGAGGAGGCTCCTCCACAGAAGGGGGAGTTCTTTTGGACTTCTAAGCCGCGCTTGGAATTCCCAAATCAAAAGCATTTTGATGGCATCATTCTTAAGGAATGGGAGAGGCCTACTCGGCTTCCGGGTGTTCCTCAGGGCTGGGATAAGAAATATCCTTTTCCGGTGGACGCGGTGAAGCGCTGGTCGTTCCCTCCCGAGGTTGATGCCCCCGTGTTGGGGTTGTCTAATTCTTCTATTTTGCATTCTCCTGACTCCACCACCCTAAAAGATGGTGAGGACAAGCGCATTGATCAGATGGCTTGTCACGGTTTTGCCAGTGTCGGTTCGGCCTTGCGGCCTGTTTGTGCTTCGGCGCTTTTGGCGGTAGCTACCAGGTCGGTTGTTTGGGACCTGTTGACTACTTCCAGGCTTGACCCGGCTAGTGATGAGTTCACCGCCCTTAAGCGGTGTGAATTGTTCATGTCCTTTGTGCTAGCCGCCCTGGATGACACCATGGTGATGTGTAGTAGAACTTCGGCCTTGCTGGTGGCTATTCGACGGTCGGTTTGGTTGCGCCCAGTGGGCAGCTGATTTTGTGGCTAAGAAGTCGCTTACGGGTCTTCCCTTCGTGGGGTTGCAGCTTTTTGGAGAAAAATTGGATTAGGTCACGAAAGGAGGCAAGTTACCTCAGCGAAAGAAGCAGCGTCGTCCCTTTCGGGGGGTGGCCTCCTTTAACCCTTCCTTTCGCGGGGCCAGAGCGGGCAGGGGATTGGCCTTCTCTTCCTCCAGAGGTGATTCCTGGAACAGGGGCAGAGGACGGGCCCGTCCAGGTCACACCTGGTGTTCTAAACCCAAGCCCGCTGCCAAGCCAGCTCAGCAATGAGGGGGCGCCCTCACCCTTGCGGGTGGGGGGGGGGGCGGCTGCGAAACTTCTTCCGGGTCTGGGACCAGGAGGTCTCAGCCAATGGATTCTGGAAGGGGTGTCTTCCGGTTACAAGCTGGAGTTTGAGATCCGGCCCCCTCCCAGATTCTTCAGGTCTCGGGTGTCTTCGGATCCTCTGGCCACGCAAGGGCTCCGAGCGGCAGTAAGGACTCTTCTGGACATGGCTGTCATTTGCCCGGTTCCTTCCTCGGAAAGGGGCCTGGGCTACTATTCCAATCTGTTCACGGTGCCCAAGAAGGACGGCTCCGTTCGTCCCATCCTGGATCTGAAGCTCCTCAACAGGTTTATCCATCCCAGGAAGTTCCGCATGGAAACTCTGCGTACAGCCATAAATTCACTTCGTCAGGGGGACTTCATGACGTCCATAGACATCAAGGATGCTTATCTGCATGTTCCTATCTTCCCGGCACACCAGAGATTTCTCAGGTTTGTGGTGGAAAATCGGCATTTTCAGTTTGTGGCCCTTCCGTTTGGCCTTACCTCGGCTCCAAGGGTTTTCACCAAGGTGCTGGCAGGGGTGATGGCCCTTTTCAGAGCCCAGGGTATTCGCATCGTGGCATATCTGGACGACTTTCTCATTATGGCATCTTCTCTCAGCCAAGTGGAGCTAGACACCAGAGCTGTGGTATCCACTCTGGAGAGATTCGGCTGGATGATCAACTATCCCAAGTCTTCCCTCTCCCCGTCCAGGGTGGTGTCATTTTTGGGAATGTCTCTGGATACTTCTCAGGCCAGGGTGTTCCTTCCTCGTCCCAAGGTTCTGTTGCTTCAGGAATTGATTCAGCTTCTTCTGTCCCACCCTTGTCCGTCAATCCGGCTGGGGATGAGACTGGTGGCATTGATGGTGGCTTCCTTCGAGGCGGTTCCCTTTGCTCAGTTTCACACAAGGACGCTCCAGCTCCATCTTTTGACGGTTTGGGACAGGTGTCCGCTGTCGTTGGATCAGTCTTTTCTGATGTCCCTCCGGGTTCGGCATTCCCTTCGGTGGTGGATGGAACCAAGCAATCTGATGAGGGGCAGATCCTTTCTGACCCCTCGTTGGGAGAAAGTCACCACTGATGCCAGCCTTTCAGGTTGGGGGGATTTCTGGAAGGATCTTCAGTTTCAGGGACTGTGGGGGGCTCAGGAGGCTCACGACCCCATCAATGTTTTGGAGCTGAGAGCCATCAGGTTGGTTCTGTTTCACTTGACTCTTCAGTTACAAGGCTTACCGGTTCAAATTCGGTCGGACAATCGGACGGCGGTCGCCTACATCAATCACCAGGGAGGGACTCACAGCAGGAGTGCCCTCAGAGAAGTGTCCTTGATTCTTGCCTGGGCGGAGAGCAATGTCCCATGCATCTCGGTGATGTACATTCCGGGAGTGGAGAACACGGAGGCGGACTCCCTGAGCAGGTGCTCTTCTTGCTGGGGGGAATGGTCTCTCAATTCCAAGGTTTTTCGGTCACTTTGCCACAAGTGGGGGACTCCGGAGGTGGATCTCTTTGTCTCTCGTCACAATCACAAGCTTCCAGCATTTGTGTCTCTCTCGCGGGATCCTTTGGCTTTGGCAGTGGATGCCATGTCTCTGAGCTGGAGGGATCTGGGATTCCTGTACCTGTTCCCTCCGTTCCCTATGGTGGGCATGGTGGTGCGCAAGCTGGCTCTAGAAGGGGCGCCTGCAATCCTGGTGGCTCCAAGATGGCCAAGGCAGGTTTGGTTCGCAGACGTCGTTCGGCTGGCAGTGGATCAGTTCGATCTGCCCCTTTTGCCAGATCTGCTCACTCAGGGTCAACTACTTTACCCCAATTTACCAACGCTGGCTTTGACAGCGTGGCTGCTGAAACCTCCACCTCCATTGAAACCTCCAAGGAGGAAGGTCTTTCTGATGCTATGATTCAGACTCTTGTTAGAGCTAGGAAGAGGTCTTCCTCTACCATCTACTATAGAACTTGGAGGTCTTATATTGATTGGTGTGAGGTCAGGGCCGTGCCTTGCAGGGTGTTTTCTATCCCTAGGATTTTGGATTTTCTGCAACATGGTCTGGACTTGGGGTTCCAGCTTAGTACGTTAAAAGGGCAGGTTTCTGCCCTGGCGGTTTTCTTTCAAAGGTCTTTTGCTCTTCATCCTCTGGTTAAGACTTTTTTCCAGGGGGTTACGCATGTGCGGCCTCCTAGGAAGCCTCTGCTTCCTGTTTGGGATTTGAATTTGGTGCTTTCTGCTCTTCAGGGTCCTCCTTTTGAGCCATTGCAGGATATTGCTCTTTCTATGCTCACTCAAAAGGTTGCCTTTTTGGTTGCTATCACCTCAGTTCGGCGTGTTTCAGAGTTGGCGGCTTTGTCCATTCAGGCACCTTACTTTGAGAGGCATCAGGACAAGGTTGTTTTCCGCTTCAAGCCGGATTTTCTTCCTAAAGTGGTTTCTGCCTCTCATCTTAATCAGGATGTTGTTCTTCCCTCCTTGTGTCCTAAGCCCAGCAATGACAAGGAGAGGGTTTTGCATTCTTTGGATGTGGTTCGCTGTGTGAAGTATTATTTGGTGACTACTTCTTCCTTTCGTAAGACTGACACCTTTTTCGTGGTGCCCTCCGGGCCTAGGAAAGGTTTGGCATCCGCCAAGTCTTCCATTAGTAAATGGATTCGCCAGGCCATTGTTGGGGCCTATTCTGCCAAGGGGAAGATTCCCCCTTTTCGTGTTACCGCTCATTCTACTCGTGCTGTTGGGGCTTCCTGGGCCTTCCAGCACCAGGCTTCTGTTGAGCAGGTTTGTAAGGCTGCTACTTGGTCTTATGTTCACACTTTTTCCAAGTTTTATAAGGTTGATGTGCGGGCTTCAGCGGATGCTGTTTTTGGCCGCAAAGTTCTGCAAGCTGCAGTGGATGTCCCAAGTGTAATGACTATTCTGAAGCGGGGTGTGTGCCATACTTAGAATAATACCATTTTGTGATAACTCACCTGTAAAATGGGTATTATAAGTATGTCATACACCCCGCTTCACCCCGCCCTTTGGTTTTCTGGATCCTTTATATGGTGAACCTTTTTAATTTTACTGTTTATAATTGGCTTTTACTGCTGCAGTGGAAGTAGGTGGGTTAGGGTCCATGTGGAGCAAAATCTACCTGCCCAGAGATAGTAGCGTGTAAGGGTTTAGACCCCATTTTTGACCAGCAGTTAAAAAGTCAAATGAGCTGGGCTTGCTGACAATTTTGTATCATTAGTACATATATGTCATGGCCTAAATGGTACGGCACAGACAAATGACAATGCATTTTACTCTGCCCCATTTCTTATTTGAAATAATATCTGATATCTTGTGTTGTCAAAACAACGCAGTCAGTTTAACAAATGAATCACTTTCTTTACTCCATGAACAGTGTGTTCTTTGAAACAAGAATACAAACTGAGCAGGGACAGGATGTACAAATGATGTGTGTGTTCTCCTTTATAATAGCTTTAGTAAATATTGCCGATAACCAAAATATCATGGTTGTAATCGAAGTTAATTTCCACTTTTTGCTTTCCCCTACAGATATCTGAAACATACAACACCAGATGAGATAAACAACACACAAAACAGAGAGAAATTAGCTAACCTCAAGCAAGCACTCAATGCTCTGGGATTTAACACTCTTGTAAGTCAATTTATGCAGCTGGAAGTATGGAACACAAATTAAAGTTAACGGATTCTTTAAAAATATGATTGTTTTGCTGTATTTATGTTCCTTTGTAACCAGCTTGTTGAAGGCTTACTATCACAAAAAGTATGCGGTAATAAAAATCTACTTAAATATGGTAGATGGCAAGAGGAGGGGCTACCTAACAGTCTGCATTTAAAAAATAATCAAGCCAGGCTTTTTTTCTGTTAGAAATGCCAGAATGCCATAAGTAATTACTGAGGTCATTCAGCAAAGGTATTGAAGTATGAGGGTTCTCATATAGGTTATCTATTACAGTATGTTCTTTCATTGTTAGAGAGCTGAGCTGGTTTGTGCAGGTTGAGAAATATCTGGACATGCAACACACAGTTTTAGTGCAGTATGTCCAAAGCACTGGAAGTGACAGGATGCCAAGTGCTATACAATGTTATAAATAAGTTGTTATCCAACTTAAGCGCTGGCCACTCCAGGATTTCAAACTTGGGGTTATTTTTGCAAACACCCTTGCCATACAGCTTCTTAGTGATATTGTTCAATTCACTAACTTTGAAAGTGAGCGATCGACCATTTTTATAAAAGTATGATTGCTGTATATGGTGATGATGCACCTTCCTACCACCAAGTAATGTTTGGGGCCAAGCATGGGGTAGTGAATCATCTGACTCAATCAGTGGAAATGTGCTATAAGTGGAGATCATGATTTTGGGAGATCGTTGGGTCAAAATCATTGTTCTAGCTCATGAATTAGGCATTTCAGTTCCAGTATCATTCATGGTGTTTTGATGATGCCAAATGTTAGTTACCAGAGGGAGGGGCATGAATGTTGACGCCTGAGCAAAAAACATATTGCCAGCAATATAAGCAGGAGCATTTATACATGCTTACAGAAAATTGAGGAGACTTCTATTCTCAAATTGTTAAGGGTGATGAAACAAACTCCACTACCATGGTGCTGAGACTAAACAATAATCCATGCATTAGAAGCACATAGGGTAACCAAATCCAAAGACATTTTGTGTGCAGCAGTCTGCTAGAAAGGTCATGGCGACAGTGTTTTGGGATACAGAAGTTGTTTTATTACTATAATTCATGCCACATAAGGCAACAATTACTGAGACATTTATGCTTTAACAATGAATGCTTTACATTAGCCAATCAAAGAGAAACCCTGCAGGAAGCTGTTGGCAAGCGTGATGCATCACGGCAATGCACCAGCTCAGCCATCTCACAAATCACAAACTGCTATTAGGGAATGCAGCTTCATGAGTTTAACTATCCACCCTATATTCCAGACCTGGCCCTTGGTGATTACTTTCTCTTTCATAACCTGAAAATGGGCAACGATTTTCTGATGATGATGATGCAGTCAGAGTGGAAGTAACAGTTTTTTTGCAGTAGAATAAAGTGTTGTTTTGATTTCCATCAGATAACTTACTGAACACCCCTGGTAGGAATACCCCTTACTTACTTACTTACTTACTTATAAAAAGTGG
The DNA here is from genome assembly GCA_027917425.1 of Gastrophryne carolinensis. Taxonomy (NCBI): domain Eukaryota; kingdom Metazoa; phylum Chordata; class Amphibia; order Anura; family Microhylidae; genus Gastrophryne; species Gastrophryne carolinensis. The sequence goes on from CM051236.1 coordinate 189,437,316, forward strand.
GCAGTGTCATTGTCAACACACAATCAACTGAAATCATTTATTAAGAAGTTTTTAAGGTAAGGTGCAGATATTTTGAACAAATTTCAACATAAACTCCTGGGGGGGGGGGGGGTTTAATAGGAATTTGCATAGAGCTCTCCCGCATGAATCATTTTACATTTTAATAAATAACCTAATTATCGAATAAAAAATAAGTGTTGTGTTATACTGACATTGGCTATTGGCAACAACCTAAGCTGTAGGTGTTTAGTAGGTGATCGCTAAGTGACCTCAGTCATCACTGATCATCGGTGTTCTGTTCATGTCCATTGCAAACAGATGCATGAGAGCTGATTTTTCCATGTTTAAGACACAGCCATCCTTTTTTCACGTTCATGCTGATTTCTATTTGTACCCGGATTACTGTTTCACACTGAGAAATTAATATTCACCCTTCAATAAACATATACCAATATAAGCCCTTTAACGGAGAATTGAATTTTATGGTAACTACATTAAAAATGACACACTAAAGGTTGCGGCACATTCTATAAATTTAACAGCAAGCAATGCATTTTATATTTTATTTCCTAGCCTGGGCAAGTATATGGTCTGCTTTCAAATGTAAGAGGATTTAAACTTTTTTTGATTTTGTTGCAGTGTATAATTAGGAGATATTTAGCAAAATGTTAAAAGATTAATAAAAAAATACAAGTAAATATTACTGTATTTTTTGATCCTAAAGACACATGTGACCATAAGATGCACCTAGGGTTTAGAGGAGAAGAATAAGAAAAAAAATAGCCTGAAACAAATACTGTTCTAATATAGCCCTCTCCCCAGGAATCCTAATAACAAGAAGTGGCAGAACACTCACCCTCCTATGCCAGGGAAGGTGCAGAATCCCCCCATTCCCCTTATAACAAGCACAGTGGCAGAATCTCTCCTAATCCCCAATAATTGGCAGTGTGGCAGAATCCCCTCAAATCCCCTATAATAGGCAGTGTGTAGATTCTTCCCCCCCCCCAAACCCCTATAATAGGCAGCCGGCAGAACCCCCCAATCCTGACAGTGTGACAGAATTTATACGAATTTACGAATATTTTATTGGTCGCCAAGTAGGTACAGAATACATACAAGGAATACTTTTTGGAAGGGAGGTTCACCCATAGAGCTTAACAATTGCTAGTCATGCATATTACACACATCATTGGAGCTTGAATGTTTGCTAGTCATACATATTATACACTTGGGCGTTAGTTACACACGACATTCTACTAACTGGTGATACGCCGGGGGCCGAAAGTTCTTGCAGGATTCTTAGAATTGATTATTAAGCGCTTTAACTGCTAGAGGGAAAAAACTGTTTTTGTATCAAGAGGTCCTGGACGAGATAGTCCTGGTGATCCTCTTCAACCCCTTGTTCTTTGAGCGTGTCCGCTCACCCATTCACCTGAAAGGACAGATGGGCACGCAAACAGATGCAGCTAAGTGAAGATGGCTGTGCCCGGCGCCGGGACTTTCGCTGGTATCCCAGCAGGGTTAAGGTTTTTTTATTGGACCTCCTGCTCCTCTCATCTTACTGACACCCCCAGAACACTGTGTCCTGCATCTAATGGTCGAGGATGATCAGATGCAGCAGGACTATCAGGGGTGCAGGAGTGCCGGTAAGGTGAGTGGACATTTGCTCCATAACATGCACAGACATTTTGCATCCCCCACTCCAGGTGGGGGGGATATCTATTAATTATCTATCTTCTCTAAAATCTTTAGATGATCATAAAAAATGTATATATATGGCAAAAGCAAGAGTAGGAGTTATGTATACATTAAATAAGTGTATGTATGAAATAGCATAAAATGCATTTTACAAAAAGGTTGACACATTTTTGTATTAACTATATTGCTTTAGCAGAGGACTATGGACTCTGCCTGCCTGTCATCTAAACTGGCTTGTGCTTCAATGATGGCTTATTTCTGTTGCAATGCTGTGTAGAGGCTTTCAGTCATCATGCAGTGTTTTGGACATAAAATAGATTTGTTAATGCTGCATTTTTCTACAGGCTGGTTAGGGAGACAGGTCACTGGCCATTAAACAGTTTGCACCTTGAAAAGTGGAATGGTACACCTGTCATCCCCTTTTTTTCCAGCATAAGAAAAGAACAAGCCTGGCAGTATTCTTTTTTCACACAGGGTGTATTAGCAACCCCTCCTTTTGAGATCTATTATTAGTATTACCGAGATCAAAGATACCTGTTGTGAGGGTCTTTGCTGGGTATAATGCCCAATCTAATGTCAGAGACTAGTGGTGTGCAAAACATTTGTGTCCAAAACATTTGTTTTGGGTTTGATTCAGCTAATTGAGCCAAATAATTTCATTCCATCAAAAGTGCTCCAATTGCTCTTAAAAGGAAAATCCACTTTCATAGTTTTGCTGACAACACTCAGGAATGCCCTAGGGGGCAATATTCTTCCTTGCTTACTTTCACCCAGTCTCTTGGCAGTGATGTCTCCCAAAGCCCTAGGTTCAAGGATTGGGAGACAGCGATCACCACTGTGGGACCAAGTGAATGCAAGCAGAGAGGCTCCATGGCACCCCTCACCTGAGGGTTATCGGCAAAGTACACAAAAGTTGACTTTTCCTTTTAAATCTGGATATGATTCTCTGTTAGTTTCCCTAACAAAAAGCCAGTTAAAAATACAATCATGTCAAGACAAAACAGCAATATTGGGTAGCACAAAATGCATCATATGAGTGGTGTGTGTCAATAAATTGGTCATTAAGGGGGGGTAATTTATGAATCGGCCGCCAGTCGCCCACCTGTGTTTACTTCCATTCATCTTTGCCAGACGAATGTCGGCGAATGGCTTTTCAGTGCATCAGCTTTTAGTGGCGAACCCCTTAGAGATCAAAGTTATTTTCTGCGAGAATGGCTGTTTATGTGATTTTTACATCTGTCACTAATATGTCGAGCGTGAAGGTCAGATAGATAACTAGTATTGGAGAAACAACTAATAAATGGTTTTCACATGATTTTTGTTAACTATTTTTGGAGGCTTCAAAACACCCCAGACTTTCTAGAGACACAACACATACATTCGAAGACAAATTCCATGCTGCCATAAGCACAATTTCTGGTTTTGTTACAGCAAATTGCAGTTCGCCTGCTGTCAAGAGCACCCTGACTGGCGAAACTGCGCCAAAGACACAGCAAAATGCATTGCAAAGTTTGTGCTCACTGGTGAATACTGCAGTAAGTTTTGGTTACTCGCCGATCTCAGACGCCGGTTTGACATACGTGTATCGCGCGTTCGGCGAACATACTCTTGTAGTACTTTTGCGCAGGTGAATTTTTTGGAGGAAAAATTTAACTTTTTGTTACATTAGATGGAAGTTTCAGTTCACACCATAAGGCACACCCAAAAGTAAAACTTCGCCAAATAATTCACCAAAAATAATAATGACCCTCAGTGGCTACTGCTTTGATTTGCTCTACTGTTTTTTGCACTGATCTTAAAATACATTTTGATTACAATGGCACATATCAGCATTTAAAAGAATTTGTTTAAATATAGAAAGCTACCTTGATGTGTACAGTTTATGTAACCAGGGATTGCTCCAGGTATATTGGTCTGGACCCCTTAGTCATGACAAATTTAAGCAGTGTATCACCAGTATACCACTGGAGTGGGAGTGGGCCCCCAATGCACAGTGGGCTCCGGAACTGACACCGGCCCTGCTTGTGATACAAATAGTAGAGTGACCCTCTTTGGTACAGTACATTATATTTGAAATACTCATCCTTGGCTAGGATGCATTTATATACAGATGTAACAAAATTACAAACTTGAAACTTGACACCTAACTTGGCATTTAACATTATCTTGAAACCTTTCCTGTGATGAGGTAACCAACAGCATCAAGTTAACATTTATAACATCTGTATGTTGTTGCAGCCTCTGGGAACTTAATTTTTATGTCCAGGATGTAAGAAGGCAAAATGCTGCCTATTTGCAGCTTTTTGGGATGCTCCGGAGGCAGGCAAGTGGCCTGGCCAGCGCAGCTTTTGTGCCTCTTGTGGGGGGGGGGGGGGGGGGGTGCCAAATTTTTCTATCATTATCTGATGTATTAGCAATAAGGATCTAATAATACCCAGCTCTGTTGTATAAACGTTAACCTGCACATGTGGTCGCACAGCCGCCCTTGTCCCTCAGTGTTCACAGTGTTAGAACACTCTGCAATCTATAGACATCTCACTGGTTGGGCTTGTTCATTAGAGATGAGCGAACTTTTGAAAAATTCGATTCAACTGATTTGCCAAATTTTCAGACAAAAATTGTTTCGACCCAAATTTATTTGCGACGAATCGCTATTAAAAACGGCAATTTCTGAGCCTCCTAGAGCCTCAATAGGGTTGTAAACCATTCTGCCTTGCTGTAACACGCAATGGACGCGTGCTAGGTTATTGAAATAATACTGTAAATAATTATCACATGCAGATCAGAGGCATCGCTAATAGAATCGCAGAGCGACACAATTGCAGAGAGTTGAAGTGGCATCCCTATGAGGGGCCCCTATAGTGCCTGAAAAACACACCCTGGAGCTGGCAGCAGCAGGAGCCCAAAAATTAGCTGAATCACACCCTGGAGTTGCAAGCAGCAGCAGCAGCTGCAGGAGCCCAAACGTTGCTTTAAAGAGACACTGAAGTTGGCTGCAGGAGGCCAAAAATTGGATGAATCACACGCTGGAGTTGCAAGCAGCAGCAGGAGCCCAAACATTGCTTTAAAGAGACACTGGAGTTGGCTGCAGGAGCCCAAAAATTGGATGAATCACACCCTGGAGTTGCAAGCAGCAGCAGCAGGAACCCAAACATTACTTTAAAGAGACACTGGAGTTGGCTGCAGGAGGCCAAGAATTGGATGATTCACACCCTTGAGTTGCAAGCAGCAGCAGGAGCACAAACATTACTTTAAAGAGACACTGGATTTGAATGCAGAAGGCCAAAAATTGGAGATATCACACCCTGGAGTTGCAAGCAGCAGCAGGAGTCCAAATATTACTTTAAAGAGACACTGGAGTTGGCTGCCGGAGGCCAAAAATTGGATTAATCACACCCTGGAGTTGCAAGCAGCAGCAGGAGCCCAAACATAGCTTGAAAGACACACTGGAGTTGGCAGCAGGAGCCTAAAAATTGGATGAATCACACCCTGGAGTTGCAAGCAGCAGCAGGAGCACAAACATTACTTTAAAGAGACACTGGAGTTGAATGCAGGAGGCCAAAAATTGGATGAATCACACCCTGGATTTGCAAGCATCAACAGGAGCCCAAACATTACTTTAAGGAGACATTGGAGTTGGCTGCAGGAGGCCAAAAATTGGATGAATCACACCCTGGAGTTGCAAGCAGCAGCAGCAGGAGCCCAAACATTGCGTGAAAGAGACACTGGAGTTGGCTGCAGGAGCCCAAAAATTGGATGAATCACACCCTGGAGTTACCAGCAGCAGCAGGAGGAGCCCAAACATTGCTTGAAAGAGACACTGGAGTTGAATGCAGGAGGCCAAAAATTGGATGAATCACACCCTGGAGTTGCAAGCAGCAGCAGGAGCCCAAACATTACTTTAAAGAGACACTGGAGTTGGCTGCAGGAGGCCAAAAATTGGATGAATCACACCCTGGAGTTGCCAGCAGCAGCAGGAGCCCAAACATTGCTGGAAAGACACCCTGGGGTTGGCAGCAGCAGCAGCAGGAGGCCAAAAAATTGTCTGAAAGGCACACCCTGAAGTTGGCATCAGCAGGAGGCCAAGAATTGGCCGAAAGGCACACTCTGAAGTTGGCATCAGCAGGAGCCCACAAATTGGCCTAAAGACATAAATATGTTTTGCACCATTTGGAAATTGTAAAACGTGGCACCATGCTGAATCTAGTCGCAAACATCAGCCATTGGTGGGTGAAAATCCTGGCTGATCCATCTCTGATTCATTTTGACAAAGGTGAGTCCCTCCACATTTTTAGTTGACAGACGAGTTCTCCTCGCCGTAACTATGGCCCCCGCCGCACTAAACACCCGCTCAGATGGCACGCTACTGGCCGGGCAGGACAGCTTTTCCAGGGCAAACTCTGTTAGTTGCGGCCACAAGCCAAGTTTGGCTGCCCAGAAGTCCAGCGGATCCTCAAGGTGTGTTGGCATGGTCATGTCAAGGTATGACATGACCTGCTGGTTGAGGTCCTGCTCCAGGTCTTCCTGCTGCTCATGATTAGCCTCACTATGCGGGTGTAGAAAGCTACTCATTAGCGACTGAAGACTGAGGCTGCTGCTGATGGAGCTGCTGCTGCTCCTGACAACCACCCCAGCAGGCAGGGCAGTGGAAGGTGAGCGCAGAGGTCCCCCCGAGTCAGGCCTGCGAGAGTATGGACCATGGGCACCGGCCAACTGCCAAGTAGAATGTCTTTGTAGTAGTTCAGTTTGTCCTCCCTCTCGGCGGGTTTAAAAAATGCCCCCATTTTGTGCCGGAAGCGAGGGTCCAATAAGGTGGACAGCCAGAAGTCATCCCGGCGACAAATGGAAACAATTCTGGGGTCACTACGCAAGCACGTGAGCATGCTTCCTGCCATTTGCGCAGGTGACTCGGAGGGACTACCTGTCTCCATCTCCACTGCATACTGCCACGGTGTGTCCGGGTTCTCTGTCTCGCCTTCCTCACAACCCTCTAGCTCCTCTGGCTGCTCCTCCTCTCCTGTCCGCTGACTAGATAAACCAGCCATTTCACCAAGCCTAAAGTGTGCTTCACTGGGCCACTCCTCCTCCTCTTCCTCCTCCTCCTCCAGTTCAGCTCCAACGGGGTTCATGTGGCCATAAGATGTAGACGCCATGTCTCCAGTGCCCTGACCAGCCATGGTTTCCAACATGTGCTGTAGTACATGAAGCAGTGGAATCACGTCGCTCATCCCGTAATCCTGCCGACTGACAAATTTAAGTGGATTCCTCAAAGGGCCTGAGCAAACGGCAGGTGTCATGTATGAGCTGCCACTGGTTGACATTGAAGTTACACAGGGGATTCCCCCTATCCGCTTGGATCATCAGGAAATCCATGATGGCTTTTCTCTGTTCATATAATTTGTCCAACATGTGAAGGGTGGAATTCCAACGGGTGGAAACATCGCAAATCAGACTATGTTGGGGGTTACCATTCTGACGCTGTAGCTCAAGAAGGGTGTGTTTGGCGGTGTATGAGTGGCTGAAGTGCATGCAAAGTTTCCTTGAAGTTGTTAGGATGTCTTGCAAATGGGGGGAACACTTCAGAAACCGCTTGACAACCAGATTGAAGACGTGAGCCATGCAGGGCGCATGGGTCAGGCTTCCTTGTCGCAGTGCAGACAAAATGTTCTTCCCATTGTTGGTAACCATGATTCCCATTTTAAGTTTTCTTGGAGTAAGCCATGTTTGGATTTCGTGATGAATAAATTTAAGCAGTTCCTCTCCTGTGTGACTCCGTTCGCCAAGACAAACCATGTGAAGCACAGCGTGACACCTCCATGCCTTGCACACATGGTAGACTGGAGGGGCACTGAGACTTGAGCCTACCGTGGAGGGTGAGGAGATGGCGGAGGATGAGGAGGCCGAGTCGCACGTTGTCACAGGCACAACGGCCAGGGAGCGCGGAGGCCGAAGCGGCGTGGCCTGTCCAATTTGCTGCTGCTGCAAAGGGACCACATTCACCCAGTGGGCTGTAAACAACATGTACTGTCCCTGACCGTAGTTACAGCTCCAGACGTCGGCGCTGCCATGCACTTTGCTACACACCGACAGGCTCAAGGACTGGCTCACCTTCTGTTCAACAAAAGTGTGGAGCGCTGGTACTGCCTTCTTGGCAAAGAAATGACGGCTTGGGACTCTCCACCTCGGCTCGGCACAAGCCATCAGTTCTCTGAAAGGTGCAGAGTCCACCACCTGAAAAGGGAGCGACTGCAGCACCAGCAATTTGAACAGGAGCACATTCAACTTCTGTGCCGTAGGATGAGTGGGCGCATACTGCTGTCTCTTGGACATGGCTTCGCTGATGGATTGCTGGCGGGATGCATGACTTGGAGGAGGAGAAGAAGGAGCAGGAGCATCAGGAGCGACAGAGGATGGGTATGACACACAGCTGCCTTCGGCTGAGGTGCTGGAGCCTTGCCTGGCAGAAATTGGGAGCGGCGTGCCACTTGGTGAGGAAGCAGGCTGGACCACCTCTTCGGAGCCTCAGTTCTCTCAGGCCGTTTTATGGTGACGCATCATATGTTGACGCAGGGCCGTGGTGCCAACATTTGGGCCCTGGCCATGCTTCACCTTCTGCCTACATATCTTGCATGTGGCCATGTTACCCTCCTGCGGATGCTTCAGGAAAAACTGCCACACTGCCGAGTAGCTACTTTTCCCACCAACAGGCCGCACTGATTCACTGCTACTGTCGCAAACTTCAGGAACCCCTGCTCCACTACCTCCCGATAAGGTAGCCTGCCGTGCAGCAGGTGCTCTACCCTGGCCCCGGCCCCGTTTGGCTCCAGGCTTTACAATTGTGCCCCCATGCTGCCTGCCAACCATGCTGCTAACACCTTGCTGCCTCAGCTGCTGACTCCGGGGCAACCTGCGCCCCTCTTCTCCTGATGATGACGATGAAGCCCCTTCTGCACCCGGCTCCCAAGTGCGATTGGCTTCTTCATCATCATCATCACCGAGTTGTGGCTGCATGTCACTGATGTTCTCGGTTTCCTCAACAGTGTCTGGCGCAGGAGCTGGAATGCTCGCAACATCCACGACACTCTCCACATCACTATTTGCCTGCCTAGCTAAAGAAGCCACCTTCATCTCTTGGCTGGGCAGTAGCTGCTGACTGTCCTCTATCTGATCGTCCTCCTCACTAAAGAGTGGAGCTGAACCCAAAGCATAGGATACGTCGCTGGGGGAGGGAATGGCGTAGGACAGAGGCAATGGGAGGACAGGGACTGCTCTCGGGCCATGCCAACTCAGGGTTGTGTGAGAGGAACCTACTGACCCTAGACTGGGGGTCTCAGATGTAACTTGTGATGATGTGGATGACCGCGTTCACCAATCTACCACGGCAGATGCGTTACTGGTGGAGACACGACCGCTAGCAGATACAGGCAGATCAGGTCTCTCACCGTAACTTCTGCTGCCACTCGACCCCTAGTCTGCTGCGACCTCTGCCTGCTGAATCTTGGCCTCTGCCACTCCTCTTTGAACATCCTGGCACTTGTCTGCCTGACATTTTTATGTATTTGAAATGCGCAATAGGTACGTTAAAAAATGTGTTTACTTTTAAAAGCAGAAGCTAAATAAAGTGAGGAATTGCTTCTCTGCACCAGATACTATGAAAATTGGCAATATGGGATACCCTGCGGCCTAGTGTTTTGACAGCAGGACAAAAAACAATTAAAAATGCAATAGCTTGATTAAGCTGAGGATGAACAAGCGTATTTAGTATAACAGATAGGGTGCTACATGCAGGTTTGGGATACCCTGCGGCCTAGTGTTTTGGCAGCAGACCAAAAACCAATTCAAAATGCGAAAGCTTGATTAAGCTGAGGATGAACAAGCGTATTTAGTACAACAGATAGGGTGCTACGTGCAGGTTTGGGATACCCTGCGGCCTAATGTTTTGGCAGCAGACCAAAAACCAATTCAAAATGTGATAGCTTGATTAAGCTGACGATGAACAAGCGTATTTAGTATAACAGATAGGGTGCTACGTGCAGGTTTGGGATACCCTGTGGCCTAGTGTTTTGGCAGCAGACCAAAAACCAATTCAAAATGCGATAGCTTGATTAAGCTGAGGCTGAACAAGCGTATTTAGTATGACAGATAGGGTGCTACGTGCAGGTTTGGGATACCCTGTGGCCTAGTGTTTTGGCAGCAGACCAAAAACCGATTCAAAATGCGATAGCTTGATTAAGCTGAGGATGAACAAGCGTATTTAGTATAACAGGTAGGATGCTATGTGCAGGTTTGGGATACCCTGCGGCCTAGTGTTTTGGCAGCAGGACAAAAACCAATTCAAAATGCAATAGCTTGATTAAGCTGAGGATGAACAAGCGTATTTAGTATAACAGATAGGGTGCTACGTGCAGGTTTGGGATACCCTGCGGCCTAGTGTTTTGGCAGCAGGACAAAAGCCAATTCAAAATGCAATAGCTTGATTAAGCTGAGGATGAATAAGCGTATTAAGTATAACAGATAGGGTGCTACGTGCAGGTTTGGGATACCCTGCGGCCTAGTGTTTTGGCAGCAGGGCAAAAACCAATTCAAAATGCAATAGCTTGATTAAGCTGAGGATAAACAAGCGTATTAAGTATAACAGATAGGGTGCTACGTGCAGGTTTGGGATACCCTGCGGCCTAGTGTTTTGGCAGCAGACCAAAAACCAATTCAAAATGCGATATCTTGATTAAGCTGAGGATGAACAAGCGTATTTAGTATAACAGATAGGGTGCTACGTGCAGGTTTGGGATACCCTGCGGCCTGGTGTTTTTTTTTAAAGCAGGACAAAAAACAATTCAAAATGCAATAGCTTGATTAAGCTGAGGATGAACAAGCGTATTTAGTATAACAGATAGGGTACTACGTGCAGGTTTGGGATACCCTGCGGCCTAGTGTTTTGGCAGCAGACCAAAAACCAATTCAAATTGCGATAGCTTGATTAAGCTGAGGATGAACAAGCGTATTTAGTATAACAGATAGGGTGCTACGTGCAGGTTTGGGATACCCTGTGGCCTAGTGTTTTGGCAGCAGACCAAAAACCAATTCAAAATGCGATAGCTTGATTAAGCTGAGGATGAACAAGCGTATTTAGTATAACAGATAGGGTTCTACGTGCAGGTTTGGGATACCCTGCGGACTGATGTTTTTTTGACAGCAGTACAAAAAACTATTCAAAATGCAATAGCTTGATTAAGCTGAGGATGAACAAGGGTAATTATTATAACAGATAGGGTGCTACGTGCAGGTTTGGGATTCCCTGCGGCCTAGTGTTTTGGCAGCAGGACAAAAACCAATTAAAAATGCAATAGCTTGATTAAGCTGCGGGTGAACAACGCTTATTTAGTATAACAGATAGGGTGACATGTGCTGGTTTGGGATTCCCTTTTGGGCTGGTGCATTTAAACCAGACAAAAACCAATTCAAAATGCAATAGCTTAATTTAAATGAGGCTGAACAACGCTTATTTAGTATAACAGATAGGGTGACGTGCTGGATTGGGATGCCCATGTGGGCTGGTGTATTTAAACCAGACAAAAACCAATTCAAAATGCAATAGCTTGATTAAGCTGAGGATGAACAACGCTTATTTAGTATAACAGATAGGGTGACATGTGCTGGTTTGGGATGCCCATGTGGGCTGGTGTATTTAAACCAGACAAAAACGAATTCAAAATACAATAGCTTAATTAAAATGAGGCTGAACAATGCTTATTTAGTATAACAGATAGGGTGACATGTGCTGGTTTGAGATGCCAATGTGAGCTGGTGTATTTAAACCAGACAAAAACGAATTCAAAATGCAATAGCTTAATTAAAATGAGGCTGAACAACGCTTATTTAGTATAACAGATAGGGTGACATGTGCTGGTTTGGGATGTCCATGTGGGCTGGTGTATTTAAACCAGACAAAAGCCAATTCAAAATGCAATAGTTTGATTAAGCTGAGGATGAACAACGCTTATTTAGTATAACAGATAGGGTGACATGTGCTGGTTTGGGATGCCCATGTGGGCTGGTGTATTTAAACCAGACAGAAACCAATTCAAAATGCAATAGCTTAATTAAAATGCGGCTGAACAACACATATTTAGTATAACAGATAGGGTGACATGTGCTGGTTTGGGATGCCCATGTGGGCTGGTGTATTTAAACCAGAAAAAAAACAATTCAAAATGCAATAGCTTGATTAAGCTGAGGATGAAAAACGCTTATTTAGTGTAACAGATAGGGTGACATGTGCTAGTTTGGGATGCCCATGTGGGCTGGTGTATTTAAAGCAGACAAAAAAAGATTAAAACTAAATTAAAACTAATCTAGTTATGAGAAATGCTTGTGTTTAACAGATAGGGTTAAATATGCCAATGCATAGATGGGATGCACAGTGGCAAGGCAGGTTTACACCACAAAGAACTGAAATTGAATTGAAAAATGATCTGGCTAATGAAAATAAAAAAACAAATTTCCCTGTCACTTCAATACTGTCCCTGCCTGGATCGTTCCGGTTTTTCCCTATCTTTCACTATCTTTCCCTGGCTCTGTCTACCTCTCGTTCTGCCTCTCTGTCGGTCTCTCTGACTCTCCCTACCTCTATCTAACTCTGTCCCTGTGTGTAACAAACTGTGCTCTGGCCGCAATAGAACGCTGAACTGCGCACAAGCAAGATGGCCGCCGTTTATATAGCACGGTGACGTCACAGGGCTTCCTGGCTGCTGATAGGCTGCATGTGACTTTCCCATGATACCTTGCCCCAGGGAACATGTCCAGACATGTGCTTCCACCATTTTAGAATGCCTGTAATTGAAATAAATGGAGTTTAAAGGAAAACTTCGATCGATCGAATCGCTGGGAAATTCAGATTCGTTCAGAATCGAATTTTTCCTGAAATTCGGAACGAATTCGGGTTCGTCCGGATCGATTCGCTCATCCCTATTGTTCATGCTAGAAGTACTGAGGGTTGGGGAGGTGGTGAGACCACATTTAGAGTGTGGCCATGAACAAAATGGAAAGAAAAAGAGCAGAAAATGTCGGAGCCCTACTACAGAATCTACACTGTACTGAAGGAAATAGAGGAGAGATACATGAAACAGGCTTCAGTTAGGGTTGTAAGGACAATAAGAATTCCCCTCTTGGGAGTAATGACAAAGGAATAATAGAAGCACAGAACTTAATCTAAATTGAGTTGGAGAAGAAAATAATAGTTACATGGTTAGGCCACTGGAGGGCAGCATAGAATATGAAATGAATATGGGGAGCCTTATATAAGAAGCGTCAGCGCCACACAACACTACTTTTTTATCCTCAGCGGCACTTAGTGTTCTATTTTAGATAAAAATAAAACAACGGCACCAGCACTTTACCAACTTTATAATGTGGGATTATTTGATTTAGTGATTCAGTATTGTATGCACTGGCTCTCCTTTTTGATGTATTGGTCTGCTGGGTGTGCATTATATATACTTTTGTACTGACTTCACTCATTTAGAGATCAGATTAATTGGTCCAATTGCAGTTGGGAGGACCCCTAGCCTTGAATTTAATGTATATAAGTCATTAAGAATTTTTTGTGTTTTAAATTTTGATGATCTTGCAAAAAATAAACACAACATGACTCTTTAGACTGTTTCTTTGCACTCTGCACTTTATTGAATTTCGTAATCATGTGTGTTGTTTAGGGTTTTCTTAATAAGTTTTGATCAATATAATGTTTTTGGCAAGTATAGTGTATTAGTTTTGTTTTTTAGTATAGATAGGGCACGTTAACACTACTGCACTTTTTCTGCGTCATCATATCCATTTTTTCTGACACTCATCATTCATTTATTGCTTGTTATTTCAAACTATATGATTACTATATATTTAGAGCCACTTAAAGGGTTTACCCTCCAGTTTATGTGTATATCTATATGTGGTTTTAATGAGTTTTTTGATGTATTGTCTGTATAAATATTGTTTGTGTAAATATTTTTTATAAGTCCTTACTCAATAAAATAATATATATTTTTCTATATACATTTGAGCAAATACTTATATATTTTTTAGTGTGCGGCAGGAATCTAGGGGCTTGGGGGCGTGTCTAGGGCCCCCACCTTTGCTCTATATCATTTACATTACACACATTTATTTGTACAGTACTTCGATTTTGGCTTGTCAGTAATGGAAACGCAGGGCCTAGATGTCACAAATGTTTTTGGGGGCTGAACAATGTGTTATTTGGACAGCAACAACTAAAACACAACCTAAACAAACTGTTAAGTTTTCCTGTAACTGTAATGATGACATGCCAACCAGTGGCAGACAAATACAGCCCCAAAGATTTCAAGGAGGAAAAAAATTATAAATATGCTGTGGAGCTCTGGAAAAACAGCAAAACAAAGTGGCGCTCACTGGTGTTGGCATAATCGGCAGCCAGGTCCAACAGGTGCTGACATTGGCCGGCCAATAACTAAATGCAGCAATCAAAGCTAATTAGTTCTGTGGAGTGACTGCTATATATATAGTCCTGAGTGCAGCGCCAGAAGGCTGTGATAGGCTGTTGGTAGCAAACTAGTTGTCTAGTATGATTCCTAGGGCTCTGATAGGCTGCTGGTGGCAACAGTGTTGACTAGGGGATGAACTGAAGGGGGATAAAAAGGGAGGTCAGGTAGCTAGACCTTGTTGACTCATGAGAAGGGAACAAAGAAGAGAGAAAGTCCGCACAGGAGTGAAAAGGATCTGGGCTCTCACCACCGAAAGGTCCAGGAGAGAGCACAAGGAAGCTAACAGCACAGTGCTTGTTCCAGAAGCCTTCTTGGAGAATGGACTTTGTTCAGCGTAGGTCCAGAGCCTTCTTGTCCTGTAGCTTTCCCTGCCATGTGGGGCTACTCTACACAGCTCTGGACATTCTGTGGTCACCTGAGAAGCCTTACAAGGTGGCCTCCTTTCCGTGGGGCGGCACCCTACTGCTTCTCTGCAGAATTGGCATTGTCCTGTAAGGGGCCTTGTCCTGCCATGGAAGTGCTGTTTTTTTTTTGAAATTAAGAAGCTGGGGCTGTGACACGTCCCTGTGTCTCTCAGCCCTGGGCAACTAAGGGCTACATGCCCTGATGGTGGGTTATATGCTCCTTGCTGCCTTATTATTGCCATTACCTGGACTGACCCTTTAAAGGAGGAATATCACGAAAAAAATGGCCCAATGATAAAAATCGCTATAAATATGCTGTATGGTGAGAGAAGGGGTCACTACTCACGCTATCAATAAATATCCAGGAAGGCTTGTTTCTTTTCATGGAAGGAAGAGGAAATCAGGTGGGGACAGGCACTGCCCCCCTCCCCACCCCAATACACTCAAATCTGTCACCCCTGGATTTTATTCCTACCAGGAGAAGAAAAATGCAAATTTGGCAGGGGTTTTATTCAGTTCTGGTGTATAAGTGACCCCCTCCTTTAGTTAACTTGTTTATATGGATTTTTAATATTACACAATCTCGTGATACACCTCTTTTAAATATGAATTGAATCACCAATAACCAAGTGATGTCCTGGATTTTTATTTCAGCTTGTAACATTTAGGGAATTAAAGTGATGTGTACAGTATACAGTGTGTATAGTTTGTGCTGTATGTACATTATATGCCTGTACTGTATATAAGTGTACTTTATATTTATTTTTTTTAGGAGGTGGAGAATATATTTATGATCCTGTCAGCCATTCTACACATTGGGGATATTCGCTTTACAGCCTTAACAGATGCTGAAACAGCCTATGTGTCTGACCTGCAGCTTTTGGAACAAGGTCAGTAAATGATGTCAAGCACTGCACTTGCCATTAGATGGAGACATCACACTAATATAAATCAGAGAGACTGCAAACAAAATTTGGGAGGTTTTCTCAATGGTAATTTTAGACTTCGCTCTTTGTAAGATATCTTTATAAACAGCTATGTAGCAAAAAAATGTCAATCATATTTGAATGCTCTTTTTCTTTTCAAAAGTTTTTATTAAATTTTCAGAAGTCATAGGATACAGCGGCATCTGTATAAGCACTGCTTGGGTACATATATATTTTACATACTATGCAGAAGTTAGAACATATAACGCTAGAGTTACAAACCAATATAAGTAGCCCAGGGGGGGAACATCTGTACACGGTATTCTGGTAAGTATAATGCAATATATATGAACAATACATTGTAGGTTTCATTCACTAAAAGAGGAAGGGAGATTCCTTGTCATACTAGTACAGCTACTGATAAAGGATCATGAAAGGTTTATATGTGTACCATTGGTAGATCTAGTGTTTAATAACTTGTACCGCTATATGGCTACCACCTCTATATAACAGATGGGATAGAAAAGAGAGAAAGGAAAGAAAGAGGAAGAGAGAGAACAGGGAGAGATTGGAAGGGGCGAGGGGGAGGGAGGGGGGGGGGGGAGGCTCCAGCAGGGTATAACCTGCAAGACCTACTGAGAGGGCTCTTAAACAGAATGTATCGGGTCTGATTGGTTTCGGGAAAATTCAATGTAATCTATCCAAGGGGACCAAATCTTAAGGA
Source organism: Gastrophryne carolinensis (assembly GCA_027917425.1). NCBI lineage: Eukaryota > Metazoa > Chordata > Amphibia > Anura > Microhylidae > Gastrophryne > Gastrophryne carolinensis. The sequence goes on from CM051236.1 coordinate 189,453,583, forward strand.
ATTTATCATATTCATCATTTTTAATGGCTGTCATTTTTTCATTACTCATTGTGTCTAATATTTTGCTATAAACTTCAAACCAAGGTATATTTGGAGACTTCCAATTCCTAGCTATGGTGGTTTTAACTGCAGCGAAAAAATACTGAGCTAGTTTCCATTCAGAATTGTTCATTGCGTTGGGTTTATGTAACATGAGAGATTCCCATATGTCCCCTCTACTAGTGATGTGTAGAACATCTGACAGCAGTCTGTGAGTTTTATCCCAGGTCGCTTTTGCTATGGGGCAGTTCCACCATATATGGGCCGTTCATACCTCCTTACATCCTCTAAAGCATTGTGGCGGGGTGGAAGGGGAGAATCTGTGGATTCTGTCTGGGGTATAATACCATCTAAATAACACCTTATACGCATTCTCAAGTACCATTGTGTTACAAGAAGCTTTTTTCGTCTGTTCCCATATTCTCTGCCATCCCTCTTCATCTTTATTGATGCCAAGTTCTTTTTCCCAGGCTGTCATATAATTATGCTTAAATGTAGAAGACTGGGTCACTAACACATCATAGAGGTATGTGATCAAGCCAGTCCCAAAATGATCTTTAATACATCTATTCTCAAACTCGGTAGGACGGTATGGGGGAGGGGCTTTCTTCAGAAGGGTCTTAATAAAATGTTGGATCTGTAGGAACCGAAATATTTCAGTTGGGGGTCTCTCTCCTCTTGATCCAAAGTCTTGAGGGCTCTTCATGCCTTTTGGGGTACAAAAATTTTCTATTAAGCTATAGTTGTTTTGAGCCCACCATTTAAAGTTTGCGGAGTGTGAGACGCCTGGGGGGAATAGCGGATTTCCCAGCAGAGGAGAGGCCGGTAGATGAGGAGAAGAAAAGACTCCTTTGACTCTGTCCCATATTGACAGGGAGAATGCCAGAATTGGAGGAAGAGGCTTTGGCCTCAAGGCTTTAGGGATCCATAATAAAGCAGCAGGGGAGATCGGATCGCAACTCACCGAGTCATTTAACACCCAGTGGGGTTTATATCTTGGTGTGTGGAGCAGGACCAGGGGGGCTATCTGGGCTGTGATGTAGTATTTATGAATTGATGGAAATGACAAGCCTCCTTTCTCTTTTTTACAGAACAATGTAGCCTTGCTAACCCTTAATTAAATTAAGAGTGGACTTAGGGACAGAGATGGGCAGAACTCTGAAGAATATATTTAAAAAACATCAGGGAGACTAAGTGTGTCTAATGGTCTAGTGCGCTGCCCTATATGGTTAAAGGGCGCCCTAAAAACCTAACAGTACTATCACCAAAGACACCAAAAAAGACTCCCTCCCGGCCATGTAAGGCGCTAGGTATCCCCCCATGTATGGGTGTGAATCGGTTTCGGCCCGCCTGGAGGGTGGAATGATAGGGTATGCATGTTATGGTTGTGGCCGGGGGATATGTATCCCCCTTAGATAAGTAGAAAATAATTGTGTCCCGCTATTGTGGTCAACGGTGGGGCAGAAAGAAGCCTGAAGAAGAAAGCGCTGTGGGTGAAGTCTGATGTAGATAAACATAGTTATGTGCTTTGCCAATATATGTCACTATCTGTCATAGGGAGCTATTTGAATTGTCACTAATAGACTGCGGGAGTATCTATACATGTTTGCCGGTTACCGCTGCTGAAAAGATTGATCCACATTGCAAGACAGAGCTCTGATATGAGCGAGACTGTAACTGTTAGAATGTGCAGGGTTAACAATACAAGCGTGTGGTAATCACGCCCCTGGAAGATCATGATAATAAAAGCAAGGCAGCGATTGGCGGCAGCCACCCTGACGAAGCCCCAGTAGGCGGGGCGAAACGCCGTTGGTGGACGGAAGGCCCGGCCACGCCCCCTCCTCTTTGTCTCCGCATCACACATGCTGGCCCAGCTGTAACTACACGCTGACGACGGAAGGCGCGTTCCAGCGCGAGACTGCACACCAGGCTGCCGCCCAGGAAAGGTATCACGGTTGAGCTGTGGGTAACCGGGTCGGAGGCCAGACGCATCAGCGCGGCCGGGCCCAGCGCGGCTCCCGTGTATGTCTATAAGTGTCCTGTTACTGTGACCAGTTTTACCATACACCTGGCAGGTGCCTAAGTTCAGCATCCAGATCCTTTTGAGGTGCAATAGGGACAGTGCAATATATATGCGCCTCAGTCAGCGCGGACATCATCATCCAGTGGGTGATCCCATACATTGCCTTATTGATTTACCCATCATTGAGGGGATTTATAACAGCATTTAAGCACGAGTAGGATCATCCAACTGAACTTTGTTGCTACTTCAGTCATTTGCGCTTTGAGCCCTCATTGTTTACAGCACCCTGCACTTTATTCATCCACCTAGGTGGATGGCCTGATACAGGACCAGCCCCCTATTAGGGATTTAGTGGCTGGCCAGCCAATTACCTTAGGGATGTGTGGTGGTGTGTGTGCTTGTGAGGAGGTGTGGCAAGGAGTGTGCGGGGCCCCCGTGTCTATTTTTAAGCTATGCTAGCTTTTTAATTGGAGGAGTGGGTTTGTTGTTTCATATTTGTATGTGCTATATTAAAATAAATTGTACTGAGGTGTTGCGAATAGCAGCCTGGTGTGTGTATATGTGGACCTTGTAAGTGCCAGCCCTATTTTGAACCACTTGTCTTTTTTGGTGTCTTTGGTGATAGTACTGTTAGGTTTTTAGGGCGCCCTTTAACCATATAGGGCAGCGCACTAGACCATTAGACACACTTAGTCTCCCTGATGTTTTTTAAATATATTGTGTTTGATTTGGGAGAAGATGTTGCCTCCTTATGTGTCAGGTTGAGTGAAGTGTATGAGTATAGGCACAATCATAAGGAATAGAAATCCCTACCCAAGTTGTTTCCTTTTGTGGTAGTGGTGACATATATGGGAAGGTGTATATTGAAGGCAGCACTATGGCTTTCAAATTGGATAGAACATGTCTCCAAGATATGCAAGCCGCATTTATATCATCAGGTGGGGAAGTGGGGGGACAAGGAGAAGAAGTACGGGTGCTCTTTAGGAAACATAAGTCCTTGGTCATCAAACAATTGAAACGATATTGGGACATTTGTACGATAGAGAATTATATACAAAATAAAATCATTCCCCGCGGCCTCAGGGAACGCATTGTCCCTGCCGAACATTTACGCTCAGATAGGTTTATGCAGAAGTGGCAGAATGAATGTATTGAACATGGATTAAGGGTCATGCAATTAATTATAGAAGAGGAACAGATACAATTGACTGAACTTGATAACAGTATAAAAGAAAGTTGCAGCAAATTAGACACATTAGCAGATACACCGGATTTTCAGAGACTAAATGAACAGGTCAAAAACGAAGTAGAGCGGGTCCAAAAGGCAGTTAAGGATATAAAACAAAAGAAGTTCCGGAGAGATCTAGCGGAATTTGAAGGAGGTAAGGTTTTTCTGGAGATAAAGCCGAGAGGGAGGCCTATGCCTAGGCAACGGCAATGGAAAGAAATTTCAAGTGACCTGTCAGGGGGGGAAACTGAAATGTCCAATGACAGTCCACCCCGGGCCCCTAATAGAACCCATCGTTCTGTGTCTTTTTTAGACCAGGGACCAAAAAGAGGAGAAGGAGAAGGAGAAAGTGTAGCCAATCGAGTCAAAAATTTGCGGGGGATTCGCAAGATGAAGCCAAGAGGTCCACCCCCCTAGAACTAGATAAAATGGTTAAGGGGGAGGGTGAGGGTGGACAAAACGTAATCAACCTGTCTGACTTTGAATTGAATAGTCATCATCTATCGGTGTTATCGAAGGGACTATCCTTCTCCCCATGCAAAGGGGGTGATGAATTTACATTGTATAAGGATACTGCCCTTTTTTTGCGTAAAGTCATGTTTAAAGCCATGTACGCGGCGCCTATTGAGAATAGGGATAATCAACAAAATGGTAATGAGCCCCATAGGCAGGGATTAGTCACTGGTAGTGAGGAAGTTGAGGAAGAGAGCCGGTGGGATGATGTGGAAACTATACCAGACCTTATGCCTAACCTAGACCAACTAAGGGAGAGATCTAAGAAGTTCCCACCACTGAATTCGAATAAGTATGTGTCCCTCTTTCTGCAGTTAGTGCAACGAGACCTGAGAGAGGGCAATTGGACCTCTGTAGTAGGATATGAGAATTTGACTAAGGAAGAGAGAAAGGCGATGCAGGAATTGGAGAAAGCGACTGGAGTTATTATACGCCCAAGTGATAAAGGTGGTAACGTTGTCCTCCTGGATAAAGGGTACTACATAAAAGAGATAGAGGGGCAACTGAGCGACACCAATACCTACAGGAGAATTGGGGAGAATCCCTTCCCGAGGGTAGTGGCACAGTTACGTGATAAGCTAGATTGGGCCAGGGAGGAGGGCCTATTAGCCCCCAAGGTTTTGAATTATCTGAATGTTAGTGATTACAACATTCCAGTGTTGTACACAATTCCCAAGGTCCACAAGTGTCTGTCTGAGCTGCCGGGGAGGCCCATTGTGTCGGGGAATGGGGGCCCACTAGAAAGAGTGGCCAGATTTGTTGATGAAAATCTAAAACCTTTAGTAAAAATCTTACCGTCATTTGTACTAGACAGCAATGATCTGCTGCGGAAGTTAAGACAGGTCCATATGAACGATGATTGGCTACTTGCTAGCATCGATGTGGAGAGCCTGTATACATCCATTCCCCACACGGTGGGCCTTGAGGCGGTGAGACAGACACTTGAGGAAGTGGGACCCTGCGATGCCCATTATAATGAATTTGTGGTTGAGCTACTGGAATTTGTGCTAACTAATAATTATTTTCGGTTCAATCGCGGTTTCTTTCACCAGATCCGTGGGACGGCCATGGGAGCGGCCTGTGCCCCGTCGTACGCCTGCCTCCACCTGGGGCGGTGGGAGAGCCTCGAGGTGTTTGGGCGGGCGGACTTCGGGGCACGGGTCGCTCTCTGGCTGCGATACATAGATGATATTTTGGTGGTATGGAAGGGAACCGCTCATGATTTTGAGAGATTTGTAGATAGTCTCAACCACAATGATCGAAATATTCGGCTTACATATAAATGGGATTCTATGAAGGTGGAATTTTTGGACCTTCTCATTAGCAAACAAGCAGGGAAACTACTAACTACAACTTATCGCAAACCCACAGCAGGGAATACATTGCTCCATTTTTCCAGCCACCATCCTGGTCCTTTGAAGCGAGGTATACCGTTCGGACCATTCCTGCGAATTCGCAGGAATTGTTCGTCGGTTACGGATTATTTACGTGAGGCACGGGAGCTTAAGGCACGCTTTAGGGAGAGAGGATACCCACATAGGCTGTTACGGACGTGCAGTAAGAAGGCCTTGGAAATTGAACGGGATGCCCTCCTTGAAGGACGATACAAAACCCATGACAAGAGACGGGGAGGTGACCCAGGAGAGGGTATGGATAGGCAATCTGTGCGACTTATCACTCAATTTGGGGCCCACTGGGATAGGTTTAAGAACATCCTGGAATCCCACTGGCACATATTACAATTAGATCCGTCTATAGCCCGGTGTGTGGGGTCTAGGCCGCTCCTCACGGCTAGGAGAGCCAGTAATTTACGGGACCATTTGGTCCATAGCGACCTTAGCCTTAAAGTACCAGGAGTGGGAAGTGGGTTAGGAAGAAGACTTCAGGGGTGCTACAAGTGTGGCCACTGTCAGATCTGCAAATTCATGCATGTCTCCTCAACCTATACGGGTCTAAGAAGTAAGGAGCCTAGAGTGATTAAGGAGTTTATAAATTGTGCCTCCACCCTGGTGGTGTATTTACTGACATGCCCTTGTGGAAAGAAATACGTCGGTAAGACGAAGCGCGAATTAAGGGTGAGAATAGGGGAACATGTCAGGGACATCAGAAAGACTAATGAGAAAAGTCCAGTAGCGGAGCACTTTTCATGGTGCCAAAAGAGTGACCCTGGGGGCATGAGAGTGTGTGGGATCTTCAGATTGCGCACGGAGGGCAGGCGAGGCTTTTGGGATGTAAGATTAAGACAAGAAGAAGCACGGCTGATCTTTGAACTGGGAACTATGGCACCCTGGGGTCTTAATACAGAGACAGGCCTGGGTGCTTTTTTGTGACTTTGAGGCATAAGGGAATGGGGATGTAGTTTTTGTTACACATGAAGGTGATTTGGACCATATACATGGATGAAGAACAAGTCAGGGGAAAGGTGGTTATGTTTTTGGGGGGGGGAGGTAGCCTTATGTTTCTTTATAATAGGCATTAATATAGGGATAGGATGAGGGGGTGTCCTTTTTTCCCCCCCTATATATATGTATATTGTTTTCTCCTTTCTCTCTCCTCCCTCCTTCCCTTTCCCCTTCTTCCCCACTACTACCACTCCCCCTCTCTCTCACTGTATTTTGCTCCTGGCGACGGATCAGCTCTTTTGTCTGCCTCTCACCTGTGGTGTCCCTATTTTCCCCTCCTCTCCCTCCTGCTTGCCCCGTCACCCCACATTGTATGTGGAGTACTAAAAACATCAATTGTCTATATACTCTCCCTCCCGGCCATGTAAGGCGCTAGGTATCCCCCCATGTATGGGTGTGAATCGGTTTCGGCCTGCCTGGAGGGTGGAATGATAGGGTATGCATGTTATGGTTGTGGCCGGGGGATATGTATCCCCCTTAGATAAGTAGAAAATAATTGTGTCCCGCTATTGTGGTCAACGGTGGGGCAGAAAGAAGCCTGAAGAAGAAAGCGCTGTGGGTGAAGTCTGATGTAGATAAACATAGTTATGTGCTTTGCCAATATATGTCACTATCTGTCATAGGGAGCTATTTGAATTGTCACTAATAGACTGCGGGAGTATCTATACATGTTTGCCGGTTACCGCTGCTGAAAAGATTGATCCACATTGCAAGACAGAGCTCTGATATGAGCGAGACTGTAACTGTTGGAATGTGCAGGGTTAACAATACAAGCGTGTGGTAATCACGCCCCTGGAAGATCATGATAATAAAAGCAAGGCAGCGATTGGCGGCAGCCACCCTGACAAAGCCCCAGTAGGCGGGGCGAAACGCCGTTGGTGGACGGAAGGCCCGGCCACGCCCCCTCCTCTTTGTCTCCGCATCACACATGCTGGCCCAGCTGTAACTACACGCTGACGACGGAAGGCGCGTTCCAGCGCGAGACTGCACACCAGGCTGCCGCCCAGGAAAGGTATCACGGTTGAGCTGTGGGTAACCGGGTCGGGAGGCCAGACGCATCAGCGCGGCCGGGCCCAGCGCGGCTCCCGTGTATGTCTATAAGTGTCCTGTTACTGTGACCAGTTTTACCATACACCTGGCAGGTGCCTAAGTTCAGCATCCAGATCCTTTTGAGGTGCAATAGGGACAGTGCAATATATATGCGCCTCAGTCAGCGCGGACATCATCATCCAGTGGGTGATCCCATACATTGCCTTATTGATTTACCCATCATTGAGGGGATTTATAACAGCATTTAAGCACGAGTAGGATCATCCAACTGAACTTTGTTGCTACTTCAGTCATTTGCGCTTTGAGCCCTCATTGTTTACAGCACCCTGCACTTTATTCATCCACCTAGGTGGATGGCCTGATACAGGACCAGCATCTCCCATTCAGGCAGCCCCCTATTAGGGATTTAGTGGCTGGCCAGCCAATTACCTTAGGGATGTGTGGTGGTGTGTGTGCTTGTGAGGAGGTGTGGCAAGGAGTGTGCGGGGCCCCCGTGTCTATTTTTAAGCTATGCTAGCTTTTTAATTGGAGGAGTGGGTTTGTTGTTTCATATTTGTATGTGCTATATTAAAATAAATTGTACTGAGGTGTTGCGAATAGCAGCCTGGTGTGTGTATATGTGGACCTTGTAAGTGCCAGCCCTATTTTGAACCACTTGTCTTTTTTGGTGTCTTTGGTGATAGAACTCTGAAGAAGTATAATATTTTGGGGAGAATAGTCATCTTAAGGGCCGCTATGCGACCTAGCCACGAGAGCCTAATAAATTGCCAGGTGTGTAATAAAGAATCTAAAGCTTTAAGGGCTCCGGGATAATTTGCTTTGTATAGATCACTAAGATTTGCTGTAAGCTTAATCCCCAAATATGGCAGCCTCTGGGTCCATTGCCAGGTGAAGTTCTGCATGAGCAGTTGTTTGGTCTGGTTGGCTAATGATACATCTAGAGCCATAGACTTAGACGCATTCAGTTTAAGGCCAGATATTTGACTAAATTTATCAAAAACCTTGAAGGCATTAGGGGCTGAAATATGCGGGGATGACATCAGCAACATCATGTCGTCGGCGAAGAGAGATATTTTGTGGTCTTGAGACCCCATAGAGATACCTCTAATTGAGGAATTTTGCCTGATTTTCTGCGCTAAAGGTTCTAGAGCTAAAACAAATAGGATAGGAGATAGTGGGCATCCCTGCCTTGTGCCTCGCTGAATAGGAAAACTGGATGATGTGAATCCTGAGTACCTGACATAGGCAGTCGGCCTAGAATATAAGGCTGAGATCCAGGACATAAGGCCCGGACCAAATCCCCACCTTTCCAGAGTGAACTGGAGATACTGCCAGGAGATGGAGTCAAAAGCTTTCTCCACATCCAAGGAGAGGAGCATAGCCTCAATGTCCTGGGATCTGGCTTTATGGAGAAGTTGCATGATTCTTCTGACTCCATCTCCTGCCTGCCTTCTGGGGACTAATCCTACTTGATCCCTATGAATAATGTCACCTAAAAATTGATTTATTCTATTGGCCAAGATCTTTGTTAGGAGTTTCAGGTCGATATTTAAAAGTGAAATAGGTCTGTAGTTTGTCCATGTCTGATGGTCTTTGTCCGGCTTAGGTATCATTACTATCGAGGCTTGCAACATTTCTGGGTCCATGGGATTCCCATCTTTTATGTAATTAAATAACTTAGCTAGCCTCGGGGCTACTACTGGGGCCAGCTTTTTATAAAATAAAGCTGTGAATCCGTCAGGTCCGGGCCTTTTACTGTTTTTCAGGGTCTTAATTGCCTTTAAAACCTCTTCTGTGGTGATGTCTTCATCTACACTATCCCTCTGGGTTTCTGAAAGCTCCAGTATTTTAATATCCCCAAAAAAGTTTTGGGCCTGTTGGACAGATAGAGGGGGTGGGGCTTTATATAAGTCTGAAAGGTGAATGCTCTTTTTCATATAGATCACGTGTGGCAAACTCAAGGCCCTGGGACTGGATGCGGCCCACCAAGGCTTTTTATGTGGTCCCAGATGGCGGCAGCTGAGGGTTGCCCCCTTTGGCTAGCCCCATGACTCCAAGGTTTCTGACACAGGCAGCACTTCTCCAAGCCTGTGTGTGGTGCTGCACTGGTACACTGTGTTCACTGTGGAGCACAGCACTGCCTCTAATCCTGCTCCCAACTTTTAACATTCTGGGGAAAAAGAGAATAGTCTCTGCAACTTCTCTGTGCAACCAGCTGTCACCACACAAGAGGGCCTACCTAAGCCACCAAAATTGCTGTAGTCTCACAGCAAAGAGTGCTTCATTTGCTGCAGGGGTTATTGTTAGCTATTGCCTGGTAGGGTGGGAAAAAATGGCATGGGCAAAAGAATTCAACATCTGCATCTGTCCTAGGAGAAATAAATCTGTGGTCTGGGCAAACTAATTCTGTGACTGTAACCATATATGTAAATGGCTGTGTTTGCATTTTGTGTGTTTTCTGGCCCTTTGAAGGCAAAGTAAATGCAGATGTGGCTCTCTGTGAAAATAAGTTTGACAACCCTGATATAGATGCAGTTACTATTAAAGCAGACCTTCGCTCTAAATAAGAGCCTATCTTATAGGCTTCCCACACGCTGTGCATACAGATTGCTCACATTAAAAATCATCCTTCCTCCATCTACTGCATATCCAAGATGGCGGATCATGGAGCATCAGGCAGCCTGCAAACAGGAAGTGTCTTTTGACTGTTTTGCTCTGCATTCTGGGATTGCTGTCCTTTCCCTGACCCCAACTCTGCTCTGTCTGTGCAAAGGCCAGCTATAACCCCGCCCCCTACACTACATCCCCCTCTCGGGCGGCACCCATATCCTAGAGTCCTGAACAATGTTGCAGCCCGGTGGGGGAAAGAATAATAAGTAAGTGACTAAAAACGTAAAATCTATTAATTTTAGATGATGATGGGGAATAGTTTTTTAAGGGTTTGGGCTTTTCATTAAACCATGCTGAAGGTCCGGTTTAAGTATTTTCACTCATATGATAAGGTGATATAATAATATTATGTTATATAATATAATGATAATATTATTAATTTTATAAATAATAATTATAATAATATTATTATTATAATGTGATTTAGAACCTTGAATCTAGTTGGTAGTATTGAACTAGAGGTTATAATGGTAAATAATAGGAATATTATGAGCTGCTGGCCTCTTTATGCCAGTTTTCTAAAAAAAAGTACCAGTCATTAGTTATCAATGCTGTACATAAAGGAAGCCATCCAAGTAATTTTTCGGGCACTGCACTTACGGGTGAGTATAGGATTTAAAAAAAAAATTCGCCCAGATTGTTTTAAAAATATTATGCCATTTAAGAGATCTAATCTCAATGCATGGGATCACCATTCACTGTACATACCATATAAACCAAAGCTAGAATGATTTGTTCAGAACATAGCCAGTCATGTATACTGCTCTTTTTATTGCAGTTGCTGGAATGCTGCAGATTTTGCCTGATGAGCTATCTACTGCCTTAACAACAGATGTGCAATACTTTAAAGGTAAGAAACATATTGTTAAATATTAATTTTACTTCCTAACATATTAGCGTAGTATGTACTAATAAATTATTACCAAATATGTTTATGTGCATCTCGTCAGTAACATTAGACAGATCAATTCGTCAATACTATTAGGCACCATCAGGGTTACTTAAAGTGGACCAACAGTCAAAAATGACTTAAACCAAACCAACACAACAAACAGTGCTCATATCATGTATCCTTCCCCAGGGCAATTTAGATTGCTGCACATAAAAATTAATTTACCTTTTTCTAACTTCTGCTGTAGTCAATTTTAAAAACAAATTGGCCACCTGCAAACAAGAAGTGCCGTTGGGCTTCCTTAAACTGTGCATTGTCAGTTATGTCAGTTGAACCCAGGCAGCAGCATGGCTGAGATGCTGGTAGAGGAAGCTCCAAAATGGCCACTACCTTTCTTTTCCAACTGTGCCAGGCTGTTGGTCCGGTTTCAGAATGCACCAATTAATGCATGTATAAGGGCAGGGGCGGACTGGGGTTAAAAAAAGGGCCAGGGACATTTCTGGTCACACCAGCCCTTCTGCAGTGTGTCCCGCCCCCCATAACAGGCAGTGTGCAGAACCCCACCCAAACACGCTGAGAGGCAGAATCCCCACAGAACATGCTAAGTGGCAGAATCCCCCCATAATATGGTGAATGGCAAAATCCATAACATGCTCTGAAGCGGGAACCCCTCATAACATGCTGTGAAGTAGAACCCCCCCTCGTCTCCCCCATAACATGCTGAGTGGCAAACCCCCCCATAACATGCTGAGTGGCAGTATCCCCCGCTCCCAACCCCCCTTCTCCATTCTGAACCCCCTTCCCCCACTCACCTCACTGTCCTGCCATCGCTGGAAGCCGGGGATAGTGCAGCCCAGGAATGCCATGGGATACTGCTGCTGCCGTGGTTCGATGCTCAGGGATGTCGGCACAGCTGTTGAGCCGGGGCTGCATGCCTGCTGTCCGAAGCTCTGTGCAGTGGCCTATGACGTCCGAGCAGCAACACAGCAGCAGCATGAGAGTTTTGAAAGAGCCGATACTTTCATGCTGATGGTTTGGGCAGCTCTCCTCTAATGTCCGACTACATGCTACTCCGGCTTCTAGTCTTGGACCAGGTGAATGGGAGCTGCCCCTGGCCCCCATATATTCTGGGTGGCCTGCAGTGGCTCCCATTCTCTCGGCCCACCGAAAGAAGCTGAAGCCTCGGCAGCCGGCCAGTGCAGGGGATGTGGCGGCCTATCGGGCATTGATCAAGTATGCCCTATGGTCAGTCCACCCCTGCATAAGGGGCACTAACCCAGAAAGAAGCAGTGCTGAGTGACTATGCTGAGACAGGAGACTGATTTTCAGTCCATAGCATTCTTCCACTTTAAAAGGCACAGGGTTTGTCACCGTAGGCCAAGTGTGCACCAGTTTGCATCATTTCAGATTCCATGATTTGACTTAGCCATTCTGTCTCAATTACGGTACATTGTCAAAGCTTCAGCTTTCTACTTCATGAATAATTCCTATTAGAGATTCACCATTAGAGTATTGGTGATTCTAGGACAAGGGGAAAGCGAAAGATCTCCTATTAACTTTGCTGTTTCTAGGCAAGTTCCCTGGGTGCCAAGGCCATTGGGGTGCCTTTATCCCAGGCATCCTGTTTTTTTGCAGATCGAGGTCCTGGTTAGTGGTGCAGGCCATAAAAAGCTCCCAAACCCCCCCATATTGGGATCAGTCCTGGGAAGGGGGTACTGCCTTCTGCTATCTATATGAGGCAGCAGGACCATAGGATGGGTGAGGGCCCAGCATCTTTCCTGCCTATTACTACTTCAAGACCTCTTATTAGTAAAGAGTTGTCCAAACCCCAAAGACAGGTGTGGTCATGGCATTTAACCTTGTGGACAAACAACTACAAGAAAACATGTGTGAAGCCAGTTTAGATTCTGCTGGACTGTGACTCAGATATTTAAAATTATACAAAAGGCAAGCTCTATTGCTGTCCCATTGTCTCAGGCTACATGTAGAACTATCCTAAACTTCAATTCATTTTTCATAAAAACTCTGTAGTTCCTAAGTCATCTTTAATAGCATTTAAGCATTGGAGGTTCTTAGAAAATGAAGAGAAACAGCAGGTATAGAAACAGTGATGTGATGTAAGCACACTGAGAGGAGGAAGGAGGGTGGGGTTTCAGAGCTGCAGAGAGAGGCAGCCAACAGACATCTGGGTAGGGAGTGGGGGGATGTTTCCGTTCTTGGTCCACTGAAGGTTGATTGATGGACCAGGTCAGTGGGATAGGAACTGAAAGCTGAATGAGTGATTTCCTCAATAAGGAGACAGACATGGCAGGAAGCACAGAGCTGAAACCACTCAATGCAAGGTAAGCTACTGATATTTAGTTTTTAAATACTCTAAGCTTGCTTAGCTAGGGGATCCATGTTGACACAGTTCTCAACAACTGTCTATTGGGGGTGCTTAAGGTTTTTTTCCTCATCTCTAATAAATGTTAGCACAGAACACTTGTCATAAATGTCACACCTCATCCAAAATTATGGTAAAAGGCTCTTTAAGACCCTTTAGCCTAGGACTGCCTGAGCTCTGTTTTGAAAAACAAGAAGCCACAGGCCTGTATATATCTTCTCCTGGCACACATGATCCTCATAGGTCCTTGTGGCATTGCGTCAAGGCCTAGGAAATAAAGTGCTTTTAGGTCTGCACTAGTTCCTTACTGGTTGATGGCTTTGTCCCTTTTGGTTTCCCCATCCCTACTCTTTAGAGTTCTATCCTACAAGTCTATCATAATTAAAGATGGGCGAACCTCCAAAGTCTGGGTTTGGCAAGTTCGTCTGAACTTTGAATAAATGGAATCAGTGGGGACCCAAATTTGGGGGGTGGCTGTGGCGGGGGTGCAGAGTATGTGGCATAAGCACTGCTGTAACTTCTTACCTGAGCCCTGATCCTCTTCTGTCAGCAGCATCAGTGGTGTTCCAAACTGGCCCCAGCCGGTGCTACAAAAAGATTGCTGCTGGCTCCCATAGTGCCAGCACTAGAAGTGTCCTTACTCATGGGAGCCGGGCGCCATCTTTTTGAAGCCCTGGCTGGGGCCAGTTTGGAACGCCACTTCCACCGCTCCGCCACCACTGACAGAAGAGGATCGGGGTTCTGCTGCTACAACCTTAGGTGAAGCTGGTTAATGAGCTGCTCAGCAGCAGCTTTTCCGTGTTCGGCCCGGATGCTGAACTGGAACACAGACTGCTGGCTGAAATCCTTGTTAGGGTTTTGGAACCCGAACTTGCAAAGTTCAGTATGAACCCAAACTTTGCAGTTCAGGCTCGCTCATCTCTAATCATAATACAAAGCAGAAAAAAATTGACAGACGACTAGAGATACTCCTAGACAGATTTTTAGTTACCTTGGTTCTAGTTTACTAGAATCCTGGAATGTAAGAATTGAATGCATTTGCTTGATTGCAATTAAAACAGCCATGCCGATATTTTAATGCAATATTGACGCTGTTATCTTTCCCTCTATTTTAGATTCTGGTACTGACTCACTTTTTGTTTTTAATAAACAGGAGACATGATAACTCGTAGACATTCTGTGGAAACTGCGGAATTTTATCGGGATCTCCTTACAAAATCACTGTATTGTCGTTTGTTTAGCTATTTAGTAAATAATGCCAATTACTACCTCCAGAATCAAAGTGATCAAAGCAGGTAAGAAGGAGATAAACATATCAAATAAAATACTTGTTGCCAGTCCAATTTTGACATAAATACGCACTTGCAACACAGCTTCTTTGCCTATATTTCCCAGTTCTGCCACCATTTGGAAAGCTTAATGTGGACCAAACATTTACAATGTTATCAAGGAGGGGTCCAAGATTTGATTTAGGTGAAAATATAGCATGGGAACTCTGGTGTCAATAGTATTTTTCACTGAGGGACATTCCAAATTTGGCTGCCCCCTTGGTAACATTACTAATTAACCAAAACTCTATTTACAGTTTTGGTCCGCTTTGCAGATTTAATGCATTCTACCTTAATTTTAGGGCAAGCTATACTCACTTCATTGGAAAACCCAACCCAAAAACTATATATATAATGGCTACATATGTTTGGAGAAGCCTGAATATTTTCAGTGGATTCTTTATACGCTGAGGTTAAAGGGGATTTCAAAAAGAGATGATCCTGACATAATCCCTCTAATGGTCAAAACTGCTCAATAATATGTCCAAAATACCAAGACCGCTTTTAAAAAATCTGCCATATAGTTTATCTACTACTGTCCATTACATGTAAAGGACTTGTAGAGGCACAAAAAGGGTATGCTTAGCTGACTTCATGCTACCTCGAACCCTTGCAGTAACACAGATTTATTCTCCTTATTTGTGCCATTATAAGCATCTAAAACCATACATATTTAGTTTTTATTATTTTTTGCCATCCATATGTCATTTGAGATCAACCATTAGTTGGGCTGAATGCATTAAATGTTGCTGTTATACATGTATACAGTGGAGTACTCAGGAATTTTAATGGGGGGGGTGTCTGGTAGGGGGCGTGGTAGAAACCTTGGCATTCCAGCTGTCCAGCTGTGCTTAACATGAGGGTTTGACTGCTGCAGGGACATTGATGGGTATTTTACCTGACTTTCTGGGAGCACTTGCTTCTGCTGAAGCAGACACCCACTCTCTACACTCCCTGAACAGCGACAATACACTTCTCCTCTTGAGATGTGTCCTGATCTCTATGATCTTGTGGCTTCCATGTTCCCTCTCCCACCTCTTCTTCCCAATCACTGCTTTCACTTGTAACCTTTGGTCATTCCCTGGCTGCAGTAGTCATGCTACACTAAAGAGTGCTGTAAAAGGAAGTAGCACTATACTTCATCAGGTCTGTGGGGTCTAGATCCCTGGACCACCCCCTTGGGTGCTCCCCTGTCTATATAATGATGTAGCTAGAATAAACCTCTGCTCTGTTTGGGTCCAATTTTCTTACATTATCTGTTCAGGTCAAACTGAAACACATTATAGTCGAATTTAACTTCATTGTGGGTCCATAGTCAAACATTTCTTTAGGTCCCCTTTACAGCAGACCAAACCCCCCAAAACAACTTAATCTATTTTGCTTCCCCACCTCAGGTACATGTACTGTTTAGATATGTTCTGCCCTTAATGCTGCTGGATATTCCTGTTTTCCCCAGGTATGCCATTTGTTGTGAACTAGCTGTTTAAGCCCCCCCCCTCACAATCTCCTGCTGATAGCATTTAGAGCCTAACATGCTAATAGTGATAAAAAAAAAAAGATAAGAGCCAAAAAAAGATTACATTTCCCTTAATATTTGCCATTTTTTTAAGCCAAAATTGTTTGTGAGTATTTTATCCAATGCATTACCAGGACATTAAGGGGAGCTTATACATGTTTCTTTTGGAAATGTAACCTTCCATAAGACAGGGTTGGTCTGCTTTAACAATTTCCCCTGGAGAGTCCTGATTTGAGATTACCTACAGTCAAAATTGAGCATGGAGCTTTGTATGATGGGGCATGAAGTATGTCTTCTATTGTTTTGAAATAGTGATGAGTACTTCACTAATGCCGAGCTCACTGTTGGCATGAGGGATAACTTACCTTGGTATCCCTTTATAACCAGCCCCTTCATGGGAAATAGTTGCCATGGAGAGTCAAGGCGTGTTTTAAAGAGGAACAATAGACATTTTGGCTGGCCGTGGAGTCTGAAAGGCAGCT
This sequence comes from Gastrophryne carolinensis, assembly GCA_027917425.1. Taxonomy (NCBI): domain Eukaryota; kingdom Metazoa; phylum Chordata; class Amphibia; order Anura; family Microhylidae; genus Gastrophryne; species Gastrophryne carolinensis. Next base: position 189,470,109 of record CM051236.1, read on the forward strand.
GGCCCAGGCGATGCCCTAACCCTGCTAAATTGTGATACCCTGCTGCGTGAAACCCATGAATTCTCTGAGTTAACTCACCTAGCTAGTAATCCCATGGCACATGCAAGTTTAGTGGCCACATTCCCACTATACCTCTAGCTTAGGGGGTTGTACCCAGACAGTTCTGAATGGCTGGCACAGTGCTCAGACCATTAAGCTGGCCTGTTGCTCTGATGTTAGAATGGAGTCTATTGTGCTGCTTGGCTGTCCACCCAATATGTATATGTGCTAAATTATATGTGGTGAACCATGGATACACACAGCAGAGTATCCCAAATCAGGATGTCCCTTCGCCGAAGAACAACACCAAGAATGAACATTCAGGCTGTTCTAGTTCTTCAACCCGAGTCCAAAAAGCAACATTTATGGTCGACATAGCATAGGCCAGCTGGTTTTATGAGTGAAAAAAATCAAAACAATTTAGCACAAATATCTTTTCTTATCTAGGTAGACCTTTCTTTGTCTTGCAGAGGTACCTTGTGCTGTATGGCTGCCTTATCCTGCACTGGATAATATAATGAGACTAGGACTGGCCTTAGGTTGAATGGCATCCTGTGCAAGATCTGCCTTCCCCCCTCCAATAGAACCCAGTCATTTCTAAAAAATGATTATGGCAGGGGCAGGGGGAGCAGGCAGAAAGCAAACTGATGCTGCCATAAATGTGTGTGGATGGTTCTCCCTTCCCACCCAACAGAACAACTGGCTCTAAACCGTGCCCTCCACAAAACAGAGCCTGAGGAAACAGGTAAACACACCAAGCAAACCTCCAAATGCTGTTGTAGTTTCACCCAACTTCTTGTAAGCAAATCCCAATTTGAGCTGCTCCCCATGATTTAAAAAAAAAAACATTTTGCATCCCAATGGCACCCCCTATCATGATAGCGCTCTGTGTGGTCACATACCTTGCACACCCCTAAAGGCTAGCCATGATTGAGACACTTTTATCTGCCTTTATGTTAGTTTTAATGACTGGCATTAAACGGTTCTGTAATATCAAAAAGTATACATATTATCAGAAGGCGAAAAACACATATATTGCATAATAACTGCATCATTGCTGGAGAATCTGATTTATTTGTGGCCATGTGGGTTGGTGGTCACCTATGTTTTAGGATAGTTGGTCATAAGTGTATAAATCTTTGTGTAATGAGACCTTGATGCTATTTGATAAAACAATCATCACATGCTGTCAGCGTGCTTCTGTTAAAAAAGGAGAAGAGTAGAGTAGAGTAGATCAAGTAACAAAGAAGTGTTTTACTGTTTTGCTACAAGACATCCTTTACATCATTTCAAAATAACCTAAAGCCTGATAAACTGCTAATACCTGTACACGGGGAACGTGAGATTTGAGGCCCTTTCATTCAGCTTGAGCAATCAACTGTTTAAATCTAGATTTCTGTATACTGGCATAGTACATTAGCTTCATTTTACCTGCACAAACAGTGGCATATCCTCAAGTGAACCCTGCAGCAAGGAACACAGCCAGGAGAAACACACTGCTCTACAGCAGTACCAGTCATAAGGGAATCCTCTCAAGACTGGCAGGCTGCTCTGTATCCTTACTAGGGAATATTACTGTAAGTCATGGGTGCTTGACACTTGGCTGCCAAAAATATTCACTTCAGACCTCTACTGCTGTTTACTGTAAAATGACAGTATATTTCACATTTTTGGCTCATTGTATAAACAAGGTCATGAACACCTTCTAATTGAGTCGTGCGTTTAGAATAAAATATCCCATAGAAAACATCATGAACTATGTAAATATGTAATTATAGATATACTTATGCTTTAGTTAGTTCATTATTTTCCAAAAGTAAAGTTATTTAAATATACCCCCAAGATTTGTATGTTGTTTTCTTGTTAGTTATATTTGAAAAGTAAAAGCCATACAATTTTCTGGGGGAAGAAATATCTACCAAGATATTCCTGCCTGCGGGAGAGATGGAACTATTTAGACACATACACAGTGCTGTATGCTTTAATATACATGCTGATTCATCTTTGCTTTATCTTTGCTATGAAGTTATATCTCTGGAAACTTCTATTTAAATAGATGCAATAGATAGCTAGAGAGATTGCCATCTCTAATACATTAATAAAAGGAAGCTATACATCGTAATATGTAAATATACATAGTTGAGTCACAGTACTATGGCCACCACAATAGGGTTGATCCAGCACCCAGTGAGAGAACTCAATTTCCAGGCAAATCAGTTCCGCATGAGAGAATTCTAAATTTCTTGTATGATTCAAGAACACATGCATGACAATCTTGCATTTTAGAGAAGCATACGAGAAAGCTGTGAAAGTATTCTCCCTTCCATTCCAGATTTTACAACTCGCATGACAGTTTGTTGAATCGCTGTATGCGAGTTACATGTCCTGACGGATCCTGGCCCTGCCAGTATTCCAGTCCCCATGCCCTTCAGTATCAGTTGCTATTTTAGGGATGCTGGTTGCAGGACCTATACCAATGGGCACGGACTCTTCTGCATTTCCATGCCCCAAGACAGGGGCTTAGCTAGGGGGGAGCAGGGAGGCATTTTCCCTGGGTGCAGCTGGTCAGGGGGGTGCCAAAGGGGGCCTGACAACAGGTGGGGGGCACCATTTTGAATCTTTGCCCTGGGTGCCAGAAAACCTAGCTACTCCTCTGCCTCTGCGGCCACTGCTGCTTCTGAATCATGAGGGGAAGGGCAATCTGGGAGTAATGACAGTTAGAGAAGGCTTTTATACCTCAGAAACCTGTTGGCTCTAGGAGGTGGCAGTTACATGTTTTGTTTTTTCTTTTAGTAATAATTTTCTAGTAATAATAAAATAATAATATAATAAAAGTTGAATGTCATCTACATCAGGTAAAAAACATGGGGAAAAACATTCCAGCATTTTCTACATTGTTGTTTTCAATAAATGTGCATGCCAGTTAGTGAACCTGACTTTTCTTCCCTGCTCTGAGCATGTGAGTTTACAATTTATTTAGATAGGTATCTGGCAGGGGCGGACTGGGGCTAAAAAACGTCCCGGGACTTTCTGAATCACACCGGCCCTGTTCCTGGCCCGCTATAGTATATTAATGTAACTTTTTTGTTCCATAACACGCACACAGGGTTTAAAGAACAAGAATAAGAAAGAGAATATGCTGAACCAAATGGTGTGCTTTAACCCATTACAGACACAGTGTGCAGAATCATCCCATTATAAGCAGTGATCGGTATCCCTCATTACATCCATTAAGTAGCATCCCTCATTACAGTGAGTGAGGGGCATCCCAAACAGGCGTGTTGCTGCATCTTCCCTTATGGGCAATGAGGGGGATTCCTATTTATAGCCAATGAGTGGCATCACTACATTACAGGTATTGAGGGGAATCCCTCATTAAAGGCCGTGGCAGCATCCCTCAGTACAGCCAGTGGGGGCATCCTTCAATACAGGCAGTGGGGGCATCCCCCATTACTGCCAGTGGAGGCATCCCTCATTACATTCAAGGGGGCATCCCTCACACACCCACACACTTACCACTGGTTCCCGATGGTCAGAGGGCCCGTCCTCCTGTCGCTGCTCTTCCTGCCGCCTCCACCTCATACACACACAAACACACACACATTCATGCTTACTGACACTTCCTGGCTGTTGCGCGCTGGTCGGTGGGCATGCCCCAAATGGCCGGTGTCCAATGAAAACAATGGACGCCGCCCATTGACGCCCACCGACCAGTGTGCAACAGCCAGGAAGTGCCGGTAAGCATGAATGTGTGTGTTTGTGTGTATGAGAGTGGCGGAGGCAGTGGCAGGTACAGCAGGGACAGGCAGGCCGGCCGCACCGGCCGCCCCTCACCCTCCAGCATATGTTTTTTACAGGGTGGCAGCCTTCCCTGGTGCCGGCCTACCGAGATATTGCCCGGTACGCCCTATGGCCAGTCCGCCCCTGGTATCTGGAGTCATGCTGACTGCAGTGCATGCCACAGCTTCAGCATAGGGGAGGTTCCTTAGTGTGAACATGCTGATTAAGGTGATCCTACAGATGCTCAGTTGGGTCCAGTTATGAGAGGTTTAGGGAGCATCTATCTACTTCAGAGCCCAATATGCAGAATGGTTCAGTGAACCCTTGTTTTAGACACCCATCCGGTAGCCCCAGGTTCAATGACTTGCTCCAATGTACAGTACCAAGTCATCCACTCTCTCGCACCTTCATAGGCACAAGGTGCTCCACAGTTTTCACATCATTGATTCACAATAGGGCCATTTGTCCACTCACACTACAGTTTCACCGCAGCAGCTCATGAATTGTTCACAAACTGCACAGTTTCATAAATACTGTCAATCTTGGTCCAAGAACCTGAAATACTCAATTTTGGTAATTCTGAAAAATCACCCCTTTTACCTATGAAAGTAACAAGTCAACAATGGGTATGTGTGCAGACAGCCTATCACACGCCTTATATAACCACTAAGCCAGCTAATTACATATGACTTCCTTCATGAGCTATGTGCTGCCTACGTGGAAAGTTAGGAAGGTGTCATAATAATGTTCCTTGATCATGTATATATTTGTACCATGGTATGTGGCTACATCGACACTGTAGCCAGCATTGTGACTGGCCTATTATTCCTATTTCCACCCTCCTCCTCACTGCAATTTGCTAGTGGTGGCTTTATCTCTTCAATTTCATTGTACCAGCTATGTGGAACAACCCATATGTTCATCACAATGTGTTTTCTTTATTGCCACAAAGGATACATAGCCACTGGACTCAAAGCAGGCCAGGTACTAAGCTAAATAGCTCTCTGGACAGGGGAAGGGAATTCCACTCTTCAAACCATCCTATAGCAACCTCTAATAAACTTTTCCTTGCAGTCAGATCAAAATAAAATTTGTTCTCATAGCCAGAGCCTTTGACCAACAAATTTCCTCTAGGCCAATCAGTAACTAACTATTCCAACACTGCTGTCTGTCCCCCAATTCATCTCTGTGTATAGTACCTACATCCTGCGTTTTATTTAATCTGTGCCTTCTCATTTAATTTCTGCCACACTACCTGCCTTAGTTGACATGCAAAGTGTTAGCCGATGCCCCTAGAACTACACAATTGTTGGGTAGAGTGCAAGATCCCCAGCCTTATACCCCATCTGCCTACATTAAAGTGTAATGTAAAATAGATACTGTACATACCCATATTAGTCAACATTCCTGTCCTAGTAACAGTAATGCAAAAATAGCTTAAAAAAGAATAGTGCATCATTTTAAGTATTTTTAATTTATGTAGAGAACATATTTGCAGAAGAAGAGGACTGCAAAGAATAGAAATCTAGAGGCTGCCATTGCTGATCTTTTTATAATTAATGCTAGTAGCCTGGAAGTTCAACTGCTTTTCTGCCTACAATATTCGGCAATCCCCTGACCTGTAATAAGCATAAAGCCAGCAAAAATGTATCAAATGATTCCTGGTCAGAGATTCCAAAGTTATTTCAGTTCAGATGTGCAGAATAATTGCCCCCCCCCCATCCAATCGTTCCTGAAAGAAAGAAAAATTTCTTAAATTGTACATAAATATTGTGTCATTAATTTTAGAAGGCCTGGTCTTTTGCTAAGTCATAACAGGTCTTAATAACCGGAAACATATAACATATAACTATTTTAAATATTTTCAAGAAGAATACATTTACAAAAAAAATAGTAGTAGCATAAAAGTTGGGTACCCTATCAGTCATTTTTTTTAGATCCCTTTAATATATGTGGGAAAAAAAGACAGCCGAGAGAATTAATTACTTCTGAAAAAACATTACATCATTACATCAGTAAAGATATCTTCAGCACTGGAGTGTTTTCTATAATGTTACGCTCTAGGAGGTATTAATGAATTGATCAAGGTCACTTTTTGATTATTGCAATTCAGCAATTCGTTACATTGGTATTCCATGTCTTGTGGGCTCAGTGAATGCTCATTAAAATATTGAAAGGCTCTCCATATTTTTAAGGATTTTCATTTCATTAAGCATATTTTACTGAACACTCAATAATATGCAAAGAAAAATCATAATGTGGAGGCTGATTCATTTCTAACCCCAGGTATCGGCAGATGAGCAGCTGTATAGCGGCGCTTAGAGCGAGTAGATGCTGTAAGCGGGTATCGGGCGCTGTAAACCTGGCCGGCATTGATAAATGTAATGTATGTTGGGCTCTCTAACACCAGTACAGTGCTGCAGGGAGCGAAAGGTAGCGCCAGCTCAGTGCGACAGACTCTCGGCGCTCCACACCATACATCAAAAAAGGACACACACACACAGCTCTAAATCTGGTCACTATAGCATAGAGCGCCAGACGCTGTGTGATTAAAGTCTGTTTTTGAACACATATCCACCAGTAACAAAGCAAAAACACATGGAATGACATTGTTGTAACATTGTGACATTAATAGTTTAGTGCCAGACTTGTAATGACAATTCTTCTCAAAAAAATATAAAGTCAAAAAAAGTTTCTAAAAGTTTTTGTTTGCAGCCAGGAGAGGTCACACAATGATTTGAGCAAAAAAAAAAAAAATATCAAACATGCTATTCAAACACAAGCAAATGAACGGCCATTGAAATGTCTGGGAGAGCGCCAGTGAGTGAAAGGAAATACCACTCTAGAAGCTAGAGTGCTGGCGCTATATGCTGAGCCTCCTGTAATCATACATCGGACGCTACATGGCGCTGTTACAGACGCTCACCAGATTCACTTTTATAAATGTGGTTTTGCCTACAGTGCCCAGCATTCTCCAAACGTTGCCTGCGCTATCTGGCACTATTCATTCTTAAATAACCCCTTTAAAGTGGACCAAAACCCAGGATTTTGACTATCCTGGGTTTTGGTCCACTTCCCCTGGGCACCCCAATCAGGGGTGCCCCACTATGTAAAAGACCCCAGATCGCCCGGATCAACTCATCCCTCACCGCGGCCCTACAGCACATGCATGTCCAATCAGCGCGCTCGGAGACGCTAAGCTATGCACATCTTAGCGGCGTCTTTGCTCAGCGCCTCCGCGCTGCCGTATCTCGCGCTTCCCTGCCTCTAGCAGGGAGTGCGCCCGCACCGGCCATTTACAAATAACGATAAACCTGCAGACAGTTTCAATGTTAAATGGGATGCTGCATTTAGTAAAACACTTAAAATTTAAAAAATGCAATTAAATATAAAAAGTCAGGCTATTCCCTTTTCAATAAAAATTGTAACTAATGAAAAATCTCTTTATTTTTTTTTTTTATATATATATGTATTTTTTTTATTTTTTTGTTATAATTTGGTGTCCCCTTGATTTTATTAACCCCATTTTACAGCCAGGTCCCCATTGACTTCAATAGGGTTCGTGGTCTGGGGACCTGAAACAAACTTTTGAGGCATGTTTGGCTGAAGTTTAGTGGGTTTGCCCATCCCTAACTGTGAATGTTTTATGTGTGATGTTATTCTTGGTTATTTCACTATGCATCTCTCCTGTTGTGATATTCTGATGGTCTTTGCTAATGCAGAAATAATTGTGAGTTGACCTAAAAACAGTACTGCAAGTCATCTGTCTGTCTTGCAGGGATACAGTTTCTCTATCACAGCTTAGGTAGACTGGTGGTCCTACGCTATTGACCAAGGGACACTTCCCTCATCCTACCCATTGCCCCTCTGCTCATTCCACCTATAGCTACCTTCCTCCCTGCTATGCCATCCAATTCATGGTTGCCACAGCTCCTTTCTCCCCCATTCCATTTATACCAACTTCCTTTTATCCCATTTCACCCATGACTACCACAACTCCTAGCTTCCATCTCTCTGCTCCTCCATTTCATTTGTAGATACCCAAGGCTTCTGCTATCCCATTCCACACATGGCCAATACAGTTGCCCCTTTTTACCCATGAGCTTCTCCTGCTTCTTGATCCCCTTTTATCAGTTTTATCAAAAAAACACATTACCCCTGCCATTAAACTAGCCCTATAATCTGAGTTAATAATGATTTACTAGTTTTGCTGCCTGTTCCTTCCAAAGCATCACATGAATTATAAATTCTCTCTTACCACTGTTGTAAAAGATGTATACCTTCCTTTGGCATTCTATGCAACTTTCTTCCTTTCATTCCCCAGAGGAAAATGTGCAGATAATTCCAGCCAAGCACACAGTGCGCCTCCTGCTTGACAATGGATAGAGTGCAGGGGACGTACAGAAGAGTGATCACCTTACATCCTACAAATAAGGGTTGTGACATTTTTCAAGAGATTTTTTGGGGGCTGTACCCTTCCTGATCAGACGCCCAGGGCAATCCTATGCTTCCCATAATCCTAGAACTTTACTTTACTAGAACCCAGTAAAACAAGGATAGAACAATGAAACAAAATCCATTCATAAAAAAAAAGAAAATTCAATGCACATTTTGAAATTATTATGGGTAAGAACAAATGGGGGTTTGTTCAGAATAATAAGGATATTATGAATGAAGGCTGTTTCTGGCAGTAGACTCTAAATACAGCTCTGTCTGTGTTTCAAAATATTAATGATTCATAAAGAAATATAACAAAATCCTTTCATAATAATTTAGCGGCCATTGGTATACATGATTAATGATCTGTTTGACACTAACATTTTCTGCGATACAAGTGTGTGTGTATATAAAATTAACCCCTGTGTCTAATGTATTTAGGAACTAAACTTCTATTCCTTTGCTTTAATTACGAACTTCTTTTCTTTTCTATTGATCTGATTATTATGACTATGAATGACAAGGCAATAAATAATCCTAACATCAGCAATAATACAAATATAACTGGTGGCTATAAATCATGTAGTTCATGGCTTAGTATGAATTAGGACCTTTAAAAATATATAAATATAGTAGAACAAGGGAAAAACACATCCAGCTCTTTAAATATACATTTTAATATCACAAATCATATCAATAAGGCAGCTGAGAACATTTGTATTTTTTTATGTGAAATTTATTTGAGACAACATTTTATTGGGTTACATTTGTGTGCCATCATCCTTGATGCTGCTATTTTTATAGGTTTTACAACAAATAGTAGTTAAAGTGTAATGGCTTGTAGAATGGCACAATTTCTATAAACCTGTAAAAATTCAAAATGCTCTCTGTTTTCATTCTTACAGTACATATCTAATACTTTTGCCCAAATTCCTAACGTATTTATTACAATAAAATGTTGTATTTGTTGTCAACTAACACCCTTGTTTTTACATTTTAGCTATCCACTCCTCCCAGTTGGAATTTTGGATATGTTTGGATTTGAAGACTTTCAAAAAAATTCATTTGAACAAGTTAGTTTTTAATATTTGGATTCATATGAAACATTCAACTACATTTTTTCCCCAAATGTCACAAGATTTTGCTAAGAACATTAAGCAAAATACAGTCAAATCAGGCAACACCTATGTACAGAATATTATTTTACCTGTTTTTGTATTTTGTTTTTATAAAAACTTTTTCTCCAAGTCATTAGGAGCATAAGATGGGCACACATGCTCCTAATGTGTATTTAAGTTTTTTGAGATTTAAAAGAAAAATATGTTGCATATATACATTTTTTGTACTTTTTTTAAGTTTATTGTTACTTAATTTTTAGTTTATTCTCTATGGGTGTTTGTGTTAATTTTTAGTTTATGGGTCTCTATGGGTGTTTTACTTAATTTTTAGATTATTCTCTATGGGTGTTTGTGTTAATTTTTAGTTTATGGGTCTCTATGGGTGTTTTACTTAATTTTTAGTTTATTCTCTATGGGCGTTTGTGTTATGTATGCCTGGCTACTTGGTACAGTGATAAATATAGGTGGCAAATTTAGGTGTTCCCTGATGTAGCCTATGTAGTAACATTTTTTAAAAGGCAGCTTGCTACTAGCAGCAATATGCCGGGGCTTTCCATTATGGTACACTCAAAAATCAGCATTTGGAGAGTATCTAGGTGGCCCCCCTGCTACTGAAATAGGGTAATTGTAAAAGAAATATTAAATGATACCCAAAGGTACATACAACAATATTTTGTACATTGCATTTCATGCTGTAGTATCGAATTTTTATTTTTCTCAATATAGATTTTTGTAAAAATAATAATATTAATATAAAAAATAATAGGCTGATTCACTACTAACGCCAGGTATTGCCAGATGAGCGTCTGTATAGCAGCGCTTAGAGCGACCGCTAGTAGACGCGGTTATCGGGCGCGGTAACAGAGGGTCTCAGTTGCTCTAGTAACCTGGCCCGCATTGATGAATGTGATGTATGTTTGGTGCTGTAACAACAGTATAGCGCTTCAGCGAGCGAGAGGTAGCGCCAGCTCAGTTTGTTCGGCACTCGGCACGCCACACTATATTTAACAACACTAGACACACAGAGCTTCGGCGCTCTAAAGCTGTGTGATTAAAGTCTGTTCTAGAACACATATCCACCAGTAACAAAGCGAAAACATATGGAATTACATTGTTTTAACACTGGGACAATAACACTTTAGTGCCAGACCTGTAATGACAATTCTGCATAAAATTATAAAAGTGTTGGTTTGCAGCCAGGAGAGGTCACACAATGATTTGAGCAAAAAAAATTGCCAGACACGCTATTTATACATAACTAATGAAGCCCCATTTAAATGTATGGGAGAGCGCTACAGAGCGACAGATACTACGTGGTGCTGTTAGAGGTGCTCACCAGAATCGTTTTCTTAAATGTGGTTTCCTGTACAGCGCCCAGTGTTCACCAGACGCTGCCCGCCGCTACGAGGCACTACCTGCCGCTATCCCTTCTTAAACAATCCCCTTAATGTGAAAATGCATCTGCTCTGGTGTTAAGCTACAATGGACTCGTCATTGGCAACTGCTAGGGGCTGAACTTATGTTCCACAAACATATTAATGATCGTATAACTCATATGCAAGTGGACAATTTGCATTTTGAAATGGACGATGTGTCTGCAAATATTCCTTAAAGCGACCATAATTTGAATTGCATTCAAGGTAATTGTCTAGTACTATTAGCAGTTAATTTTGGTTTCCATATGCCCGACGTTAGTGTGATGAAAAATATGATGTCAGACAAAACTATATGACGCTGGACCATGTGCAAATTCTCATTGATTGCAGCATCCATTTCTATGGATAAGTTATTGCTTGGTGGAAATGGATCTTATGCTTTCTGGACCCCCCCCCCCCAAAAAAAAATGGTATACTCCACCAACACCGGCAAAATACTCCACCAACACCGGCAAAAAGTTCACTAGGCACACATTTGTTTGATTAATTGTTAGAAGAGGCTGTCATTGCAAAAAATAACTGTCGGATTGTTCTTATCGCCACATTTTCACACTGTTTAGATGATAGCTCCCAAGGGAGTATTCATTAAAATGTAGACAGCCCTACTGAGAGACTCTCCCCGTTATATAACCCCCGGTAAACCATGCAGGAAGTAAATAGCCTTAAGTTGCTACTAATACAAGCGCCACAGAATATATATATATATATATATATATATATATATATATATGTGTGTGGGTGTGTGTGTGTGTATATATATATATATATACGGTGCACTATTATGTTTATTATTATATTTGTTTTTGTTGTACAGTTATGCATTAACTTGACCAACGAAAAAATCCACCAGTATGTCAATGAACTTCTTTTTCTACAAGAACAAACTGAATGCGCACAAGAAGGAGTTGCCATTGAAACCATTTATTATGCAGGAAACCATACAACAGTGCTGGATTTTTTCTTCCAGGTATTCCTTTCATTCCCCTCCCTTAGAAAAATGCTACGGATTGTCTCCTGCTATCCTAATGAAAATATGTGTATATTATCATGCAACCTGAATGCCTGAATTGTATACTTTTCATACTGTTAATTCATTATTTATATGTCATATATATATTATAATCAAAATAAAAGCATGTATGGGAACTAAACTAAGATAGGGAAAGTGGGATGAGGGTTTCAGAAATAACTATTCTAGCTAGCTATAAAAGCTGAGATGATTCAGACTTAATTTAGGGTTTGAAGCAAAAGCTCTCTTTTATAGAACTAGAACTAAAACTATAACTAGAAATCCAGCTGGCCAAAATGTGAAAGTGTGGCATGTACAGTAGTTAGTGAACGGTGTTGTCTCTGGCTTACATATTGTACTTAATTTTGAACTAGGAAGAGTATAAATTAGAGTATGATAATACGCTCCCTGGTGGTTGCCTGCTTCCACCATTGTATGACTTTTGAATAGTGAGCTGTATAGTACTATGGGAATCATTGATCCTGATATAGAAATAAGTATATTTACCCAGTGTCACACCTACAGCTAGTGTAAATATTCTTAATAAATCAAGAGGATGTATATGCATTGTACTATTTAAACAAAATGGAACAATAGTGCTGATGGGCTACTTAACGTTCTTACCCTTTTATCAAGCAATACAACCCTAGAATATTTTCACCCATCAGCCCACTATTGAACTTCCTTATGTTTAGCACCATAAACAGCAATGCAGGTGAATGGTAGCCTAGTGGGTATAATATTCTGGACCTGGCCAGGTATTGTTGGGTACAGCAATAAAACAGCAGTGATATCTTATATCTATAATGGTTGTCAGCTGTCTTTTTGCATCACTGTAGTATATTTGTGGTTAAAATTTGAGCTTGATGTAAATAAAAACAGTATAAAACGACACAATATTTCCAGTATCAACATCACTCAAACGGAAAAAGGGTTTTCAAACATAGTGACTTGAGGATAAGAAAGATAAATGGGTTAGAAACACAGTAGAGTAAGAGTAAATCCCAGTGTCAAACTATGGATTCTATCTCTTGGGACCTATGTTCGCCCTTTCTTTCCTTATCCATTTCCTCGGGTCGTTCATCTTGCAGAATTAGCCGTCATTGCTGTGAAACTGGTGCAATTTTTCACAGATGATTTTTTTTTTAGCTTTGTGGTGACATTAACTGCACTGTTGTTGCAGTAAATGTCCCCATGCTGAATGAATATACCGTTGTTAAAATAGGTACATTTTGCCAGTACCATTAAATTGCAGTGCAAGTTATAGTGTCTCATTACAAAAGTGGGACACAGTGCCATATTTTACAAAGCACTATAATATTTGATTCTACAATGGCCACATGATACAGCGTTATCGTTTGCAAAAAAAGGATATATGTTCTCTATGCAATGGAGACAAAAATGCTATTCAATGCCCGTGTGGCACATTGTGACATCCAAGTAGTCTTAGCAACTTAGGCTGGAACATAGAATAGACTTTCTGCTGAAGTTCCTCACTCTTTGCACTCCTACAATTCCTATGGCTAGGGCTGACATCAGCTCTGGGCTTTCCTGGGCAGGTAATGGGGGCCCCTGCAGCTTGACAGGGTCCATTTTGCATGGTTGTCATGTGACACACCTCTTCCAAGCTTTGGTAGGGATTTTTCCCCTTTTCTACCTTGCAGCTCCTATGGTGGATGTAGGACCAGGAGTTGAGGACTTGCACCTGAGTGGCTGATCACAAGAATTGCCAGTGGGTCTTCCACACAGCCCTTGTGGCTTTTAGGTAAACACCCACATAGGCATATTGCTTGTTTATCTAGTCTGTGCAGGAATTTTTCTTTTCTGGCCCCTCTGTGGTATCATACCGATGGTTAAGTGCCCCACCTACTAATAAAGGAAAACTGTGCCAAGGTTAGTGTCAGGTCCCGTGGGATGCCCACCTTCCAACTAAGTCTGCAACCCCCAATCTCCACTGCTAGCTTCGCCTATAGACAAGCCCCCGTTTGCCGGGACGCTGGACACGCCTGACCAGACACGGTTGCCCCCAGGACTTCTTAGCACAAAGGATGCAGACTTATGCAGGGGAAGGCAAACGAACCAGGAACGAGACTGGGTAAGGTCAAACGGGCAAAGGTCATACACGGCAGATCAATCCAAGGAAGCGCGGTACAGGAGGATGAGACAGAAGAATGGTCGGGTCAAGCCAAAGGTCACGCCGGGGAATCACAGATACGCAGTACAGAGGAGCAGGCAGAAATCGTGGTCAGGAAAACAGGCAAAGGTCGGTCCAGGCAGCAATCAGGGATGGTCATACACGGCAAGATACGTAACGGAATAGACACCAATTCGCACCCAGCAGCACGCGATCACGGGCAAGGATCAACTGCAATATGAACACCTTTATAGGAAGTGACCGAGCAGATTGAGGGACATGATTGGTGTAACTAGGAACCTGAGGCTGATTGCCCCATTCAAACCACAAGGGCGTTCCGCCCAAAGCAACCTTGGGCTCATTGGCCCATAACTAATTACCTCCGGCAGGCGCTCTGTATGCAGCGTGCATAAAGGCTGAGTGCTCGCGCGCGCGCGAGTACGATGCCGAGCGTCAGGAGCGCGCCGCGATGTCAGGGACGCGGCCGCTCCAGACGCCGCCAGTGACGGAGCCGCCCGAGCAGCCGGGCCGGGGACAGAGGCCGTCGAGCCGCCGCCTGCCGGAGACGCCGCCCAGCCTGCGCTCCGGCCGACCGAGTGCAGCCGGCATGGGACCGAAAGCCGGGTGAGTGTGAGGTCCCCGTGACACTACCCCCCCCTTCACGAGGGGTCTCCGGACCCTTACCAGGTTTATCAGGATTCTCACGATGGAATCTATTGACTAAGGTTCTGGCATGAACATCTTTGGCCGGTACCCAACACCTCTGCTCAGGACCAAAACCTTTCCAATCGATTAAATACTGTAATGAATTTCGAACCATTCGAGCATCGAGTATTCTGTTAATCTCATATTCAGGTTCATCTCCCATTACGACTGGAGGAGGAGATGACACCTGAACATTTCTGGCGGATTTTAACAAAGAAACATGAAAGGTAGACGGAATCTTCATGGACATAGGTAACTTGACTTTAAAGGTAACATTACTCAGCTTGTTAGTGATGGGAAAAGGACCGATGTATTTAGGGCCTAACTTAGGCGAGGGTTGTCTAAGGGCAATATTCCTAGTATATACCCAGACCCAGTCTCCTACCTGAAATGGTGGTTCCCGCGATCTATGTCGGTCCGCGAACACCTTAAAGGTTTATCTGTATCTCAGACCACACCTTAGTCCTTTCCCGTAGCCATTCCTCCAAGGCCGGCAAGTTGGAGGAAGGACCAGAGAAGGATGACGCCTTAGGATTCCTGCCATAGTTACAGAAAGACGGCGAAAACTTAGTCGACTCGCTAGGCGCATTGTTAAAGGCGAATTCAGCAAATTCGATAAATTCCGCCCACTGTTCTTGACGATCGGACACAAAGCAGCGCAAATATTGTTCTAAACTCTGATTCACCCGCTCGGTCTGTCAATTAGATTGGGGATGATAAGCTGTAGAAAGAGAAACTTTAATGCCCAAGCGAGTACAAAAGGCTTTCCAAAAGCGGGATATAAACTGAACCCCCCGATCTGAAACAATATTCTGTGGTATACCATGGAGACGAAAAACATGCTTTATGAATAATTGCACCAAGTCTGGTGCCGACGGAAGTTTTACCAAAGGAATAAAGTGAGCCATTTTACTGAAGCGGTCAACCACCACCCAGATTACAGTATTTCCCTGCGATTGAGGTAGATCGACAATGAAATCCATGGATATGTGGGACCATGGCTCGCTAGGAATCTCCAGAGGTACTAATAACCCCGCTGGAGACCCATGGGTTGTTTTACTCCGTGCACATACGGGGCATGCTTCAACAAAGGCGGTTATGTCCCGTCTGATGGTAGGCCACCAGACATGGCGTTTAGCGACAGCCAAGGTTTTCCGAACCCCTAAGTGACCGGCGGACTTGGCATCATGAAGTTCCTGTAAAACGGCGAGACGTAAATGAGGTGGAACAAATAAGCATTCAGAGGGTTTACCGGGAGGAGTATCAATCTGATATGGCGTCAAAGAACTAGACAAATCAGGAAGAAGGGCGCCCACTATACAACCTAAGGGCAGAATCGGTTCAGCAGGATCAAATCAATCCTTACAATCTCTGAAATTTCGAGATAAGGCGTCTGCTTTGGTATTCTTTTTCCCCGGTTTGTAGGTGATAATGAAATTGAAACGAGAGAAAAAGAGTGCCCAGCGCGCCTGGCGGGAGTTAAGCCTCTTGGCGGACTCTAAATATTCTAGATTCTTGTGATCAGTATATACGGTAATGGGGTGTAGAGAACCTTCCAGCCAGTGACGCCACTCTTCAAAGGCCAGTTTAATACCCAATAGTTCCCTATTACCAACATCATAATTACGTTCAGCAGGAGAAAATTTACGTGAAAAGAACGCACAGGGATGCAGTCTCTCCGGATTTCCAGAATACTGAGAGAGAACTGCTCCCACCCCAAGTTCGGAGGCGTCGACCTCCAATAGAAACGGGTGATTAGTATTGGGATGGATCAACACAGGAGCTGAAGTAAAAGTCTTTTTCAATAGTTGAAAGGCGCTTGTTGCTGAGGGAGGCCACTCCTCAACAAAAGCGCCCTTCCGAGTAAGATCTGTTAAGGGACCCACAATGGAAGAGAACCCCCTTATGAATTGTCTATAAAAATTCCCAAATCCTAAAAACCTCTGAAGCGCCTTAAGGGTTCTAGGTTGCTCCCACTCCAGTATCGCGGATACTTTGGAGGGATCCATAACCAAGCCACGCTTAGAGATTAAATATCCTAGAAACGGAATTTCAGAAACTTCAAATACACATTTAGAGATTTTTGCATACAGATGATTCTCCCGTAACCTTTGTAACACCGCTTTCACATGTTGACGGTGTTCCAACAGGGAATGGGAAAAAATGAGTATGTCGTCTAAATAGACCACCAGAAATCGGCCCAAGAAATCACGAAAAATGTCGTTCACAAAATCTTGGAATACTGCAGGGGCATTACATAGGCCAAAGGGCATCACCAAGTATTCATAATGGCCATCTTTGACATTGAAGGCTGTCTTCCATTCATCCCCCTGGCGTATACGAATAAGGTTATATTCCCCTCTAAGATCAAGTTTGGAAAAAATCTGAGCCCCAGATACCTGATTAAAGAGGTCATTGATTAACGGTAACGGATATCTATTTTTTACAGTAATTTTGTTTAATCCCCGGTAGTCAATACAGGGGCGTAAACCGCCGTCCTTCTTCTCGACAAAGAAAAATCCTGCACCAGTAGGTGAGGTAGAAGGACGGATGAATCCCTTCTTGAGGTTCTCTGAAATATAATCTTTCATGGCCAGCTCTTCAGATCGTGTGAGATTATATATCTTCCCCCTAGGGGGCATAGTACCTGGAAGCAAATCGATGGGACAATCATAGGTCCTATGCGGGGGAAGAGTGTCCGCGGATTTTTCAGAGAAAACATCTGCCCAATCTGCGTAGGCTGGTGGTAAACCATCAAGAATGACCTGTGAGGACCTAAGGGATGTGGAGAAACAATGCTCATAACAGAAGGGACTCCATTTAACAAGATCCCCAGATTCCCAATTAATAACCGGATTATGGGTTTTTAACCATGGGAACCCTAATAGCCGGAAATAGCCGAGAGGCCGTCAAGCCGCCGCCTGCCGGAGACGCCGCCCAGCCTGCGCTCCGGCCGACCGAGTGCAGCCGGCGTGGGACCGAAGGCCGGGTGAGTGCGAGGTCCCCGTGACAGTTAGTATTGAATTTTCCATATTCCTAGTGCCTCAGTGGTACCATACTAAGGATTAAGGAGTGGGGCACTTAACACTTAGAATGCCATCATATAGAATGCGTCAAGAAAGGTTGATTACAGAAAAGTAAGTATTAAAGTTTCCTAACATCCCAAGAGTTAAAGCAATTCCCGGATGGTAGACCAAAACCTCCGAACTATGTAAGGCGCAAATTTTATTTTGCATTTTGACAGGCAATACATGTAACATTATAGGTATGTGTATAAGAATAACAAGCATGGAGCAAGTAATGTCTTAATAAAATATTAGAAAATCTAGCTTATAGATTGAAATTAAATCTTAATCAAAAGTCCAAAAAAAAGCTTGAACACCTTGAACGGTGCTAGTTATCCACCACCATATTCACCAGGCACACTAAGAACTCACCAGAAGGCTTCAATTAAATGGCTTATAACTCCTATACATCCACTCCACCATGTCTTCCTTAGTAGGTGGTAACAGCATCTATATGAATGCTAGCTCTTTCTTCAGTGTATTTTTCATCTTGGGTGTTATATCTATAAATCACTTGATCTTCGTACTGAACAGACAAGTGGTTCTAGGATTGCCAGCATGTTTAAAATGTCAATTTTGGGGCTTGTTTATTATGGATCTAAATCCCCCATGTATTTGCAGTAATTACTTTTGGTGTGGCGGACATTCACTGGTGTTGGCGGGGAGCATTTTACTCCCAAACTCCTCATCTGACAGCAACACCCATAAAGGGACTAAAGAGAAATACAAACAACCACCAGTCCTGATTTCTGCATTATTCTGCCTTCCATGCAAACTGCAGGAAATCGTTCGAATTGTTAAAAAATTAAACCATCTAGCAATTTTATATATTAACAGCCATGTGAATTTAATAGTATATACAGTAAAATTAATAACATTTGATTAGCATACATACTATTGCAGTAGATATTAATGTTATAGAGGTTGTGTACAGCTGAGGATTTGTGATATGATATATGTACACATTATGTTTCTCTGCATTAATAAAACCAAATAAAATGTGCTTGTTTTTCAGAAGCCTTTAGGTTTTCTGTCTATTCTAGATGAGGAAAGTCAGTCTATTCATTCAATGGAACAAAGCCTCTCCAAGCGCCTTCAGTCACTCCTAGAGATTTCAAATTCAAATACTGTGTACACATCAGCAAAAGATGGCAATGGCAATGTCACATCCAAGGATCAAGGCCCCGTCTTTACAATAATGCATTATGCAGGACGAGTAAGTAGCCTCTATTGTGTAAACAGCCACCTGCATTACACACAGAAATATTTCATTGCAGCATGCATCTGCTATAGTTAAGCCCCCCATTATATATTAATATTTACACTTTATTCTTGGACCATGCTAATTTCAGTCTCCTTGCCTCTGGTAGCTTTATCAAAGCATGTCAAGGTTCTAAAATATTTATTAACTTCCTTAATATATATCATCATTCATTTACAGGCATCATAAATGTATTCACATGATTTTCTAGGACTAGCTTCATGGCATAGCCCTTGGCTTCGGGAACAGGACCTAATTAACCACTAGGGTGACATTGACTGGATTGTTGTTAGATCTGTGAATTTGATAAGCTCCTGTATTGCAAAGCTGTTCAGACATGTCATGGCACCACATGTGATCTGAGAAGGCTGGAGATGGTATGTGCACAGAGCATCTCAATAATGATGCCACTGCCACAACATGCCTATAGATCATTAGTGAAAAATTTGTCATAAGCTTCGAGTTGAGCCAATTCATGATGACTGATGATTGTACCACTTATCATTTAGTCTGGTGCTTACCCCCGCACATTCAGTATATGCATGCTGCCTCTGGAATGTATTTATAATATACAAATACATCCATTACTTGAAGTTTAAAGGAGCAGTATCGCAAAATTTGCATTAAAAAAGATAAATAATTAAATAGCCACACAATAGCTTCTAACATTTGTATAAATAATCTGGCGATAGAAAAAAGAAAAAATATCTGCCTTTCTTTTAAATTGTATAATGACAATGGCTCAGTCCATTTGCTGAATAGGGGGATCTGCTGGGTTGTTTTTAGTGAGCTGCTTCATTTAGCCCACTGGTCTCCTAGCAACACTTTACCTCAGAGGCTGTAATCAGTGGTAACGGCTGTGTGTGTGTGAGGTGCTGCTTTTGTTATGAGACTAGGTGACTCAAATGTGTAAAATCTATACAAAATAAACTAAACTGACGGAAAACGACTGAAATTCTTCTTTGAATAACTGTGCAGGAAAATCTAAAGGTATTAAAGTGGAACAAAACCCTGAGTGGCCGACCCTGAAGTCTATAAGACCCGGCCATTGACCTTCCCCCTTGGGCATTCTAAATCAGGATGCCCACTGTGTGAAACAACCCCTGGATAACCACAGATCCCCCCATTTTTCTGGCGCGCTCACGCAGATAGTCATTTAGACAGGCTGGGCGGCCAGGAAGGTTACTGCTCAGGCTCCCCATCTGCGTGCAAACAGAGCTGATTGGATGAGAGCCCGCGCATGCGCTGTGGGACAGGGAAAGGTACGTTTTCACAGGCAAACTTGGGGATTTCACATATCAGGGCATCCCAAGTCGGGATGCCCCTAGGGGCACAAAACAAAAATCCTGGGTTGGGCTTTGCTCAAAACACACAAAGCTGAAAGAAAGATCATATGGAAAAATGTGTTGAGAAAAGAGAGAGAAAATGGTAAACTGAAAGATTCTGTAGCAGAGCCAACATGAAGGGAAAACTGTCAAAATCAGCTAAATTACTTCTAGAGCTTTTCTCTGTTTTAGATATATAAGTTCTGGCCAGGCAATGTTGCAATGTTGTTATCTTATGCTGGACGGCTGCCAGCACTGAACAGCTGATACTTTGATACATTGTTTCACCCCTCTCCTCAGCGTGGAACAGGCTAGAGTGTCGGGTCTCGACACTCAGCAGACATAAACATGAGCTATTAGTCTCCAGCTGCTCAACGCAGACATCATTTTTTTCTAAATTTGTAATTCTTACTCCAACACTTACCTACATTCAAAGTACCATTTAAATATAAGTCACCAAGAAAAATTCACGATACTGCTCCTTTAAGTAACAGGTCATCTAAATAACACAAAATCTAAATAACACCAAAGCATCCTTTTTAACAAAGCGTAAAATCCTGTTAAAATGAAAAAGTCTATAATGAGTTTCCTTCCCTTAGAGCTCATCATAATTAGCATATGGCATCAGATTTCTTTTCTGCAATCAAATCTGTGCTTAACAAATGTGTATGTCTGATAGCAGTCAGCAATCATTTCAGCTAAGCAGTTAACCCCTAAATTGCCTAAAATCTACAGGACTTAAAAGGAATAAGCTGAATATGAGAATATGACCAATCACCTTGTGCGGCTGGCCTGGAATCCAAAAGATAACCTTACCTGATCCCGGCAGCTCCTGCGACGCGGTCTTCACTTGCGGCCGCATCCCCAGCTTCCTTGTAGCTGTGCACTCCACGGGGAGTCGGTAATGCGGCCGCTGGTGCGCCTATGCCAGCCGTGAAGTTCAAATCGACGGCTTTATGCCACGCATTAGTATGTGCCACATAAATCGATGATTAAACAAATGCATGCACCGTGGGAACGGCGGAAAGGTGACTGAAAATGAGAAGGTTTCACATGGGGGGCATCCTACATCGGGATACCCCAGGGGAAAGAACCAACCAAAACCCTGGTGATTGATCCACTTTAATAATTTAAGAACCCTATATGTGAGGCAAACTTGATTCTTAGTTTGTGTGATTGCTTGCTCACACTGGTTGTAGCTAGTATTATTGTACACACTGTGCAGCAAATACATTCCTGCTCTCATTACAAGGACCCCTAACATGTGCAGGGTTTGTGTATATTTTGTGCAGGACACTAGTGCTGGTATATACATGGTAAAGTGTATACCTTTTATTTGGGTGTATCATTTTTCGGGAATTTAAAAGGCCACACATAAGATTGCAAGTGAATTGCACTTTTTTGTGCCTAAACGCTAAAAACGCTAAAAAGCTCACCAAGATGCAGGTTGCAATCCACACCGCAGTGCATTCCATTCCATATTTGGCTTCAAATAATTAGCATTACCGAACGCTTAATAAAAAGTGTGGCGAGGTAACTCACCTAACCCAGGCTACTCTATGTGTAATCTGACATTTTTTTTTCAGAGGAACAAATATAGGACACTAAAATTGTGACAGCTAAATATATTTCTAGGTTTATTTATAATAGCGACAATATTGTTTCATGTGTGACCAATGTTGTCGCTATTGAAAATTACCCTATTGATTTGTTAAGCTGTCACAATTTAAGCATCACAAATTTGTCCACCATCAACCTAAAACTATATGAACCAAGACACTAATAGCGAAGGGTTAGTATGGCTGTGACAAATGCCAAATAGTTTATTAATACAAAAGGTGACCAAAAGCAATAAAAAAGTTAGCACACCCTCTCATTAAAGTACAACATTGTATGCTAAAACAAGGGGATCTTACCATATGCCACAACCACACCATCTATGCCAGCAAAAAAAAATTGAAGCCGGACCCCTAGTCAAATAGGCACAATTAAACTCATGCATGGCTTCTGGTTGGTTGACTCCTATCACTGGCATAACAGCAGGCACTGTTCCCAAGTAGACCCCCTTAACCTAAAATGGTTCTTCATCTAGGACAGAGGCATTCTCATGGTCCTGTGTAAGGCAGAATGTCCAATCATGCCTGACTAGTAGTGAGGGAAATTTTCCAGATCATAACCTTTATAATATTAGGCCTGCTAATGTAAGAGCTGACATGATGTGGAGATATTTTCTATGAAAAAAAAGTGAACCTGGTCCTGGCTGGTACCCTGGCTAGCACGGAAGAGATTTGTGCTAGTTAAAGAGAAGATTTCTGCTGTCAGGTGCATTTTATTTCTTGGACTGTATCTGTCTTAGATCTGGCTCCAGGGAAGGAATGCAGTATTTGGACACCACAAACAACATGCGTCTTCATGTGTGTGGCCTGCATTCTTTCCCCCTTATATACGAACCTACAGAGGAAAATGACCTGAGGAAACTGCAGTAAATGTGCCTGTGGAGACCTGGACAGACAGGTAAAGAGGGAGACTCCAGTTGGGCAGGAGGGCTTAACCAGTCAGCTGTGGGATGTCCTGAGAAAGTGTGCTATGGATAGCCACTGACCACCGGGTTGAAGTCAGTAAGAGAGACTGATCCCTGGAATAGAATAAGCCTGAGAGTGTAATGATGGTCACCTAGAAAGGCCGCTGAGAAAGACGGATTCCTGGAATTCCCTGAGAGTAGGCCTCAGTGTGTTTTGGTTATATATTTTACTGTACTACATCCTAAACTGCTGCAAAGTTTGGGTGATGACAGCGTCACTCCTTCTTTGTAGGCTGGACAATGAGCTTTGTGCCTCTTGTGGATATCTTTCTCAATATACAGTAGTACTTGCAGCTTGGAACCAACCAAGAGTGACCAAGGAAATGAACATATATGTCTTAAGTACCTACTGTTTAGAAACAAACCTTTACCTGATAGTACAGGTAACTAACATGTCCCATATCACCCAATTAACTCATTTTTGGATATTTAGTGATTTATATTTTTATAATAATAATTAATATAATTTATTAAAACTACAACTGAAGATACACATTTATTAAATGTTCTGATATCTCAGCATTTCTAAAATGTAGGTTTCCTCTTGATTTCACAAAATGCTTTGCAGAATAGAAAGGTGTGGGGGGTTTTAAAGGGCCCTTACATCTATAGACACAGTTACACAGGTCTTGATTTAATATGAAAAACTAGTAACTTTTCCATAACTAGCAGGCCTCACAGTTTCTAATGGGCTGGGTTTGGTTGGTTCGAAATGAAAATGTCAGTTTTTATTGTCCACTTGTTTTTAGAGGGGGTTACAAGAAGAGAACTGACTTTTTCCTGCCCACAACATTTCTGTTCAAAAAAGAAAAGTGTTTAATTTTAGAATTTGTATATTTGTGTGTGTTGGGGTAGTTGTAAGAAATTTAGAGCCTGATTTATCAAGTGTCAGTGCTTCCTAACCTGACAAATTGGATTACAAGTCTCTACAGGGGCCCCTCAGCGTCGAAAGATTAACAATGGGACTAGACAGGGCTGCCCACTCTCACCCCTGATTTTCATCCTGACCCTTGAGCCTCTGCTGTGCTCCATTCGCAAGGACCCCGACATCCGAGGCGTGGAGGGACCCAAATCCCAATATAAGGTGGCAGCATACGCAGATGATTTAATCTTCTGTTTATCCACTCCAGAGGTCTCTTTGCCTAATCTGATGCGGGAACTTAATAGGTTTGGGGACTTGTCAGGATACAGGATCAATTTCTCCAAATCTGAAATTCTGAGCATCAACATACCTGAACAGCGGTTTGCCAGAATTAGAAACGCTTTCCCGTTCAAGTGGGCTAAAGAGGGGGTCACTTACTTGGGTACAAAGATTGGGAGTGATCTGTCCAGGATCTTCGGCATGAATTTCTTCCCCCCCCCCCCCCCCCCCCCCGAAGAAATTCTCGGAGGACACCGCCAGATGGTCTCTGGGAAGGATTTCCTGGTTTGGGCGATCAAATGCCGTCAAGATGAACCTCCTCCCCTGACTCCTATACCTACTTCAGGCCCTTCCAGTTGCAGTCCCGCAGGCCTTCCTTCGGAAGGTCAGAACTCTTTTTTCCAATTTCATATGGAAGGGGGGAAAACCAAGGCTGAGCAGATCCATCCTGACCAGACCAAAGGAGGAGGGGGGCCTGGGATTCCCGGATCCGGTGCTGTACCACGCTGCCACTCACTTGGGTAGAGTGGTAGACTGGTGCTTACACTCGAACCATAAACAGTGGGTTGGGCTTGAACAGGGCCTGCTGGAGGCACCGCTGGCCGACCTACCTTGGCTAGAGAGGAAAGAAATCCCGAAGGCGCTGAGACACCCCACGGTTGGGGCTACCTTATGCGCCTATTGGAGGTATAATGAACTAGCTGGGATCTCTCCAACCCCCTCACCAATGTTTCCGGTGTTGGGTAACCCACGGTTCCCCCCCGGTTGTGGCAGCCCCAAGGAAAGGGAGTGGCGTAAGGCGGGCCTTTGCAGAGTCAGGCACTTCTGGGCCAACTCGGGATGGGCCAAGACAGATGACCTAGCACAAGAAAGAGCCATTCAGAAGTGGTCTGCTTGGGAAAGCACACAACTGGTGCACTTTCTGCAGTCCTTGCAGGGGTTCTCAGGGGGTATACGTCCCTTGACCCAGTTTGAGGAGCTATGTTCCAGTTCTAACAGCGAGAGACATGTGCTGTCTTCCCTTTATAAATTGTTGATTGCCCCAAAGGACGGGGAAGAGCTCCACTTTGTTAAACATTGGGAGGAGAGTCTAGGGGTCTCGTTTGCACCGGAACAATGGAGGAGACTCCTTGCGGCGCCGCACAGGACCTCCATTTGCACGCGGATCCAAGAATGCAATTACAAAATCCTCACCGGCTGGTATAGGGTCCCAGCGGTCCTACATAGGTGGTTTCCGGGTGAGCCGGAGGTTTGCTGGAGGTGCGGGGCGGCAAATGGTGATCTGCTCCACATTTTTTGGTCCTGCTCTAAGCTGCGGCCATTTTGGGATTCAGTGAGGAGAGTGATAGGGGATGTTACGGGGGAGATAATACCTGCAGACCCTGGAACCTGCCTGCTGCACCTAGGGAAGTCCCCTTTGAAAGATTACAAAACATCCCTCGTGTGCCACCTTCTTAATGCTGCAAAATCCTGCATTCCTCTGATGTGGAAGAAGAAGACCTCCCCCCCCCCTCCTTGGCTAATTGGGTCATGAAGGTCAACGAAACCATGCGGTTTGAAGACTTAGTTTTGAATCAGAAGGGAGGGTTTCTGAAGTACACAATGACATGGCACAACTGGATGGTCTTCACGGACTCAGAGGAATGTAAAACACTGTTAATGCAATGCGAGGAACCGCACTAACCCCCCCCCCCTCACACCCCCCTTACTTTCCCTACTTTGTTACATTGGTCTGTTTCTCCGTTTTCTTGTTAAACTTACTGTTTTTCTGAGTATTGAATAAGAGTCCGACAAAGTGTAATACTGAATTGTCTTATCCTGTTTTATTTCATTTTTTGACATTCTGACATTTTGTTATTGTACCTGTGATGTTTGTAAAACTTTGATAAATAAAGAATTAAAAAAAAAAAAAAAGTGTCAGTGCTTGTTAATACCAGTCAGCGCCAATATTTTTTGAATCAGGAGGGAGGGTTTCTGAAGTACACAATGACATGGCACAACTGGATGGTCTTCACGGACTCAGAGGAATGTAAAACACTGTTAATGCAATGCGAGGAACCGCACTAACCCCCCCCCTCACACCCCCCTTACTTTCCCTACTTTGTTACATTGGTCTGTTTCTCCGTTTTCTTGTTAAACTTATTGTTTTTCTGAGTATTGAATAAGAGTCCGACAAAGTGTAATACTGAATTGTCTTATCCTGTTTTATTTCATTTTTTGACATTCTGACATTTTGTTATTGTACCTGTGATGTTTGTAAAACTTTGATAAATAAAGAATTAAAAAAAAAAAAAAGTGTCAGTGCTTGTTAATACCAGTCAGCGCCAATATTTTTGCGTTAGCGGCACTGCGATTTAACAAACAAGAAGCTGACAGCGCTGATGCAAACACCAGCCTCTATCCCTAGCGCCATATAATTCACAGGGTGCGCAGGTTTATAGTGGCACAATGGGCATAACTGTGTGTTTTATGCTTAGGCATAATATTACACACATTTTTTAACAGTACTTGCATTGTGACTTGTCAATAACATAAATCTAGAGGTCGTCAAATGTAATTTTATTTTTTTTTTTGTAAAATCCCTTGTTTATTTTTTTCTTGTAAAGTAGGCCCCTTTGTCCCCAGCAGTGATACCCTGTGTAATGATGAAACTCTGGCCAGCACTGGTAAAATACAGCAAATACAGGCAATCTTTTCAGCATGCCAAAAATTAAAAAATGCGGTGTGCATCGCCTAAAAGATGGCGATACCCAGTGGTGCTGTCGCTGTTATCATCGGCATAAGGGTCCAACAGGCACTGAAACAGGCCATTCCTAGTGCAACAATCAAAGCTAGTTAGTTAACATCAGGCACTATGACTTGCAGTGCCTTCTGTCAAAATAGCAGTGGCAAAAAAGAAAGAGATGCTGGCATTTAAAAACCGGCACTATGACAGATAAATGACTCAAATTGGTGTACTTTTTTAAATAAGGTGCTTAGTTTTCTTTAATGCTTAAACCAATGATTATCAGCAGCTTAGCTTCAGGGTGAATTGTTAGTTTCCCAACTTCTTGTAAGCATTGCTAATTAATATTTCTTGGCTTCTCGTGACAATCACAAGGCAAATTCCAGACTGGTATAGTTTGACCTTGTTGTTGTCTTTGATTCAGTTACATAAGCTTTTTTATGTTTCTTGGAAAGAACCTGCTTTATTCTGTCAGCGCCACACTTCTTAATTATTTGTGGCATACATTCATTGTCAGTTGGTTTCATGTCGCCTAAAGCACTGAACAAAGTTTTGTAAAAAAGAAATAGTCATTTGGTAAAGCACTGATACATTTAGAGCCTCGGATTGCAGTAAACAATGTACTTGTTTTGTCCAGTTTACAACAGTCTCAAATAATATTCTGCTGTCTATGAAATATCTTAGCAGAGCTAAATGTCAGTCAAACTTACACTCCTGGCAAAATGGTTCTATTATTTTAAAGGGGTCTCACACCTTTTTCCAAATTCCTTAATTTTACATGTAAAGTCTGAAATACCCTGTGTCATTGAAGATTCTCATTTTTGGTAATTCTCAACTAATATTTGGTTCTGCCACAACCTCTAAGCCCCCAGCCCACAAAGAAGACCCCAAATGTCTTGCCCAATAATGACACACTCTCTGTGAGTTTGGCTAAGGCCATATTTAGGGTTCATAAAATCAGCACAACAAATACAAAACATAAGACGCCATGGACTGAATTGGAGGACTGGTGAAAAACTGACAAAGGAAGTCTAGGCTTATATTTCTCTAATTTAAAGGCAGTCTGCTTTGAGAGCCCAATTATATGATCAGCTCACCACCATGTATCCCTGCAACACCCAACTTTGACTTTTAATTTTATTGTGAATGTTCAGTATGGTAATACAAATAAAACCTCAAAAACAATAGTTACAAATTCATCCAGGGAGTTTTTCCCTATGTATGGAGTTGCTCTTAGTCCCATATGACTAATAAAAAAATGAAGCTTAATTGAATTATGCTGACCACTCATACCTCCGCCTGGAGCAGTGTTTCCATGTTCTTAGTTGCTGCTCTGACCGTGACTGACAACTCAGTCAGCCATTTAGTGCAGCAGCCACAGTCAGTCAACCTGCGGCCTCCCCGTACATCTTGACCTCAGTTTAATTTTTAGCCAGCACCGGACAGGGGGCTGTGAGCATCAGGATCCAGGTGTGACTGGACTTTCTCTTGAACTATAGCCAACTTTTGAATGAAAATGCATGTGATTCAAAAAAAAGTTTTGTAAAAACATGGCAGCCATAAATTGATTTAGCATTTCTGGGCTTAGGCTACCCGATGTTCATGTGATCTGGGGTAACCGTACTCCCTTTCCCCAACTCTTGTCAATGATCATTTCTCTTACCCACCCTACCTACCTCCCACATTCTTTTCCCTGCTAGCCTTGGCTTACCCACTATTTTTTGCTTTTATTTCCTCCCTTTCCATGGAGATTACTATTCTTCCCAAATAAAATGCTTAATATCAAAGGAAGGCCAGAAACTCCACCGCCACCAAGTTAAAGTGCAAGTCCAGCCAGACTGCCCTTTTTTAAGCCCGTGCTAGGTGGGGTAACAGGGCAGGGAGACTTGGAAAAAATGGGCAATCTGGCTGGACTGGCCCTTAAGATGCAGAGCTTAGTTACTTTTATTTTTATATAAAGTTGAGGTTCTTAGAGGGTTTTCACTGGATATGCAAGGAAACAACAAATTCTGGTAAGAACTACATCCCTTTTACTTGTATTGTACCTTATTTGTGTGTAATTCATTTTGTTTCAATAATAATTTAAAAAACATGTTCCACAGAGAATGATCACTGACAAATGGACACTTTCTAGCAATATGAGATTTGTTCTTTAAAGCTTCATTTAAATCTAATTTGCATGTCATTTTGTTAGTTTAATCCCTGCAAAGCTTTTATTCAGTGAGATTTGTTTGCAAACAGAGCACTGTTCTCAGAAATGTCATTTAATAGGCAAATGAATGCAGAGGAAACAATCCCATTATTATCTCGACATCACTGGGGTGGGAAACACTGTTAATGAAATTATTAGTGTCTGTACTTACAGTCTCTGTAATGTAGATGTTTTTAACGCTATTTATTGTCAGTTAGCAGAGATTGATACTTACAGTGAGGCATTAACGGTGGCATGTAAAACAACATGAATGGAGATTTCACTTTGTATTCTTGAGGGACCCAGAAAACCTGAAAGACATTTAAAGTAGACCTGCATGCCTCTTTGCCAAGTTTGTCCCAGGGAATGTGTTGGCTTGCTGTGACTTTAATCCCCATCATGCTGCCTCATAGTAAAAACATGCTCACCTTTACCTTATTGGTGGTCATTTTAACAGGACAGAAATACCCAGTGTGCAATTGGAAAAGCCAGCTGCGCCAGTGTAGGCTGCTCTTTCTGGTGCCCCCTTGGGGGAAGACCCATAAAAAGGTGAGTATTTCATTATTTTGAGGCTGAGGGTGGGACAGCAGGAGGGTGATTGGGTGTAGATTGGGTGTCGGCAGGACTAACTTCCCCTCCGCATCTACCGTATTGTAAGATCACTTTAACTATTCTATTCAAAAAAAAAAAAAAAAAAAGCTAAGTTTGAGGATACACTTGACATTTGAGGAAGGCAGATCAGAAACTGGTTGCTGTGGATTATAGTTTTCCCCTAAAAAGGTAACATATGTATTGTTATAATGAACCTTTAATTTTAGCAATTACATATTCCAGCTCATAATGATTGGCATAGCCCCATCCACTATCTAGCAAAGATGGATAATCCATTTATTCTTGTTCAACAAGCCAATATAAATACTTATATGCCCACAAACTAATTTTTAGATTTTACTAGAAAATGTACCTGGCGCTGTCCGTGTCAGTGTGTTAATTCGATTTGTTCAAGGGTGCCCAGGAGGCCAATCTATGCCCTCAATTTTACTGTTTACAGCCCAATATACCCCAACAGTTATGTACTGTGAAAACTTTTAGCATCTTAAATACCTAATAGCCAAACTAAGATGTCATAAAACTTTATGACAGAGCCTGTTTATAAACAACACTGGTAGTTTTATTGCCAGGTGCCTAGACATAAAGCAGGCAACATACAACTGTATATGCAAGAAACATGCAGATTTCATATTTAAGCCAGCCACCTGCTGTGATTGGCCATGTTTATTTTCGTTGCAAATTATAGATTAACAGAAAACTTCATCTGAGTTAATTAGTGGAATTCGTGGAATAAAAACTTCTTCTCCAGCAGCACATCCAATAAGGATGGTGGCTTCCAGCACATGAAGATGACATGTTTTAATGCACATCCTGGTTCCATTACACATTTTTGGTGCATTTAGTTCTGCATTAGAATAACTGGACCACCAACCTTTAGATCCAAGTGATAAGAAGGCATTCCAATTGGTTCTAAAGAGTTTGAAAACACAATTGGGTACTGCACAATCTGTTCTGGATCTATTGTGGTGTCAAGGGATTTGTAGGAATAAACAAATCCTGGCAACACCTTAAGAATTATTTGTAAGTTTATTGCATTTACCTCATAATTCCTTGCAGCCACAATAGCTCTTTGACATATCCAATCATGGTTCCCTTTGTTAAACTGAAAGCCAATGTCAGTGAACACTGCTATTCTGAGGTGTTCAGGTGACTCTACGGTCCTGCATAAATCAGCAATGCGTTATATATTGCCATCTGCATGTTGTTGGACTACACCATTGCCAAGCATTAGAAGCAATTGGGAAAACTGCAGAGCAGATTCATCTCCAAATGTTAGTTGTGAGAGTAAGCCTCTGATCTTGATGCCACAGCAATGATGCCTTTTAGTATGCATTCAGTTCTTCAGCCATAGTTCTCTTTGATATTATAGGCAAGGTCTGCCTGAATTCACCAGCAAGCAAGACCAAGTCCCCACCCATTAGTTGGGTCTTATCTCTTAAATCTCTCAGTGTTTAATCGAATGGTTCCAAAGCACATCTGTGCCATGCCATGCAATGAGTTGACATTGACTAAAAATATGGGCATCTGCTGAATCTGCAGGAATATTGCATTCTGGTGCGTCATCTCTTGTAAGATTAAATGCAATTTAAATGTGGAGTGTGCGGTTCTACCACCACTCATTATCATTGCTGCTATTCCAGATGTTGCAGCAGCAACAGCAATACCACCCACCTTGGCAAGAAGAAGGGTGATAAGAAATGTCTTCCCAGTTCCACCTGAGGCATCAAGAAAGAAGAGACCTCCAGAGCCATTTTCAATGATTTCAAGTTGCATGTTATATGCTAGCTTCTGATCTGGAGCTTTGTTCAGCTGACAGTCTTTCAAACTGACTTCAGCCAACAGCTGTGTTTTGTCATAATTTTTTCTCTAAAGTAGCTACGACTTATGACAGCAGCACCAAGTCTTGCTGGGGCATCCATACCAAACTCACTTAATTTTTTGCCAGTCATTTGAATTACTTTGTCCTCCAGTATAATTTTTGCCTGGTTCAATATGACATCTGTGAAACTGGGTGAGGGGTTATTGACCTCTTGGTGAGCCAGATATAAAACACCATCTTCGATATCATGCCAGTGTGTATCCCAAAGAGCATTTGGAATGGCTGGGGCACAGAAGGTAGGGATTATTGCAAGCAGTTCCCTTATTTTGGGTGCAGAGTGGCTTGTTGCTGCCTCATTCAGTCAGACATCCAAATGCTGATCATCTTCAAGAAGGCCAAGCAGTTGCATGCCTCGTGGTATGAAGCACAGACAGTGCCATTGACTGTCCTGAGAAATTCAAATGAGGTAGGACCTTTGACAACATGCAGTAACATCCGCAGGTAAAAGCACTTACGGTTGTTAGGATAAATATTATATAATCGTCCATCAGCACAAAAGATATCTGGCTGGTCCTGCATAGGAGTACCTTGTTTTTGTTATTGAAGCTTCTTTTAGGAGATATTCCAAAAATAGTATGAAGGAACATCTGCATAAAACAGTGTCCTTGCAAAGCTATCCTGTTTGCACTTGTCTTAGGTGGATTTTGCACCCTTTCAGCTAGATTATCAGCAGTGAAGTATACTCTCTGACCATTTTCAAGATGGATACTGAGTTGTTGGACAGTTGAATATCTCTCACGCATTGAAAAGCTGAGTATTCTCCAAACTGCCTTATTTGAGATTATGTAACTTCCAGTTTGGTATTGCAGACCTCAGACCTCAGCAAGTTATTGTGAGGTGCAATGCTAATGACAGCCTGATCTGAGCCTTTGTATATGTGTTTGCAAATGAACTGCAAAACCCAACATTTATGTGGGCATCAAACATGTTGGACTGTAAGCACCACAAAGCAGTTATCAATCAACAACCTGCAACATGTTGACTTTTTTTGGAAATGAATAGCCACCTACTCCTGGCCTTCTACCTCTGTATAAAGGATAACCATCACCATCTGGGTTTCAGCTTTAGCATGAACCACAGGGCCCATGAATCATTTGGGTTGTAATTGTTGCAAACAGATATCACAGAGTCAATCTCATTTGGCCTGATTGATCAGCCAAACCAATATATGAACATGTGGCAGACCTCTCTTCTGCCACTAGAATCCAGCACTGGGGTGCATGAAAGATGTGCCCTTTGTTAATCAAATCTCTTAAATTTTTGGCGAAAGACTCAAGCAATCAAGTCTTGATTATCTTTTGAAGACTGATTCTGATCTGAGCAAATCTGTAACGTCTTTCCAATTTGGATTACAAGTGAAAGTAATAAACAGATTTGGCCGTCCATACTTTTGAACATAAATCATAGCATCCTGGGCATACTCATGTATGTGAAGTGGACTTCCCAGAAAGCTTGAGGGCAAATTCATTTGCCTTCTCAAAGTCTCAGCTGACCTGAGAGGTGAACATAATTCTCCACACAGAGCTCAGAGGTGCTCAGATTCAATTTTGACATAAATATCCACAGTACACTGGTGAAATAGGTCCCTGTATGCCAACAAAGGATTTGCAATGTCAGAACGTTGACTGCGAATCATGATCATAGAAGCATAAAAGTCCAGTGCTGAAGAATGTAGCATGTGGCAGATTTTGGGCCTGAGGGATTCCAAAATTATACCCATTATGCCCATCAGAGAATATCAGTGGATATTTAGGGCATCATATGATGGTTGTAGCATTGAATCAGACTGGGTGTTGCCCTGCAGGTACTTTACCTGCCCTAATAACAACATTACGATTATCTAAAGGCATTTTATCAATTGCTGCCTTATGCCTAGGAATTATGCTTATGCGGCATGTCCTGTAATTTAAGTATTGTTTCCTGCTTGGTAATAGGAAATTTACTGAGGCAGGCATTTGCCTCTACCTGATCCTCACCCATTCTGTACAGGCAAAAGAGAGCCAGTAAGATGGGATATCTGACCTTGTATCTTCAATGTGGGAAGATGTGGGATCTATGTTGGACCTAGGCTATGATTGAATCATAAGCAAAAACAGCATCATGCATGAAAGGCAACTCATTAGCACGCTGAGCAGCATGTTATGCTCTATTCAGTCTTCTCGCCTGAGTTTTCTGAGCAAATTCAGGAACTCAACAGGCAGCAGCATGCTGTACTTTATTTATTTTCCATCAGGCCTGAGTTTCCTGAGGCATTTCAGCAGCTTGAGCAGCAGCATGCTGTATTTTATTTTTATTCCGAGGGGTCTGAGTTTCCTGAAGCGTTTCAGCAGCTCGAGCAGCAGCATTCTGTATTTGATCAGTGTCACGGGGACCTCGCACTCACCCGGCCTTCGGTCCCACGCCGGCTGCACTTGGTCGGCCGGAGCGCAGGCTGGGCGGCATCTTCGGCAGGCGGCGGCTCGACGGCTTCCGTCCCCGGGCGCCGCTTGGCTGTTTCCGCCGCGAGCAGCCGCTCGGCTGTTTCCGTCGCGAGCGGCGGCTCGGGCGGCTCCGTCATTAGCAGCGTCTGGAGTGGCCGCGTCCCTGGCATCGCGGCGCGCTCCCGACGCTCAGGATCGTGCTTGCGCGCGTGCGCGAGCACTTAGGCTTTATGCCCTCCGGCGGCGCTGCACACAGTGCGCCCGCCGGAGGTAATCAGTTCTGGGCCAATGAGCCCAAGGTTGCTTTGGGCGGAACGCCCTTGTGGTTTGAATGGGGCAATCAGCCCCAGGTTCCTAAGTTACACCAATCATGTCCCTCAATCTGGTCGGCCACTTCCTATAAAGGTGTTCCTATTGCATTTGATCCTTGCCCGTGATAGCGTGCTGCTGGGTGTGAATTTGTGTCTGTTCCGTTTACGTATCTTGCCGTGTATGACCATCCTTGATTGCTGCCTGGACCGACCTTAGCCTGTTACCTGACCACGATTTCCGCCTGCTCCTCTGTACCGCGTATCTGTGATTCCCTGGCGTGACCTTTGGCTCGACTCGACTATTCTTCTGTTTCATCCTCCTGTACCGCGCTTCATTGGACTGATCTGCCGTGTATGACCCCTGCCCGTTTGACCTTACCCAGTCTCGTTCCTGGTTCGTTTGCCTTCCCCTGCATAAGTCGGCATCCTTTGTGCTAAGAAGTCCTGGGGGCAACCGTGTCCGGTGAGGAGTGTCCAGCGTCCCGGCAAATGGGGGCTTGTCTATAGGCGAAGCTAGCAGCGGAGATTGGGGGTTGCAGACTTAATTGGAAGGTGGGCATCCCACGGGACCTGACATTATCACGGGCCATCAACATTATTTCCTAGATGGAAGAATTAATGCAGCAGGTGCAAGCTATGGCCACCGCCATCAACCAGCTGGCCCAGCGAGTGGCTACGCAGGAAAGTCGCCAACTACCTGCGCCACTGGATCCTGGACCTACAGTCGAGCCCAAGATTCCTCTTCCAGAGAAATTCTTCGGGGAACGGATGAAGTTCTCTAACTTTAAGAACTCTTGTGAGCTCTACTTTGGTCTACGGCCCCACTCATCTGGGTCAGAAACTCAACGAGTGGGCCTAGTCATCTGACTTCTCCAGGGTGATCCTCAGACCTGGGCATTTGGATTGGCACCTTCTGATGAAGCCTTACAATCAGTTTCCTCCTTCTTTTCTGCCATGGAGCTACTATATGCAGACCCTGATCGAGCTTCAACGGCAGACTCCAAGCTACGGAATCTTAGACAGGCAAAACGCTCAGCGGAGGAGTATAGTGCAGAGTTCCGTCGATGGGCCATTGATTCTAAGTGGAATGACCCAGCTTTGTGCAGCCAATTTAGAATTGGACTCTCAGAAAACATTAAAGATGTTCTAGTGAACTATCCGCTACCCAAAAGCCTTGATGAATATATGCAACTGGCAATTAGAGTGGATAGACGTCTCAGGGAAAGACGCCAAGAAAAAGGCAAGGATCAACCTTGGGGACCCCCACGCCAAGAGTCAAGCCCTAGGGG
Source organism: Gastrophryne carolinensis (assembly GCA_027917425.1). NCBI lineage: Eukaryota > Metazoa > Chordata > Amphibia > Anura > Microhylidae > Gastrophryne > Gastrophryne carolinensis. Next base: position 189,505,567 of record CM051236.1, read on the forward strand.
TGCTGCCGCCCCTTCTTCTATGACGTCTGAAGAACCCATGCAACTTGGCGTAACCCATCTTTCTCAGGCAGAGAAAGTTTGGCGTAGAACACAAGGCCTTTGTCTTTATTGCAGAAATCCTGGCCACTTCGCAAAAAATTGCCCAAACAAGGCTCCGGTGGCGGGAAACTACAGCGCCTAGATCCTGCTGGGGGACTTCATCTAGGCGGTCAGGTATCATTCCCTCATGTTAATCGGTTACTCCTACCAGTTATGGTCTCTTGGGGCCTTTCCAAGACTTTTGTCTCCGCTTTCATAGACAGCGGAGCGGCTGGCAATTTCTTGGATAGGTCACTAGCCTCCACCCTTAATATTCCATTGATTCCGTTAGAAAATTCCCTTCGAGTCCTGGCTGTCAATAACAAGCCCATCATGGGAGGGTTGGTCTCCTTTAAGACCCCCTTGGTGAATTTAATTGTGGGTTCTGCCCATTCTGAAGAATTAGAGTTTTTTATTATTGAGAGTCCTGTTTCTCCTATTGTATTAGGTTTCCCATGGTTAAAAACCCATAATCCGGTTATTAATTGGGAATCTGGGGATCTTGTTAAATGGAGTCCATTCTGTTATGAGCATTGTTTCTCCACATCCCTCAGGTCCTCACAGGTCATCCTTGATGGTTTACCACCAGCCTACGCAGATTGGGCGGATGTTTTCTCTGAAAAATCCGCTGACACTCTTCCCCCGCATAGGACCTATGATTGTCCCATCGATTTGCTTCCAGGTACTATGCCCCCTAGGGGGAAGATATACAATCTCACATGATCTGAAGAGCTGGCCATGAAAGATTATATTTCAGAGAACCTCAAGAAGGGATTCATCCGTCCTTCTACCTCACCTGCTGGTGCAGGATTTTTCTTTGTCGAGAAGAAGGACGGCGGTTTACGCCCCTGTATTGACTACCGGGGATTAAACAAAATTACTGTAAAAAATAGATATCCGTTACCGTTAATCAATGACCTCTTTAATCAGGTATCTGGGGCTCAGATTTTTTCCAAACTTGATCTTAGAGGGGCATATAACCTTATTCGTATACGCCAGGGAGATGAATGGAAGACAGCCGAGCGGCGGCCGGGGACGGAAGCCGTCGAGCCGCCGCCTGCCGAAGATGCCGCCCAGCCTGCGCTCCGGCCGACCGAGTGCAGCCGGCGTGGGACCGAAGGCCGGGTGAGTGCGAGGTCCCCGTGACAATCAGCTTGCAGTCTGGCCTGAGGTTTCCTGAGCTGTTTAAGCAGCTCAAGCAGCAGCATGCTGTATTTTATTGATTTTCCGACATTACTGAGTTTCCTGATGCATTTCAGCAGCCCTAGCAACAGCATGATGCAACTGATCAGCTTGCTGCCTGGTCTGAGTTTCCTGAGGTGTTTAAGCAGCTCAAGCAGCAACATGCTGTATTTTATAGATTTTCCGACATGACTGAGTTTCCTGATGCATTTCAGCAGCCCTAGCAGCAGCATGATGCATCTGATCAGCTTGTTGCCTGGCCTGAGTTTACTGAGGCGTTTTCAGAAGCTTGAGCAGCAGCATTGCCCATTTGATCAGCTTGCTGTCATGTCTGAGTTTGCTGAGGAATCTCTGCACCCCATAATGCAGTTTTCCTCATGACCATGCGAGATTTCCTTGCAGATAAGCACATTTCTTTGGAGGCAATTTGCCAAATTGAAGTTAACGTTAGACCCTGAAGATATAGTGGTGTCTTAAAAGCCAAGTACAGTACACTTTACAAATATGAAATCAAAATCTCACAGAGTGGCTGTAAGTCAGTGGTCTTGGTTTAACTTAGTTGGTCCAAAAGATGCCACTGAAGTCAGTAAGATCAGCTGCAGGTTGCCGCCATCTCTGTTATTAACGTAAACTATAGTATGTGCCCAAAAAGCAGAATATAGAATGGGAAAGGTTTTCACTGAACTATTGTAAAAGAAAAGTGCCCCTAGCAATCTTCTGCCTCCACACACAACCTTCGACAATCACTTTTGTCCAGTGATCCACGCAGGACACAGAGAGTGGCAATGGAATCAAGGGTGTGTGTTTTTTTGACATTTTACCTTTTGTGAAGTGCTAAAGGGTCCTTGAGTGGTTTATAAGCCTCTATAGCTGGTGCCCTGGCTAGTTTTTCTGGATAGGAGGGACACCAATACATGTTTTTTTTTTGTTTTTTTTTAAGGATTTAACCTTTTCTCTTTTACAAATTTGACTTTTCATAGTATGCATAGTAGTTGTTTTTTAGTTGAAAATGTGTCCTGGACTGGAACAGGTGTCTACTGATATATGTGGTATCATTGTAATCTGGAGGAATGGGACTTTTACATGCAATATGATTTTCTTGAAAAACGTACATTTTTTCATTTTAACAAATGCTACAAAATATTGAGAAAGCCCTGAAAAATGACAAACAAGACATTATTCAGACAAGACAATATTCAGTTTTATTTTTTGTACCACAGTACTATTCTATCATTCATTTTGATAATGCGCATTGTTCATAAAATTTTACATACATTATCATCAAACTGAAGATTTTGAATTAGTTCATCCAGTGTGGAATTTTACTTCACCCTTACACGAAATCCTAGAATAAATACATGTGCCTACTGCCTATCCATAGCCATTAATCCTAAATAAACCCCTAAAGCATTCACTTTATTAGCCCTAAATTCCAAAGCATATACTCCTATACCAAAAGTGATTTTATTGGAATATGTTATCTATGTGCGTGCTCCGCTTTTGTTACTAAAAAGAGTTATAATTATTTAAAACTTTAAAAAACAATTTCTGTTCTAAGGTAACATATGATATTTCTGGAGCAATTGAGAAAAATAAAGATCTGCTGTCCCAGAATCTTCTCTTTGTCTTGAAAAGTAAGTTGCCTGCTATTTTTTTTACTACCATTCTGCTTTTTTTAAGATTTTGTCACCAAAATGTAAGTTTAATTTGATTTTGATTTGTATTCATTTTTATTTTGTGGATAGTGTTGGGCAAACCCGAAGCACAAAGTTTGGGTTCATACCGAACTTTGCGAGTTCAGATTCCCGAACACGCGCTTCAGCCAACTTGGGTTCAGGCGATTCTCAGAGAAACTGAACTTTCAACAAACTCGAAACTCCAAAAAATAAAGGAAATAAGTTTACCTTTGTCCCGATCCAGCACCGGGCGCTTCTAACAGCTCGACTCCCTGCCGCAGGGAGAGTCTTTTATAGTGGGAGTGAGCTGTGGTGATGTCACAGCACACTCCCATATTAAACAGACCCTCCCTGTGGACCAGGGCTGTATTTACCATTAGGCAGCCCTAGGCCCATACCTAAGACAGCCACTTGCAGGGGGGTGATACAGAGTGTGATATTACTACTATAGAAACCCTTGCTGGCACCTTAATGCCCCCTCATGAGTGCCCCCCTATCCACAAAAAGATACAGTGTGTGTAGGGGGGAGAGGGTGCTAAATGTAGTCTGCCACCAGATCCTCTCCCAGCTGTACTCAGACCTGATTTCCCTGCCTCCAGGCTGTGCCCATGTGACTTCTATGTGTCAGGAGCCTGGGAAGCCAGTAAAAAGTGTGCCCTCTCCCCCTCCATACACACTGTCTGCATTTAACCCCTTGCATCCTCTCTCTCCTCCACAAACTATTTGCAGGAAACCCCTTGCACCCTCACCCCACACTCACACTGTCTGCATTTAAACCTCTTGCAAACCCCTGCGCCTCTGCAAGTGGGGTGAAAGCAAAGAAAGTGCCCTAGAGTAGCCTGGATGCTAAACAGCCCTGCACGGAACACAGCCTTGGATTTCTGCAGAGACTGGCGATGGATTAGAAGTAAATAAGGGGGAAAAAATACTATTTTTTACTCTGTGTCAGTGGCCTTGATTCACTAAGAGTTGAAAAAAAATCTCACTGTAGTAAAAAATTCAATTCATGAGAAAAAAGCCTGAGAATTTCACTGTTTGTGAATCACTAGTTAGGAAAACAATAAAAGCCAATGGCACTTTTTTACTCCTGAAAAAGTATTGAACTTTTTACCCCCTTTTTCCTGTAGTAAAAAGTTCCATTGACTTTCAGTGTCTTCCTATATGGTGATTCACTAACAGTGAAATTCTCAGGCTTTTTTCTCATAAATTGAATTTGTTACTAACATGAGAATTTTTTCAATGCTTTGTGAATCAAGGCCATTGTGTTTTTTACATTTAATGACATAACATTTTTTTACATTTAACTCTTTTTGAATTGGCAAGGGGTCCCTATACCAGTTAACAAGGCACAAGAGGCTGGCAAGTCACATACGACAAGCAGGTGACTTGTCATTAACCCCTGGCACCATTAACTTCCTCCCTAAAGCCCAGTGGTGCCTAAAGAGACTCTAAACCCAGTGACAATAGTTAGCCAGCAAGCAGCTCATCTGATGACTGTCCCATGTGCCTCTCCATTTTCTGCAGCATAGGGCAGAACAGTACAGCATGTTTAAGACTCATAAAGCTGCACCATGATATGCCCTTCCCAGATCAGCCACAAGTGCAGAAACTAAAGCAAAGAAGTCGGTTACGCCTAGAATACATTAGGTATTTACTGTACATATAATCAGAGATTTGCAGGTGCTTTGAAATGAAGTATTATTTACTGTTCCCAAGGGAAATGAGATGGTAGAAAATTAGTGTTGCCTGGATGAGGACTAAATCACAAAAAAAAAATATATAGGGTCCCCTTCTCCATGAGTGGAGACCCCTTGCCAGTTCACAAAGAGTTAAATGTAAAAAACATAACATATAATAAAAACAAAAGTATTATTTTTCCCCCACTTACTGTACCTCTAATCTATTGCCGGTCTCGGCAGAAATCCAAGGCGTGTCCAACGCCGACCCACTGCTTGCTGTCACTCACAGCTGGAGAGATCAGCGTTTGTCCAATCTCTTTGGCTTTTGACAACTCGGCTCCCCACCACAGCAAGAGGCTGTTTATAGTAGAAGTGTCCTGTGATTGTAGAAGCCCAACCTTGGATGCTGCGGTGACTGGCGCAGGACAGTGACAGAGCAGCATGAGGTAGACAGGAGGACAGCACGGAGCAGGTGAGTTAGGATTTCGGGTAAAGTTCAGTCGGCAATAACCCCAAAAATTGGAGTTTGTGCCAAATTGAATTTTCCCTGAAATTGGGATGTGGTGATAGGGTGATGTGGAGGAAGGACATAATCATTTAAAAAGTCAATATAATGGCACAAAAGTGCAATAAAAGTATAGTATAATCCAGAATTGTGATATTTGCTATTTTACTTAAATGCAATATTTTGAAAAACAAGGTTGATTTAAGGATGTGTGATTAAATAAGAGTGAAGCAATAGTGGTGGATAATTGGCATTATGTATTTCTGAAATGAGAGAAGAGAAAAATGATTCACATATATTGGCAGAAAATAATGACTTTGAGATACAGTGATAAAGTGGCAGTATTGACTTCAGGGTGTATACAATTATTGTGTTAATATCGACCTCAAAATTACTGAGCTACTTCGTTTTTCCCCCTTGCGGTGCTTCATATAATAAGCCAATGAATTGATTTAATCTACTATATCAGTAATTGAAGCTTAATCACTGCAGGTTTGCATGCCCAAGACCAGTAGCAGTTGATTAGCTCATTTGGATAGGACCTATGTGGTGAATATTTTCAGGGATATATTTAATTGTTGAGTCACTTTTATTGATTGGTTGACACTATAGCTCATGATCATCATGATGATGCAAGTTCTGAGTCATACAAAATAACTATTACAAGTAAGTAATAGTAATAGTAAGTTTTTAGTTAATGTAGTAAGTAAAGACATAATGAAAATTATAATAAACTTTGTGTAAAGGTTTTTGACTACCTACATGTTTTATTAGTAACACTTATCAAATAACCAAAATCTAAAGACTGAGATACTACTAATTATCGCAGTAATAATATGTTCAGCAAGGTAAAAGCTCTACATTTAGACTATATATATATATATATATATATATATATATATATATATATATAAACTTGCAATATTACTATTAAATATTTGTGAATGTGTAATTAATTAATTATCTGATCTTCTTTCTTATAGCCAGTGAAAATGTATTAGTCAACCAGCTGTTTCAGTCTAAGCTAACTCAGACAGGATCGCTTGTACCCCCATATCCTCTTTTTAAGCTCAGAGGACCCAAAGCAGCCTTACTCTTTAAAAAAACACCCACCGCATCAAATGGTGAGACCCGAAGAATCAGGGAGCTTAGTAAGGTGAGATTCAGCAATCGTAAAAGCAATGGCCTTAGTGTTTAAATGTTTGCCCATGTGAACCAGCATATAAACGTACACATTCCATTTATAGTGCACCTATACTCCCCAGCTCAGTGCACCAAAACAGCCCGTGTTTCCTTTTTTAATAAATCCTTTGCCCAATATGCATAACAACACGAACTGAATGCAGTTGGTCATATTGACTCCGTCACCAAGTATTCCTGCCCGCAGTGATGATGCATTCAGTTACAGTACACACAGCTCAGCTTTGGGGGGCACCTCAACCTAACTGCCATTATGTGCCAGTTTATTTGTAAATAAATTAATTAGCATAGGGCTGCCATTCACCATAATACTACTTAATGTGTTTATCAATATTATGAAAAGGCTTTAGTAAAATAACAAACACAGTCTGTTTTGGGGCACTGGGCTGGGGATGGAAGGTGATGACAATAACTTCCCTCTGAGTATAGGTACACTTTATTGAACTTTGGGGGGGGGGCACAGAGTGTGCAGCAGTAATTGTGCTGCTGTAAGTCACCTCAGTCCGCGATCCTCTCCCTCTCAGCGGTGGCAGCGAGGTTTTGAATCTGGCCCCAGCCTGGTCTACAAAAAGATGGCCATTGGCTCCCATGAGTGAGGACACCTCTAGTGCTAGCTAGCATCTTTATGTAGCCCTGACAGGTTAGATTCACACGCTGCTGCTGCCCCATCGTTGCTGAGGGTCGCAGGCTGAGGTGAAACAGGATGCTCAGGAGCCCAACAACCAGCTTTTCTGTGTTTGGGCCAGATGCCGAACTTGAACACGGACTTCTGGCTGAAGTCTGTGTTCGGGAACCCGAAAACTCAAAGTTCGGTATGAGCTTGAACTTGCTGAAACTGCTGTTTGGGTTTCGGGCCACGTGTACACAGCACTGTGCAAGCCTGCCCCACAAGCCTCATTTTTAATTGATGGTCAGGTGGGGCAGCAAACCAGGGAAGGACGTGGAAGTGGGCTTTTTCAATTAGATGCCCCCCACACCTAGTTTCACGACCCTGTATTCTTATTTGACTGGAGGGTGTGTTAAATGCTTAATACCTCAATTACCGTATTTTGTGGAGAGGGCTAATTCAAGAATTGTGGGTTATGGAATACTTCAAGAAATAACAATAATATGCATATTTTTCCATTTCAGTTGTTGAAAAAGAAAGGGTCATACTCATTTCTACAAAAGCTGGAACGGGGAGGCCCCACTACTGTGACTACACAGCTCAGGGTTGGTGCTATTTTATATTGTTATTTGACAACATTAAACAAAAAATCCTTCCTATTTTCACATAGAATGAACTCATGTGGGTCTGCAGTACCAGATGCTGCAGTCAATGCATTACCTTCAGACCCACATATTATACATGATGCAAAAGCATTATGCAGTGTGATTCTAATAAATAAGTTTTGTATTTCCTCTGCAGAAATCACTTACAGAGCTCATTGGAAAGCTACAAGGCAGCACCCTGCACCTTATGCATTGTATCAAGCCTAACAATTCTAGGCTGGCTGAGACGTTTGATAATTTTTATGTGTCGGCCCAACTGCAATATATTGGAGTCCTGGAGATGGTTAAAATAATACGTCATGGTTATCCTGTACGTCTGGCTTTCCCAGACTTCCTATCAAGGTGGGTTAATTATGTTTGTAGGACCAAGTGGGGTTCTTTAAATAGAAAGCTAATGTGAGAATGAAGAATATAGTAGTGATTCATTTTTGATATAATTTTTAAAAGATTGTACACACACCAATTTGACCAGTTTATATTCTAATGCTTGTTTAGACTGAATACTGGTAAACATGAAAAATGTGATGCACCAGGCCTAGTGGTTTGGATCCTTAAGACTTTTGGCATACCTGCCACATGACAAGCAAGTAGTTTGCCACCCTTTGCCCTTTGAATTGGTATAATTCCATTTCTAGTACCCGTTCAAAGGCAGTGTGAAAGTAAAAAAAAATCATAGCTTGTTTAACATTTAAATAAAAGAAACACTCTGCAGTCATCTTGCTTGACCCAGCAACTCTTCCCCTTTTACTTGCTAGAAGGTCAGGTCTTGAGTAACCAAAGGAACGTGGTTACCCCATCTGGAGCCCAACCAATTAGCTGAAAGTACTGATGGGTGAAGGGATGTTTATACCCTCAGTGGAAGGAAGTGCTTTCATTGCATTCCCTTGACACTGTGAGATCCAGGACAACGCCTACTCTGGTTATTCAATGACTCTCTTTACACACCATGGAGTGAATGGCTTGCTTATACCCTATATGAATACCCACTCCCCTCCTAGGCATTGGTGTTGCAGAGGAGGCTGTTGTCCATTATCATGAGCCTGGTATTTTTATAGGAGTGTCGAAGGGGTCACCAGGGCGGAAGACCTCCTAGTCCTGGTAGTCCCAGGCTCTATGACTGATGTGTTGGGTTGGTAGCTTTGGAGAATTGGGGCCATGTTTTATTTTTTAAACTATAAATAAAGTGACAAAAGGTCAAATCCTTTGGCCAAATGTCCGTACCATAGACTAATTATGATTTGGAATGCCTGAACAGCACCAATACTCACCTCTTCTGGGTTATTTCATGGTGGCTGGAGACCAGCCTATAAGGCTCACATGGACAAAATCAAAAAAATTGCCAGCTCACCAACTTCCTTATTGATAGCACGGACGGGGAGATCCCAGGCACAACTCCTCCAGGATTAGGAAAAAGAAATAGCAGTGGTTTGTCCAGCTTTCCATAAGACATAACTTTTAATCAATCCAGTTTAAAACAGCTCTTAAGTAGAAAACGTTAAAGCGTGTGAAAACAATGGCCCAGCAGCAACAAAAAAGGCAAGCACCTAGTGACGCGTTTCAAGCCTGGTCAGGCTCTTAATCATACAATAGTGTGAAGCAGCTTAAAGCCTTATATACATATAAAGAAAAAGGAACAGGAACCAATTACCTGACAAAAGCGCCATGTGCAGCGATCAGTGTCTCGGCCGAAACCCGGAAGAGACGGGTGTGACGTCAGCAGATGAAACTTGCTGATTGGACGAAACAACAACCAATCCGCAACAAGGCAGAAAAGATAGTATACCATACGTTAAAAGCGTACGCCACTAACGTAACTAACGTACAGTCACACTCCCAATAGCCAAATGAATTAAAGCAAATTATGACTAATTATGATTTGGAATGCCTGAACAGCACCAATACTCACCTCTTCTGGGTTATTTCATGGTGGCTGAAGACCAGCCTATAAGGCTCACATGGCCACCAGCAAAGCCAGTCAGGCTGCTCACGGTCACATGGGGCATGAATCCTGGAAGAGGTGAGCCCTTTTCTGCCCAATGCACAGCAGGGCATTTTTGACTTGGCTTCTTCTTTCACACCATGACCACAGTTTTTTCTTGTATTTCATATGGATTTCCATGACCAGCCACTGAAACTTCAATGTGTCTAATAATTTATTTATTCAATGTGAAATTATGCATAACCAATTTCTTAGCACTTTCACATTCCAAAAACCAAGAAATATCTGCTTAATTTATAACAGAAACATAGATCTAAGTCTTCATAAAGAGCATATCAACAGCTCTGATGGGAGCCAATCTGTTTCCATAGCAACCAAGATTTTGTACACGTGTATACCTAAGCTGGAAGTAGTTGAAATCTGAGCACTAAAGCTACATCTGTAATACATAGAAATATGTAGTTATGTTTGCTCATAATTTAAATACTATTATACCCTACAGAATCAGTTACATTTTGGTTATTCTGGAATATGTAAACCTTTTTAATGTCCAACAATTATTTTTTTAATACCTTTTAAATGTCCAATAATTTTATGTATAGTGAGGAAGAGATAAAAGCAATGTAATATTTTCTATGCTCTCTCAATTTCTGTTTGGTCATGGTCTGTCATCTGAAACAGAATGATTAAATTGAACTAAAGAAAATTAAATTGATTAAATTGATTAAAGAAAAAATATGGGAGATGCCAAAAGTAAAAGGCGGGGCTTCTGATAGCAATACTCCTTTAATACCTATTATGCACATAACATTTATGGTAAACTTGGAGCTTGGGCTGTGCATAGATATTAACGCTACCTAAAATAAATAAAAAAACTAGTCTATGCATATAAGCCCCAGCAGGGCATCAGTGCATGACCCAGCTGCCAGACATAGGGGCCTGCATCATTGTTTATTGGCAGCAGGGATCTCATCAAATGACGGGCTCTACTGCTGAAATGCACAGTGGTGGACAATGATATGCACACCATGGGACTGACAGAAACATGCTTTCTGAGCTAAAAAAACACTGCAGCCTTTGGGAGGGGAGGAACCTGTAGTTTTTTATATGCTGGGACAGCCTCTTTATACCGGACCTTCAGCATGACTTACTGAAAAGGCCAAACCCTTAGAAAACTATTCCCCAGCATCTAAAATTAATATATTTTAAGTTTTTAGTCACTTACTTATTATTCTTTCCCCCACTGGGCTGCAACTCTGTTCAGGACTCTGGGATACGGGCACTGCCATCTTGACTCAGAAGCATCCCACACACTGAGGAGAGGAGAGTGGGATAAAGTGCAGGGGCGGGATTATAGCTGTGCTTTGCTCAGACAGAGCAGAGCTGGGGTCAGGAAAAGGACAGCAATCCCAGAATGCAGAGCGACACAGTCAGAAGACACTTCCTGCTTGCAGGCTGCCTGATGCTCCGTGAGCCGCCATCTTGGATGTTTAAAGGCTCAGAAAATGCAGTAGATGCAGGTAGGATGATTTTTAATGTGGACAATCTGTATGTACAGGGTGTGGGAAACATATAAGATATGCTCTTATCCAGAGTGCAGGTCCGCTTTAAATAGAATCATACTTAATCTTGAAAGGTGGCTGGGTACCCATTATCCTTTTTCTCTGGGCAACTGTAACTGCAGAGGCCAAATAATGGCCATGGGAAGGGGTGGCCAAAATGGCACCCACACAGCACCCTTTGTCTCCCTACTTCCAGAAAAAATAAAGACGAACAAAAGAAATTGTCTTTCTTCATTGTGTGTATTCCCCTAGGATTCCCTTTAATATCACCTGTTCCTACAGTGCATGCGTGAGCCACTCAGCGAATCAGTGGCGCTGGTTCCTTTCATTTTCCTTTGGCACACTGACATCTTGCTGTGGGCATGCCCATTGGCAGCCATTCAGAAAGGCCTGCTGGGGGGTCCATCTAGCTAGAGGTATGCTGGAGATGTGCAGAGATGCACCGTATTATTGTGGAAAAGGTAAGTGGATTGGGCAAAGTAATTCTTAAGCAAATGTTTTTACAGTCAATGGATCCTTATACCTCCCTGTGAAGAAACTGTTACATGTTAACCCCCTAACTGATCACCCGTATCTAGCATGTCGGCAGTAACAGTGTGTTAAGTGTCTGCTAGATATGGTATTGAAAGAGGGGGATTTCCTGAGTCCCTGGGGGGACTACTGTGCTGGAGGAGTGTGCGGGGGGCTAGGGAGGAGTGTTGGGTATGCGGGGCATGCTCTTTTACTTACCTAGCCCCCTTGCTTCCATGCTGCAGAAGGTTTCCTGTCCCCCACTCCCTGATCCCCAGCAATGGTTGTGCCACAGCTCCAGCCGCTGCTCCCTGGCTTATCAGTGCTAGGTAGACTGGACAGGGAGTGGAGGCTACAGCTGCAGTGTCAGAGAAGCATGGATCGGGCAGGGAGGAAGGAAGCATGCTGGTGGCAGCCACCAGTGAGATGCCATCTACCGATGCCTCCCTCCTCCTCCGCAGCCCGTGATGTCATCCTCCCCATCCGCCACCCGTGGATACTGCCCCCCTCATCCGCTCACGCTCACCTGCCTGCCTGCATACCCACACCTGTCTGCCCACCTACCCCCATGCCTGGCTGTATGCCCACCTGCCTGGCTGCCCACCTACTTAATCCATTGCCTGCCGGCATACCCACATACCCACCCACCTGCCATGCCATCATGACCATCTATCATCCTGCCTGCAAGTCCACCTACCTACCCACTGGCCTGCTCACCTACCCACTCACCTGCCTGCATGCCCACCTACCCACCCACCCACCTGGCCACCTACCCACCTACCCACCTGGCCACCTACCTAATCAGACTATTCCTTCATTTGAATTGTAGATATAAGCATTTAAATGAAATCTTAACCAGAGGGAAACACAAAGCGTCGCCAGAAGAGAAATGCCGCCACATTCTTGAGCAGTGCAAACAGCAAGGATGGCAGGTAAATCCTAATTTACATCTAAGGAGGTTCTTGTTGTTCCTAAAACACAAAAGTTAGCCTTGAGAAAAAACATTGAACATGTATCAATTCTTTGCTTGATTTTTTTTAAGATACCTACAAAAGAAAACAAATATTTTTAAAATAAAAATTATTTTAGAGACTCTAAAAAGACTCAGTATTAAGGGCCTTCAGAAGACTCAGAAACAACAACAAATATAATCTGGGAAGTACAGTTTATATTTTCTATAATGTAATGGATATTTTATTTTGTAAAAAAAGCTCTCCAAAAAAAGCCTTTCCAAAATTGTATAAATCATTTGAATAATCCTCCAAATCTACAATTTAAATGCATGTATAATAACAAATAAATAATTGCTAATCTAATGCAACTCTTCATGGTTAATATTACTATGGTCCTAAAGGCATTCAGAACGGAAACATATGGCGTCTAATTTCAAGGTTTATTATCTTGCAAATCATATTCAGAGAGTTATAAAACAGACAAGGGGAGGGCACATGAGGTTGGGGACAAAAAATGGAATCCCATCAGAGGTAATGACTAACCCGAACTCCTTTGATCCAGACACCATCACCGAAATGCTTAGGCCAACCTCACACCCTATTATCAAATCTGTTGCTCAGAACCTGTATAAGCTTATCCAGTGCCCATTATTAAATCCCCACCCTACACATATGTTGACTCTTACAGACAATAAAAATCCCAATCAACATATCAAATAAATTGGTTAAATACACTTTAACTTACAACCATTCCGGAATTAAGCATGTTTTGAAAATAAAATCACACTATCCCAACACCCTCCATCAAGAGGTCTTCGGCCTGATTCAAAGCCTGCCCACGAATACTTTTCGGGTACTGATCTTGGAAACCGGGAAATTGCGAATGCTCGTGTCATTCACAGCCACGTTCCAAGATAAGTGTGTTCATGCGTACGCATACGTTTAGCCAAGCATTTGTGCCGTATTTGCTTTGCGTATGCATACGTTTAGCCAAGCATTTACGCTTAGCCAAGCATTTATGGTATATGCAGCCGGTAGTCTCATAAACCTGTTTTTGGGCGTAACTTGCTGTGGATCCCATCGTTCTTGGGGTGCCATGTTCTTCAGTGGTTTTCCGGCGTATGCCTTCATTTGTTATTACCAGCTATTTTAATGTGCTTTCCACTGTCCCCCACCAGTGTATCCATGGTAGTCTGCATGCCCTTGCACATACTTAGCTTTGCGCCCCTGCTGGTATCTAGGGCATCTCATATAGTCTGCATGTCCTTGCACATACTTACCTTTGTCCCCCCTGCTGGCATCTAGGGCATCCCATGTAATCTGCATGTCCTTGCACATACTTACCTTCTCCCCCCTGCTGGCATCTAGAGCATCCCATGGTAGTCTGCATGTCCTTGCACATACTTAGCTTTGTCCCCCCTGCTGGCATCTAGGGCATCCCGTGTAGTCTGCATGTCCTTGCACATACTTACCTATGTCCCCCTGCTGTCATCTAGGGCATCACATGTAGTCTGCACGTCCTTCCCCATACTTACCTTTGTAACTTGGTAACACACCAGCACTTAGCAAACATATTATTAGACTTTACATGCAGCACAACCTGTGTGTTTTATGGGGTATTGGCTTACCAGAGTGTGCAGGAGTTGTGGGTGACTCCAAGCCCAACACACACTCCTTTTCAGCAACCTCCATGGCTGGTGGTGGTGCTGATTCAGAGGAGGAAGAGGACGTTGGCAGGGTTTGGAGCCACCACCTTACACCTACACCCTGTCTTCTTGGCCCCATAGGTCACACCCATCACCTGTGGGTGGGTTTGATCCGCCACCAGAACTCCCAACTACAAAAGAAAATATAATTTTGTAAAACATGTTACTCATTACCCTGATAGCTCACCTTCTCTGTTGTACATCCACTTACCTGGGAAGTTCTGGGTGTAGAACCTCTGCACCCAGGACTACTTTCAGAAGAGGGCTGCATTATATGGGTGAAGGTGTAAGGCGACATCCCCTCGCAACTGACATGGGCTACGACTTCCTCTGCCAACGTCCTCTTTTCATGTGTATTGGGCTTGAAGAGCTTTGATCCATGAAAGTCTGCAAACAACAAACAGATGTTATGTCCTCTGTTTGGGTCTCCTTTAGCTCCACATGCAAGCCCCTGCCAATTTAAATAATTTTCAGTGACAGTGAAAGCACCCAAGCCTCATATATGCTGTTGAATGCCAATGTTAATAATCTAGCTCCTCTATCCCACAAGCACTGCCCTGCTGATACCCACACTAGCCACTCTGAGTGGGTCACCCACAGGAGTTTAAGGCATCAGCAGTGGGAGTAAAAAAACAAGGCTTCTGGGGCTCCCGGCACAGTCCACCAAGGACCAACCAAGGGGAAGCTATGCTAGCCTCAAGAGAGGTGAGTGGGCAAGAAGAAGGAGCAATGTGGACCTAAACATACCGAAACACGTACTCCTGATCAGCTGGGGAAACCAGGGCCACATGCGTACAATCGATGGCTCCCATGACACTTGGCATATCTGCAATGTTTTAAAAACCCAGCTTCACCATGTTCCAGGCTGCCATGCTGTCAGGAAAAGAGATGTATTTCTCCTGCAGGACAGCCATGCCATCGAGAAATTTAGTCAGGGTGCATCTCAGGGAAGGCTGGGACATGCCAACTGACAGTGCCCCTAGCCTCTAGAAGGGACACTTCACTAAAAAATGAAGGTAGCCAAGCAATTTAGTCATACCTCCAATTGCATGCCCCTTTCTTGCAGTGGGGGCAAACCATGACTGAAACTTGGTTGAATCTCTGGAAGGTGCATGGTTAACAGCCCCACTGCTGCAGATGCTCCTACCCTTCACAGAACTCATTAAGGGGCACCATCGTAGGCGCGGAGGATGTAGGCTGTATTTTTACTACCAAAAGACTGTTCAAGTGTTCCCGCTTAAAAAGATGGTGTAAGTTTGAACTGGAAAGCTATGGCTTTTATAGGTCTGAAATCCCACAAATCAGGGCCCTGAATCCTGCACAAGCACGGGTAAAACCCATAAAATTACGGACACACGGAAACCTTGATCCGTATTTATAGCCTAAACACTCAACGTATGCGTACCTAATTTCCCGCAAAAGAAAAACTCATCTACAAAACAAGGCTCTAAATCTAATCTAAAATAGTCCAAATGCAATCATTTGATGTCATTCCCGGTGGTGGGAATGCGTGAGAGAGAGGCTCTGAATCAGGCCAATAGTCCCCAGTCCTCTGCCTTAAGAATATATTATAAATATCTTATCTGATACTTCTCGCAACAACAACTTACTTGCACTTACTTATTCTAACTTGGTATTGAATACATACATTCCCTTCAGCCCCCCACAGATTCTTCTTGGCTAGGGTTTCCAGTCAGAAACCTGCCAACCAACTATGACACAGAATTCTGTATCATTCTCAGCTAGAAAAATGGTTACAGTTCCCTGCCCCTCCACCCCCCGGCTCTAAACTCTTGGAAGGCTCAGTTCTTAAAGTGGACCAACACCCAGGGGGGATCGGCCCGGGAATCCATAAGATTCCCGGGCCGATCAGATCCCTCCCCACGGGGCATCCAAAATAGGGATGTCCCGCGGGGTGAAACCCCCCAGGAAGCCCACAATCCTACCTTTTCCACGTTCCAGTGGCGCATGCGCGTCCGCCGCCTCCCGCGCGTCCCTCTAGCAGGGCGCGCTCCCGCGCCGGCCGTTTGTAAGAGGGACGCGCGGGAGGTGGCGGCGGATGCGCTCTGCTTGTCCGACGCTGCCTCTCGCTTGTCCGTCGGCGGGGATTGGCTGCAGCGGTCACGTGGGAGCGGGGTGAGGTGAGTTTTCGGGGGTTTCTGGGGGGTTTCACACAGCGGGGCACCCCCGATCAGGGTGCCCCACCGAAGTGGACCAAAACCCAGGATAGTCAAAATCCTGGGTGTTGGTCCACTTTAAATATAATACAGCTAGAGATTTAACTTACAGATGATGAATCTAAGCACAAAAAATAGTAAACAGTTTAACTAAAATACATTTACAAGCACGAGATGGTAAACAACTGGAGGAAGAGGATAGGTGAGAAGAAAGATACTGTGTAACGAAATGTGGGGAGGAAGGAAAGGGAAGAGATGGGGTAAAGGGGCAGATCATTAGCAGGTAGGATAAGAGGACATAAATAAGAAAAATAAGCAAAGAAATCAAGTGGATTAAATTCTGCTACTTCACCTAATAATGTGGCCGGAAAAAATAGGAATTAAAATGAAAGTCCGTACCCATGAACACTTATCCCTTCTGCCTGTTGCAGTGATGTCAGCTTGTATTTTTGATATGTTGCAGATTGGAACTCGAAAGGTTTTCCTGAAATACTGGCAAGCTGATCAGCTGAATGATATGTGTGCTCAGCTACAGAGAAAAATTATACTGTGCCAGAAAGGTACAATAGTTTTGTATGTTTAGTTGCATTGCGCACTTTCACCTTTATTCGCATTTTTTATCCTTGGTTGTCTGTGCAAAATAAATGATTTTCTATAAAAATATCTATAATTCTTGAAATATTAGTTGTAAAATATAACTTAAATTTATAGTTTGGTCTCCATTTCTAAAGGCATTTTGGTATGTTCTTTTCAGTATGCAGAACAGTGTATTGGTAGATAGTTGCCATGACAACTATTTTTCACAACCATATCTCCTACAGCAATGTACACGGTCCAACGGCAGATGTTGCTGCTTTTTTTTCTTATCTGTTATGCGTTTACATAAATAAAAATAAGTTCTGTATGCTAATTCTGGATAGTTAACCCTTTTGTTGCCAAGCACGTAACACCTATGTGCTGGCTTGGCTGGGCCTTAAGTGCCAAGCACGTAGGTGTTACGTGCTTGACTTTCCTCGCTTGTAGTTTAAAAAGTAAAAACAACAAATACTCACCTGACCCCTTGTTGGATCCGGCCGGGTCTCCTCTTTAATTTGGTGCCATCCGATCCCCCGTGGGGGGTCGGATGGCTCCAGGAGAGCCCCCGGAATAGGCCGCCCCCCCCCCCGCTTCTGCAGCAGCAGCTTCTAAATGTAAAAAAAAAAAAAAATAAAAATGACATTCACTTACCTGTGTGTGCGCTGGCTCCCGCTGTCCCTCCTCTTCACCTGGGGGGCCTCCGATCCCCCCCCAGGACTTACCGATCTTCAGGAGAGAGCCTGGGAGGCTCTCTCCTCTCTTCTGCACGATGGCGGCCGCCATCATGCCTCTAAGCCCCGCCCCCTTGGGGGCGGGGCTTATGAAGTCATCCCGGCCCCGATCTCAGGCTTCAGCCTTCTCAGCTTCTCAGATGCCGGTGATCGGCACAGGGGAAGGAGGTGACAGGAGATCCTCTGATCTCCTGCCTTCTCCTTCTCTGGATGCCGATCACCGGCATCTGTCAGCTGAGCGGCGAGGGACAAGAGCTTGCAATCGAAGGTAAGTACAGTAAAAAAAAAATTTTTTTTTTTCTAATAAAATACTTTTTATTATTGTGTGGTGTTTTTTTTTCACATTAACCCTTTGTGAGCTGGTAAGGGGTCCATGAGACCCCTTATACCAGTTCACAAGGCTGGGGGGGGTGGCAAGTCACCTGCCCTAGCGGGTGGCTTGCCATTAACCCCCGCACCCCCATTACCTGCCTCCCCAAAGGCCAGGGGGGGGCAGAAGAGCCCGGGCCCACATAGGCTATGTGGGCTCGTAGGCTGCAGGGTGGGGGGGGCCACCAAAGCTGGCCCCCCCACTCTGTGCCTACAAGCCCCCATAGCTGGTCCCGGGCTGGTTACTTTGGGTAAGGGGGACCCCACGTCATTTTTTTTTTTGGATTTTGAAGGGTTTTTAACCCTTCAAAATCCAAAAAAAAATGGGGTCCCCCTCCCCGGGAAGGGGGACCCTATGTCATTTTTTTTTTTAATTAACCATTTGTCATCCAGCAGCTATAAAAGGCTTCTGGGCAGGAAAGGGTGTCTACCTATACATATGTGGTATCGCTGTAACCGGGAGAAATTGGGGTTTCTCACGCAATAAGATTTTATTGACAAACTTACATTTTTTATTACAAAAAAACTCTACAAATTGTAAAAAAATGTTTTTTTTTTGTTTTTTTTCACACATTTCACCCAAAAAAATTGAGAATACACCTAAAAAATACAAACAAGACATTTCATGTTAAAGCCCAGACTCTGTTGAAAAAAACAATATATAATTTTCCTGGGAAATCCCTGGAAATCCCTTCAAAAATGACAGTTGAATATGTGTAGCGCAAAATGGTGAAACATCGTCTGGCAACAGGGAGTGGCAAATGCTGCAGGTAGGCTGGCAGCGAAAGGGTTAAAGGCTTTATAAATGTATTACTAATCAAAAATAATAAGAGAGGAGACACCATATCTGATGATATGTTAGGTAGGCACTTTTTATTTATTTTCTATACCTTAATTTGCAGCTCACGCAGCACTTTGGGCTATATAATTTATCTTTTCAGTGGTTTAAAGTGAATATACGGTATTAAATGACAACATTACTCCCTAGGAAGGTATTTTCCGCATCCTCCCAATCCACATGAGGAATATTATTTAAATACTTTTTATTTTTCAGTGTGTTTGCCTAATTAAATAATGCATGATATGTAAGTTTGAAATATATTTTAACAAAGCATTATTTCAATAATGTGATATATGTTCATTTTTTCTAGCCCTCACTCAAAGGACAACTGTAGCACCCTGTGCAGCATTGAGTGAGGGCTGGGGATAAACAGGATACACTGTTTTATAATACTCCCCTGTAACTTTGAAAACCAGAAAAACCTTACCCTTAGGCTCTGATTTACTAAAGACAGAGTACTTGCTTGGTAAATCCTTACAATAGCTTTTGCCAGTGTTCTTTCATACAGATACACAATACCACAATACATAACAAAGTGTCATAGTGCCTTTTCATCTAGAAATTGTTAACTGATTTTAGGCACATTATGTTTATCTCTTTATATCAGTTGTAAGGCAATTTTTAGCCCGTCAGCATTTGCTTCAGAAAATTAACACAAGGCAAAATGAAGTTACCTGCATCGAAGACTTCCTTCTGTCTGTCGAAACCATGGGTCAGCAAACCTACCATTCACTAATAATTCAAAATACATCTGACATAGCACAGCAAACGGATACACCTAGTACTGATCCAGAGGTTAACAAAGATGACAAAATACAATCAGTTTGTGAGGAAGATCATTTAAAAAGGTAAGCTGGCTAAACAAAAAAACAAATGCATTGTAACAATTGAAAAAAGAAGTGTGTGTGTGTGTGTGTGTGTGTGTGTGTATTTTATAAAAGTACATATATAAGTATGCCCTCAACAAGGTTATGTACATATATTACATTAATTACATTTTCTTGGCTATGATTTCCTTCAAGGGATTATAATTGTATGCCTATGCCTACCTTTACTCCGTTATGTTCTACTTTTGGGGAGAAGCTCTATAAGAAAAACATTTTGAACTGGAAAATTGGATTAATCTAAACTGATTTAATTGATTTCTGGCTAACTGCAATGGCTAGAAATATCTAAGCGAAAAAATCTAGAAAGTGATTTTTTTGTCTTCTTACTGAGGAATGAAATCATGCATATAAATTACAGCATTTGAAAAAGGGCACTTTTGTGGGACCAGGAAGGGGGGAATAGACAGAGAGCACTAGACGATCTGCTTACTTTACTTACTTTACCGTCGTTCCTGTGCCAAGGATCGGTCTCCCGCAGTCCCAGTTTGTGAAGAAGGGAGTGGGACTTCCTGGTTTCCAGCTGGTGGGTGGAGGCCTCCACATTCCTGGATCTTTTGTTTAGGGAGGTGTCTATTGTTTTCAATAAGAGCCACACCCAGTAGCCAACCAGATGTTTCACAAACCGAGGCTGCAGGAAGCAGATCGTCTAGTACCCTATGACACTGCCCAGCCCTGAAGTCTTTGTAATTGTTCACAAAAGTGGACTTTTCCTTTAACATTATAAAGTAAATAGAGTGTTCAGGAAAATAGCCATTGGCAAAAATAGAAAAATAATGCTAGCAAAAGTTTCACATAGAGCATTAGTATTAGCTTCTGCAGTAATGCATCCGTCTGATTTTCACTGCTGGTTTGCAACACGTGGATCTCTTTATCAATCATAGCAGTCCCCCCCCCCTTTTAATTCTCCACCCACCATCATATGTTGTCCCCTAAGTAACCTCTCTCCCCCTTTGTTTTTTATCTTGCCCCCCTTCCAATCAGGTGCAAATTATCTGTAGAATACAGTTTGTACCCCAATGAAAAGTCAACCCAGTGCTCTAGGACCCAAATCATTCTGCCTGCACCGGGACTTGAGCCATGCATTTAACTCAACCAGCTCCACTCAACCAGACCTTTAACCCAAACTTCCAAGGTTGCAACATGCTCACATTTATCACAGCGGTATTCACCCTGGAACTGCTGCTCTTGAATTGTATACATGACGAATTGTGCACTGAAGTAGACGTCCAATGTTGCTAGCTATTGTCCCAGTTACAAAAACAAAAACAGCAGTAAAAACATAATTTTGGTGCTTACAGTTGAACAGTTGAAACAACTTTGGCTTTTAACTTCTTATTTTAGCTTTATAACACTTAAGCAATAAACACAAGTCCCCCAATATAAAGCCCCTTAATGAAAAGTACCCTCACTTATAATACAACATCTCTTGAAAATACAACCAGAACTTGCAAAAGCTCCTAAACTCACTTTAAAACATAGCAAGCAATACTTCCCTTCACCTGTGTCTCTGAGTCTTGGCTAGTCTGGCGAACATCTTTTTTTGATGTTCTACAATTGTATAGTTTCTTCCAAAAGAAATATGCAACAATTCAGAATTTCTTGAAGAGACAGGGGCTTATAATTGAACATTAGAGACCTAAGGTGATGAGAAGATGATATAGTTTTCATAGATGACAGACCTCCTCATAGACATGCAATCACATCTTTCTCATAGTCACAGGAATTCCCAGCATCTTCGAGATGTGTTTGTGAGTCCGTGTCTCTCCTAGACCCTTAAATACTATTGTTTAAATTGAGTGCATGTAACAATACCACTGAATATAAACATGTGCTCACTCACATGAACCAAACAAGACTGAAGTGGACGTGTCCAATTACACACCTTTCTTCAAAAAGGAGCACCAATATCAATATGGATACAAAATTCTTTATTATGAAAAAGGAGATATTAAAATACACAAAAACACACTGGACAATTAAAATCACATGGATGACCCCATGGTCACAATAATATTAATGAAAAACCCCCCTAAGGGGAACAATGCATCAAAAGACCCTATGTGCACTTATTAGATCCTATTATAACAGTTATTTTATGCCGGCATAAAAATTGTATGTGTAAACCCTCAAAGTGTAAAACCTCTAATAAATATCAACTCTTAACAATACCTCATATGTGAAAATGAATAAAAAACTAAATTCCACAGAAAATATATTGGCAGACTCGCCCAGTTCAAACAGTTATAAGTGAATGGAAACAATAAAGATATACTCAAAGTGCACGTGTGCGTGCTAAATGACACCAGCAAACCTGAATATTCAAGAATAAAAAAATGGCACATAGAGTCAGCATCACAGGGTCATCAAATATAAATCACCGCGCCCGCAACTCCCATGTTGCTTCAACCCTCACCTTGAAGCAACATGGGAGTTGCGGGCGCAGTGATTTATATTTGATGACCCTGTGATGCTGACTCTATGTGCCATTTTTTATTCTTGAATATTCAGGTTTGCTGGTGTCATTTAGCACGCACACGTGCACTTTGAGTATATCTTTATTGTTTCCATTCACTTATAACTGTTTGAACTGGGCGAGTCTGCCAATATATTTTCTGTGGAATTTAGTTTTTTATTCATTTTCACATATGAGGTATTGTTAAGAGTTGATATTTATTAGAGGTTTTACACTTTGAGGGTTTACACATACAATTTTTATGCCGGCATAAAATAACTGTTATAATAGGATCTAATAAGTGCACATAGGGTCTTTTGATGCATTGTTCCCCTTAGGGGGTTTTTTCATTAATATTATTGTGACCATGGGGTCATCCATGTGATTTTAATTGTCCAGTGTGTTTTTGTGTATTTTAATATCTCCTTTTTCATAATAAAGAATTTTGTATCCATATTGATATTGGTGCTCCTTTTTGAAGAAAGGTGTGTAATTGGACACGTCCACTTCAGTCTTGTTTGGACCATTTGGCATATTATTGATAAAAACCATACCTCCACCTCTACTTACCTTATCTCTTCTCACTTCTGCTCACCCCACCTATTCTCACCTTACCCCTCCAACCTCTTTCCTCTGCTCACCACACCTCTACCTATTTTTGGTCACCTATGCTCACCTCCTTACAATTCATCTAACCTCACCCCTGACCAGCTTTGTCCATCACATCTCACCTCTGTTTATCTCTTCCCACCACCTCATCTTACCTTTTCCTAACTCTATCCATCTCTGCACACCTCTTTTCACTTCTGCTAACCTCACCCCTGCCCTCCACAACTGTGTCCTACAAACTTCTTCCAATCTCACCTCTGCTCAACTCACCTCTCCTTGCTTTACCTCTACCCACTTCTGCCCACTTCAGCTCTTCCCACTTCTTCCTACCTTGCATTTGCTTACCAGACCTCTTCATGTATCACCTCTACCCACCTCTCTTCACCTCAGCCCACCTAACCTCTTCTCACTTCTGTTCAACCCCTCCGCCCACCCCTCTCCCTGCCTCACCTCTGCTAACCATTGAACATACATAAAATCAAATACAATGCTTTAAGGTTAAAACCTGCCTGCATTAACTGAGTTTTCAAAGCTTACATTTAGACTAAGACAATAAGACAATGCGGCACCAAAAGGGTTGTGCGCCCCTGCTCTAATGCCAAATGTTATTGTTTAATGGCATTGAAATTAAATAGACTGGAATTCCAAAAAAGGTCAGTTGGATTGAAAATTAAGGTTTAGATATATATCTGTATCAGTATTTACAGTGAAAGATAACAAGTATTTAATCTGTATAAGCATACCTTTTCATCAGTAAGATATCGGTTGCTTTTCTGGCTTTCATTTATATTTCTTAAAGAATTATGAGCAATGACCTTAGATTTTTTTTCATTTATTTGTTTTCTTAGAAAGGAATTAATTCGTAAAAGGATGTTGAAGAGCAGCTTTGGAGGATACCGTTCTACACCTAACCTGTTTCATTCAGATTCTATTACAATCCCACTCAGCGCGGGAAGCTTTTCTCAGTCGGCATCTGGGACAACTGGTAGATCCTTGTCTCTTCACACAGTCCTAAGCTTAGATGACAGTGCTAGCCTACAATCACCTCGAAAGCAACCTCCTCCAAAACCAAAGAGAAATCCTACCACAAGATTAAGTGCTTCATATGAAGCTGTTAGTGCATGTCTTATTGCTGCAGCAAAGGACATTGATACTGATGGTAAGTTTAATGTAATATACATTATTCTTATGTGACAGTGGCTACTGTTCCCTAAGATAAAATAAACTTGACCACTGACAAACTTGACAAACTAGGCACCACTGATATTACTAAATAAGCTTTCTACACTTTTCATATATAATTCATCATTGATACTGAATGACTGATACTGACTGATCTGACTAATTGTTACTTTGTCTGTAGTAAACCTACATTAATAAAGAATAAATAATGAAGGCCAGTGCCTGATTTCACATTGTATGTGCATTATTACTTGGACTCAACACGTGTTCTTATTCTGGTAATTCATTGGATTAGATTTGTAATTGGATATAGTTATGTTATTTTGTTTTCCTTCTCCTTGTATTCATGTTTTCTTTCTATTATTAATTCTTTTCAAGCTATAATTTTATTTTTTCTGTTTTAGCTCTTTTTCGCCCTAGACCTCATAGTGATGATTACAGCACCATGAAAAAAATTCCACCACCAAAGCCAAAGAGAAGTCCAAATACAAAACTGAGTGGCTCCTATGATGAAATATGTGTCCACAGATTGGGAGAAGTAAAATCATTGAGTGCACTAGCCAAAAAATGCACCCGTGCGGCACGGACTATACAAAGAGCAGCCTCAGCAGATGGCCCCTATCCTGGTATGCTTTCTGTATACATGTCACAAGAAGAGAATGAGAATGAACCAGTATATATAGAGATGGTTGGTAATGCCAAGAAGAGTTCTTCTCTGGAAGCCAGCAGCTCAGAACAGGGAGAAGCTGTCTATGAAGAGATGAAATACTTTAATCCTGATCAGATTAACAGCAACACTGTTCAGATTGCTGCTCATCAAACATTTTTGCAGAACATGAACTTAGTTGATGGATTCATGACAAGTAAAACCAATGATTCTAGTTGCAATGAAATATATGACATACCAGCTCCATTTCCAAACCTCCTTACCCATCGTCCTCCTCTGCTAGCATTTCCTCCAGCCCCAGTTACATGTTCTCCTGCATCTGACGAGTCTCCCTTGACACCATTAGAAGTTATAAAACTTCCTGTTCTTGAAACCAACATCAATTATTCTATACAGTCAGAATGTTCCAGCCCTATTTCTCCTCAGTGCTTAAAACATCAAAAAGGGGACAGTGAAAGACCATCATCACCAGCTCTAAGTGTATTAAGTGTTACAAATAGGATGTCTCCGCCTTCTACACCCCCATTACAACCATCCTCCGCTTCTTACAATTCTTCAGCACATTTTACTTTTCCCCCAGAGACTCCTTATGCCTTTTTAGTTAATACCGCTAAAAGGTCTCTTCAGACAGACACTCTGAAAACTCTTTGCAGACCTAGTCCTGTAAGTGACATGCCCTCAACCACTATAGCGAAATTACCCCCTTCTTCTCCAGTAAAAATTCATACAAAATCCCCTTCGGCATTTCCTGCCAGTGTGACCAATAATAGCCATGTGACAAGTCCTTTGGATGAGTTAACAACCCTCTTTAACTCAGGGAGGAGCTTACTAAGGAAATCATCAGTTGGCAGAAGAATTAGGGAACTTGAAGGTAAGAAACTATTTTTTGAAATTTGGCATGTAAATGTTGATAAATGTCAATGTATACTGCCTAATTAAGCCAATTAAACGCATCTATTAAATAAAACAAACCGTATGGATTGCTGCTTTAGGGAGCTGCATAGTGATTTTTTATTCATTTTTGTGGTCAGTGATTTTTTATTATCATGCAGATTACCATTTTTTCTTCTACAAGTATTTTGTTGGATTTTTGAAATTGCAGTAGAAGATAAAAAATAAAATATGCTGTTAAAATGCATCATTGTTAATATACAAATAAGGTTCCATTTAAGTGTCTAAAGATGAGCGAAACGAACCATCTGAACTGGAATTCGGTCCGAGCTTTCTTTGGTGCAAATTTCCTGTGAGTTCTTTGAAATGAACTCAGATTTTAATTGGCGACTACGCACGGATTAGCTTTCACAAAGACACATGCACAGGAAGCAGGGGTCACACACAAGGAATCAGGGGTCACAGATGATGTATTGCAGCCTGCCAATCCGCTGGTAGCCACTATCTAGCCCCCTCTGTGATGTCACACATGCCCTTCCAATATAAAATATCAAGTGTGCGCACACGGCTGTTATTGCTTATTTCATTAGGTAGAGATAGGGGTAGTGTAGTGTAGTGAATTTGTTTGTGGTGGATTCTTCTCTCTTCTACACAGCTTGCCTGCCAGCACTTCACCTAGGAGGGTTGAAACTTCGGGATATTCAACCGTTTGCTTTCTTTTAAGAGTGAACAGTTTGTACATCATTGGTTCGTTTTTTTTTTTTGTTGTCACCTGTGTCTCGCTGCTATTTGGGCCCGAATAATACTGAGGTGTAATAATACAGCCGTTTGTTTTATAAACAGTTAAAGGCAGACATTACTTAATTAAAAGAACACTTACAAACAGTCAAATAACTAAAATGCACCAAAACTCATCTCTAATAGTTTTTAGCTTGGTTTGGTTCGATTCAGAACAAACTCAAAATTTGGCAAATAGGCTGGACCGACACAGAAAATAATTTTGTACATTTTATAACACATATTACAGGCTATTCTATTAAAGTTTTGCATTGTTTTATGTAGAAAACATTTTAGTAGTGTCAAATACTGTCTATAACATTTATGTTAGGTTATACCACATAACAGTTGCAAAATCAGCAAGTATGTAACAAACAAATCCTGTGTTCTTTTTTAATCTATTACCAATTAAGGGCATACATATTTAGAAAAATATTTGCTGTGTCCAGAACTTAATGTGTTATGGAAAGCAACATGGCTTTCAGCCATTTTCAGGAATGGTTAAGTATATAAAGGCTTATGGAGCTGGAAAAAACGTTCACATTGCAAACAAATATAAATGACTGTATTTGGTTATAAGGCGCTGGCAACTATTTCAACCCTACCCTGTTTCCTCAATGTGATGACTACAGATGTTGCAAGTGTTTTGTGCCTAAGACAAAATTTATAGTGGCTGAATTTCTATAGAGATAGCATTTCTGTTCCATCTTGCTGCTGGCAGTTACAATTGATTCATTTTCCTGGCATGCTTTACATTCTTTCAACATAGTAGCTGGTTATCATCATCATCTGTCAGGAGGTTTCCTTTATAAGAACTCTCCCAACTTCAAATATCAAGTCTACTACTACTGAATTTCTTCTACATGTTATTGGGTATTTGAAGAGAAAGAACCCTCTAATAGCTCCCTAGTAACATTAAGCACACAAAGCCCAGAAACTCTTTGAATCACAATGTTAATTCTACTAATGTTTAGTATTAATTCATTGGCCATTGCTCTGGTGCTTCTTAGACTGCAAATATTTAACAGGTACAGGATTAATAAAAATAGAATAGTACAAATAAAACAATATGCTAAAAACTGCTGTAATAAATGTATTTCAAATTTATCGATATAACATGGTTAAAGTGGTACTGCAGGCAAGTTTATTGTTTCACCATTGCGTTGGACTACATTTGGGACTGGCCTAAACCGTTTTCCATTTTTAAATTGAAGCAGAAATGGCCGAGATATTGGGGCTCAAAGGTTCAGCCAATGACAATTCTCTTTTTCATTTCTTCCCCAATCAGCTCAGCAGAGCGGGACAGGATTACTGGTCACTCCCTCCTCCCTTCCGTTCTCTCCACCTCCTCCTTCGCCTCCAGATTCACCACATTGCTGTCAGTGCAGAGAGCTGATTATTATGCAGCATCACAGATCCAAGGACCACGTCCACTTTTTTATAAAGAGAAATCATGAGGTGAAAATGTAAATCTTGGCCAAACAGTGCCAAATGTAGCCCGACGCAATTCCCTTTGCCTGCAGTAGCACTTTAACTATATCTATATCTATAGCTTTTCACAGATGTTTAATTTGGGCACCCTTTGTGACACAACAGATGTCTAAATGATACTCTAGTTCTTACCACACCAGCACCGATATAGCCTGACTCAGTAACTGAGTCAATTAGGTCGCCTATCTGTGTCTTTTTTTGCTGAAGGTCCAATGGAAGTGGGGTAAGCCTATCTCCTTATGATGATGACGGGTAGATGTTTTAAAAAAATTTGGTCCGGGAATGTCTCAGCAATGACATATTGTAACATGCAATAAGTCCTTTCAGCCACTGATGCCGCCATTTTGAATAACAGTGTCTCTAATAAACATTTAAAAAATGGTGCAATTTTTTCTGTTGACAAGGGAGAAGTTAAAGTTTACTATAAAAAATATTTGTGGCGTGAACCCATTATATCAGTCATTAGTATGTTCTCTTTTTGTACTATTTTTTTTAAATTATTCTGTATTTCGTATGCCCTATGGCATGTCATTTAAACACGCTAAAAATATAAGATAAAATCTATGTTTTGTACAGCTGCCAGTGTGCATGGAATATGCAGGAACCTTGAAGGGTAAATGTCTAAATTAATACAATCAATATCTATGTTTAATTGACACATGCTACCAATCATTGCGCAAAAGAGGAAATTGTAGTTTGTTAGGTGGCTAAACATACTGAAATCATGAGTAAAAGGATACCGCTCACAACACCAAACTGAAAGAAATGAGAACTAGGACATATATGGGCCCTGTGAGTGTCAGTATGGGAGCTGCTAAGAAGGGGATCGGCGGTAAAGCATGCAGTTTCGGGTTCAAATTTGCTTTCCAAGCTGAGAAATAAGACATTTATATGTTTATTTCTTTTTTTCCTTCTACATATTTTAAAATAATTGGCAGCGACTTCATGATGAAACACTTAAATGCATCAATGACATGTTAAAATAATTGTAAAGGGTTGCAAAAGGGGCTGAAACAAGATTTGTTGCAATGTAACTGAAAAGATGCAAGAATATATGGGATATGGGACTTGATTTAATAAGAGTTGAAACTATTCTCGTGGTGGTAAAAAAATCACTTTATGAGAAAAAGCCTGAGAATTTCACTGTTACTGAATCACCAGATAGGAAGACATTGAAAGTCAATGGCACTTTTTACTACAGTGTGAAAGGAGTAAAAAGTTCTCTACATTTCTTAGGAGTTAAGAAGTACCATTGACTTTCATTTCTTTTTATTCAGCAACAGTGACATTCTCATGCTTTTTCTCATAATGTGAATTTCTTTATTGCCATGAGAATTTTTTTTCAACTCTCATTGAATCAAGGCTGAGGAATGAGTGAGCAAGACAGAGTGCTGGTAAGAGTAGTAGACATCCTTTAGTAAAGTGGAAGTCCAGTCTGAGCTTGAGAAATAGCTTTGCCAAGTCAATTTATAAAGGGAAATGTTGACAGTGACAAGGTACAAACCACACATTATTTTTATTTCTTGTACATTGTCAGTGTCAACGTGTCCCTTTATAAATCGACTTGGACGTACTCAAGGGCCACAACATTAAAGAGAGGGTAAAGCCAGAGTGTTAAATGAGTAATATTTCCTCACTCACTGACACACTATTTTTTTTACTTAGTTATCATTTACATATGATAGATTTATGATGGCATTAAAAGTGGAACAAAACCCAGGATTTAGATAATCCCGGGTTTTGTTTCTTGTCCTGTGTGAATTCCCCCAAGTCGCCCTGCAAAAACTCTTTCCCTGGTCCTACGGTTAATGCATGGGCTCTTGTCCAATCAAAGTTGTTTCAGAAAAGACTTTAATTTATCCATCTATCTATAACTAATGTCAAAACTGGTATTTCTGGTATTATACTCGTAGTATCAATAATGTTGGCAGCATAATTATCTGAAAGCAAACCAGCAAAAGTCTACTGGTATTTCTGCTATTATACTCGTAGTATCAATAATGTTGGCAGCATAATTATCTGAAAGCAAACCAGCAAAAGTCTACTGGTATTTCTGGTATTATACTCGTAGTATCAATAATGTTGGCAGCATAATTATCTGAAAGCAAACCAGCAAAAGTCTACCGCAAAATACATTTATTTTAACTAGTTTTCTGGCTTTATTACTTGCTGTCATGGTCTTTTTCCATAAACTACTGAACCTACGAATGTACCTTAGTTGCCTCTGTCTGATGTCCCTCAAGATTACCATATAGTTCTTCATTCTGACACAAGCAGGAAATCCAAGGTTAGGGTAATACCATTTTTTATATTTCAATATTTTTATTAAAGCTTTGAAATTCCAACATTACAGATATACGAAATGTATGCATTATGATACCATCCCACGCAGGGGAGGTGAGAAGGAACAGCTGACAGTGCATATGATTACACATAGATTATGTTGGCATTTTAATGATTTGCAATGGATACAAGTTAAAGCAGTGAACGACAGCGTATCGCAGTCTGAAGGGAGGAAAAAAAATAAAAACTGGAGGGAAGGGAAGAGGTTGGGGGGGGGGGAGAGGTCGGGGGGGGGAGGGGAGCCTACGTGTCTGGATGCTACAGCCTCCACGGGGGCTCGCCAGGCCAAGCGAATCTCATCCAGGGCTCCCATATCGAGAGGAATTTATCGTGAGTGTCGTCCAGAACACTGGACAACCTCTCGTTGATGAGAAACCCATTCATTCTGGTCGACACCTCTGAGATTGGGGTAAATTGTTTTTCCAGGCTTTGGCTATGGCCTGTTTGGCCGCCAAGAGGAGGTAGACAAAAAGTCTATGCTGTTTGCTGGTGAGCTCCTGGGGCTTACAGTGCAGGAGGGCAACCCTGGGGTCTCTTTTCATGTTGGTTTGGAAGACGTCGTTAGCCAGCCTATATACCTGATTCCAGAAGCGGGCCACATGGGACAAGTCCACCATGTATGAAGGAAGTCCCCTTCCGCACTGCAGCCCCTGAAGCACGTTTTAGACTGTCCCGGGAACATCCTGCTCAGCCGACCCGGCACCAGGTACCAGCGAAGCATTACCTTATAGGCCGTTTCAGTCGTCAGGACGTTGATTGAGCATTTGGAGGAGTTGGACCATATCTCCCCCATCCCCCCTCGCTCTGACATGGGCCCAGGTCTTTCTCCCAGCTACTGACGTACCCGTGAGTCTCGGGTCCGGCTACATTTAATGCTGAATATAGTAAAGAGATAGTCCCTCTCCTGAATGGGTCGTTAATGCATAATTCCTCGAAGGGAGTCCTCATCCGGAAGGGGGGGTGCAGCTTTGTTAGGGGCAAAATCCAGTGTCGTAACTGAATGTAACGAAAGTATTCCCTGCCAGGGACTCTGTACTTCTCTTGCAGGTCCTGAAAGGACCCGAAGCCTCCCACCACGAGTAGGTCTGCTATCTTGTATATGCCCCGGTCCTGCCACCATTTAAAGGCCAGTCTATTTTGTTCCCCTGGGGGGAAGTTGGGGTTATCCCACAAATGGGCCAGGGGGGTATGTGGGGACATCAGGGAGGCTGAGTACCCCACTGAGTCCCACACAGCTAGGGAATGCTTCATTAATGGGCTGAGTGTCTTAGGTCTATGTCCCTGATCCATCCAGAGCAAACTATCAATGGGCACCAGCGCGCAGTTGGGAAGTTCCAGGAAAATCCACATTGGGGGTTTGGTAGGGGAATGCATAGGGACCAGTTGGGCAATCTGGGCGGCCCTATAGTACTTATGTATGTCAGGCACCCCCAGTCCCCCTTGTGTTTTGTGAGCAAGCATAGTGCTCCTGGACACCCTCGGGCGTCCTGTAGACCATATGAAGGCCAGGATCCTCCTCTGCATCACCCGAAGCATGTATATTGGGATCTTTACAGGTAGTGCCCTGAAGAAGTATAGCAGCTTCGGGAGTATGGACATTTTGACCGCGTTAATGCGGCCTATCCAAGAAATCGGGTACGTTTTCCAGGTCTCCATAAGGCGGGTCAGAGATTTGAATAAAGGAGGGTAATTGGCCTCATATAGGTTAGAGTACTTAGCAGAAATGTGAACCCCCAAGTATGGAAGCGGCTTGGTCGTCCAACGAAAAGGGAAGCTAGCCTTAATCTGGTCCACCACGTCCAACGGCAGGGAAATGTTCATTGCCCTTGATTTTTCATTATTGATGGTTAGGCCCGAGATTCGGGCGAACTGGTCCAAAATTCTATATAAGTTCGGGAGTGAAGTGGTCGGCTGAGTGATGACGATTAGGGCATCGTCCGCGAAGAACATAGTTTTATGGTGGACACCCGCCACCTCCAATCCCTTTATGTTGATGGAGTTCCTGATGGCCAGACCCAGTGGCTCTATGGCCAGAATAAAGAGAAGCGGGGATAAGGGGCATCCCTGCCGAGTTCCCCTGTGGATACCGAATGGCCCGGAGGTAATGCCCAGGTATCTTACTCGCACCGCAGGGGCCGTGTAGAGAGCTCCTATCCATTCTAGGAACCGTTGCCCAAATCCCCATTTACGAAGCACCCACATCAGGTAGTCCCAAGACAGGGAATCGAAGGCTTTCTGTATGTCGAGTGAAAGGAGAAAGGCCGGGATACCCCTGGAGTGGGCGTGGTGGACCAGATGCGCGACCCTCCTAACATTGTCGCCAGCCTGTCGAGCTGGAACAAAGCCCACCTGGTCCCCGTGTATGAGGTCGGTCACAAAAGTGTTCAGTCTGGCCGGTAGAACCTTGGCTAGAAGTTTCACGTCGATGTTTATCAAGGATATTGGTCTATAGTTGGGGATGAGTAAGCTGTCTTCATCTGGTTTGGGGATCATACATATGTCCGCCAGGAGTGAACTAGGGCTGAGTGAGGTTTCTGCGCACAGAGCATTAAACAGGTTCGACAGGTGGGGGGCCAGAATGGGGGCAAACTTTTTATAATACAGGCCGCTAAACCCATCGGGACTAGGAGTCTTAGAGGTTCGAAGGGATTTAATAGCCAGCAGCACCTCACAAGGTGTTATGGGCGCCTCCATCCTGTCTACAAATCCTTGCTCGATAGTGGGTAGCTCAATTCCCTCAAAAAATTCTTCCAGCTTAGCAGGATTCGCGCATACAGGGGCCGCGTAAAGAGTCGAGAGAAAATCCCCAAAGGCCGAAACAACTTTATTGGGGTCAGCAGTGACACCGCCCGAGTCAGACTTCAGTTTTATAGGCTGGCGCCTATCAAGGTCAGCCGCCATTAACTTGCGGGCTAGCATTGTGTCCGGCTTGTTGCCCCTAGCATAAAATTTCTGTTTCGACCATCTGAGTCTCCTCTCGGCTCGGTCATCGAGAAGCATATTAAGCTCGGCGCGCAGCTTATCTACCGCCCTCCTATTCCTGGCGCTCGGGCTCCCCCTCCACTGCAGCTCCGCCTGCTCAAACCTCAGAGTCAGTTCCTTTAATCTCCGCTGCCTTTCCCGTTTTTCATCGGAGGCTATGGAGATAATGTTCCCTCTTATGGTGGCCTTTTGGGCTTCCCATAAAGATATTGGGGTGGAGACTGAAGTCGTGTTATGCTTGAAATACTCCTGTAACGCGTCCTGAATTTTAGAGCAGGTGGAGCCATTTGATAAAAGAGAATGGTTGAGCCGCCAGTTGTAGGAATGCTTGGTAGTGATCAGAAGGTCCAATACGGCCATTACTGGGTTGTGATCGGACCATGCCATAATGTATATTTTGCAAGTGGTCTATCCTACAAAGTGTGCCGTGTGGGTTAGAATAAAATGTAAAGTCCTGGGTTCTGGGGTTCACCTCTCGCCATACATCACATAGACTGTAGTGGTTGAGGAGGTCACGGAAGCTGTGGACTGAGCATCCGGGGTTGACGAGGTCGCTCCCGGCTGCCCAGTGCGCCGTCTGTCCAGCACCGGGTGGATGGTCAGATTGGAGTCCCCTCCCAAGAACAGGGTTCCAATGGTGTTGCTCTGGATGACCGACAATAGATGCTTAAAGAAACGGGCCTGGAAGGTGTTGGGGGCATAATAAGTAACCAGAGTAAGCTCCACATCGTAGAGGGTACCCTGCAATATAAGGTATCTACCTGTGGGGTCTGAAATCTCTTTGGAACAAATGAACGGGAGGCCCTTACGAAAGGCAATCAATACTCCCCTCTTTTTTTCCCTAGAACAGGCAAGGTAGAACAAGGGAAAATGACCACTAAGGTATTTGGGTTTGGAACTGGTGGAGAACCTAGTTTCCTGCGGGAAAATTATGTCAGCTTTACAGGATTTATAGTAATGGAAGGCCTTGTTGCGCTTGGCGGGGACATTAAAGCCCTGGACATTATGCGATATGACTTTAACATTTAACCCAACCATGATGACCCTGATGGTGGGGCCGACATTAACCGGCCTGGTGGAGCACGGGAGAACCACGGGAAGAGGGCGGGGGAGGAGGCAAGCTGCAAATGGAAAGCTAAGGTGGGGATAAGGGGACAAAAATAA
The DNA here is from genome assembly GCA_027917425.1 of Gastrophryne carolinensis. NCBI lineage: Eukaryota > Metazoa > Chordata > Amphibia > Anura > Microhylidae > Gastrophryne > Gastrophryne carolinensis. The sequence continues at coordinate 189,539,968 of CM051236.1, forward strand.
CATGAGAGGCATGAACAACATGAAGAAAACCATAATAAAACATTTTAGACCAGTATGCGGTGAACCACCGCATAGAGGTCTTCTAGGTTCTGCAGTAGCAGAAAACGGTCCATAGACCGAGGCCACACATGGCCGCAGTTGGACCATCTGACAACTTGTCCAGTAGGGGGTACACCCCGGAGGCACAGGACAAAACAGTGAGGTAAATATTATCATCCTTTAGCTTAAATAACCCAGCACACATAATTATTTAACGTAATGTAAAATAGCATAGGGGAAACAGCAAATAGACAGAAAAAAAAAAGGAAAGGGAAACACAACACAGCGCAATCTATGCTTCTAGCCTATAAGGGAGGTTCGAGTTCGGGAGTCCACGCCAGCTCCACCAGGCCTCCGCGGCCATCAACTGGCGTCACGACCAACCCGGCGGCCAGCGCGGAGACCAAGACAGCATTATACTCCAAGACTCAGGTGGGGGCCCAAATTTGAAGACCGAGGCAGCCCATTTGCCTCGTCGGCGGACTCACTGGAGAGCCCACATCAGTCCATCCAGGGCGCCAGGACCCCCATGGTGTCGACCCCCCCAGCCCCACCCCCGGCGTCGGCACATAGTGGGCCCACCCAAAGAACCCGGCCGACCCAGGGTGGGGGGGGAGGCCGAGGCCAAACAAAGAGGGGCAACCGGGCACCCCCCGAGGGACCCAACCCCCCAAGCAGGTGGAGGCAGGGCCAGGACCCCGGCCCGTCTGTCGTTCTGAAAATTCAAAACATTAGAAACATTTCAATCATTCAAACAATAGGGAAAAACTTTTGAAAAACTTTCAAGACTATACCCAAAGGAAGGTAGGCACTCCGGATCAGATGAATCATTGTTGCGACAGTCCGAGTCCTCATCCCGGGGCCGGACCAGACCCCGAGGGACGTCCAGCAACGCGGTCTCTTCTCCTGTGGGTACGCACCTTTTCCCACAGGGGCTGGAGCGTTGGTCGACTAGGAGCTTGCCGAGTGGACACCCCGGAGGCACGGACCGGAGAATCGGCAGGGGTCAGGCCCAAGTCCTTCAGGGTACACAGCAATTCCACCGGAGAGTCCGCCGCGTGTTGACGACCCGCATGGGTGAACGCCAGCTTGAAGGGAAAGCCCCAGCAATATTTTATGTTGTGGCTTTTAAGGATTTCCAGGCCCGGCTTCATGGCTCTCCTCCGCTGCAGGGTCTGTGGGGCAACATCCGGGAAAATCTGGTAGCGGTAGTTCTGGAAGCACAAGTCCCCCTTTTCTCTAGCAGCCATCAGGATTGCTTCCTTCGTGCGATAGAAAGTCGGCTTGATGACAATGTCCCTGGGGAGACCATCGGACCTCTTGGGGCCCAACGCCCTGTGAGCGCATATCTAGCTCCAGACGGTCGATGGGCATGGAGGGGATCAATTCTTGTAGGAGAGCAGTAACAGTAGCCGGAACGTCCTCTATCGATTCTGGCAGGCCTCGGATGCGGATGTTCACCCTTCTGGATCTATTCTCGAGATCCTCTAGTTTTAGCTGTAGTGAGGTCATCTCATCCCGGAGGTTCGCCGTCTCAGACCCCCGGTGTTCCAGGGCCACAACTACGTCGTCCATCTTATCTTCCAGCGTGCTGGTCCTGTTGCCCAAATCTTTGATTTCACTAAAGAAGCTGGTTGAAAGTTGGGAAACAGCGGCCGCCAGCTCCTGTTGAAGTAAAACTTTAAATTTGGCGAGCAGATTGGCATCCCGCACTATGGGGTCCATGGCCTCCATATCAGGGTACCCGCGGTCTGGCTGCGAGCCACCCCCATCTGTATCCTCAATCAGTAGTTGGGATAGGTCGCTGCCTCTTGGCGAGAGTGGTTCTCCTGAGAGCCCCAAGTTCTCATTAGAAAGTGACAGGAGTGAACAGCCCGGCAGACAGTGAGATTGGCCCGAAGAGGCGAGGAAAGGGTCGGGGCGTTTTTCCCCATCAGGCTCCAATATGTGGCGGGTGGCCATATGGTGGGCACTACATCCGGTGCCAGTATGGTCTCGCGGCCGCTGCGGCAGGGGTCCCTCCTTAATAGTTGCCCCCTCAACCAGGGGGGAGAATGGTGGGGGGGTTATGGACCGCAAAGATGGTGTGGGAGGTGATCCCCCTTCACTGTCCCGCTCTGACACCTCTACTGCTGGTGGGGGGGGGGGCGCCACGAGGACGCCGCCATTAAGCTGGGTTTCTCCTGAGGGGGGAGGGAGAGGGAGCTGGATGTGTCGGGCAGCCGCCGGCCATGTGGGCTGCGGAGGGCGGCTGCTGCTCCTACCTCATCCCCGCTCCCCTCCGTCGGATCCTCCGAGTGCCTGTGTTCGCGCTGTGTGGGGAGGGCCACTCCTCCTCTCCTCCGGCCGCCGTGACCGCCGCCACGCTGCCGCGCCTGTGTTGTTGCTGGCGTGCTGGGGTCCCGCCGGCTCTCCCGGCTCCGTGGCCCCGCGCCTTGCCCCCGCTCCTCCCCATCTCAACGCCGGAGAACCCCGAGCAGACGTACCAGCAGGCTGGGGTATGTGCTGCGCTTGTGTGCTGGGTACACACCGCCTCTGTGCCTCCGGTCAGCAGAGCCGCTCTAAGAAGCCGCCATCTTCCACGGCGGTCGGCCACGCCCCCCCAGGGTAATACCATTTTTTGATTGAAAAGTTGATTGAAAATGCAAGCTTTCAAAGCAATTCAAGCTTCTTCTGCAGGCATACGAAGACAGTTGAAATGCTTTGAAAGCTTGCATTTTCAATCTATTGAGCTAGCCAATAATTGGTATTACCTCATCCTTGTATTTCCTGCTTACATCGATGGCTAACAAGGTACAACAACTTACTGACACTAATTCTAATGCAGAGGGCATCTCCCTATCACCAACCTGGCAGTCAGCATCCCACAGTTCCTCTGCAATCCTGTTTCTTCTAGAGAAACACATTAACTATCACACTGGACCTGATTTTTGCAACGTTTGTTAACTGAAATGTACTGTGTCCAGTAGCATGCTAGTTTTCTGGCACACCACGATATAAACTTCCAGCATAACTAGCAGCAAACATGCTTAAAAACAACATCTACATAGGCTATGCCAGAGTGCGCCAATATTGCTGAACCATATTGATTACTATTTATTGAATTTGAGTAGCCCAATATATACAACACACAGTTATGGTGAAAAAGTAATCTTTGCACTGATAACCACCTTTCAGCACTGCAGCACCCATACAGTTTCATATTCTTTGAGTTATTGTCTCCAGTGTCCAACAGGAACTGATGCTACCATCAATTAGAATGTTGACAGCAAAGAGGACAGGAAAGAATATCAAACAACTGCTCAGTGTAGAAATTTTTAAAGGAACACTTTTGATTATTTTTTAGTGGCATACAACAATATGTAGCATGCAGAGAAATGTACAAAGCTAAGGCCTATGAGCTTTGTACACATTCATAATTCAAACAAAAAAAAGATATTTAGATACTTACCTCCATCTAAAATAAACACTTATGGGAAAGAAACAGTAAAGCTTAAAATAAGGCTTAGACCAATGCTAGGGAGCAATAACATGCAGGAGAAAAAGTTTTCTGGGCATCAATTTTGGTAGTTTTGGGGACTAGGTAATCATTGCTTCAAATGTAAAATTCACCATGCATGCTGCTTAATCATTCAACATTACTAGCAACAACAAATGTAAAGGTTAATTAGGAAAAGTAATAGTAGTTAGCTTAGGTTCAGTGCAGCAAATCACTTCTAATCACAGTTCGGCTGCAATAAAGGTGGTTAGATTCAGTGTTCGTCCTGCGATACCAAATCTGGCTTTCATGCTTTTCATCATGCCTACAACACAGTTAGTAACCATGTGTTGTGTGGGTAGGCATACATTGGGAGGAGGGAGACAAGATTTGTCACAGAGCAACATGTGAGATGCACACTCCCACAATCTTTTCTGCATAGTGGGTTAGCAGGTGAAGCACAAACTTTGGAGCAACTGCAGTGAAAGAGATGAGGGAGGGGCACAGTTTAAATGAATAAGATTTTAGTATTATTTACATTTTTCTAGCTTTCTTAGTATCTGCCTGACCATAAGCCTTACTAATGCAGTCTTAAAGAAAAAATCCTCCCATCACACTACCCCGCCCTGCTAACCATGATTAGGGAAAATGAAAAAGATTTACTTGGTCCTGGCTAATCTCCTAATCCTAACCACTGTAGCCTCAGCTTCCAGTACTCAGGGATCTTTGACTAATGATCCCCACGGTATTGTAAATGCAGAAGCTGAGGATACACCATCCACTGCTTATTTGTGAGTGAGTAAAAAACGCCAGTAACCAAGCAAGTTCCAAATCAGGGAGTAAGCAGAACATTAATTTGGTTTTGTTTTTTCGTGACAGCTAAATTATTTTCTAATGCTAGGATTAGATTATATCTGGCTTTCCCAGCACTTGAGTTACTAGCTGGTAAACCTGTTAATTCTGACAGGTATCTAGGAGGAAAGTGAAATATCCTGTTTCTATAAAAAGAAAAAAAAAGAAAATACTCATTACTGCGTGTCTTGTATCATTGTACCATTATAGAATTGAAAGGCTTATTATTATTCTGAGCATATAACTTTGAAATAAATAATAACCTCAGATATAGTATTGAGACAAGCGCATGAAAATGTAGTACATCATGAACAAATAGGACACAGACTCATGAAAATATTTATCATGTGTAATAAATTACATGCATCCTTGCCCACATATGTTTGCTGCAGTGATAGCTTTACATGGCAATCTATCGGGCTTTGCATGATATGCATCACTATTAATATGGTTCACTGAAACAGCAATGGAAAGAGTGCTGGCACTCAGCATGTCTCTGGCGATCAAAATAAAGCTTAGGAAATTTGCAGAGGTTTGCACATTTTAAAAGAAGACCAAAAGCTCCATAAATAATAGGATGACTAGGATGATTCAAAAATAGGTTATACGTGTTATTATAGAGGTTAGGTCTACCATATACTGTAAAAAGCGAGTTTTACTGCTCCCATTTTAGGAAATAGCCAGAGAATTGGAGCGCACATCCCGGTGGGGGCGTGCATTTCTATATCTCATGGCAGAGAGGCTAGGTCTACACCTGGAGGCTGTTGATTCTAGCAAGGAGGCTGGACCCTTATTAGCTACCTAGCCAAGTTTAAGATCCCTATGTAGATCTTACTGGCCATGCACAATGGTGGATGCATGCTTGTATGCTGGCTACAATCATGAGTGGCGCTTTTGTGACTACATCTGGGCTTCGTATCAAATTTTCACTAAAATTCTTAAAAAAATTACTGGGGTGAGTAACAGGGAAGCCAGTTCAGGTAAATGATTTAGTTACCTCCTCACTTGCGATCGTTGGCACAGGTGACCCATGCTGCTCTGCAGCCAGATGGAAGACACAGATCCTCTGTCTGCTACTGGACTCTCAATACCTCTCTCTAAATGTGACAGGGAGTGTGCGCTGGGAGACGAGCTGGCAGGTCAGGGGATCTGTGTCCTCTTCCCAGCTGCAGAGCTGGGAGCAGGGGTGGGGGGGTGCTGGAGGATAGCCAGGCAGAGGGTTTGATTCACACGGAAATTCGCCAAATCACAGTTTTCTAAAAATTTGCTCATCTCTCTTTATAGGTATTGAGCTCATACCATTTGAGCTGCCTCCAGTATCTAAGGGGGTTCCTTGTTGCTACGTGCCTTCTATATGCGGATTTAGACAAGGTCACAGGGCGGTTTGTTTACTCATTTATGTTAGGGTTTCTTTTCTTAGGTTTAATACTGCCAATTTATATTTAGCAATAGTGAATATGTATCATAATAATCTTGTCTATATATTTGGGTATGGATATTTAGCTTCACAACTATTGAAGGCTTCTTGTATACTAAACATTTCTAAAATTTATCAATATTTTTAGTAAAATTGTTGTTTGAGTTATATATACATCGCAGCCTTTAGAAAGGGGCCGGGTAGCCCCGAAACGTAGGCAGATTATGCGATCAGGGTTCTCTCTGTTTTGGTAATGCCACTTTGTTCTTATATTATTCATTGACTATGATACACGTCATGATTCAATTATGCTGTGTTATTGACTACATATTCTGATTCAGTGTTATACTTTGCATCTCTGGAATTATGCCCTATGCAGCACTTAGACTCTGACCAGAAACTTGTTATTGCTTTGACTGCATAGATATGCTCTGTTATCCTTAATTTGTGATTACTCAGTTATACTTATGTAACACTCCTCAGGACCGATCTGTTAACCACCTCATTGCCTCCATTGGGTAACTATCTCTATACTTAAGCATTTTTCTAACATGATATGCCATTAGGCTAATCCCCACTTTCTCAATTGAGGTGGTCAACGATCCTGGAGACTGGATTGACTATACAATGTGAATCTTCACTGTATCCTTTTTTGCACTTATGGAATACTGTATTATCTTGTATATATACATTGAAATACATTTTTAATTGCAAATTAATTACTTCGTGTAGTGAGCATTAGTCCAACTTCCTCTTTATTTGGTTTATTGAGGTGTTTGTGGGGGAGCACCTCAGGACTTCTTGCACCCCAAGTTCCACACATAGATACAGTCGATCTATATATGGTATGCCTGACCTAACCATTTGGTTTAATTTGTTTATATATATTAACTTAAATAATCACTATAATTATGTGGACAACATGTGGGGGGGGGTTGGATGGTTCTTTATGTTATCTGACACATTTTGCACAACATAAATGTATATATGTGCAGAATGTAGAATGTGCTCTTCCACTGCCACTGCAATTGTGAGGCTCCAGCAATCCCTAGCCCAGCCATGTTACAGGGTGATTTATCCCCCTTTGCCCCCTCTAACAAATGAAAGAATTAAAGTGATTGACTAAACTTCAAAATAATTTGCCTGGCAGATTACCTGATGCAGTGTCAGTCCCATGCTGTCTGCTTGCTCTGATTACAGAAAGGAAGATGAATTTCCTCTGCCTCCAGTGCCTCCACCCGATCCAGACTACCAATAAAATCCTGGGACTCATATCAGGTTGATACCCCCTTTGTTAGTGGTAGGCTAGCTCACATCAATGTAATGCACACAGTGTGCTGGCATCACTCAGTCCTGCCACTCCCATCATAGAGGATAGCAGATAAAACTTCAATTTATAATTACTCTGGCAATATAGCGTAGTTTCTAATAAGGAAAAAAATTAGAACATTGACATTTGGAATACTTTTGAGTGTGCATGGATGATGACTTTAAGGAGGAGAAGCTGCCCAGGGGGAGGGTAGAGAGGGAAGAGACTTGCTATTGCAATAGAAGTCCATGGATTCGTCTGCCAAAAACAGTGACATAGCTAAATATGACGTCCCTGGTGCAAACATTAAATGGGGTCTGCTATGACTCAGATGCAGTAAACCATTTCCTGTCATTTTATTTAATTGGTTACAACTAGACAACTAAAGATTAAAATGGAAAAGAAAAATCTGGCTTTTTTTAGCAGTTAAGGATGCCATATATGATAAACAAGGTTGAGGACCTACAATGATGCCCCCTCTGGGCCTTATAAGCCCCAGTGCTGTCACTACCCGTGCACCCTCAATATTTACGCCCCTGACCAAGAGCTTATCTGTGGTCAGAAATTAGGCTTTATATTATCCAAATAATGAACTTTCTTCTTTCTTCTTAAAATTCAAATTCAAACTTCAAATTTCTTCTTGAATATGCTTTTGAAAAATGATTACTGTTAACAATTTTAGATGATGCACTTTACATGTATGTAACCAATATTGACAATGTGAAGTTTATGCATTTGAATACATACAGTATCTTTTGAAGTGGACTGATATGGAAAAATACCATTTTGTGAATACTCACCTGTAAAATGGGTATTATAAGTATGTCACACACCCCGCTTCAGATAGTCATTACACTTGGGTTAAACTGACCTGTAGATGGCGATCTTGCAGAGATGTCAATAAAAAAACGAAGGCCCTCCCAGTCCATAAATACCTGGTACCTCCCACTCATTCCCCAGTATTAGAACAGCAGTAAGGAAACAAAGGGACCAGGAAGAGCCAAAATAACCAGTAGCAGTAAAAAGGTTCACTATATAAAGGATCCAGAATACCAAAGGGCGGGGTGAAGCGGAGTGTGTGACATACTTATATTACTTATAATACCCATTTTACAGGTGAGTATTCACAAAATGGTATTATTCTAAGTATGTCACACACCCCGCTTCAGATAGTCATTACACTTGGGACATCCAATAGCAGTGTCCATAAAGGGCGGGGATCCAAAACAAGGCAACAATGCACAACTTACACCACTGCAGCTTGCAGAACTTTGCGGCCAAACACAGCATCCGCTGAAGCCCGCACATCAACCTTGTAAAACTTGGAAAAAATGTGAACAAAAGACCAAGTAGCAGCCTTACAAACTTGCTCAAGAGAGGCCTGATGCTGGAAAGCCCAGGACGCCCCAACTGCATGAGTGGAATGAGCAGTAACGCGAAAAGGGGGAACCTTCCCCTTGGCAGAATAGGCCCCAACAATGGCCTGGCGAATCCATTTACTAATGGAAGACTTGGCGGGAGCCAAACCTTTCCTAGGCCCAGAGGGCACCACAAAAAGGGCGTCAGTCCTACGAAAAGAGGAAGTAGCCACCAAATAGTACTTCACACAGCGAACCACATCCAAAGAATGCAAAACCCTCTCCTTGTCATTGCGGGGATTAGGACATAAGGAGGGTAGAACAATGTCCTGATTAAGATGAAAGGCAGAGACCACCTTAGGAAGGAAATCTGGCTTGAAGCGGAAAACAACCTTGTCCTGATGCCTCTCAAAATAAGGAGCCTTAATGGACAAAGCCGCCAACTCCGATACACGCCGAATGGAAGTGATGGCAACCAAAAACGCAACCTTCTGAGTAAGCGTAGAAAGAGCAATATCCTGCAAAGGTTCAAAAGGAGGACCCTGCAAGGCAGACAGAACCAAATTCAAATCCCAAACTGGGAGCAAAGGCTTCCTAGGAGGCCGCACATGTGTAACCTCCTGGAAAAGGTCTTAACCAGAGGGTGAAGAGCAAAAGACTTTTGAAAGAAAACCGCCAGGGCAGAAACATGCCCTTTCAGCATACTAAGCTGCAAACCTAGGTCCAGACCATGTTGCAGAAATTCCAAAACCCTAGGGATAGAAAACGCCGTGCAAGGCAAGGCCCTGACCTCACACCAATCAATATAAGACCTCCAAATCCTATAGTAGATGGCAGAGGAAGACTTCTTTCTAGCCCTAACCAGAGTCTGAATGACAGCATCAGAGAGACCTTCCTCCTTCAAGATGGAGGTTTCAGCAACCACGCCGTCAAAGCCAGCGTTGGTAAATTGGGGTAGAGCAGTGGACCCTGAGTGAGCAGATCCGGCAAAAGGGGCAGATCTAACTGATCCTTTGCCAACCTTACCACGTCTGCGAACCAAACCTGTCTTGGCCACCTTGGAGCCACCAGGATTGCTGACGCGCCCTCTAGGGCCAGCTTGCGCACCACTTTGCCCACCATGGGAAACGGAGGGAACAGGTATAGAAACCCCAGATCCTTCCAGTTCAGAGACATGGCATCCGCTGCCAGAGCCAGCGGATCCCGCGAGAGAGACACAAATGCCGGAAGCTTGTGATTGTGATGAGAGGCAAAGAGGTCCACCTCCGGATTCCCCCACAGGTGGCAAAGCGACTGAAACACCTTGGGGCTGAGCGACCATTCCCCCCGGCGAGATGACCCCCTGCTCAGGGAGTCCGCCTCCGTGTTTTCCACTCCCGGAATGTACACTGCCGAGATGCATGGGACATTGCTCTCTGCCCAATCCAGGATCAAAGACACTTCCCTGAGGGCACGCCTGCTGCCAGTCCCTCCCTGGTGATTGATGTAGGCGACCGCCGTCCGATTGTCCGACTGAACTTGAACCGGTAGTCCCCGCAACTGATGAGTCAAGTGAGCCAGAACCAACCTGATGGCTCTCAACTCCAGAACATTGATGGGATCGTGAGCCTCCTGAGGCCCCCACAGTCCCTGAAACTGAAGATCCTTCCAAAATCCCCCCCAACCAGACAAGCTGGCATCCGTGGTGACCGTCTCCTAACGAGGGGTCAGAAAGGACCTGCCCCTCGACAGATTGCTTGGTTTAAGCCACCACCGAAGGGAACGCCGCGCCCGGGGGGACATCAGAAAGGACTGATCCAATGACAGCAGGGACCCGTCCCAGGCCACTAAGAGATGGAGCTGGAGCGTCCTTGTGTGAAACTGGGCAAAGGGAACCGCCTCGAACGATGCCACCATCAATCCCACCAGTCGTATCCCCAGCCGGATGGACGGGCGGGGGATAGATAGGAGACGCTGAGTCAATTCCTGAATCAGAAGAACCTTGGCTCGGGGGAGGAACACCCTGGCCTGAGAAGTATCCAGAGACATTCCCAGGAACTCCACCACCCTGGAGGGAGAGAGGCAGGACTTGGGATAGTTGATCACCCAACCGAAACTCTCCAGAGTGGACATCACGGTCCTGGAATCCAGCTGCACCTGACTGAGGGAAGACGCCATGATGAGAAGATCGTCCAGATATGGCACGATGCGGATACCCCTGGCTCTGAGGATGGCCATCACTCCTGCCAACACCTTGGTAAAAACCCTTGGAGCCGAGGAAAGACCAAACGGAAGAGCCACAAACTGAAAATGTCGATTTTCCACGACGAACCTGAGAAATCTCTGGTGTGCCGGAAATATTGGAATATGCAGGTAAGCATCCTTGATGTCTATGGACGACATGAAGTCCCCCTGACGAAGTAAGTGGATGGCTGAGCGCAGAGTTTCCATACGGAACTTCCGGGGACGGACGAACCTGTTGAGCAACTTCAGATCTAGAATGGGACTAACGGATCCGTCCTTCTTGGGCACCGTGAACAAATTGGAATAGAAGCCCAGGCCCTGGTCTGAGGGGGGCACCGGACAGATGACAGCCATGTCCAAGAGACTTGCTACTGCCGCCCGAAGCCCCTGAGCGGCCAGAGGATCTGACGGCACCCGAGACCTGAAGAATCTAGGAGGGGGCCGGAACTCGAACTCCAGCTTGGAACCCGGAAGACACCACTTCCTGAATCCACCTGTCCGAGACCTCTCAGACTCATACCCGGGAGAAGAGTTGCAGCCGTCCCCCCACCCACAAGGGTGAGGGAACCCCCTCATTTCTGAGCCGGCTTGGCAGCGACTTTAGGCTTAGAGCCCCAACTGTGTCCTGGACCGGCCCAACCCCTGCCCCTGGGCCAGGAATCACCTCTGGACAAGGGGAAAGCCGAACCCCTGCCAACTCTAGCCCCACGAAAGGACTGAGTGAAGAAAGCCGCCCCCCGAAAGGGGCGACACTGCTTCTTACACTGGGATAACTTACTTCCCTTCGCCACCGAATCCAATTTCTCTCCAAAGAGCCACAACCCCACAAAGGGAAGGGCCGTAAGCGACTTTTTGGACACAAAATCAGCCGCCCACTGGCGTAACCAAACCGACCGCCGGATAGCCACAAGCAAGGGCGAAGCTCTGCTACACATCACCAATGTGTCGTCCAAGGTGGTCAGCACAAAGGACAAAAATAACTCACATTGCTTAAGGGCGGCAAACTCCTCACTAGCCGGGTCAAACCCGGAAGAGGTCAACAGTCCTCTAACAACCGACCTGGCAGCTACCAATAAAAGCGCCGAAGCACAAACCGGCCGCAAGGCCGACCCAACACTGGCAAAACCATGACAAGCCATCTGGTCAATGCGTTTATCCTCACCATCCTTGAGAGTAGTGCACTCCGGAGAATGCAGGATTGAGGAGCTGGACAACCCCAAAACAGGAGCATCCACCTCGAGGGGGACGACCAGTGCTTCACCGCGTTCGCCGGAAAGGGATATTTTAACCCGGAGGGACACCCAGAAGCCGAGTCGGCCTCTCCCATTCCTTGAGAATGATACCATCAAAATGCTTTTGGTAAGGAAATTCCAAGCGTTGCTTGGTCACCTCAAAGAACTCCCCCCTCAGCGGAGGAGCCGCCTCGGGAGGAGAAATAGCCAGGACCTCAAACATATGAGCCAGGACCCTAGAGGTATCCAAGGAATCCCCCTGGCCCTGCTCGGTATCAGCACCCACAAACTGCTGGTCCTTGGAGCCCTCAGACTCCTCAAACAGCTCCCCTTCCTCAAGCGGGGAACAATCAGACCAATCCAGGGAGTCAAACTCCTCCATATCAAAGACCTGCGTGGCTGTATACAAATGTTTTCGCTTTGCCGTGGCCTTCTTGGCAACAGCACTGGAAAACAATTTTCAAGATTGGCCAATCTGGCACACACCTCAAATTGCGACTCCCTGCCAATGACCACATCACATGGGGTACGTGTCAAGCGAGGGGGAGACGGAGAGGAGACTGGTGGAGCAGAACCAGACGCCTGGGATCTAGACTGCCGCGTAATAGACCTTTGTGCACAGGGTACACAAAGATATACATAATCCCCCAAAAGGGATACCCCACACCCCAAACACAGCCTGGATTGCCCCGAGGGGGGCACAAGCCCAGTATTCGGGGAAGCCTCCATATGGTGATTTTTAATATATATATATATATATATGCACAATGTCCCGAGGGAATTACGCAGTAATGCAACCCGGGATGCCCCTTTAAGTCCCGCGTGGGAGGAATTTACAGACCCCTAAATTTAACCAGGGACCCTAGGACCGGGAGAACCCCCCTTTAATAGGAACAGTGGTCCACCTGGAACACACAAACAAACACAGCAATCAGACCACATAGCAATTGTCCAAAGGGGTTAATAACAGAAGCGTTGCCAAGCAACCCCAAGGAGGGGCATGATCAATAAAGAAAAACTAATGGGGCCACAGGCCACTCACCAACCATCACGCACGCACGCCTGGCAGGGAAGGAAAAGGCGCGTAGGCAGAGGAAGAGGGAGGGCGGGCTGGCGCTCCCGGCCAGAAGCCGGGACCTGAACCGCGGCGCCCGCAGCACGGGGGTGGGCCGTAGGCGTTCGCGCGGGCGCCCGGCCCCGCCCCCCGCCCCCCGCCCGGAGGGGAAGAAGCTCCCCCTGGGCCCCGTAGAACATCCGCCATGACAAACACCTTAGGCCGGCGCCGCGGGACCGTCGGCGCCGCGGGACCGCTGGCGTCGGTCTGAGTACTGCACATGCACATGTAAATTTACAGCACCACACACACACACAATATCAATAAAGTATGAATCTATAAGGGACCAGGCCCCCCTCCCCCCTCTAAGGGTATCCGGGAGAGGGGGAATCCATGCTAGGGCGGAAGGCCAAGGGACAGGGCATCCCAAACCGGGGTCACCAACCCGGTTAGCCGCCTACCCCTTGTTATGGGGTCTCACGGCGGAGCGGAGCTCCTGAGCACCTAGGGTGCCATCTACCATTGCCCGGACCAGCAGCCTAGGCTGGGAGGCAGTAAGATCAATAAAGAATCCGGGCAGGAATAGATCAAATAGAGGGCCGGGAGTCATCCCGGCTATCTGCAAGGAGGAGACATCCATCTTCTGACTTACTCGCCGTCTGCAGAGATGAAAGACTGGGGAATGAGTGGGAGGTACCAGGTATTTATGGACTGGGAGGGCCTTCCTTTTTTTATTGACATCTCTGCAAGATCGCCATCTACAGGTCAGTATAACCCAAGTGTAATGACTGAAGCGGGGTGTGTGACATACTTAGAATATAACCAAATATGAGATTGTGCGATTATTTGTGTAAGCAGCAACATTGGATGCATTACAACATTTGCATTCTTGGGCGTTTGCAAGAGAATGTGGTCGTTTTAAATTTCTCTATTATGAATTATCTACAGCTCCTATAAATTAAGTTTCTGTGATGGAAAACTGTAGGCATGGGCCAAACATCTGTCATCTGGCTTTCATAACCTGTCTGATTGTGATCCATATTTCATGTGCTGAAAGACAGCCTGTCTGTACAGTGTGTCTATTCACCAACCTGTTCTCATTTCAAAGGTGTTGAGCTGAATCTGAACACGAGCACTAAAGAAGATACTGTAATGCCAGATACTCAAGATACAAATGCAAATAATCAAGATAACCAGCCATCAAGCACTTTATCTACCTGCGTACCTTGTGAGAATGGAAACTCTGTTACTAGTGGTAAGTTCCCCCTCGGAAAATGAGCGAGAGTTAAAAAATAAAAACATGAAACAACTGGAAACTTGTTCTTGCTTTCCCACAGAAAATATGTGCACTATTCTCCTGCAGTTAGAATATCATCATTAGAATACTGAATTTGTCCATGTTTTGATTTAGCAAAGTTGCAAATAGAAAATTCCCATACTTTGGACAACGCATGAAATATGTCATTTGTATATTGGCAACCATTGCAAACATAGAAGAGGCTGATGGATTTCTTAAGGCAAAATTATCATTATTGTATATCTGTAGTAATAACTAGACTGGATGTATTTTTCCTGAGGGTGCCTTGCTATTCATTCAACCTACTTTCTCAGTTCATAATTACTTGTTCATGATTGTTTTTTCAGTTAGGTGCTAAAAAAGCTTTGTATGTTGCAGTTGTTATACCACCCACCCCTACAGTGGTATGGCAAAATGCACCCCCTATAGTTATGCCCCTGCACCCCTATATAAGATTCAGGTTCTCCATTTTAATAGAAATTACTTTTTACACCTCTTTTGAACTGGTTCTTCTCTGTGTCTAAAATGCAACCTATTATCAAACAAGTCATCTGTGTCTACATCATAGAAGTTGACTATGTTGGGCCATATCATGGTGTATCTGCAGTTTCTTCACAGGTATATAAGGAATGTAATTAGTATAAATAGTTTACATGTGTTACAGTAGGCATTTAATGGTACCTGACTGTACCTGCTTGGAAGGAAGAGTAAATGTAGCTTTGTCATTGATTGTAACAATATGGATAGATTAAACAGGCTCTACAAACTGTGAGGAGCCTCTCTCATTGTGAACATATTACTAGCCTAAATACGGATATATCACTTGGCTCTAATAAAGGCTAACAAGACAGGGTTAATCAGAAAAGGGCACATGTCGGTTCATTTAAATGCTTTTATATTCACACTATCAGCATGACAATGTCACAGATGATTTTACAGGTACCTCTGAAAAGAAGCTATATGTACATAGTCGAGATAGAGATAGCAGAGTGTTTACACATGTGTACGCAAAGGAAATTTTTCACAATGTAATCAATGGTCACATTTGTCTTTCCAAACTATGCTGGCTATGACTACAGTCCATTTATCTGTGCTGACTTTACTAATAACTTTTGAGGGCATGGAAACTTACTTTACTAATGCGATAAGGCATCTTATCATATTGCCATTCATAGAAATGGACAGATGAATCACTGATGTGGCTGTAGATCAAAGCTTTCCTCTGATGTGTGTACTCTTAATGAGAGTCAGTGTTATTTTGGACTTTGAAAAGTTCAGTGTTTTGCTTGTTTTATTGATTGCATGCAGGAAACATAAACAAGTTATACTTTTCCTTTTAATGTGGCCTTCCAGGAAACATTTTATAATTCCTGCAGCACACTCGCCTGTTACTCGTAACATGTTGGGTCATCTGGAATAATAGTATAGTGTGAGCCAGGGCTGCATTTCCCATTATCATCCTTAGACCTGTGCCTTTGGCAGCCACCTGCAGGGGTGCTGGTGTTACTGCTATATTGATAAAAACACACACTCTGTATGCTAAAGGACTAGCTTAAGTGGAACGAAACTTATCAGCAGCCTGCCTGGAATCTAAAAGATTCCAGGGCCGGCCACTGGCTTTTCCCCGATGCATGCCCATACATGTGAAACCACCCGTACACATCTTTCTCCGGTCCAGTTATTATTATTATTGTTGTTTATTTATATAGCGCCATCATCTTCCATATCGCTGTGGAAAGTAATAATTACAGACAGGGCAGAAACATACAGTACATAGATTATTACAAATGCAGTGCTACAGAGTTTACAATGGATATTCTGAATACAAGATACAATAGGAAAGAGAGCCCTGCCCTTGCGAGCTTACAGTCTAAAGGATGAGGGGTGGAGATGAGGGAGAAGGATCACAAACAGTCAGTATTGAGCTTTGTGGCATGTGACTTGTAGAAAATTGGTTAAGCCAGATTATATGCTTGTCTGAATAGGTGAGCTTTAAGGGCACCTTTGAAGGTTTTGAGAGTTGTGGAGTAACGGATTGGGTGGGGGAGGGCATTCCAGAAGTTTAGAGTTGCAAAAGAGAAGTCCTTGAGGCGGACATGAGAGGAGGTGACCAGGGTGGAGGACAGGAGAAGGTCGGCAGCGGAGTGAAGGCTGCGTCTAGGTTGATATTGTTGGATTAGGGATGAGATGTAAGGAGGGGCCTGGTTGAAGAGAGCTTTGTAGGTGAGAGTTAAAGTTTTAAACAGGATTTGCTGGGGGGCTGGCAGCCAGTGTAGGGATTGGCAGAGAGGCGCAGAGCTGGAGGAGCGAGAGGAGAGATGGATGAGGCGGGCAGCAGAGTTCAGGATAGATTGGAGGGGTGCCAGTCTGTTAGTTGGTAAGCCACAGAGAAGGATGTTGCAGTAATCCAGTCAGGATATGGCCAGGGCGTGCACTAACATTTTAGTGGTATCAGGTGAGAGGAAGGGACAGATGCGTGAGATGTTTATACATTGGAGGTGACAGGAGGTGGCTAGGGAGTGAATATGTGGTTTGAATGAGTCCAGAATGACTCACAGGCACCGAGCTTATCTAATGAGAGCCGTCCACTGACCTGACATAATTCGGCAGGTGGCTCTCATTGTTGTCAACCACCACGTACTTTGCTGCCACCTCACCAATACCTTGAAGGGTGCTCCACAGATCCCCCCCATGACACTGCTGATATTGCTCCCTCAGCCCCTTCCTCATCCATATTTATTTTCCTCTCCATATACTATGCAGGGTGCTCCCCTGAAATCTTATTAATTAACTCATGAGTCAAGAGATTCCATGGTCTCCTTTACTAAGATTTTCCCTTTAAGCTCAAATAAATGGCGTAACTGACACACAAAATGTTAACTCCTACCTTGAACTTTTTTGACTGAATTAAGGTGAATTGTGTTTGTTTATTTATTATATGAAAAAATCACTGTGAAATTTAGCAAAATGATTCTTGGAACAAGGATTGTTGGATGTATAAAGAACAGGGCCAACATGGCCCACTTTAAAACAAAGACAGACCTTGTAACATTTCTATGTTTAGTAGACTCCACGTCTTTAACAAGTGACATTTACAGAGAATTAACAGTACATTTTCACTCTGGTTCCAGGAAACATCAGAACGAGAGCTTAATAAACAAGCAACATGTGTATCATAAAAATACTCAGCAAACAGACTCATTTTTTGTATAATTATTATAATTAACTGTCTTCCGTGTTCTGTCTTCAACTGAGCCCTTAATTAGTTCTGAATAGAGCAGGGAAGGAGCTAATATTTAGGGTTTTTGCCACCACCTCTGCTGCTACTGACAGTCAGAGATACTAAATGTATTTTTATGTGAGAGCATAATAGTACGTTACTTTTGAATAAAACTTTTTGTGTTTTTGCTTGTATGCACTTGCTCTTGAGTAATTGCAAGGTTGACAGCATGGCCTATAGTGGTGACTGTGGTGGGGTTGTCATTGGGTAGAGTGATTCCTGGCTTATACATTTCCAGTGCATTTTGATTATGCCCAATTTTATTTTTCTTCAGAAAATAAGCCAAAACTTTTAGTAGATAAACTAAGTATATTTTAAGGTTTCTACACTGCCCTAGCCTAACCAAATTAATGCTAGCCATCATGAACTCTACCATACTGATATATCAAAGTGTGTTAGGCCTACTACAATCCTCTCAGAAACCATAGGAGAACAACTAGAAGTTGATCAGTAGTAGTTCATACTCGTCAGTAGGCCTGGAAATCGTTCCTTATGGCTCATCTGTGAAGTCTGTGAGTCCTCACTTTTTTACTATCCTCAACTGCTAACATGGTACAACACGTTACTAGGTATTCAGAGACATCCTGGTATACTTCATAGAAACATACATAGAAACATAGAAAAACATAGAAACATAGAAACATAGAAGGTTGACGGCAGAAGGAGACCATACGGTCCATCTAGTCTGCCCTTATGTGTATACTGTATGTACTCTTTATCTTAGGATAGATGTGTGCTTATCCCAGGCATGTTTAAATTCAGTGACTGTTGATTTTTCAACTACCTCTGCTGGAAGTTTGTTCCAAGCATCTACTACTCTTTCTGTAAAATAATATTTTCTAACATTGCTCCTGATCTTCCCCCCGACTAGCTTCAGGTTGTGCCCCCTTGTTCTATCATTAAGTTTCTTCTTAAAAACAAAACCCCCTAACAGGGCTGAAGATCATTTCCAAACGCATACTATAGGCTGGCAAGACAACTCTAGCATTACAATGACATCTAGCTTGGGCCACACATCAGTCATGTAGATCCTGTATACTAAGGAGTTGGTTATGCTATATGAAACTGGCACAGATTCCATTCCATTGCAAACCCTGTCTTCTGATTGCCTACATAAGGTTTTTCTCTTTTTGTCTGGAGCTCTCTATATTTTTGTAAATGCTATTATGGTTATTTAAAGCAGACCTAAAGTAAAATAGGACTTTAGGTCTACTTAATTGCTGACTTGGCATTCCCTGCTGTTTATTGAGGGCAATGAAGGGCATTTAGTACTTATCCTTTCAGGATCCACCAGAACAGAAACTACAGCCCTTCCTTCACTTGGCGATTGGCGGGGTGGGCATATGCACCATAAACATTCATCCAGTGAACACAAATTGCCACTGGTAATCATGTGATCCACATGAGTGGTACTGAGGTAAGAACCAAATTAGTAAATAAACCTGTATGAGCCTTTTAGGTCTCGCTTAGTATTGGAACATTGGGATGTCCCTGGAGGGACACTATCACTCGGAAGAAACCAACAGGCAGCTTTAGTTTAAGTGTAGAGACTTTTAACCCTTTAATTGCCATTCCCGTATATATTCTATGCAGTTGGCCCTCCTACAGTTACCTGCCAAGCATGTACAATCAAGGATCTTGCATTTAAACCGGATTGCAGTGAAAATAAAACAAAAATATCTGCTCACCTTCATCTGGTATCCAGAGAGGGTCATTCCCTGCCACATGCACCGGCTTCTGGCATCTCGCAGGCTACCGCAGGGAGGGGCCTTTAATTGGGAAAGTCAGATGATAACATAATCTAATCCACCCTATAAAAGGCTCCTCCCAGCAGTATCAAGTGAGACAGAAGTCAGCAGAACCAGATACGGGGGCAGAAGTCTTTGATCCCCTCCCCCTGCACCTGGCTCTACCAATCACTTCCAGCTGTTACTGATAGCATAACAGTGATCAGTGTGAGACACAGAGCTCGGCGTTGAATCAGAGGTAAATAAAGAAAAAAAAATACTTTTTTTATTTTTTAAATTACTTTTTCATAGTGTTTTTTTGGTGTGTGTGTTTTAACATTTAATACTTGAGACTCATATACCAGTTCACAGGGCAGGAGGGCTGGTAAGTCACCTGCCAGCAATTGGTTGCCTTGAAATTTACCCCGCCCCTTTGCCTGCCTCCCCAAAGCCCATGATGGCTATGCGAGCTGTTAGCTACCAGGGCCGGGGGCCAGCCCATAACTGATACCCAGTTTGGTTTTGCTGGGAAGGGGATCTAGCAATACATATGTGGTACCATAGAAATCAGGAGAAATAGAACTTTTACACACAATATGATTTTCTTGAAAACTTTATATATATTTTTTTAAATAAAATGTGACATTTTTAAAATATAATTTTTTTTCTACCATTTACTTACAAATATTCTGGATGCACTGACAAGACATTTTATGTTAAAGCCCAAACTCTGATGCAAAAAGCAATATATAATTCCTGGAAATGCCTGCAAAAATCAAAGTTAAACATATGTAGTGCAAAATTATGAAAAATGGTCTTCCAACAGATGGTAACAAATCCAAAGTAATCTGGCACTGAAGGGGTTAAAAGTACCTTTGCAGGTTGGGCATTGTTCTGTTCAGGGGACCTTGTGGGTTTAGATTTAGCTTGTTTTTTCTTGTTTGCAAATTGATATTTTAGGAAAATTGGGTTTATATATTAGGGAAACTCTGTGCGATCAATTCATTCGTTGAGGGTTTGCATCCAGAAAACTGTGCCCATGACAACAAGCCTATTATGCCTAGAAAGCTTGCTGTGTGTACATTTAGAGAATATATAGTTTGTAGGGTGTATTTTAAATGTAAAGGGTTGTTTTTGTTAAAAAAAAAACTGCAAGGAGCACAAAGCAGTTGTATTTTCTTTGAAAATCTCCTAAAGCGCTATTTCAGTTTGGGGTGTGTCCTGGGCAGGAAAGGGTATAGTGCCATTGTAACCAAGAGTAATGGGGCTTTTACACGCTATAGGATTTTCTTGAAATAATTATTTTTTCTAATTAAAAAAGCTACATAATGTATGTTTTATATGTTTTCCACATATTTTGAGAAAATATTGAGAAAGCAATGAAAAAATGATAAACAAGACATTTCATGTTACAGCTCAAAGGCTGGTGGCTAAAGGGTTAATCATAGGGCTGCTTCAATATAATGAAACAAAGCCACACAGTTTATCTATCAGTAATATCAGGAGACCAGTGCTGTACTGTGTTTTAATGTATATTGTATTTGTCATTGTTTGTGTGTGTACGTCCCTTAGGTCTGTCAGAAGAAGACATGAACTGTAAATTCCGAAGCGGCACAACAAACACTTTAGCACCAAGGAGCAAGGAACATTATAGTAGCCAGGTAGTACATGTCCATGTATTTGAGAGTATATAAGAAAAAAAAAATTTGTTGTTAGAAACAGCGTTCATAATACAACATATTTAAAATGGTATGGTAAGCAAGCAGGCTTTCATAATACAAACCATGATGTTTCTATGCCATCAGTAAAGCCCATTTGTTTATGTAAGGTGCAAGGAAAGACTGGAGCAAAACTGGAGTGTCAAATAGAAATGACCCCTTTAAAGGAAAACAAGGGACCGGTTGCTGCAATATACTATATTATTGTAGCAGCCTAGGTACAATGACATGAGTAGCGAGAGTAAAAAAACTAGCACAGGGGATGAAAACTAATGTTGCTTTGCTACACAAAGCAACAAGAAGAACAAGATTAACACTGGTACAATGCAAAAAGCCACCCAGCTCCCTGCTGTGTTACATTGTGAGCAGCCAGGCGCATGGCTGTTGTTAAAATGTAACAATGGTTGCACCATGCTTTATTACATAGCTCCCTGCTGTTACAATCTGAAGGTTGAGACATTACACTTCACAGGATTGTACACCCTGGCAATAATAAGGCAGCAAGCAGTTTAACTGATGCCCGCCCCATGTGCCTCTGCTACATTTCCTGCAGTGCCGGGTAAAAGCCATTGCAGGGCTCCAATGTTTGACCCTTCTTTCAATGTCATTTCTCCAGGACCACACAAAAAATTGGTTTAACAGCTACTCTGTCCCTTGGTGCTCTCAGCATGAGTGAACATGACAAGTCAGAGTGCTCCCACAGCACTCTCAGAGATTTTGAGATGATTTGAAATGGCTCTTCCCAAGGGGGATAAGAGTGGGAGAAAGATAGTGTTTGTCTGGACAGGGAAGCAGACCAAAATTGAAGCACCCCTGGGATCTTCCTTACTCCAGGGCCGGGTAAAAGTCCTTTCCAGGGGCATCCTTATTTCTACCACTCTAAAATTATGGTATATGTGCACAGAAAATAGACAAGCTAGCTGGGCAGCACTAGCCTAGTATGCAGTAGATTATTACCCAAAAATACACGTGTGCCTGCTCAACCCGGAATCACACTATAATACTACAACACACAAAAGAAGGGGGGCCCCACCCTCCCCCAAATAAGGAGCCGGGTCACTAATGAGTGGCACTACTCATAAATATGAAAAAATATAAAAAAATTTATTCTCATCAAAATTTACATAGAGCATAACACATCAGACAAAACATATACACACTAAGACATGACAATACAATCTAAAAAGCACCAGAGGGCACTGGGGGTCTGCCAACAACAAAAAACATATTAAAACCACCCTGACACCATGCCTAAATCATAAACCTGACCTAAATCCATTGTGTGCAAATAAGCAAAAACATTGTGCAAAAGTGCTGAGTGTAAACAATTCTATACAAACTAAATCAATCTCAAAAAACAGGAGGACAAGCCGGGGTGTGCAAAGAAAATGAACAAATATCAAGGGATACAGCAAAGTATAAAGTGTAATAATCACTGTGCATTAAAGACAGACCAACCAGGGTACCCCTGTGCGGATAACGTATATGTGCATAGAAAAACTCTAGCTTAGTTGGGTTAAAGGGAGATTATTTTTCAAAAATGCTTTATAGTTATAATAGTTAATGGTTGTAATTTGTAACAATATTTCCCAAATATAGCAGTTTTCTCAACATGCAATTCGGGGTTTTGGTTATTTTAGTTGCTTTCCAGAGACCCAAAAGCACATCCTGATTTTAAATTATAAAGGGTAATTCCACTTTCGATGGCATTTTTTAAAGTTTTCCATAGCAAAAATGTGCTCCATGTAATCCATTGTTTTTTACACAAAGCCATGAAAACCACTCCCACTGTAGCAAAACAGAGCCTCAGGAATATGAGAAATGTAGAAACAACATGCTGGTATGGTAGGTATGAGGGCCAGTCCTAACACAAATGATTATTTTATATCCCAAAAGGGGGAAACAATAAGGCCGAACACCAAAAACATGACAAAAAGGGAGTTTTCCTTTAATGGAATTGGAATTTGGGTGATACACATCATGATATTGCAAAGTATTCGGCAGAACTGCAAAAGAACAGAATAGAGGCAGATTCAGCCCTTCAACACATATGACCACATGTGTTGTCTAGGCAGCATTTAAAGGAGCGCTATCACAAAATTATGTAATATTAAAAACCCATATAAACACGTGGACTAATGAGAGAAGGGGTCACTTATACACCCAAACTGAATAAAACTCCCATTTAGCTTGTGGTTTATTCTCTCATGGTAGGAATAAAATCCAGGGATGACAGGTCTAGTCTCTCAGATGTCCTCTTCTTTCCATTGAAAGAGTTAAAAACAAGACTGGTTGGATATATCTTGATGCTGGATGTGTAAGTGACCCCTCCCATCGCCATCCAGCATATTTATATGGGGTTTTATCATTTTGTGATAGTGCTCCTTTAATACGTTTTTAAGTAAGCAAGAAGGAAACTAAGAAAATGGCTGACCTCATGTTCACAGTCAGTGTTTGAGTTGTAAATTCTGTGCCAATCTGGCCCCCATGGGCCACCACCTGGTGGAGCCTAAGTCCAGATTTACCTGTTCCCCTGTTGATTAGTCTGAACTTGGCTACACTGGAGGCTGAATTTCAGAGCAGACTGTCCATGGTCAGCTTGTCTGCAGTGTTAGCCACTCAAGTCGAAACTATTTCAATTGGTATCATTGAGGAATAGCTGTGTTACTGAGAATGTTATTTCAGGCACTGGAGTCTGGCATCTATGGTGCCAGGTACCAAAAAAGATTGTATATAACTAATTATTTACACTTTATAAACATAAAGGCAAAAAGGTGCCTGTGTTTAGTATGTTCGGAGCTGAAAAGATATTTTAGAACTGTTCCTCTTTACTAAGTAAGGTGAAGTTCTGAATAATAGTTATTAGTGAACTCCTAGCCAACTGGATTTATTGCTTCTCTTCTAATACCATGACCACGACAAATCAGGTATTGGCTTTTTATTTTTTTACTTACATTTTACTGAAACATGATTACATGAAATGGATAAAAACAACAGCTTTGCTGAGTAAATAAATTGTCCACAGTATGTCTGAGCTGCCAAAATAGTCAATAAAACATTCATTATATTTACAGTACTGGTGGGAACCTGAAAGACGGCCATATATCTTCAGACAGCTTCTTTAGAGCATTTAGAGTCATTCTCCAATGTTTATTTTATACCATCCTAATTAATATAACAGAATGGGATCAAATTATGGTATCTTAGCATGACTGGGAACATATGGTTTGTGCAATCTAGAGGCTTGAAAAACAGACAAAAGCTTCTGTCCATCTCCTTTAAGAGTATTTTTCAATTTTCTAAAGATAATATAATTTGTGATTTTTATAGCACTGTTCTTTATTTATATATTTGTTATGTTCATTGGTTTATATGCTATGCTATACAGTAAGTTATTACTTATTCAGATGAAAAGGAAGAAGGAAATGTAATATTGCTATTGATATTTTACAGAACTAATGATGTTTTAATAATTTATTTGAAAAACTACATTTCCTGTTTTTCTTTAGATTAATGGGTCTTCCAAAAACAATGTATAAGAAGCATCACTCTGGGTCCTATGGCATCAAATATTCTGGTTGAGAAAGTAAATAATGCATTCATTACATTACATTTGAATGCGTTAAAACACTTGGCAAACGTCATTTTTTCCCTAGTTGCAATCAGTCTTAAGTTAGCCACAGTTGTCACACTTGTTTCTATTTTTCTGAAAGGAGTAGTTAAAAAAATTAGATCATTATATGATTAGATTGTTTATTTTTTTTACCCAGAAATAAAAAGTGATTGAAAATGTAGTTTTTGAAGCTGATTATTGTGTTGGTGGGTTCAGATTGGTTTCCAAAACTTTTTGAATGTTAGCATTCTAGATTACCAGTAGCACAACAAGACACTGGATAATGACCCCTGAGAGTATCCAGTCCTGAGATATTGGGTTGCAACCTCCAGATTTTGACCTGAGAAAATAATGTGAGGGAGTGTGTGAAAAGCTTTGATATATGTATATTAAATGCACCAATAAATAAGATAACCTGCCTATTATTCAGTATAGTATAAAGCAGATAACGTAGCATACTTTAAAGCTTTTCAGAGAATACATGTGCAGAATGCAGTGACTTTGCCACGGTATGTGACCAGTAGTAATGACCTAGACCTACGATACCAGCAGAGCTGCTACAACCCCCACCCCCCAGACATTCCGATATCTATTGTTCATCCACTTTAAATAGAATTGCCTGAAATATGGGGGGGGGGGGACTTACTGTTAATTCCTGTTGCCTACATAATCCAAGGTGGACAATTAGCACCAGATGAATTTGGGTCATTGTTAAAAATGGTTGGTTTCAGTACCAAGAGATCTGATATACAAATTCCCCTTGCAAAATTGGCCTGGCCTGTCACCAACTGAAATATTAATTCTCAGGGCTCATTGAGGGGCCATGCAAGTTTTAGACCAAACTTTTAAACTTATCCTATCCTTATCTTACATGTTACCAATGTTATCCTAACCCTTACCAAAACCCCCTAAACCCCCCATGCCTCCCACCATTCCCCACCACCTTGGGTGATGCTACTGGCGGCTAGTTTAAAATAGGCGGCTAGTTTAAAAAAAAAAGAAGTTTTATTCTGGATTCCCAGGGGGCAAATCAAGCTGCTCAAGTGGGTTTTGACTTCAATATAACACCTAAATGTAGCCCTCAATTTTAATCTTATCCTAGCAATTGCATCTCCCCATAAAATCTACCTGCCCTGACTAACATACTCCAGCAGGTCTTATTAACAGACCTTATTATGTACAAAACATTGCACATTTTTGGTGTGTAGAGGCCAGGGCCAGGCTTCCCCTCAAAGGTATAGTTCCAATTAGTATTGCAATTACCTTGCAATTATCATTGATCTTAACTTGGTTACCCTAATTGTTTATCCTTTGCTTTCCAATAAAATAATTTACCTGCTGAAATCTATTGCTGCGTAATAATGCTTTACTGTGTGATTGCTTGTATGAACACGAGAGGGCTAAGACATATGTATTAATCAATTATACTGTATATATATTACATAATAATGATGGTTTGCATGCAACACTGTAGAATACTCACATCATTAGATTTTAGTTTTTTACTAAGCAGTCAATCTCTTAATTCTTAGTTAAACTGGATGCTTCTTCTTTAGGTCATTCACCATTTAAGGCTGTCGGAGAATGAAAGCGCCGCATTACAAGAGCTAATGGATTGGAGGCGAAAGCTTTGTGAAGAGTCGGAGGATTGGCAGAAAGACTTGACAAAGAGTGAACAGGATAACGCCACTTCTTCTCAGTCCTCCTAAATGGAAAAAGGAACTGTAGTAATGATGCAGCCGCCAGCCCGCATGATGAGGAAGCTCTTTAGCTACCAGGACTTCATCTATGAAAATCCCTACACAGACTGTTCACTTTCTATAAAAATAAACAATGTTTTTACATCAGTATTACAACCTTTACAAATGGAAAGCATGAATTTGTTCAATGCCTCAGTGTTAATGTGTGTGATACATACCGATATATGTGTGTGTGTATATATATATATATATATATATATATATATATATATATATTTAATGTGCATTGTGTTTCAGATATAACTTAAATTAAAACATGTAAAATGTCAGTACACGGAGTCATTTTCAGAAGCTAGGGTACATGTCTCTACAGGATGTTTTATATAATGGGCAATTCTATTTCTATTCGATACTGAAAACAATTGTACAGATATCATGTGAGTGCACTGTGTGTTTGAGCTGTAGGACAGCAAAAAACAAGAGCTACAAATAGGAAAACTATGCACTCACAGGGCTTAACACAAGCCATTTTTTATAATTGCAATTCCACTTTTACTCACAAAAAGTTAGAATCACATGGGGTTTTGGATTCATAACTGCTTTTGTTTTAGAGATATATGGATTATCTGTTTGTCTTTCAAACTGAACAATATCGCCTCAATACTACCCTGCAGGGCATCTATTTATGTCTATGAAGTCTCTCCTTGTACAACCATTGAATGACATCCATAAACTCTTGCACCATGCTTTCATTAAAAAGGGAAACAAATGAGCCACAAGACATATGTGTCAGAAAGTGGCCAGGGAGCCAGGGCCCAATACAATAAATACAAGTAAATAAAGAACAGTTGGGTGATAAAAGTGATCACAGTTATATCCAGAACTATTTACAGCAGTAATTGGTCCGAGTTCATTCCTGAAGTCGCCTGTATAGCCTGTTCTTGGCTTTGCCTATGAGGGTAATTAACTATTGCACATTTAGTTTCTCTAATCTTATTCGATGGGTTTAAAAGAAAAGTTCTGCGTGTAAAAGAGTCATGTTTGTTGTTTTTTTTTTGTCCGCAACAACCGATACCTCTCTGATCTGGGGAGGTTTGTACAAATGCATCTTTTTTTAAATCAGTTGTAGTGCAAAAATAAAAACAGCTAAGCATTTACTTGATCTCCTGCAGGATTAATCCTGTCCTGCCAGCTGCATATCCATAGGGGCTGCTCTCTGGGTGGATTCTAGTCATTAGGAGGTTCCCTCATTGATTGACATAAGGGGGAAAACCACATGATCAGCAGCCACAGATATGCTATTGAGGTGAACTCCTTCTTTAAAGGGCATCCTGTTTTGGGATGACACACAGAGTGAAAGCCTTGCTGTTTACTCATCTCTTTCTGTTGACAATGAGATTTTGTAAAGAACAGAATGCTTTGATTTCTTTGCCACCGTTTCCCTGCTCCCTCTGCTTTGCATGCCTCTGCTACCAGCCCAGAGAGCAGCGATGATGTTGCAGAGCAGAGTTGTTCCTGTAGGAGCCTGGGGAGTATTCAACAAAACCAGGAGTTTTCACACTATGAGGCATTCTAAATCAGGATGACTCTAAGGGAAGGATTTTACCCAGACCACCCTAATTAGCAAGGTTTTGATCTTCTTTTAAGAGGTGCTTAAAGGAGCTCTATCGTGAATTTAGTCTCTAAACAAAATATTAAATCATACTGCTATAGCTCAGCGTTGTAGATGGAGGGAAGTGGAGAGGAGGATTGGGTGGTGCCGTGGCAGCAGCTGGAGGTAGATGGGACATATCTTTATTTTTATTAATTCTACTACAAAATGTCATGATAGTGCTCCTTTCACCTTCACATTCCCCCAAATCAAAAAGCTTTACAGTTCAGCACAAGAATTCGTAACATAGTAACTTGGCATGAAACTTTTCAGCAAAATGTCTTTCGTGTGAATATTCATGAATATGACTGCAATGTTTTTAAATGCCTATTTGTATTGGTATATGGAAAAACTTAAGCCGCTGCACACATGCCTGTGAATAAATATGTAAAATTTTGAGCAGAACATTCATTTTTCCATTGATACATTTTATATTCAGCACTGAAGTTGCTGTACTGTATGGTGGTCTCTTAAAAGCACAGTATATCTTACTAAGGCACCCACCTCACAGTTATCTAATAAACCCTCAATCTAATTAATGAATAATATATAATGAACAAGTAAAGTAATATATGTTATAACTTGGTGTAAATATTATCTGTATAAATGTTTTTCAGTGATGATATTATTTTCAGTGATATTTCATGAATGTCATCACAATAGAATAATGTATAGATCTCTGTGTATTTAAAAATTCTAGATTGTAATGACTAGATTAAATGTTACAGAGGAGTTCCAGGAGTATTACAATTCTCAAGAAAAAAGGGTTAAGTATTTTGTAATCCATATTGATGGGTTTGTCAGAAAATGCAAATAAATTATTGTAATTATCAGTCACTATTCATGTTTGCTGCCAGATTTTATACCAATTCAGAAATGGTGCTGCTGCTGTTCTTCCTTGAAGATACACATAATAAATGCTGGTATTCCATATCCTTGCTTTTATTGTCTGCTGTGTTTCTAAGTAATACGTTTTGTTTTTTTCTCCTTCTCATGTCTGATGTGGGGGTGGCTGCTTATTACAGTGGTATTGCAAAGTGCTTTTCTAGATCCTAGCGCCTCACTTTTCTCTAGCTACTCAAGCATTCAAATATGAAGTGGCTACTTCTCACGTGTGGTCTGGATAAGCAGCTACTTCCTATGTGTATGTCCAGTCTGTATATATAACTACTACGTATGTGTGTCCTGCATTCTAGGCCTTCCCCCAGCTTGATTCAACCTGATCCTCAAAATACTTGTGTGACCAGAATGAAGGAGGTCATTGAAACAGTAGGTATCTAGTGATGAGCTAGACAGTGCACAGGGAGGCTTTGTTTTATTTATTTATTTTTTTTTCTAATTTAAGCATCACTGGATGGGAGTGGCATGGGGGAAAACCCACAAAATCATGGCCTACTCCCCCAAACTATCCTGATACGCCAAGCATGGGAGCTGTCAATCTAGGCCCCCTGGCCCTAGAATTTTCCAGACCTGTGCCTTTAGCACAACTCTGTTGCTCTTCTATGTGAACAGTGAACAGAGGAAAGGGACACGGAGACAGTGAGTGCGGTGAGGGCATAGGAGGCTGGTAAACTAGCAAAGCCAGGGGCTTACCATTTGGCCTCTGAGCCCTGGATTTACCAGCCCCTATGCCTGGTGTACCAGGCCAGTACATGGGAAGGGAGGAAAACATCTTTTTTTTATATTAATCAAAAAATCTCAAAGATGATTTGACCCAGATCTTGACACTTCCCAGGTTGGGGTGAACGGGAACGAAACGGCAAGATCTGGATCTGAAGCTCATCTCTATAGGTAACCAGTCAAATAGGATCACCTTTATTTTAGAGAGTACCATTTTACAGCCAACTTTGTTTCCCCTACCAATTTTGGAATTAAAAGCCAAACTATGCCTTGCATATGAAAAAACAGTACAGTGCACTTTGGTAAAAAAGAAAAAGAACTGCAGTTGACATCTGATCACAGTTTGGCAGAGCTCGATTTGGAAAAAAACCCATCCCAAGTTTCCCCTTACAGTTCAATAATAACCATGATAATCATGAGGGCGGAAGTCTAGGCAATGCTGCAACAGAGAGTTGCATGTATCCAAGAGCCTAGATTAGCAGGATTTTCAGAAAAAAACAAAGCAAGGGACACAAAGCATATTCCAGTTTAAAATGTTTGAAAGTTTTTTTAATAGTAGAACTAAGGAATATATAGCTTAAAGATAGCCTAGTCCACTTCCCTTATCTAGGAACAAAATACCCTCTCCATTTCAATGTTCCCTTGGCTAATGCATTCTTGACAGTAAATACCTAATAAATTATGTCATAGTGCAACCTGGCAACACGTCTAAGGACAGTATTTTGAAATCCTGATGCTATAGGTTGTTTTATCTAGGACGAAAGGATATTGTAAAAAGGGGAGATTGGGTTAGTTCCACGTGCGGGCCCCAACTTCCCCAATTTAGTTTGCAGTGACCCAATCCTCTTCATACACTACTAGACCTGGGCTGGTATGAACTCACAGTCTAAGGACAACAATGAACTACTATTTTGTTGGGCATAGGCCAGCCACAACAGATATGTATACTAGGTGGTGGACTCCCAGTATAGCCCACCAAGGCCCCCCAATTATCTATACAGATCAGCCGCTCTACAGAATATATTCAAAAAAATTAATAATATTTATTACTATAGGCCAAAAAGACATACATTTTAAAAAACAATTAAAACAATATACATGAGATGGGGGATATAATGGACTAATAGCAGTGAATAAAAATGCTAAAGAAATTCATGGAATATTAAGATAATTAATATTTATACATTTTTGCACGAGTCTACTGATTCTGCCCGGGAGTCTCCCCTTCTAAAAGTGCCACAACAGATGCTAATAGACCTCTGAGTTCAACTCCTCCTCCACATAAATGGCTCTCAAAATAATTGTTTGTATAAAAACATAACCAATTTATTTAGATTTGCATTTAAAATAGAAGTTTAAGAAAGAACGACTTACTGTTACAGCACCTGAATTGCTGTTTTCAGGTCTGTCACATAGATTAATAACAGAATGGTTATTTTTATCACCAAATACACTATACATCCATTCTAATAGTATCTCCAAATTAGTCATTTTATTTTATTTTTTTTATTTTTTTTTACTGTTATATTATATCATGGTTGATCTTTTGTATTGTTTAATGACTGGTTATCAGCAATTTGTGTGTTAAGCGTGGGGCCGGGGCTATTCCACATAGTTCCGGACTATATATTTGCTTAGATCAGGGTTGGTGCCCATGTACTGGGGTTATACTGCCCCTCCCCAGTTGCAAAGGGGGTCTCACCTACTACCAATGGGGTTTCTATCCCCTGTTCTTTGAAGTGCACTGTTGCATATGGAGATGAGGATACTAATTACACTCAGCAGAGAAGGAGACTGACGCTTGGTCTCCGAGGGTGGAGGGGAGTTGGAGAGGGAGGCGGCGACCAGGATCGCTACATGGGCAGGCGCTGGGTACTTCAATTAGACCCGACGCATCAGCCATGTCACTTCCAGGGTCTTCCGGAATCCGGCCCTGGTACGGAGCGTCACAGGGGGGCACCGCACATGCTATACGTGCGTGGCCCGCCCATGTTACCATCCGGCTCCGGTGTCGGCTTCCCTCCCTCCCCCCCTTCCCCTCCCCTTCTCTAGCAGGGCGTCCTCATCTCCTAGCAACGGATGACGCACTTCCGGTTTCGCGACGGCGCGGGATGTGCCCGACCTCCCGGAAACAACGTCATCACTGGGGTTGTGGAGCGCATACGAAAGCACTCACTGAGGCCCCGCACATTTGCAGGGCGGTGAACGACCAGCTGGGCATATCTACTGAGGACGTACCATTTCAATACAATGAAAAAGTAAGTTTGTTTCCCGTTTTTTATTATTTGAATGCCGGATCTATTTGGGAGCCCCCCCTGGCCCATAACTAATATGAGACATTGTATTGTTCGTTATATCACACAGATATGTTGCTTCAAGCTTCCAGCACTCGGAGCTGAACTATGTGTCCAGCACTTGGAGCTGCAGTATTATTTACATATGTATAACTTCCTAAAGGTATTTTTATAAAGTCTGAGATAAACGTTGAGACAAAAAGTTTGAATGTTGTCAGCCATATACTAATGCATTTTCATGTATCTGTTGTTTGTGTTGTTTTTTTTTTGGTTTGTTTCTGGCTACCCCAGACGTGCTGTTAACCTGATCATGAAACTCAAATAACCAGACTGCAATATTGGGTGATTTATAGCTATGAAGATGCCCATAAAAGGGCGAAACTAGTTGCTTTCACCGAGTGCCAAGTGCAATGAGGAAAAAATGCTGATGTCATGACAGTTGTCCTATGCACAGTTTCATAACTAATTTGGAGATACCATTCTGTTTTATCTAGTTATTAATAGTTCCTGTCCTCTATATGATGGAGGGGAAAGTGGAAGGTGTTTAGCTGTGTAAATTTTAAACTAATCCTTGGCATTGACACCAGGTATTGCCAGGTGAGCGTCTGTATAGCAGCACTTAGAATGACCGCTAGTAGATGCTGTAAGCGGGTATCGGGCGCTGTAACAGCGTCTCAGCCGCTGTATTAACCCGGCCGGCATTGATAAATGTGATGTGTGTTGGACACTGTGACAACAGTATAGCGCTGCAGCGAGTGTAAGGTAGCGCCAGCTCAGTGCGTCCAGCATTTGGCGCTCCACGCGTATTTAACAAAACACTAGTCACACAGAGCGTTGACGCTCTAAAGCTGGGCGCTGTAGCACAGGGCACCAGACGCTGCGTGATTAAAGTCTATTTTAGAACACATATACACCAGTAACAAAGTGAAAACACATGGAATTACATTGTTTTAACACTGTGACAATAACACTTTAGTGCCAGACCTGTAAATGCAATTCTGCATAAAAATATAAAAAGTCAAAAAAGTTTCTAAAAGTGTTTGTTTGCAGCCAGGAGAGGTCACACAATGATTTGAGCAAAAAAAAAAAAAATTAATTTCCAAACATGCTATTTATACACAATTAATGAAAGTCCATTGAAATGTATGGGAGATTGCTACAGAGCGACAGGTTCTACATGGTGCTCTGGAACCTAGAGCGCCGGTGCTATACGCTGAGCCGCCTGGATTAATACATGTGACGCTATATGATGCTGTTAAAGGCGCTCACCAGATTTGCTTTCTTAAATGTGGTTTTGAGCACAGCGCCCGGCGTTCACCAGACGCTGCCTGCTGCTACTATGCACTATCTGCCGATATCCCTTTTTAAATAACCCCCTGAGTACAGCAGCTGCAAAAGTCACCATGATGATTTGCACGGCTCCGCCTACTGCAAGGAGGGTTGGGCGCTGTGTAAATACTTTCTGTTCTAAGAAGACGCCTCTTTCTTTTCTAAAATATGTTCTGACCAGCACTGGTAGCTGAAGAATATATACTTTACTTTTGCAGCTGCTGTTTTCTTGGCAAGATAAACGTGTATTTTAGCAGTTCAAATAAGTACAAACTTTGAAACACACAGGATAAAAAATGAATAAAATCCTGACTCGTGTTTTGCAACATTTTGTAGATTAGCTTTCATCGATAAAAAATGTAGCAGCCAAGGAGATAAACAGGGATATCTAGGGTTTGTTTTGACAGCTAAAATTTTATTTTATAGTCACTTTAGTTGCTCAGTTATAAGGTCTAATGAGAAAAGGTGTGCTGCATAAAAATGTCTAAAAATACTGTATATCTCTGCAGTATTCAGAAACAGGCACATTCCATTTTAAAGAAGTCAACTAATTTTGGCATACAATATAAATGAAACAGACTCATTCAATCTCCAGCTTTTTTAACTGTTGATGTTTATCCTTTAATAAGGCAGCTGGTTTCTTTTTTTTACAAATAACTTATTACTAAAATGTTGAATGTTGAATTAAAATAATTTGGGTTAACAACAACACACATTTTGCACAAAATGAATTCTTCCCCTTTGTGTAAGCGAACGCGGCAATCGACATTGGTCATTTAACTGTCTTGAGCATAGCAGAGCTATGACTTCTAAAGCTGCAACATGATATGCCCTTCCAAGCTCAGACATGAACCAGAAATCGTACAATAGCAAAGAAAGCAGCTTCACTTAGAATACATAAGGTATTTAGGGAATGATTTACAATGTGCCCTACTTTGCACAACTTTTGCCTTCACTGCTTTGTCCATGCATCCGGGCAGAGGGGAAAACTGAGACAAATTGAGCTAAACTTACAGGAGTGAGCACCAGTGAACACAGACTCATGCCATGTATATAGATTTTGCTGTGTTTTCACCACAATTTGCTGGCGAAAGTCACTGCTATTTACATTGAAAAGTGGTTTGAAGAATGCCGACAATATGCTGCTGAACTGCTGTGGTAGATTATTAGAGAATAGAAAAAAACATGAAATCTATAGAAAAAAGCATGAAATCTATAGAAAAAATGTGGGGTGGGGTATCTTTGAGTTGTCTGGGTTGGTTGAAAAAAAATTGAAAATAAGTCATGTAAAAACATTATCATTATTTGTTTTTTCCTACTGGGTAACTTTCTGATGTTGCGCGAAAAAGAAGTCAAAGCTGCTAAAAAGAACTAAAGACAAAATCTCTCTAAAAATAACATTGATATCTATGGGATTCACTATTAAAAGCTGGCAAATGGAAAAGGTGTTTGCCACCATTCACTGTGTAAAAGGACTTCGATGTAAATCCAACATACACCAAAACTGTGGCGGTGTGAGTTGTAAATGTGTAAAGGAGCCAATGGTTGGCGATTAGCCAGGGAATGGCCGGCGAGTCATTTTGTAAATGACCCCCTTTGTCTTAAAGAGTTTAAGGCTGTATGAGTTCCATGCCCCGGGGCATCCCGAACTGGGATACCCAGCAGTGTGAAACCTCCCAGATCACCAGATCCACTCACCAGTTCTCAGATCTGCACCTATTTTCAGATGTTTTTAGATGTTGTTCTTTTAATTGTTACTAACCCATTGATTTTCCTTCCTTATTTAGTGTTATTTTAGTGTTATTTTAGTTTTGGGTTGAGTCAGGGTTTGCGGCCAGTGCTTCGAAATCCAAGGCATTAAACATCTCTTTATTGGCAGACATACAATCAATCATTGAGACTTCTTTTCAAGATAATTGATATGCTTCTAAGATTAAGTATTTAGGCAGTTTCATCATGGCTGACTATGGTAGCTTGTTACACAAATCCTTAGATCTATTAGAAACATGTTAGAATCTTAGAGCAGATACCACATTTGCTGGGTGGGACACATTGCAGCAGTCAAAATAACAGTTCTGCCTAAGCTCTTGTATTTATTTAGAACCCCCCCCCCCAATACCAGTACCTTTTTCTATTCTACAATTTCTACAGTCCTGTCTTTCATTTGGATTGGAAAACATCAGAGAATTACTAAATCCTTAATGTACCATTCCCATACAAGGGGAGGCTTAGGGGTCCCTGACTTTTCACAATATTATATCGCCTCACAGCTGGCACAGTTACTTCAGTATCATGTAATCACTTAACCACCACTATGGGTCAGTATAGAGGAGGCAGGTCATGATCTGTTAGAAGTTGATGAAAACACATGGAATTACATTGTTATTACATTGTAACATGAACAATTCTGCATAAAAATGACTTTAAATAGGCCATGAAAGGTCACACAATTATAATTTAAAAAATAAATAAATAAATAAAACCCTGTTTAAAGTGAAGAAATTTCCATTGAAATGTATGGGAGAGCTGCAGGTAGCGACAGGTAATACGTGGCGCTCTTCAAGCCTGAACGCGGCACTGTACGCTGAGCCTTGGGTAATAATGAATTGTACGCTACATGGCGTTGTTCCAGTCACTCACCATAATCAGCATCATAAATGTGGAATTGCGTGCCCGGCGCTCACTTGCCGCTACCTGCTGCTACCTGTTGCTTATAAGGCCCAACCTGTCTATCCCTTCATGAATAAAGCCCTAAGACATCTCTGAGGTTGTGGGATTCTGTTAAATTCTCATCTAATTTGGTATCCCCCTCATGTTTCTTTAACGAAATAGCTTCATAACTTGATGTGTTATACTGGGTGTTATTTCCCAACTTCATTCAGAAGCTGGAATTACCCACTTTATCATCTGTTGGATGCTGATGGCGTACTTCCCTTCCAGACATTCGATTCCAAAAAGCAGATTCCTATCTCTGAGTTTTTTCATTACATCCAGCTTAATGTTGTGAAGAACTGCACTAAGAATACAGCTACGTTAGATCATCCATTATTGCAGGGCTATTGAGAATAATAACTGAAGGTTCTTCATAGGTGATGTATGGTCCCTACTAAACTGCCAAGATTCGTTCCAAGTTACCCATCAAGGATGCAATACAGACGGTTTATTGCATCACATTTGGTGGGATTGTCTGAAGGTTCGTTCCCTGTGTGGTCTTACCAATTTATTTATTCCACTTTGGGGTGGACATTTAGGAAGAGTCATTTGAAAGCTCTTCTCAATAGGAAGCTGCTACTACATATAAAAGGCCAATTTCATAGAATGATGTTTATGTACTACTGTCAAACAGACTATGGCCAAAGCTTGGAGGTCACCAACCTTGCTATTCAAGGAGGTTAAAGATAGAGAAAATAACGATCTTGTCTGAGTCCCTCGCTTCACTAAGGTCTGGGAGTCATGGTATGACCTACCCAGTGTGGGTTAGCGCTGGAAAGATTGTGTCTTGCAGCAACCTAATTGAGTAGCCACGCTCAGGAAAGATATCAATGCAATATTAGACCATGCAATCGTTTATATGTGGGAAGTACAAAAAGAACCTTTCAAAACACGTTTGGCAGAAAATATTCAAAACATACAAAATGGATTAAAGGCGCACAGCATCTCTGCTCCCTTTTTTGAACAACATAATAAGAACCCCAAAGCACTGGACTTTTGGATCATTGAAAATTTAAAACAGAATTGGCGTGGGTTGAATATACAAATTAATTGGCAAAAAGAGAAACATATTTGATTTACAAACTTAACACTTTGACCCTACAAGGCCTAAATATTGAATTTGATCTAAATTGTTTTTTAGAAAATAAATAAGTTGTCAAAAAGATCCATCAATTTATTGACCATACACATTTCCCTTACAAGTCTGTAATTCCCCCCTTCTATATAGAATAAAAAAATGATAATTTTTTTTTTTAAACATATATACTAGCAATAGTTCATAATTATATATATTCTTTTAAATTCTATAATACCTTTTAATTCTCTAATAATATTTATACTGATGAATTTAATTTCCACCTGTTTTATTCATAACTATTTATTATTCCTTATAAACAAAATAAGCTGCGTTATTATGCACCTTTGTTTCTGAGTAGCCTGGTAATGAACTAGTTTTAATATGCATTTTTACCATTTGTTTATATTTTTAACATTATTCACTGACAAATTGTAACGTAAATTAGTATTTTTATCATATGCGGTTTAATTTATATATAATGTATATGTTTTTACTGTCAAAATCCTAATACAAAGTACTAGAAACAAAAAAGCTGCCTGACCGCATATTTTTGTTTCAGAGAAACCCGACAATGAACCAAAACCAACACACACACACACAAGGTTACTTGAGGGCTCAGGCTCACTGGACAGCTATATCCATGATCACACGCGGCTGCAAATTCCTATTTGGAAACACATCTTTATTAAGGAAATATTGCACACACCCAATGGAATAAAGCACCAGCAATGTTGTGATATTAAAATTTCGGGGGCCCCCCCATGCAACATGCACAGACACCTCGTCACAATCTCCATTTGAACACTCATGCGCTAACTCAGAAACCATACGGCCAATAAAACGTGACATCAAAGAACTCCAGCGTTGGGCGCCATATTTAAATAGTTGCCTAGTTAAGCAGCTTTCCAGATGGACAATGCATAAATGCACAGCTGTTCCTGCATTAGGTATCTCACGTGCAGATGTTTCTCCAAAATAAGGGATTTAGCAGTCAGCTGATCTTTATATGGCACATCTGTAATCATGGAACACACAGCTGCATTGTCCCCATCACATAAGGATATTGGCCAGTAAAGGGATTCCTCGGTGGACCAATCCGCCCCTTATCATGTCAGCTTATTAAAGTCCCAGGAGATGTGAATAGACACTTTTGCTACCTGGGGACAATCGCGTGGTAGCGTGATGGCAGCAGCCCACACCTTCTCCTCACCACATAACACTGGCCACACTTGGTTATTCAGGGGGACTTTCACAAGATCGCAGTAACATTATTTCACTACATAGTTCGCTCAGTCCAAGCTCCACCGGCCTTTTTACATGTTCACATACAACAACTACAGTGTCATGTAGGAACTTAGCTTATATGGCTGCTTGGGCCGGCCGTGTCAGCAGATGATGATGCCGGTGTCCACAAGGCTCAATTGGTAATTGGTGCTCCTTAGAATGCAGAGTAGATGCAGCGGTTTACACTGTAGCACATGGTGGGAGGACATGAGGTGACGTGGGGGCCTCGTCAATGAGACAGTTAATGATGCAAACATGGATTGAAGGCACTCTCACAAAGACCAGAACTCCCGACAACCTCCGAGGCATGATGTAAGATCACAACTAATCAAAAGCGACAAAATGTGCGTTGGTGAACAGAGCTGCAGCAGTGGCAGTTTCAAAATACCAGGAGGACATTGCTGACAGGGCCACAGCGCCGCAGGAGCGGCTTGCCTTTCCTAATATTCCCTTTGCCGCAGAAGCGGCTTGGACAGACTAACCTGTTTTCGGGGATTTAGCCCCACAAACCTTCTGCAACTTTACACTGTTTGTGGTGAGGAGAGTGGCAGCAGCTTCATCATACTAAAGGGACACTACTAAGAGACTGTAGTACCGCAAGAGCGGCTTTTCTTCCCTTCGCCTCATGAGCGGCTTGGTCTGAATAACCCACTCTCGAGAAAAAAAACTTTCTTAATTTATTTATTTGTTTAGAATTTATTTTTTAACATAATGTCACCAATAAATTCTTTTTAACCAAATACGACAAACTGGCGCTTCTGATTCAAGCAATTTGGACCGGTAAAGAGGAGACAACACCTGAATTCATCAGAGGCCTAGGTGGTTTGCGAACCCCGGGCCGCGGCGGTGAGTGTGCAAATACTGACATTGAATAACCTATATAAAAGTGTCTGTAGAATTTTGCGCAATAGTATCTCACTTGCTATATCTGTTTACTGTTCTTAGAAAACATTTATTGTGCTAAATGGGTTATTAACCCCGACAGCACAAAACAAAGAGAGGTTTAACAGACTAGTAACATTTATCACTTTGCTGCTGGTTAAATGTTTCGCACATATAATAACACAGTGTACCGGGCATTTCATTGGTAATCCGTTGAGAATAACTAATTGTGATATAGAATCCTTTGATTTAAGTTCTAAATATTTGAATGCACTTTGTCTTGACTCACTTCCAGGTGGCTGGGAAAAAAAATCAATCCTCTTTTTTTCACCTAAATCAAGTAGAGGGTTATATGAACCTAGTGGTACCACTCAGTTACCCATAGGTGGAATCTCCCCTCATTCCGTGTGTTTTTGCTTTGTTACTGGTGGATATGTGTTCAAAAACAGACTTTAGTCACACAGCATCTGCCGCTGTATGCTATAGCGATCCGATCCAGAGCGTTTTTTTGTTGAATATGGTGTGAGTTGCTGAGAGTCGGTCGCAATGAGCTGGCACTACCTTTCGCTCCCTGCAACGCTGTACTGGTGTTAGAACGCACAACATATATTTCATTCATCAATGACATCTAGCGCCCGATAGCCGATCACAGCGTCTACTAGAGGTCGCTCTAAGCGCCTCTGTACAGGCGCTCATCTGCCGATACCTGGCGCTAGTCATGCATCAGACTGCCCATTGTAGTTAGACTCTAATATCATCAATGAGAGCTGATTATACATAGTCATTGAAATCAGACCTCACAATCCACATTAAAATAGACCTGAAATGGCCATGAGTGAATTTAGGATAGGGGACTGTGCATGTGTGTTGTGCCTATGAGACTGGGTGGTTGTTAGACTGTGAAACCATCAACGGCAGTTAAATTATGACTGCTTGAAAAATAACAAATCCAATCAACTCCAAAAATACATTGCACACCTGTCTGAGCCGAAATCTCCAAAACGCAGTATCA
This sequence comes from Gastrophryne carolinensis, assembly GCA_027917425.1. Taxonomy (NCBI): domain Eukaryota; kingdom Metazoa; phylum Chordata; class Amphibia; order Anura; family Microhylidae; genus Gastrophryne; species Gastrophryne carolinensis. Next base: position 189,580,127 of record CM051236.1, read on the forward strand.
ACCGTGTCTATATGTTTAGCGGTTTGGGCCACATTAAACGTAGAAGACTGGAGAAGAATAATAAGAAGAAAAATTAGAACTGGATAAAGTGCATTTCCCATGCAATTTCGCAAAAAAGTTTCAGGCTCTTTACTAAGAGAAACCAGTTATCTGTAGGTAATAGCATAGTTTCCCTTTAGCAAACAAATGTATTTTTAAAGTGAAGTGGAAGCCTCCTTGTCCCACAATAATCTATCTGTGAATAAGCACCCTTCTCTAGCCAACCAATGTAGAATGATGTCAATTTTTGTGGAATGCCTCACAAGCCAGTTTTAAGCCACCTCAACTTACAAAGCAGAAAATACTTAGAAACTGATATTTTGTAAAATCATAAATAGTCTTTTACTTTTATTTGAATATCTTACATGTAAATTTGATTTGACATCATAAAAATACATGGATTGCAGGTTAGACATCGATTTGCATGAAACAATGTCAGATTTCTCCAACACATTTCTCCTTAAATAGCTTCCTTAAGGAGCTAGTTGTTATGTGCTTTAGCCTCTGGACTAATTTCAAATGTGGTAAAGAGATTACCTTGGAGAATGAAGTGATTCAATGTTATATCATTTATTTGAGAGGGAGAGTCACAGTGGGAGTCGCTATTCCATATGCATGTCCCACAAACTTGTGAAGGTATATGATGTTCTCTGGTGACACAGCGCTCAGCCAATCATCCTGCCCATTGCTTTCAAGTAAAGAAAATTATTATTATATTATAGAATGACAGAAGAAGCCCCCTTATCTCCATGTATTCACCTGTAACAATTAATTAGCCAGCAGCATTTATTTTGGGCGTTGCAAAACCTGTAGAGGCACAGCATTTAAGTGGACCAAAATGTGACGTGACGTCAGCGGATCCGAGCATGCTGATTGGACGTGCATCCACACCAACGTACATATGCACACAGGCACACTATACACTATAGGCTCAATTCAGAGAGACAAAAAAAACTTCCGTTTTAGTGCCGATCTGTTTTTTTTGGAAATGTTTCCACTCTCGTATGAGTGTACGAGCGATTCTATGCATGCATTGAAAACCTTCTGAAAAGTTTCCGTCCGTTCCTACAGCAGATTACGAATACGAGGATGTCATTTTCACATGTTACAACGTAGGCTTTTGTTTTTGCCCTTTTCCCATCGTATCCTCCAACGAATCCTTTACGTTTCCCGTTCGATTCTGTTTCCCTTTTTCAATAAATATTCGTCCAGACGGAAATCCTTATGATCTAGCGCCTGTGCACTACAAACTTAACTCATTAAAGTGCTCGCCTACATATTTGCCACCCTCACTTCTACTACAATGTTTAGCACTATCCTCCATCTTCCCTTTTGGACCCTTAAAGCTCACCCAAATCACTTCTCGGTCATGTGAATATTCATCTTGGGCCCATTAGATTTGTGTTAATGTATTTTGTAAATGAAATGACACTGTAACATTTTTTTTTTGGATTCCATCATAAAATCTAAAAATTTTAAAAATTTAGAAAATTTCTAATTTTTACAACTATAAATAACAACTATAAAAAACAAAATACATAGCAATGGCAGGCCACAGAACATTATTCTTCATCTGTGGTCCCCAACGAGTTGCGCAGCTCCTGCACTGAGGAATCGCATAGCTGGACCAAAGGCTGCTTGTATGTTGTGTGAGTGGCACATCTTGCGGTTCTTGCAACCAAATATAAAATAATTACAACTCCTACAACAAATTAAGATTCAAGTTCAATAATCCAAATATAATTCACAAAGGACATAAGTCTAAAAAAATATAGCAATTATATGGATGTGTGGGAAAATAAATGTTTACATGCTAAGGACTAATTAAGGTCAGCATTAAAATGCTTCTATAAGGCATACATGAAATGTATTGATTCAGGTATGCATTGCTATACAATTTATGGCCTCGGCCATGCTGATGCATGCAATGCCTTGGTGCTAAAGGCGCGCAGACTCCTCCACATAGCCGCAAAACATGTTCAACAATAGCAATCCGAGCCCTCAAAGGTCCCGTAAGTGGATCGCAAATGAAACGGATTTACAGGGTGGTGGTCCGTCGGAAATAAGCTCTCTGAATCAGACGGAAACCCATCCCAACAACGGAAGTTATCTGAACGAACAAAAAATGTCCGATTTTGTTTGGAAAATGATCCGAAGTAACGGAAATGATCCGATTTGCTTCCGTTCATCGAAAGCGCATTCCCGAACGTTCATACAAATGAAAAATGAACGAAAAAAAAGCAAAAAAAAGACTAACACCCACCCAAACTTTCACAGACAGCTACGGAAGTCCGGACGAATGTGTCTTTGAATCGAGGCTTATATACTTACTCCTGGTAATGCACATCTAGTTACACCAATAATGTTTAGCGTAGTGAGCAAGACATGAAAGCTGGAACAGTTCCATGGAGTAAATGTATTTTAATAATACGGATCCGGCATCAAAAACAGTTTACCATGTTTAGCAATGATCCTCCACCTCCACTTTTCCCCAGGCTAAACATGGCATTTACTGGTTAATCTTATTGGTCCATTTAGATTGCTGTCTGGACACATTTGGCCTTTATGCTTTTTACAAGAAATGTTGTTATTTATCAGAAACCACTATTTGTTTTATTGTTACATTATCGCAATCTCCTCTGAAAAGAAGCAAAATCAATAACTTTCCTGGAAGGAGTGTGTATTGTTTTTAAAAGCCCTTGATTAAATATTATTATTCTGTAATAAAAATTGATTGAGCAATTAAATGTTCAGCATTTACAAACATGGTTCTTTGCTACAAGAGGAATTCACATCAAATGCTAAATGTGCAAGTAGAATACTGCGCGTAACCTTGGGCTTAACATTGCCAAAATGCCACTCAACAAAAAATACCATTTACTGTGTGTGTAATAATGAAGCAGTTCTCTTGTAGGCAGCTGCCTGCTGAAAGAAAATGACTTGTTTCTCAAACTATTAGAGCAGACCTTTTGCTCACCCCCACAGCAGGGAGGGCATCCCCATCATGCTGACAGTACAAGGGAGCCCCAGACTGGGAAGAAAAACATTCTCGCTTTTGTGTTCACTGAATGGCATCTGCCCCCCCCCCCCATACACACACAAGTGAATGCTGTCAGTAAATTACTCTGCCTGGACCAAAATCCAGATGTCTCTCCCACTGCAGCATTGGGCAGACCTTCAGTGATTTTAGATTTGATGATTTTATGGTCCACTTTAAGCGATCATCAACAAATCTACAAGAGTTGAGCGAATCAGTTGATTCAGCACTTTGTGAGAATGCATTCCCCCTCAGTTCCAGGAAAGAAAAAACATGTTTTTCACCTTCTGACAATTTAGCAGGCACAAGAAAGGAACTCTTTTTTTTCTCATGCGTGAAATTTTCACAAAACCGATTTTTGGGGGAAAGAGAACATTTTTTGTGCGGACTTTACCCCTGTCAGACAGCGTCCTCCTCGGGCCTGGTGGGTCTTTTCAGTCCCCCGCCTTGTTTTCTGCATCCTCGCCTGGGCATTGTTGAGCTCAGATGAAGGCAGTGGAATCTGTTGAACGGGAGGCCCCTTCTTCTACACAAACTCTTTGACAGGAGTAATGTCTAGGAGCTGGCAAGTGAGGCTTTTATACCTCAGAGGCTGAGGCTTTCTCCCCCCCCCAAAGAACCCCTATATCAGTTCAAACGACAAGGTGTTAGGGGGCCACCTACAAGGGGCAAGGTGGTGCGTATTAGCCCAATCCCCCTCAGAATGGGCCTAGTGCTTAGCATCAGACCTTAGCGGTAGTGCTGGTTAAAGCCAGGTCCAGGGGCCAACACCAACAGCTCTGCCCTTGAGCCTTGGGATTTCCAGCCCCTATGCTTGGTGTGCTGCAATTCTTCCACTCTAAAATTACATTTTTCTATTAAAGGGCCCTCTAGCATTACATAAAGATGGTTAAAAGAAGTTATTCTTTCACTGTGAAAATACACTATTCGGTTAAAGCAGTTCAAAAACCTCACAGCCTGGCCGTTTACTCTAAAATACTCCAGGGCTGGCCACTTGCCGGTAGATAGTTTAAAAAAAAAAATCATCTTTTATTTTTCATAATATTTTTCTTAATGAGAGGTATATTCTTTATCTTTTCATTCAATCCCCAGCGGGGAATTGAAGGGGGAATCCATTGAAAGGGGTGGCTTTGGTGGGTGCTCTAGCTTGGAGTTGGTCAGGCGAATGGATGGTCTGGATGTAGCTGCTGCACATTAAGCCAAAATTAGTTTTGGCACAGTGAGTTACTCAGTGGGTCCCCTCTTCAGTAAATCTGTGATTGGCTTAATTCATTTATTTACGATACATGGCAATGATTTGCCCTGCAATGATCTGCAATAGTTCTGAGGCTGTGCATTCATTGGACAGGAGGTGCTTACATTTACACTCTATGCACTATCCACCATATGGTCTGATGAAGTTTAGATGGAACGCATGGCCGTTGGAGGTCCACAGGTTGTAGTGTGGCATTTTGTTCTCTTATTTATATGTCAGCCTATATCTTTCCAGCTCTTTTACATATTCATATTCTGGAGTTTTAGTATATATATATATATATATATATATATATATATATATATATATATATATTATAGTTTTGAAAGTATTCATTTTATCACTATTTATTCTTGATATTTTTAGTTAAGTGATATTGCACTTTCTTATTATTGTGGCTCCTGAGTGATGTTGCCAGAGAGCATGCATTTGCTTAATATTCACTGTTATATAGTTATGGTTTTATGCTTTTTGGCAAAGCGTGCCGGGAGTACATCAAGCCAAGCATGGGATGAACAATCCTTATCACTTATGGGGAATTAGAAAATCTTCAAAAAAGGACATTTTAACCCTTTTAAATGCAAAGGCCATGAAATCCACGTGGTTGTCTCTCTGATCGTTAACTACCAATCATGTAAAATTCACATGCCTGTCGTTTCCCCATGTTTGCAGCAAAAAAAAACTAATCCCCTCAGTCCAGGATTAAGTGCTGGGGGTCTCCTCTTCTCTCCAGGGGCATCTGATTCCCCCTTCAGGGTCTTCAGCTGGTAGGAAATGCCCTTTTTATAAGAGGAGCTTGATGACATCATCTCACCTCCCAGTTAAAAAGACTGCTGTCAGCGGCGGCCAGATGGGAGACCAAACATTTTTTTTTTATTAAAAAACACACCAAAAATCACAAAATACCCCCAAATATTCCTAAAGCACTGACAAAATTGCAAACATGACATTTCACATTAAAGCCTAAACTCTGCCAAAAAATAAGCAATATATACGTTTCCTGGGAAACCCCTGGACATTCCTGCAAAAATCACAGTTAAACATGTATAACTCAAAATGGTTAAAAATGGTCTGGCAACAGATGGTGACAACATCTCTAGGTAGGCTGGTAGCAAATGGGTTAATATAATGTTTGAAATGGACTGCTCTGTATCATGTGTTTACATTTTTTAACTGGTAAATTTCTTTGGTTTTGGTGCAATGTGAGTTAAGTAAAACAGACATATGTTTTAAAAAAAGAGATATTTTTCTTCTGGTATTTATGAGATTGTCTAGAGAGGAGCAGGGGGTAAGAATTAGGTGTAGCCAGTTTGCATGTAGTTAAAGTGAGATTAAACACAACCCCTTACATTCATCACTTTAATAAAAAAATTATTCATCCACTGAGTGAGTCCTCTGGCTTGATTCCTGGCTTGAAGACGTTTACAAATTTTTCCAGGCGTCTTCTGTGAGGTTGCTTGAAGCAGCAATTAATCCCTGGCATTATTTTTTCTTTTACAGGGGTGCGTAGGTCCTTCCTGGCTGCCACTAAACTTTCCACAGAAGGGAGGGGAATTTAAAGAGCCAGGTGATTCCCCATGAGTGACAGTTTTTCCATTCATTCTCTGCAGTCACTGGTTCAGTATTGGACTGCTTTATATTACGTGAACAACATTCTTTAGTCACTTAAAGGGAATGTCCAGGAAAAGTGTAAAAAAAAAGATTTACTAGCTTACCTCCTCATGGCTACCCTCTCCCTTCCTGTCAGTGCAACAGCATCTGGAATCAGAAACCAGGCGCTGAGTTGTGGCACTGATTTCCCTTGCAATAGACCACCAATCATATGGCTCAACTTGTGGTATATAGTTCCGTCCCAGCTAGTCTACTGCTTGCTCTTACAATGTGAGCCATCTAATCAATCTGCTTCTCTCTCTCCTCTCCCCCTGCTCGTATATTTTATCCTCGGTGGCACTGCATCTAACTATCATATGCATACCTGTCTGTGTGACTAGGTGTCACAATAAAAGTTGTGGAAGAGCCTGCACCCCTTCCATACTACTCAGCTTATTAGACTTTGTGGATTACAAGTTCCTCTGCTGGTGTGTATGAAATTATTCAAACAAGCACATTTGAAACAGTTGTTTATAGCAGCTGCTTCTCCCCCTGATGCTGACAGATCAGTACTCCCGGCACTAAACCCGCATCATTTAAACAACATGCCGCATTTAGACAAGGAAACTAGCGGCTCCCACAGCAACAAGGGAAAGGGACACCTTCTTATCTCTTCCTGGAGGCACAAAAACACATCTCCATACAACTAACTGCACACCTCGACTGCTGCCCAAATATTTCAGAGGCCATTGGCAATCCCCTACAACCTGAGTACTATCAATCTGAACATCCTGAACCAGGGGACCTCCGCTACCTGAATCCCAAGGCAGTAATAACAGACGTTCTGCCATGCTCTTGTGAAAAATTACCACTGACTTCTCCCCCATGAAGACCACCAGGACATGCCGGAATACCACAATGTCCTTCCTTCATTATTAATGCCCTCTGCCATAATGGTCCTACACCGTTAGTGCCCTCTGCTTACGCCCCTCACAGGTGAAATGCGCCAGGGCTCGAGCAAAAATCAACCCTATTAAGGGCTACATCAGGGCACACAAACTGTTCCCAAGTTGGGTACACATCCCATAAATGACATATGAGAACACTATCTCTAAATCTCATAACTATTACGTACATATGTGGTCATATACTTTGTACCTGTGGCAATGTCTACAAAGTGCTTCTGTTGACATTACATGATATATATATGTGAATGTATTATTAAGATGCAATACTGGTTAATATGATTAATAAACACCCTTAGATGAGGCCCTTCTTTTATAACCTTTAGTTTTTGCAAAAGTTGCTTATACATGCATATATTACATTATTGGTATATTCTTTTGCCTTATGCAATTATGACAAACATACCTGCTGCCTCACTATACAGTGGTGGATGATGATCATCATCTGGCGCGGAATTCCCACGCCACTCCCCACTCTGCAGCCACTCCCACTTGTTGGCTCACAGGTTGGAAATTATGGTAAAAGTTTAAACCTTCATATTGCTGCCACCAAGACCACCAAGGCTGGGCCCACTCACCAGCCAGCCACTAAGGAAGCAGAGTCCAGACAGTAATAAATAAGTCAGCCTAATAGGCAAAGGGCAAGGGGCAGGGTGGAGGAGGAACCCAAATTATGGAGGTAAACTGGCACGCCAACAGCACCACTTTTCGGCAAAAGGCCACTAGATATTTTAAAGTTGTGCGATGGACCACCAGTTTGCTCCATGAAGACCTGGCTGCAGTGGTTGTGGAGCAGCAGCACCACCACCAGCAGATGGGGTCGCTGGTTGGGGCTCTGGTGGAGGTCAACCAGGTTGCCCTTCAAATGTTGGAGGACAACCAGGTTGCCCTCAAAGACTGGAGAGGCTTGAGGCACAGCAAGTTGCAAACACCCAAAGCTTGGCAACATCCCCCTAACCTGCCATGCTTGACTTCGGGTTGTGGGGTGGATCCCCAAGCTGCAGTTACGCCGGACAGGCACATTTTTAGTGATCAATTTTCTGCTGACCTGCATCAAACCTGAACTTTGTTTGAATGTTATTTAAAGTGGACCAAAACCCAGAATTTTGACTATCCTGGGTTTTGGTCCTTCCCCCGGGTCACCCCAATTGGGAGTCCCCCCGCTGTGTGAATCCCCCCAGGTCACCCGAACAAACTCAACTCTTCCTGGTCCTACAGCGCATGCGTGGCCGCTTGTCTAATCAGTGCACGCGCTGGCGGCTGCATCCTCCACTACCCTCTAACAGGGAGCATGCACGTGCTGGCCATTCACAAACCTCATGCATGCATGGTTGGACCGGAAAAGAAGGTTAGTTTGGGGGTAAACTGGGGGGTTTCACACAGCAGGGCATTTAGATTTTGGATGCCCCAGGGGGAGGGAATAAATTGGCCCTAGGTTTTGGTCCACTTTATTCTCACCCAGACTAGGAAAGGGATATAATTATGACATAAATTACATAAGTGGACAAAAAATAAACAAGTCAAGAAAAAGAGCTGTCCACCAAATTGGGTTGCACAGCTCTGGGTGCCAGCATACAGATGGCCAGGAATCTCTGTAGCAAAAGCAGGGGTTATCTCCTCCAAATATCTTGCCACCCTCTCATTCAAGGCCAAATTATGAAGGCTGATGAACGCCATAATAATTTTCACAACCTTCTCTGGCTTGTATTGAAGGGGAAATCTGTCCTTCAACAGCCAGAAGGCATGTTCATCTACCATGTGGGCCCCATTATCACCCTCCTGACCAGGTGTCTGGGGCCTTAATATAATTGATATAATAAGTGAAAATGAAATTAAATTACTAACAGGCAACACAACATCAAAACAGCCCAGACCAAATATTAAGTATTAAAAAAGAGTAGGGTCAAACAAGCATAAGGTAAGGCAGGATGGTCGGACTAAGTATTTGTAACTGCAACAGGGAGAAGGGGACATTCAAAGAGCGGCATTAGCACAGTCCAAGTGATGGAAGAGAAAAGAAAAACACATTGCAAATGCAACATAAGCAATTAACTATGCAGATCCAGACTTAACCACAAGCCAATCGCCATTCAGCTTGCCACTCTCAAAACTGGTGTATAAACAGTAACTCCTCAAAAAAATGCATCATGGGATGAGCCAGGGAAGCCAGCCAAACCACTGACAAAGCAAAGGTCCGGCCCCCACCCCTTGGACAATAAGAGAGTGGCCCATCTTGCAGTTGCTGAAAAGAAGCCACAAATAAAAAAAGGTCACTAGACCAGCAACAAATGAACAGCAAAAATAAAGTAAAACAAGGACACAATGGGATACAGGGAAGCTGTGTGGGAAGCTAGGCTAGCCTCAAGAGAGAAGAGTGGACAAGAAGGAGGAGCAATGTGGACCTAAACAGAATGAGACACGACAAGATGTTTTGGGGGAGGGGAAGCTAGGCAGAGAGTAGAGTGGACATGAAGCCAGAGCAACATGGACTTAAACATACCTAAACATATACTCCTGAGAAGCTGGGGGAACCAGGGCCACATGCGTAAAATCGATGGCACCCATGACACTTGCCATATTCTCAATGTTGAAAAAAAACAACCTTACTGCGTTCCAGGCTGCCAGGCTGTCAGGAAAAGAGATGTATTTCTCCTGCAGGACAGCCATGCCATTGAGAAATTTGGTGAGGACGCAGCTCAGCTAAGGCTGGGACATGCCAACTGATAGTGCCCCTAGCCTCTGGAAGGAGTTATTTGCTAACAATTAAAGACAGCCAACCAGTTTGGTCATACCTCCAATTGCATTCCCCTTTGCCCAGGGGCTAGCCATGGCTGCAACTCTGAGTAAAGTTTCTGAAAAGAAAGGCAGCTCAGTCAGGCCAATTCTAATATCTGCTGATCGGTCATCCGATATCCAGTCAACTGCGGGTATGGAAGGTACATGGTTAACAGCCCCCACTGCTGCAGACACTTATATTCTTCATAGAACCCGTCAAGGGGCTCCATTGTAGGTGCAGAGGATGTAGGTTGTATTTTCACCAGCAACAAAAGACAGTTCAAGTATTACTGGTAGCAAAAAAGATGGTGTAAGTTTAATCTCGAAACTTACGGCTTTTATAGGTCCGAAAACAAATCAGGGCTCTGAATCCTGGGAAACTGCATGCTAAACCCGTAAAATTATGGATGCAAGGAGGTCTTGAGCTGTGTTTATACGGTGAACACGCAGTTTGGCGTACGCATACTGTAATTTCCCGCAAAAAGGACAACTCAGCCAGAAAAACAAGGCTCTTAATTACCGACACGGAAAATAGACCAAATACAGTCCTTTGACATCATTCCTACTGGAGGGAATGCATGCAAGAGAGGCTTTAAGATATGTGTAGAGATGAGCGAACTTTTGAAAAATTCGATTCGACTGATTCGCCAAATTTTCCGACAAAAATCGTTTCGACCCGAATTTATTCGCGACGAATCGCTATTAAAAACGGCTATTTCTGAGCCTCCTAGAGCCTCAATAGGGTTGTAAACCATTCTGCCTTGCTGTAACACGCATAGGATGCGTGCTGGGTTAGTTAAATAATACTGTAAATAAATATCACATGCAGATCAGAGGCATCGCTAATAGAATCGCAGAGCGGCACAATTGCAGAGAGTTGAAGTGGCATCACTATGAGGGGCAGGAGCCCAAACATTGCTTTAAAGAGACACTGGAGATGGCAGCAGCAGGAGCCCAAAAATTGGATGAATCACACCCTGGAGTTGCAAGCAGCAGCAGGAGCCCAAACATTGGCTGAAAGAGACACTGGAGTTGGCAGCAGCAGGAGCCCAAAAATTGACTGACACACCCTGGAGTTGGCAGCAGCAGCAGCAGCAGCAGGAGCCCAAACATAGCTTGAAAGAGACACTGGAGTTGGCTGCAGGAGCCCAAAGATTGGATGAATCACACCCTGCAGTTGCAAGCAGCAGCAGCAGGAGCCCAAATATTACTTTAAAGAGACACTGGATTTGGCCGCAGGAGCCCAAAGTTGGATGAATTACACCCTGGAGTTGGCAGCAGCAGGAGCCCAAACATTACTTTAAAGAGACACTGGAGTTGGCAGCAGGAGCCCAAAGATTGGATGACTCACACCCTGGAGTTGGCAGCAGCAGCAGCAGCAGGAGCCCAAACATTACTTTAAAGAGACACTGGGGTTGGCTTCAGGAGCCCAAAAATTGGATGAATCACACCCTGGAGTTGGCAGCAGCAGCAGGAGCCCAAACATTACTTTAAAGAGACACTGGGGTTGGCTTCAGGAGCCCAAAAATTGGATGATTCACACCCTGGAGTTGGCAGCAGCAGAAGCAAGAGCCCAAACATTACTTTAAAGAGACACTGGGGTTGGCTTCAGGAGCCCAAAAATTGGATGAATCACACCCTGGAGTTGGCAGCAGCAGAAGCAGAAGCCCAAACATTACTTTAAAGAGACACTGGGGTTGGCTTCAGGAGCCCAAAATTGGATGAATCACACCCTGGAGTTGGCAGCAGCAGCAGGAGCCCAAACATTACTTTAAAGAGACACTGGGGTTGGCTTCAGGAGCCCAAAAATTAGATGAATCACACCCTGGAGTTGGCAGCAGCAGCAGCAGGAGCCCAAACATTACTTTAAAGAGACACTGGGGTTGGCTTCAGGAGCCCAAAAATTGGATGATTCACACCCTGGAGTTGGCAGCAGCAGCAGCAAGAGCCCAAATATTACTTTAAAGAGACCCTGGAGTTGGCTTCAGGAGCCCAAAAATTGGATGATTCACACCCTGGAGTTGGCAGCAGCAGCAGCAGGAGCTCAAACATTACTTTAAAGGGACACTGGGGTTGGCTTCAGGAGCCCAAAAATTGGATGAATCACACCCTGGAGTTGGCAGCAGCAGCAGCAGGAGCCCAAACATTACTTTAAAGAGACACTGGGGTTGGCTTCGGGAGCCCAAAAATTGGATGATTCACACCCTGGAGTTGGCAGCAGCAGCAGGAGCCCAAACATTACTTTAAAGAGACACTGGGGTTGGCTTCAGGAGCCCAAAAATTGGATGATTCACACCCTGGAGTTGGCAGCAGCAGGAGCAGGAGCCCAAACATTACTTTAAAGAGACACTGGGGTTGGCTTCAGGAGCCCAAAAATTGGATGAATCCCACCCTGGAGTTGGCAGCAGCAGCAGGAGCCCAAACATTACTTTAAAGAGACACTGGGGTTGGCTTCAGGAGCCCAAAAATTGGATGAATCACACCCTGGAGTTGGCAGCAGCAGGAGCAGGAGCCCAAACATTACTTTAAAGAGACACTGGGGTTGGCTTCAGGAGCCCAAAAATTGGATGAATCCCACCCTGGAGTTGGCAGCAGCAGCAGGAGCCCAAACATTACTTTAAAGAGACACTGGGGTTGGCTTCAGGAGCCCAAAAATTGGATGAAATCCACCCTGGAGTTGGCAGCAGCAGCAGGAGCCCAAACATTACTTTAAAGAGACACTGGGGTTGGCTTCAGGAGCCCAAAAATTGGATGATTCACACCCTGGAGTTGGCAGCAGCAGGAGCAGGAGCCCAAACATTACTTTAAAGAGACACTGGGGTTGGCTTCAGGAGCCCAAAAATTGGATGAATCACACCCTGGAGTTGGCAGCAGCAGCAGGAGCCCAAACATTACTTTAAAGAGACACTGGGGTTGGCTTCAGGAGCCCAAAAATTGGATGGTTCACACCCTGGAGTTGGCAGCAGCAGCAGGAGCCCAAACATTACTTTAAAGAGACACTGGGGTTGGCTTCAGGAGCCCAAAAATTGGATGAATCACACCCTGGAGTTGGCAGCAGCAACAGGAGCCCAAACATTACTTTAAAGAGACACTGGGGTTGGCTTCAGGAGCCCAAAAATTGGATGATTCACACACTGGAGTTGGCAGCAGCAGGAGCCCAAATATTACTTTAAAGAGACACTGGAGTTGGCTTCAGGAGCCCAAAAATTGGATGATTCACACCCTGGAGTTGGCAGCAGCAGCAGCAGGAGCCCAAACATTAATTTAAAGAGACACTGGGGTTGGCTTCAGGAGCCCAAAAATTGGATGATTCACACCCTGGAGTTGGCAGCAGCAGCAGGAGCCAAAACATTAATTTAAAGAGACACTGGAGTTGGCAGCAGGAGCCCAAAGATTGGATGAATCACACCCTGGAATTGGCAGCAGCAGCAGCAGCAGGAGCCCAAACATTACTTTAAAGAGACACTGGGGTTGGCTTCAGGAGCCCAAAAATTGGATGAATCACACCCTGGAGTTGGCAGCAGCAGCAGGAGCCCAAACGTTACTTTAAAGACACACTGGGGTTGGCTTCAGGAGCCCAAAAATTGGATGAATCACACCCTGGAGTTGGCAGCAGCAGCAGGAGCCCAAACATTACTTTAAATACACACTGGAGTTGGCAGCAGGAGCCCAAAGATTGGATGATTCACACCCTGGAGTTGGCAGCAGCAGCAGGAGCCAAAACATTACTTTAAAGAGACACTGGAGTGGGCAGCAGGAGCCCAAAGATTGGATGAATCACACCCTGGAGTTGGCAGCAGCAGCAGCAGCAGGAGCCCAAACATTACTTTAAAGAGACACTGGGGTTGGCTTCAGGAGCCCAAAAATTGGATGAATCACACCCTGGAGTTGGCAGCAGCAGGAGCCCAAAAATTGGCCTAAAGACATAAATATGTTTTGCACCATTTGGAAAGTGTAAAACGTGGCACCATGCTGAATCTAGTCGCATGCATCAGCCATTGGTGGGTGGAAATCCTGGCTGATCCATCCCTGATTCATTTTGACAAAGGTGAGCCTCTCCACATTTTTAGTTGACAGACGAGTTCTCCTCGCCGTAACTATGGCCCCCGCCGCAGATGGCACGCTACTTGCCGGGCAGGACAGCTTTTCCAGGGCAAACTCTGCTAGTTGCGGCCACAAATCAAGTTTGGCTGCCCAGAAGTCCAGCGGATCCTCAAGGTGTGTTGGCATGGTCATGTCAAAGTATGACATGACCTGCTGGTTCAGGTCCTGCTCCAGGTCTTCCTGCTGCTCATGAGTAGCCTCACTATGCGGGTGTAGAAAGCTACTCATTAGCGACTGAAGACTGAGGCTGCTGCTGATGGAGCTGCTGCTGCTGCTCCTGTCAACCCCCCCAGCAGCCATGGCAGTGGAAGGTGAGCGCAGAGGTCCCCTCGAGTCAGACCTGCGAGAGTATGGACCATGGCGCAGATAGGCATCGGCCAACTGCCTACGTAGAATGTCTTTGTAGTAGTTCAGTTTGTCCTCCCTCTCGGTGGGTTTAAAAAATGCCCCCATTTTGTGCCGGAAGCGAGGGTCCAATAAGGTGGACAGCCAGAAATCATCCCGCCGACAGATGGAAACAATTCTGGGGTCACTACGCAAGCACGTGAGCATGCTTCGTGCCATTTGCGCAAGTGACTCGGATGGACTACCTGTCTCCATCTCCACTGCATACTGCCACGGTGTGCCCGGGTCCTCTGTTTCGCCTTCCTCAAAAACCTCTAGCTCCTCTGGCTGCTCCTGCTCCTCCTCTCCTGTCCGCTGACTAGATAAACCAGCCATTTCGCCAAGCCTAAACTGTGTTTCGCTGGGCAACTCCTCCTCCTCTTCCTCCTCCTCCTCCAGTTCAGCTCCAACGGGGTTCATGTGGCCGTAAGATGTAAACGCCATGTCTCCAGTGCCCTGACCAGCCATGGTTTCCAACATGTGCTGTAGTACATGAAGCAGTGGAATCACATCGTTCATCCCGTAATCCTGCCGACTGACAAATAAAGTGGCTTCCTCAAAGGGCCTGAGCAAACGGCAGGTGTCACGTATGAGCTGCCACTGGTTGACATTGAAGTTACACAGGGGAGTCCCCCTATCTGCTTGGATCATCAGGAAATCCGTGATGGCTTTTCTCTGTTCATATAATCGGTCCAACATGTGAAGGGTGGAATTCCAACGGGTGGAAACATCGCAAATCAGACTATGTTGGGGGATACCGTTCTGACGCTGTAGCTCAAGAAGGGTGTGTTTGGTGGTGTATGAGTGGCTGTAGTGCATGCAAAGTTTCCTTGAAGTTGTTAGGATGTCTTGCAGATGGGGGGAACACTTCAGAAACCGCTTGACAACCAGATTGAAGATGTGAGCCATGCAGGGGGCATGGGTCAGGCTTCCTTGGCGCAGCGCAGACAAAATGTTCTTCCCATTGTCGGTAACCATGATTCCCATTTTAAGTTTTCTTGGAGTAAGCCATGTTTGAATTTCCTGATGAATAAATTTAAGCAGTTCCTCCCCTGTGTGACTCCGTTCACCAAGACAAACCATGTGAAGCACAGCGTGACACCTCCGTGCCCTGCACACATAGTAGACTGGAGGGGCACTGAGACTTGAGCCTACAGTGGAGGGTGAGGAGATGGCGGAGGATGAGGAGGCCGAGTCGCACGGTGTCACAGGCCCAACGGGCAGGGAACGCGGAGGCCGAAGCGGCATGACCTGTCCAAGTTGCTGCTGCAAAGGGACCACATTCACCCAGTGGGCCGTAAACGACATGTACTGTCCCTGACCGTAGTTACAGCTCCAGACGTCGGCACTGCCATGCACTTTGCTACACACCGACAGGCTCAAGGACTGGCCCACCTTCTGTTCAACAAAAGTGTGCAGCGCTGGTACTGCCTTCTTGGCAAAGAAATGACGGCTTGGGACTCTCCACTTCGGCTCGGCACAAGCCATCAGTTCTCTGAAAGGTGCAGAGTCCACCACCTGAAAAGGGAGCGACTGCAGCACCAGCAACTTGGACAGGAGCACATTCAGCTTCTGCGCCGTAGGATGAGTGGGCGCATACTGCTGTCTCATGGACATGGCTTCGCTGATGGATTGCTGGCGGGATGCATGACTTGGAGGAGGAGGAGGAGGAGCAGGAGCGACAGAGGATGGGTATGACGCACAGCTGCCTTCGGCTGAGGTGCTGGAGCCTTGGCTGGCAGAAATTGGGAGCGGCGTGCCACTTGGTGAGGAAGCAGACTGGACCACCCCTTGGGAGCCTCGGTTCTCCCAGGTTGCTTTATGGTGACGCATCATATGTTGACGCAGGGCCGTGGTGCCAACATTTGGACCCTGGCCACGCTTCACCTTCTGCCTACATATCTTGCATGTGGCCATGTTGCCCTCCTGCGGATGCTTCAGGAAAAACTGCCACACTGCCGAGTAGCTACTTTTCCCACCCCCTGGCCTCACTGATTCACTGCTGCTGTTGCCAACTACAGGTACCCCTGCTCCACTACCTCCCAATAAGGTAGACTGCCACACAGCAGGTGCTTTACCCCGGCCCCGGCCAGCTCCAGCCTTTGGAATTGTGCCCCCATGCTGACTGCTACCACCTTGCTGCCTGAGCTGCTGACTCCGGGGCAACCTGCGCCCCTCTTCTCCTGATGATGACGATGAAGCCCCTTCATCACCCGGCTCCCAAGTGCGATCGGCTTCATCGTCATCATCATTATCACCGAGTTGTGGCTGTACGTCACTGATGTTCGTGGATTCGTCAACAGTGTCTGGCGCAGGAGCTGGAACGCTCGCAGCACCCACGACACTGTCCACATCACTATTTGTCTGCCTAGCTAAAGAAGCCACCTCCATTTCTTGGCTGGGCAGTAGCTGCTGACTGTCCTCTATCTGATCGTCCTCCTCACTAAAGAGTGGAGTTGAACCCAAAGCATAGGATACGTCGCTGGGGGAGGGAACGGCGTAGGACAGAGGCAATGAGAGGACAGGGACTGCTCTCGGGGCATGCCAACTCAGGGTTGTGTCAGAGGAACCTACCGACCCTAGACTGGGGGTCTCAGACGTAAGTTGTGATGATGTTGTTGATGAGCGCGTTAACCAATCTACCACGGCAGATGCGTTACTGGTGGAGACCCGACCGCTAGCAGATACTGGCAGATTAGGTCTCTCAGCGTGACTCCTGCTGCTACTGGCCCCCAGTCTGCTGCGACCTCTGCCTGCGGAATCTTGGCCTCTGCCACTCCTCTTTTCACTTCCAGGCACTTGTCTGCCCGACATAGTCTAACTGGCGTGGTAGTAGGTGATATTTTAAGAACCCCCAGGCAGCGGTGGGTCTATATGAAATAGAATATAATGCACACCAAAAGTGAGCAGTAACACTCAGCCTCCAACAGGCCTGCTTAGTGTAAATAAGAGAGCTGCTTAGTGTAAATAAAGAGGGGTATGGTATGTTACAGAATGGGATGCCCCAACCGGAGAGCACCTGGCAGCAGTACTACTATGCACAGCAAAAGTGTCTTTATCAGGCCAAATTACTTTTAGAATAAGTGCAAAGGGTTATAGTAAATAGAGGCTGGTGTAGTCACAGAATGGGATGCCCCAACCGGAGAGCACCTGGCAGCAGTACTACTATGCACAGCAAAAGTGTCTTTATCAGGCCAAATTACTTTTAGAATAAGTGCAAAGGGTTATAGTAAATAGAGGCTGGTGTAGTCACAGAATGGGATGCCCCAACCAGAGAGCACCTGGCAGCAGTACTACTATGCACAGCAAAAGTGTCCTTATCAGGCCAAATTACTTTTAGAATAAGTGCAAAGGGTTATAGTAAATAGAGGCTGGTGTAGTCACAGAATGGGATGCCCCAACCAGAGAGCACCTGGCAGCAGTACTACTATGCACAGCAAAAGTGTCTTTATCAGGCCAAATTATTTTTAGAATAGGTGCAAAGGGTTATAGTAAATAGAGGCTGTTGTAGTCACAAAATGGGATGCCCCAACCGGAGAGCACCTGGCAGCAGTACTACTATGCACAGCAAAAGTGTCTTTATCAGGCCAAATTACTTTTAGAATAAGTGTAAAGGGCTATAAGAAATAGAGGCTGGTGTAGTCACAGAATGGGATGCCCCAACCAGAGAGCACCTGGCAGCAGTACTACTATGCACAGCAAAAGTGTCTTTATCAGGCCAAATTACTTTTAGAATAAGTGCAAAGGGTTATAGTAAATAGAGGCTGTTGTAGTCACAGAATGGGATGCCCCAACCGGAGAGCACCTGGCAGCAGTACTACTATGCACAGCAAAAGTGTCTTTATCAGGCCAAATTACTTTTAGAAAAAGTGCAAAGGGTTATAGTAAATAGAGGCTGGTGTAGTCACAGAATGGGATGCCCCAACCAGAGAGCACCTGGCAGCAGTACTACTATGCACAGCAAAAGTGTCTTTATCAGGCCAAATTACTTTTAGAATAAGTGCAAAGGGTTATAGTAAATAGAGGCTGTTGTAGTCACAGAATGGGATGCCCCAACCGGAGAGCACCTGGCAGCAGTACTACTATGCACAGCAAAAAGTGTCTTTATCAGGCCAAATTACTTTTAGAATAAGTGCAAAGGGTTATAGTAAATAGAGGCTGGTGTAGTCACAGAATGGGATGCCCCAACCAGAGAGCACCTGGCATCAGTACTACTATGCACAGCAAAAGTGTCTTTATCAGGCCAAATTACTTTTAGAATAAGTGCAAAGGGTTATAGTAAATAGAGGCTGTTGTAGTCACAGAATGGGATGCCCCAACCGGAGAGCACCTGGCAGCAGTACTACTATGCACAGCAAAAGTGTCTTTATCAGGCCAAATTACTTTTAGAATAAGTGCAAAGGGTTATAGTAAATAGAGGCTGGTGTAGTCACAGAATGGGATGCCCCAACCAGAGAGCACCTGGCAGCAGTACTACTATGCACAGCAAAAGTGTCTTTATCAGGTCAAATTACTTTTAGAATAAGTGCAAAGGGTTATAGTAAATAGAGGCTGGTGTAGTCACAGAATTGGATGCCCCAACCAGAGAGCACCTGGCAGCAGTACTACTATGCACAGCAAAAGTGTCTTTATCAGGCCAAATTACTTTTAGAAAAAGTGCAAAGGGTTATAGTAAATAGAGGCTGTTGTAGTCACAGAATGGGATGCCCCAACCGGAGAGCACCTGGCAGCAGTACTACTATGCACAGCAAAAGTGTCTTTATCAGGCCAAATTACTTTTAGAATAAGTGCAAAGGGTTATAGTAAATTGAGGCTGGTGTAGTCACAGAATGGGATGCCCCAACCGGAGAGCACCTGGCAGCAGTACTACTATGCACAGCAAAAGTGTCTATATCAGGCCAAATTACTTTTAGAATAAGTGCAAAGGGTTATAGTAAATTGAGGCTGGTGTAGTCACAGAATGGGATGCCCCAACCGGAGAGCACCTGGCAGCAGTACTACTATGCACAGCAAAAGTGTCAATATCAGGCCAAATTACTTTTAGAATAAGTGCAAAGGGTTATAGTAAATAGAGGCTGGTGTAGTCACAGAATGGGATGCCCCAACCAGAGAGCACCTGGCAGCAGTACTACTATGCACAGCAAAAGTGTCTTTATCAGGCCAAATTACTTTTAGAATAAGTGCAAAGGGTTATAGTAAATAGAGGCTGTTGTAGTCACAGAATGGGATGCCCCAACCGGAGAGCACCTGGCAGCAGTACTACTATGCACAGCAAAAGTGTCTTTATCAGGCCAAATTACTTTTAGAAAAAGTGCAAAGGGTTATAGTAAATAGAGGCTGGTGTAGTCACAGAATGGGATGCCCCAACCAGAGAGCACCTGGCAGCAGTACTACTATGCACAGCAAAAGTGTCTTTATCAGGCCAAATTACTTTTAGAATAAGTGCAAAGGGTTATAGTAAATAGAGGCTGTTGTAGTCACAGAATGGGATGCCCCAACCGGAGAGCACCTGGCAGCAGTACTACTATGCACAGCAAAAAGTGTCTTTATCAGGCCAAATTACTTTTAGAATAAGTGCAAAGGGTTATAGTAATTAGAGGCTGGTGTAGTCACAGAATGGGATGCCACAACAGCAGAGCACCTGGCAGCAGTACTACTATGCACAGCAAAAGTGTCTTTATCAGGCCAAATTACTTTTAGAAAAAGTGCAAAGGGCTATAGTAAATAGAGGCTGGAGTAGTCACAGAATGGGATGCCCCAACCAGAGAGCACCTGGCAGCAGTACTACTATGCACAGCAAAAGTGTCTTTATCAGGCCAAATTACTTTTAGAATAAGTGCAAAGGGTTATAGTAAATAGAGGCTGTTGTAGTCACAGAATGGGATGCCCCAACCGGAGAGCACCTGGCATCAGTACTACTATGCACAGCAAAAGTGTCTTTATCAGGCCAAATTACTTTTAGAATAAGTGCAAAGGGTTATAGTAAATAGAGGCTGTTGTAGTCACAGAATGGGATGCCCCAACCGGAGAGCACCTGGCAGCAGTACTACTATGCACAGCAAAAGTGTCTTTATCAGGCCAAATTACTTTTAGAATAAGTGCAAAGGGTTATAGTAAATAGAGGCTGGTGTAGTCACAGAATGGGATGCCCCAACCAGAGAGCACCTGGCAGCAGTACTACTATGCACAGCAAAAGTGTCTTTATCAGGTCAAATTACTTTTAGAATAAGTGCAAAGGGTTATAGTAAATAGAGGCTGGTGTAGTCACAGAATGGGATGCCCCAACCAGAGAGCACCTGGCAGCAGTACTACTATGCACAGCAAAAGTGTCTTTATCAGGCCAAATTACTTTTAGAATAAGTGCAAAGGGTTATAGTAAATAGAGGCTGTTGTAGTCACAGAATGGGATGCCCCAACCGGAGAGCACCTGGCAGCAGTACTACTATGCACAGCAAAAGTGTCTTTATCAGGCCAAATTACTTTTAGAATAAGTGCAAAGGGTTATAGTAAATAGAGGCTGGTGTAGTCACAGAATGGGATGCCCCAACCAGAGAGCACCTGGCAGCAGTACTACTATGCACAGCAAAAGTGTCTTTATCAGGCCAAATTACTTTTAGAATAAGTGCAAAGGGTTATAGTAAATAGAGGCTGGTGTAGTCACAGAATGGGATGCCACAACAGCAGAGCACCTGGCAGCAGTACTACTATGCACAGCAAAAGTGTCTTTATCAGGCCAAATTACTTTTAGAATAAGTGCAAAGGGTTATAGTAAATAGAGGCTGGTGTAGTCACAGAATGGGATGCCCCAACCAGAGAGCACCTGGCAGCAGTACTACTATGCACAGAAAAAGTGTCTTTATCAGGCCAAATTAATTTTAGAATAAGTGCAAAGGGTTATAGTAAATAGAGGCTGGTGTAGTCACAGAATGGGATGCCCCAACCGGAGAGCACCTGGCAGCAGTACTACTATGCACATCAAAAGTGTCTTTATCAGGCCAAATTACTTTTAGAATAAGTGCAAAGGGTTATAGTAAATAGAGGCTGGTGTAGTCACAGAATGGGATGCCCCAACCAGAGAGCACCTGGCAGCAGTACTACTATGCACAGCAAAAGTGTCTTTATCAGGCCAAATTACTTTTAGAATAAGTGCAAAGGGTTATAGTAAATAGACGCTGGTGTAGTCACAGAATGGGATGCCACAACAGCAGAGCACCTGGCAGCAGTACTACTATGCACAGCAAAAGTGTCTTTATCAGGCCAAATTACTTTTAGAATAAGTGCAAAGGGTAATTATAGTAAATAGAGGCTGGTGTAGTCACAGAATGGGATGCCTCACAGCAGACTTGAGATCAGTTCAGTATATATGCACAGTAAGTGTATAAGCAGCCTGAAAACGCTAACAAAGCCAGTCAGCCAGCCAGTAACACTCAGGCTGGATGAAAAAAAAAAATCTCCCTGTGACTGCCTCCGATTTTTCCTAACTTTCCCTGCTTCTCGCTGACTTTCTGCCTGTCTCCTGCCTGTCCCTGTCTGTCCCTGGCTCTCTGTCTCTCCCTCACTACAGCAGCGTCCTGTCTCTCACGAATGCGATAGAGAAATGAGGAAAAGCAAGATGTCCGCCGCCTTAAATAGCGCTGTGACGTCACCGGGCTTGCTGGCTGCTGATAGGCTGCATGTGACTGCCCCAGTATGCACTGGAGCGGGGTAGATGTCTGGACATGTCTCGTCCGCCATCTTAGAATGCCTGTAATGTAAATGAATGGATGTTAAAGGAAAACTTCGAGCGATCGAAGCACGGGGAAATTCGGATTCGATCCGAATCGAATTTTTCATGAAATTCGGATCGAATCCGGGTTCGTCCGGATCGATTCGCTCATCCCTAGATATGTGGAAAAGAAATGAAAAGCCTCCAGATAATACAGGGTGTTTTGAAGCATGTCCCTTTTAGGGTGTAGATCCACTTTAAACCACTAGTATAGGCAAATATGAAATCATGTATAGATCACCCTTTGCCCTGCAGTCTAGTAATGTTATTCCCTTGTTGTTGGTGCTCCACTGGCTTTGTGTCACAGAATGACCCACTATAGTGCTGTACCAAAGGCTCTAGTCCCGCAGCCAATGCAATGAACTTAACCTGCATGATTAAAGCACTGTAAATTTTACGGTTATATTCTGTGCCTCAGAGCATCCCGTACTGGGATGCCCCTCTGTGTGAAACCTCCCAGACTGCCCTGTAAAATTCACCTCTTCGTGTTCCTCAGTCTTGTGTTAATATCATAGCTATTTTCCCTGCTGTATTATAACATAGGGGCTTGGCTTTCACTTTTATATTTATGTAACCGTAAATCTAGTCTCTTGCAAATATGCAGTTACAAATGAGTAATGTTGTGCTCTGTTAACGTGTTTTACATGGTTAGAATTGTAAGTTTGATAAGTGCTCTGGACTGAAGGAACGGCTGGAAGACAGTTGAAATGCGTTTTTTCTTGTCACGCTATTTTTATTGAAAAAGATTTTTCACAATACAGAAAATATAAATACATTACAGTGTAAAATATTCTATTAGCATGTTACAAATAAGAACATTATTTAAGGTACACGGGAAATATATATTTACAGTATTGAATTTAGATTATGTGGTGAAGGGTATCTAGAAAAAATAGCTCTACCAAGTGGTGGAGGAAGTATGATTTGAAAGAAACACACTATTATTTTCAAGTACTTATCTCATGCTGATGTAGAAAGATCACAACATAGAAACTGGACAAAATACACGAATGCAATCACAACTGCATGCATACATGCTGGGGGGGGCGGGTGAAAGGGGAGGAAATCAGTGCCTTATAAAGACGTAGGTCTCTTTCTGTTAGAGTCAAGCAATATAACCATGGTTTCCAATCCATCTTATGAAACTTTGGTATAGAGTCAGTAAGTACGGCAGCTATCATTTTGTTAATCTTGACTTTCTTAAGAAAATACAATGAGGATTTCCAGGCCTTGGCAATAACTGGTTTGATTGATGTACAGATATAGGACATTAGCCTCGATTCAAAGACACATTCGCCCGGACTTCCGTAGCTGTCTGTGAAAGTTTGGGTGGGTTTTAGTCTTTTTTTTGCTTTTTTTTCGTTCATTTTTCATTCGTACGAACATTCGGGAAAATGCGTATATGCGCTTTCGATGAACGGAAGCAAATCGGAACATTTCCGTTAGTTCGGATCATTTTCCAAACAAAATCAGAAATTTTTCGTTTGTTGAGATAACTTCCATTGTTGGAATGGATTTCCGTCTGATTCAGAGAGCTGATTTCCGACGGACCACCACCCTATAATTCCGTTTCATTTCCGATCCACTTACGGGACCTTTGAGGGCTCGGATTGCTATTGTTGAACATGTTTTGCGGCTATGTGGAGGAGTCTGCGCGCCTTTAGCACCAAGGCATTGCATGTATCAGCATGGCCGAGGCCATAAATTGTATAGCAATGCATACCTGAATCAATACATTTCATGTATGCCTTATAGAAGCATTTTAATGCTGACCTTAATTAGTCCTTAGCATGTAAACATTTATTTTCCCACACATCCATATAATTGCTATATTTTTTTAGACTTGTGTCCTTTGTGAATTATATTTGGATTGTTAAACTTGAATCTTAATTTGTTGTAGGAGTTATTGTTTTAGTCGGTTACCTTTGCTTTGTGTAATTATTTTATATTTGGTTGCAGGAACCGCAAGATGTGCCACTCGCACAACATACAAGCAGTCTTTGGTCCAGCTATGCGATTCCTCAGTGTTCTTGCAGGGCATCCAGGGTCGTCCCATGATGCTTATATATTGCAGAGCTCCGGCTTATTTCGTCAGTTTGAGTCAGGAGAATTATCTGGTAGATGGCTCCTGGGTAAGTTTGCTCACATTCCATCAATCCATTTTCACTGTATGGCAATGAATATAGTTGATGACTCATGACTTAACCTATTGCTGTTTTTAGCCCTTGATGACATGTTAAACAATATTGTAGCTTAGAATGTGTATTTTATGTTATTATTTTTAAATTCTTTCAGGGGATTCTGGATATCCACTCCTGCCCTTGCGCCTGATGCCCGTTCTTTGCCTGCAGAATGCGGGCCAGGGGTTCTCTAATCGGGCACTATGCAAAACCCGGGCCGTGGTGGCGAGGGCCCTCTGGCTTTTGAAGTCCAGATTTAGGTGTTTGGACCATACGGGGGGGGGCACTGCAGTATGACCCCAACAAGGTTATACCAATATTTTAATTTACGTTTTTTAACAGGGACCACACGTGCCAGAGTGGCACAACTGAGTGTCAGGGTCCTTCAGTTGGTGGGCGAGATGCAGGAGGTGCGCAACTCGTTGGGGACCACAGATGAAGAATAATGTTCTGGGGCCTGCCATTGCTATGTATTTTGTTTTTTATAGTTGTAAAAATTTGAAATTTTCTACATTTTTTAAAATTTTATATTTTATGATGGAATCCCCCAAAAAAATGTTACAGTGTCATTTCATTTACAAAATACATTAACACAAAACTAATGGGCCCAGAAATATTTAAAGATGAATATTCACATGACCGAGAAGTGATTTGGGTGAGCTTTAAGGGTCCAAAAGGGAAGATGGAGGATAGTGCTGAGTGGTTTGGGTGAGCTTTAAGGGTCCAAAAGAGAAGATGGAGGATAGTGCTAAGTGGTTTGGGTGAGCTTTAAGGGTCCAAATGGGAAGAGGGAGGATAGCGCTAAGTGGTTTAGCTAAACATTGTAGTAGAAGTGAGGGTGGCAAATATGTAGGCGAGCACTTTAATGAGTTAACTTTGTAGTGTGCAGGCGCTAGATCGTAAGGATTTCCGTCTGGACGAATATTTATTGAAAAAGGGAAACAGAATCGAACGGGAAACGTAAAGGATTCGTTGGAGGATACGTTGGGAAAAGGGCAAAAACGAAAGCCTACGTTGTAACATGTGAAAATGAAACGGAAAAGTCACGCTGGAAAATGACATCCTCGTATTCGTAATCTGCCGTACGAACGGACAGAAACTTTACAGAAGGTTTTCAATGCATGCCTAGAATCGCTCACACACTCATACGAGAACGGAAACATTTCACAAAAAAAACAGATCGGCACTAAAACGGAAGTTTTTTTTTGTCTCTCTGAATCGAGCCTATTATTCAGAACTGATTTGGAGTCAGCTCCTCTGGTTCCCTGTTGCGCTATGAAACACATTTTTATGTCTTCCAATTACCAGGAAGCTTTTCTCATGCTAACGGCTCCAAAAATGCCCAGGCACCAGAACTGCCCTGTTTCCCTGAAAATAATATCTACCCTGACAATTAGCCCTAGTAAGATTTTTCATTTTTTTTGCTAATGTGTGAAATAAAATCCCTACACTAAAAATAAGCCCTAGTTACAATTTATAATACAGCTACCTGGCTTCAGCAGGGGGGCGGGTGGCTATAAAGAAGGGTGAGGACACGTCAAGGCTGTAAAAGAGGGGGAGGACACATCAAGCCGCACAGTTAAGCTTGTCTGTGGGGAATGAAATGTCTGATCTTGCTGGCTCTACCTCATCCGGCAGCCATGCTGGGAACATGGCCGAATCCACCCCCCCCCCCCACCACTCTTCAGGCTGAAAGGCACAAAATGGCACAGCCTTGTTCAACCTATATATTATAATATTTTAACACACACACAAGTCACTGCCATGACAGCATACAGGCACCATCTTTGGTTGCAGCAGCCATTTTGGAGCTTCCTCTCCCAGCATTTCAGCCATGCTGCTGCCTGGATTCAACTGACATAACTGACAATGCACAGTAACATGAAGCCCAGTAGCACTTCCTGTTTGCAGGTGGCCTGCAAATGCATGAGCTGCCATCTTGTTTTTAAAATTTACCTCAGCAAGAGTTGGAAAAGGGTAAATTAATTTTTATGTGCAGCAATCTAAATTGCCCTGGGGAGGGATGTATATGAGCACTGTTTGTTGTGTTGGTCTGGTTTAAGTCATTTTTGACTGTTGGTCTGCTTTTAAAACCCTAATATTATTTTGACAATATGTACATTTTTAAACAAAATGTTTTGCTGATGCTTGTGTGGCTCATATATACAGTGAAATGAGAAGGGGAGAGAATGTGATCAGCTAAAGCAATGCTATATAATTCAAAACCACAATATTTAATGCAAGCAGTGTTATGTCATATTTACCATGAGCTAGGCCTCAATATGGCTGCATGAGCCTTTACCCTGGCTTTATCTGCCTGTGCTAGCACACTTGGTAAATCAGGCCTTTAGTGTGAACATGCTCCTAACAAGCCATGGGCCTAGCACAGGTATTTTCAGGCCAATTATGGAGAACAAAACAATAACTATGGTCACCAAAAGCATATTTTTATATAGCATGTTATAGAAGTCGAATACATAAAGTTGTGCCTTGAGACACCCTAGCAACAAAAGAAGTGTATTATGTAGGTATGCACAACCATAAATCAATAACTACAATTGTATAGGTGCTGGCGATGTGGGGAAAAAGTGTAATCCAACCAAGAAGCAACAACAGTTGGGGGCCCTAGATATACCCCCCTGATTTCCCCTGTAACCGCCGCACACTATACTATAAAAGCAAAAATGTATATAAAAATATGTAATTT
Source organism: Gastrophryne carolinensis (assembly GCA_027917425.1). Classification (NCBI taxonomy): domain Eukaryota; kingdom Metazoa; phylum Chordata; class Amphibia; order Anura; family Microhylidae; genus Gastrophryne; species Gastrophryne carolinensis. Next base: position 189,606,928 of record CM051236.1, read on the forward strand.
TATTGAGTGAGGGCTTTCAAAAAGGTTACAAACATGAAAGGACACATTAAAAAACATATAAACACGAGAAACACTGAGGGGGGACCCTTAGAGAGACTAATATTACTACCCAATAGGGATAAATAAATGGCCACAAGGCTAATAAAATGAACAATCATTTTAGATATAAATAGCAGATTGGACCTAAGTAATGAAAACCAAAGTGCAAAGTGCTAAAGTATAAAAGTGCTAAATGTGCAAATACTAAGATCCTTACATAAATATGCAAATAAATACCGCGAAAAACAACCATTGGAAATCTATATGAAAGATCTGTGTGAAACATAAACACACAGCCTTACACAAAAGCAAAACTCATACAAAATAATACATGATGAAAAAAACCTCAAAAAACTTATAAACATGTGAATCATATACCAATAAATAGATTGAAAATCGATGTAGGTCTCAATATAAAGTGCTAAGTGCCCAGTGCCACTATTTAGAGAAACCGGACCTCACTGCCATAACAATATCAAGAGAAATACAAGTAAATATAAGTAAGGAATCACATCACCAGTCAAGCATGTCTCCGGGGTACCCGCACAGCCGCTCAACACCGACGCGTTGCGTGGCTGCTCGCCACTTCGCCAGGGTGAATGAGCTATTGTAAGTATCCCCTCCCTTTTAAGCTCACCTGCTACCCCCGAAAAGAAGTGGAGCACACCAATAAACCTATGGAGGTAGAGAAGTAAGTAAACATATAACTATGCAAACAAGCAATTGGCCTATAATCTGTAGAATACTATACCCCTCTCAGACAACAGGGCTTAACAATGTTATGAAATTTAAGTATTCAGGTATTGAGGATACAACAGCTGAATCCATGACCTGTATGTTTAGAAAAATTTTGATATTTTAGATATATTAAGGTTGAATATTTTAAATTTCTGGAAGGACCCCATATACTTCATCCATGAAAATCGTTATCCAGTGTTGTTGTAGAGGAAAGGTTATAATACAAAAAATCAAACTCAGTGTTACTATGGATCCCGAGGTGGATCCCTTGTATTCAGATGAAGTAAGTAGGAATGTCAAAATCCTCCCCAGATTTCTTCCAACCCTCCTGATTCAGAGGTCGTACTAAATTGGGAGCTGGAGTTCCTCGGTTAGGCCGATCCACTCATCCTGGGGGCAATTCATCCACCTTCAGCCCCTTCTCATAGATATAATCACCTCAAACATATAACTGTGATCTAGAAAAATAACAGATAGGGGTGAGGCATTTAATGGTTACTATATGAGAAAAATAATTGGTAATTAATAGAGGTGGGTTGTTCAACAACCTAAATGTTATAAATATCTGCACATAACCTACCTCCATAGGTTTATTGGTGTGCTCCACTTCTTTTCGGGGGTGTGAAGCAGCACCAATACATATACAGAATTATTAGGATTGAAGGGCTTCGCGACCGCCCAGGACCTCCTACTGCAGGGGAGTCATCCCGGGCGTGCGCGCGCCGGGATGCGCGCGCTGGGACGCACTTCTCTGGCTTGCGTTCCATTGGGCGGACATGACGTGCCCCCGACGCGATGCCCCTGCGACGGACATTTCCGGTTGGACGGGGCGCGCGCCGGCCGTGCGGCTTGGTGCCCGGACAATGGGACAGCTAATAGCAGGTGAGCTTAAAAGGGAGGGGATACTTACAATAGCTCATTCACCCTGGCGAAGTGCCGAGCAGCCACGCAACGCGTCGGTGTTGAGCGGCTGTGCGGGTACCCCGGAGACATGCTTGACTGGTGATGTGATTCCTTACTTATATTTACTTGTATTTCTCTTGATATTGTTATGGCAGTGAGGTCCGGTTTCTCTAAATAGTAGCACTGGGCACTTAGCACTTTATATTGAGACCTACATCGATTTTCAATCTATTTATTGGTATATGATTCACATGTTTATAAGTTTTTTGAGTTTTTTTTCATCATGTATTATTTTGTATGAGTTTTGCTTTTGTGTAAGGCTGTGTGTTTATGTTTCACACAGATCTTTCATATAGATTTCCAATGGTTGTTTTTCACGGTATTTATTTGCATATTTATGTAAGGATCTTAGTATTTGCACATTTAGCACTTTTGTACTTTAGCACTTTGCACTTTGGTTTTCATTACTTAGGTCCAATCTGCTATTTATATCTAAATTAATTGTTCATTTTATTAGCCTTGTGGCCATTTATTTATCCCTATTGGGTAGTAATATTAGTCTCTCTAAGGGTCCCCCCTCAGTGTTTTTCGTGTTTATATGTTTTTTAATGTGTCCTTTCATGTTTGTAACCTTTTTAAAAGCCCTCACTCAATAAAATTACATATTTTTATATACATTTTTGCTTTTATAGTATAGTGTGCGGCGGTTACAGGGGAAATCAGGGGGGTATATCTAGGGCCCCCAACTGTTGTTGCTTCTTGGTTGAGACACCCTAGCATCTGAAAAGAGTATAAACATGTCGCAGAAGAGGCTGCATTAGGTGTAAGCCACAACAATACTGGCTGCAGCTTCTGGGAACTTAGGGAGGACATAAAGCATTCCATTGTGTTTATTATTTGTGCTCTATGGAGTAGTAATTGCGAAATCAAAACAGGTCATTCCGATGTCATACATCTGCAACAGCTCACATGTACTTAAGTGATTTGATCTTTGTTTGATGGCAGCTAACAGAAAACGACAACAAACAGGTTACGCAATAAAATAGAAAAGATTGCAGGACTGAAAGATTATTTCAAAGAAATCCTTATTGTCATGCTGAAGTAACCCTTTCATTTGCAGGAAGGAACACTATGACCTGCTTTGTTCTAAATTGTTTTTGTTGTAATAATTACAACATGATGAAAATGTTGTGATACTTGTGATACAGGAATTGTGGATGCTGTCTGCAATGGTGCAACTACAGCCATAGCAGAGCATACAAATGCAATGCACGAGGAAGTGCCTCATAAAATATTGTTCATGAGTTCAAATTCCAATGGTATTATGGTTTGTTTAAGAGGGAATAGTAAAAGGATAGTTACATGGCAGTTGGAAGAAATACATTAGTGCTTTGATTGAACCCTTTTAGTGGCAGCTACGTGAGTCTCACTTTAAACACCCACAGAAAAAAAAGACTAAAAGTAAAAAACTCACCTGACCCCACGTTGGATCGGGTTGGGTCTTCTCTTCACCCGGGGGGGCATCCGATCCCCCCCCCCCTGGGGCTCTCCTCGCTTCAGGAGGGCGCTCGAAATAGCACCCCCCCCGCTTCGGGCACTGCAGTTTAATGTAAAAAAAAAGAAGACATTTACTCACCTGCTGCCACAATCCCTCCCGCGGGGTCTCCTCTTCACTGGGGGGGCCTCCAACCCCCCCCCCCGGGCTCTTCCGTAGTGAGGAGAGGGTGAGAAAATGCCCTCTCCCTCACTTCCTGGTTCGCGGGTGCTAGCCCTGCCCTTTTGTGTGCGGGGCTAATGACGTCATTGTGACGTCACCTGTCAATCAACACCCGCATCTGAGCCGACAAGCTCAGTAGATGCCGGTGATCAGTGGAGGCATTTCAGATCATCTGCCCCCCCTCCCAGCCCAACTCCACTGATCACCCGCATCTGTCATTGGAGCTTTGTGGGACATGATCGACGGGGGACAGCAAGGATCGGAGGTGAGTAAAGTAAAAAAAACTAATAAATGTCATTTTTTCTGTGTGTGTGTTTTATTTTTTTACTGCTAACCCCTTGTGAACAGGTAAGGGATCCATGAGATCCCAATACCAGTTGACAAGGCTGGGGGCTGGAAAGTCACCTGCAACTAGCGGGTGACTTGCCATTAACCCCCAGCACTCCGAATTACCTGCCTACCCAAAGCCCGGGGGGGGGGGGCAGAAGAGCCCAGGCCCCCAAAGGGTATGTGGGCTTGTAGGCTGCAGGGTGGGGGAGCCACCAGAGCTGGCCCCTTCACCTTGTTCCTACAAGCCCCCATAGCTGGTCCTGGGCTGATTACACTAGGCAGGGGGGACCCCATGTGATTTTGGGGGGATTTTTAAGGGTTTTTAACCATTAAAATTCCTAAAAAAATGCCCCATGTCATTTTTTCTAAATTAACCCCTTATGCTCTGTTGCCCAGCAGCTATAAAAGGCTTACAGCAGCAGCAAGAGAGCAGAAGCCAGAGTGATCAGCATGGGACACAGTGGCCAGGGATGGATGGGAGGTAAGTATAAAAAAAAAAAAAAAATAAATTTAAAAAAATTCCTCTGTGTCTGTGTGATTTTTTTACACTTAACCCCTTGTGAACTGGTAAGGGATCCATGAGACCGCTATACCAGTTCACAAGGCTGGGGGCTAGCATGTCACCTGCAGCTAGAAGTGAAGAAGAAGAAGTGGTAAGAAGTGACCAGGTGTGAGGCGAGGTGAAGTGCTCAGAGGTGTGGTTGGAAAAGGTGAAATGAGTAGAAGTGATATGGGCAGGGGTGAGGCAGGAAAAGGTGAGCTTGAAATAGATAAGATGAGTAGAGGTGAAGAGGGAAGAAATGGGCAGCATGAGGTCAGCCTGACATAAAGAGGCAAGAGATGTGGTGTAAATAAGGCAGAGAAAAGCTGAGGTGGGAAGAGGCGAGGCAGGAAGAGGTGAGATGGTTTATTCAGACAGGGTGGGAATAGGTGAGATGGTCAGAGGAAAGTTGAGGTGAGGTAGGTAGAGGTAGGGAGAGGTGCAGGGCTGCAACAGATGGCAGTGTGGGCTGCATGTAGCCCCCGGGCAACAGGTTGTGCTTCCCTGGTGTATAGCCTGGCCCAGACCCTAACTGTGTAATCTAATGTTTTGACTGTAGCTATCAGTTTCAGAGAGGATCCAAGCTTGAGTTATGTGTTCATCTATAGGTGTATGGTGTCAGCTTTCTCAGAGGGTGTGTGTGTGTGTGTGTGTGTGTGTGTGTGTGTGTGTGTGTGTGTGTGTGTGTGATGGGATTAGAATTCTGTCTGGATCGGGATCTCCTCAATTAAAGACAGGCCTTTTTTTCTTCAGTTCATAGCAAAGAAGTTGCTAGAAGGGTGTGCAATATAGCCTCTGCCGGTACAAATAGACCCTCCCTGTGGCGGAAGCTTCCTCCAATCTCTCAGGCTGTCAGTGACACAGGGATCAGCGATGGACTGGAGGTAAGTATTGGGGGAAAAAAACAAACATTTTTTCACTGTGTCAGTTTAACTCTTTGTGAACCGGTAAGGGGTATTTGAGTCCCCCCTACCAGTTCACATGGCAGGAGCAGCGGGCAAGTCATCTGCGAGCAGACAGGTGTCCCCGCCTCATTATCCGTATCCGCAAAGCCCAAGGGGGTGTAAAAGAATCCACAGCCCAAGAGGGCTATGCGGGCTGGTAGCCTTCAGGGCCGAGAGCCAGATGCTTGCCCTCTGAGCCCTGGTATATCTGTTTTACTATTACTGAGTTTTACTCAGAAAGGGGAGATTAACCCCTTAACCCTTAAAAAAATGTTAAAAGGCTCCTGGACAGATGTACCCAACATCAATTTTTATTTTTGAGGGTTTAACCCTGAGAAATTTACTGACAATCCATATGTGCCCATTTACCTCAGCCCTTTCTGGTTCCTCCTTCCGTCCCTGCCGGCTTGCAAAGTATCTCAGAGCAGGGCCACGCAAGATGGCCATCTGGCTAACACTAACTTTCCTTTCCCTATCTGCTACTCCTTGTGCACAAATATGCAATTTACACAGACATAGCAACCTTATACTACTATTAACTTCAGTCTTGGACTCCTCTTGTCTCCCTCATGTATTTAAGGGTCAGTCATGGCCTAATGGAAAGGATGCAGGCTTGTGACTGGAGGGTTGCCAAAAAAAAAATTGTAAAGCTAAGCTTGTCCCCAGTAAACCAGCAACCCTAGCTCAAGACTGTGCTAAACAGATATACAGTGCAAGACTGAAATAATGTGCATGTAGGATGTGCGTTCACACCTCTCGAGCAAACCTGATTGGTCACTGACAGAGGCAGATGCTGTTTTTGTAACCCATAAACCTGTAACCCAAGCATCTTTAACTAGAAAGGCATCCCAGTATTGGGATGCCCAGCCTTAGCCCTTAGACATAGAGACCCCTTCGGGGCCTCCATCAATTGGATTTCATGCAGTGCAGTAGGCAGTAAGCTATTGAGCATCTGGGAACAACATGGCAGTCATTTTTTTGTTTCAGCCCTGGTCCCCCACCCATTCTCTAGGCTGCACACATGAATCATATGGTAGCCCCCTAAATTCAGTTCTACTGGTGGGCCCTAGACACCCCAGTCTGACACTGTGCTAAGGGGGGGGGGGGTGTTGAAAGAAACGTAAACCTGTGACATGGGGGGCAAGTTTCTATTGGCAGACAATTCAGCACAAATGCACCCCATCTTCCAGCTCTGAGCATATCCCCTGCACTTCTCCCTTGCTGCCTAAGCCTCTTTAGTAAATATACTTTTCCCTATGATCTTAAATAGGCCTGTACTCAAAAGTGTGCCTGTAATGAGTTACAAGAAGGTCTGCAGCATTATTTGTGTGTCTAGGCCAACTATGAACATGGTCATGTTCCTAATGGGTGTTACATGATTTTGTCTCTTTTCCAGCCTCCCATTTATGCCCCTTTTACTCTGGACTTTTCAGAAGATTGGGGTTACAATTTGTTTTGTTAATGGGGCAACAACATCACACCCTCACCCAAGGAGCAGATTAAAAAGTCAACTGATTCAGACATAAGTGGCCTTCTTGAAGGAAACCAGACAACACAATTCAGCTGTGATTTGATAACATGAACTTATTTGAACCAAACAGAATTTACATAGACATAGCAGCCTTATACTACTATTAACTTCAGTCTTGGACTCCTCTTGTCTCCCTCATGTATTTAAGGGTCAGTCATGGCCTAATGGAAAGGATGCAGGCTTGTGACTGGAGGGTTGCCAATAAAATGGCTACTAATTCCCCCAAAAATCCCCCCCCCAAAAAAAATTGTAAAGCTAAGCTTGTTGTCCCCAGTAAACCAGCAACCCTAGCTCAAGACTGTGCTAAACAGATATACAGTGCAAGACTGAAATAATGTGCATGTAGGATGTGCGTTCACACCTCTCGAGCAAACCTGATTGGTCACTGACAGAGGCAGATGCTGTTTTTGTAACCCATAAACCTGTAACCCAAGCATCTTTAACTAGAAAGGCATCCCAGTATTGGGATGCCCAGCCTTAGCCCCTAGACATAGAGACCCCTTGGGGGCCTCCATCAATTGGATTTCATGCAGTGCAGTAGGCAGTAGGCTATTGAGCATCTGGGAACAACATGGCAGTCATTTTTTTGTTTCAGCCCTGGTCCCCCACTAATGCTCTAGGCTGCACACATGAATCATATGGTAGCCCCCTAAATTCAGTTCTACTGGTGGGCCCTAGACACCCCAGTCTGACACTGTGCTAAGGGGGGGGGTGTTGAAAGAAACGTAAACCTGTGACATGGGGGGCAAGTTTCTATTGGCAGACAATTCAGCACAAATGCACCCCATCTTCCAGCTCTGAGCATATACCCTGTACTTCTCCCTTGCTGTACTCAAAAGTGTGCCTGTAATGTGTTACAAGAAGGTCTGCAACTCTGCATCATTATTTGTGTGTCTATGCCAACTGTGAACATGGTCATGTTCCTAATGGGTGTTACATGATGTTGTCTCTTTTCCAGCCTCCCATTTATGCCCCTTTTACTCTGGACTTTTCAGAAGATTAGGGTTACAATTTGTTTTGTTAATGGGGCAACAACATCACACCCTCACCCAAGGAGCAGATTAAAAAGTCAACTGATTCAGACATAAGTGGCCTTCTTGAAGGAAACCAGACAACACAATTCAGCTGTGATTTGATAACATGAACTTATTTGAACCAAACAGAATTTACATAGACATAGCAGCCTTATACTACTATTAACTTCAGTCTTGGACTCCTCTTGTCTCCCTCATGTATTTAAGGGTCAGTCATGGCCTAATGGAAAGGATGCAGGCTTGTGACTGGAGGGTTGCCAATAAAATGGCTACTAATTCCCCCAAAAATCCCCCCCCCCCAAAAAAAAATTGTAAAGCTAAGCTTGTCCCCAGTAAACCAGCAACCCTAGCTCAAGACTGTGCTAAACAGATATACAGTGCAAGACTGAAATAATGTGCATGTAGGATGTGCGTTCACACCTCTCGAGCAAACCTGATTGGTCACTGACAGAGGCAGATGCTGTTTTTGTAACCCATAAACCTGTAACCCAAGCATCTTTAACTAGAAAGGCATCCCAGTATTGGGATGCCCAGCCTTAGCCCCTAGACATAGAGACCCCTTGGGGGCCTCCATCAATTGGATTTCATGCAGTGCAGTAGGCAGTAGGCTATTGAGCATCTGGGAACAACATGGCAGTCATTTTTTTGTTTCAGCCCTGGTCCCCCACCCATTCTCTAGGCTGCACACATGAATCATATGGTAGCCCCCTAAATTCAGTTCTACTGGTGGGCCCTAGACACCCCAGTCTGACACTGTGCTAAGGGGGGGGGGGTGTTGAAAGAAACGTAAACCTGTGACATGGGGGGCACGTTTCTATTGGCAGACAATTCAGCACAAATGCACCCCATCTTCCAGCTCTGAGCATATCCCCTGCACTTCTCCCTTGCTGCCTAAGCCTCTTTAGTAAATATACTTTTCCCTATGATCTTAAATAGGCCTGTACTCAAAAGTGTGCCTGTAATGAGTTACAAGAAGGTCTGCAGCATTATTTGTGTGTCTATGCCAACTATGAACATGGTCATGTTCCTAATGGGTGTTACATGATGTTGTCTCTTTTCCAGCCTCCCATTTATGCCCCTTTTACTCTGGACTTTTCAGAAGATTAGGGTTACAATTTGTTTTGTTAATGGGGCAACAACATCACACCCTCACCCAAGGAGCAGATTAAAAAGTCAACTGATTCAGACATAAGTGGCCTTCTTGAAGGAAACCAGACAACACAATTCAGCTGTGATTTGATAACATGAACTTATTTGAACCAAACAGAATTTACATAGACATAGCAGCCTTATACTACTATTAACTTCAGTCTTGGACTCCTCTTGTCTCCCTCATGTATTTAAGGGTCAGTCATGGCCTAATGGAAAGGATGCAGGCTTGTGACTGGAGGGTTGCCAATAAAATGGCTACTAATTCCCCCAAAAATCCCCCCCCCCAAAAAAAAATTGTAAAGCTAAGCTTGTCCCCAGTAAACCAGCAACCCTAGCTCAAGACTGTGCTAAACAGATATACAGTGCAAGACTGAAATAATGTGCATGTAGGATGTGCGTTCACACCTCTCGAGCAAACCTGATTGGTCACTGACAGAGGCAGATGCTGTTTTTGTAACCCATAAACCTGTAACCCAAGCATCTTTAACTAGAAAGGCATCCCAGTATTGGGATGCCCAGCCTTAGCCCCTAGACATAGAGACCCCTTGGGGGCCTCCATCAATTGGATTTCATGCAGTGCAGTAGGCAGTAGGCTATTGAGCATCTGGGAACAACATGGCAGTCATTTTTTTGTTTCAGCCCTGGTCCCCCACCCATTCTCTAGGCTGCACACATGAATCATATGGTAGCCCCCTAAATTCAGTTCTACTGGTGGGCCCTAGACACCCCAGTCTGACACTGTGCTAAGGGGGGGGGGGGTGTTGAAAGAAACGTAAACCTGTGACATGGGGGGCACGTTTCTATTGGCAGACAATTCAGCACAAATGCACCCCATCTTCCAGCTCTGAGCATATCCCCTGCACTTCTCCCTTGCTGCCTAAGCCTCTTTAGTAAATATACTTTTCCCTATGATCTTAAATAGGCCTGTACTCAAAAGTGTGCCTGTAATGAGTTACAAGAAGGTCTGCAGCATTATTTGTGTGTCTATGCCAACTATGAACATGGTCATGTTCCTAATGGGTGTTACATGATTTTGTCTCTTTTCCAGCCTCCCATTTATGCCCCTTTTACTCTGGACTTTTCAGAAGATTAGGGTTACAATTTGTTTTGTTAATGGGGCAACAACATCACACCCTCACCCAAGGAGCAGATTAAAAAAGTCAACTGATTCAGACATAAGTGGCCTTCTTGAAGGAAACCAGACAACACAATTCAGCTGTGATTTGATAACATGAACTTATTTGAACCAAACAGAATTAGATTTGGGCCAAAGGCTACATTTTCTTGCACATCAGAGTAAGAAATGGAAACTTCAAATACACACAAAATACTATTAACTGTGATTTTTATCTGAATTGTCCTTTAAATGCAAATAATCTTCAATTTTAGCCCTGTGTAATGTAACAAAATGTTGCCTGATGGGAGAAAACCTAGTGAATTTGCAGACAGACGATAGTAGCTGGCAAACCGACAAGGGGCATTGCAGGGCACATTGCTAAAGAGGAATTTGTGAAACACGACCCAGACAGACTAACCCTTCACCGAATGTTCCAGCCAGCAGAAATCTTTGATTTCAGACGGTTTTATAATATTAGCACCAGTGTAAATGTGTTTCATAGGTCTGGCAGAAGAAACCATTTCACCTATTACTTATCAGAAATTTACAGTGTTGAGAATATTTAATACAAATGCGTTTTCTACAACTGCATTATAAAAGATACCCCTTGGATGATTCATCCTGTTGCAGCATCTCAGCTTTGTTATTTTGTCCTTGAATTGAAACTAGTATTTGATTCAGTAACTTGTCCTAAAATGACATTGATTCAGTAAAAAAATCACTTTGGGTGAAAAAAGCCTGGGAATGTCACTGTTGTCACCGGCTAGGGAAACAATGAAAGTCAATGGCAATGGTAAAAAGGAGTAAAAAGTTCACTACTTTTCTTAGTAGTAAAAAAGTACAGTTGACTTTCATTGTCTTCCTAGCTGGTGATTCAACATCAGTGAATCGGGATGGGGTAAGAGGACCAATCATCGGAATAGAGTTAAAATCCTGGTGATTGGTCAACTTTAGGCAATTTTTTACTTTAGATGAGATTTTTGAGTCTGATGGAATATTTGTAAATTAGAGAAAAGCTGTGATCAGTCAACAGTACTACTAGTGATTTAAGAGAGAAAACTGAAAATTCATAATATATATTGTTAAGGTTTTTTTTAAAAAAAAAACACAAAACAATTAACAACTTGACAGCGAGATTAATTTATCATAATAGTATTTCTAATTAGCAACAAGGTGAACCTTCAATAATGTTTGACTGGGATGACAGAGCTATCCCCTATAGCCCACATGATAATGAAATGGGGAATAATACTTAATTGGATTTGATGAACCATATATTTAGTACAAATAATTCTTTAGCAAGGCAATGACTTTCTTTTCTTTACTGCCAGGGTGCTACAGGCAATAGTGCAGTTTAGAGTACATTCCAAATCCCACTGTACCCAAAATGTCTATCTGTCAAAACCAAAGAATGCTATATGCACCTTCCTATATATAGTGCAAAATTAAAAGACGTTATATTCTCTTGTAGAATAAGCATCATTAACCACTAACCATCTTCTTAAAACTCTAAGAGCTTCACCAGCAGCCAACTCTATTCTACTCTGGTCAGGGGCAAATGCCCCCCCCCCCCCCCCCCGCAGTGTTTAAACTCTTAAGCACATCCATTTTGTTCATTGCAATGCAGGTGGTAGGTTGGGCCTAGGATGTCCCCTCCATTGAAGTGGGCCTAGAATGTCCCCTCCATTGAAGTGAGTGATCATGCTGCAATCACTGTGACTACTGCAGAGTCGCCAAACTTATACACGAACCTCTGGCTATAAATAATTCAAAGCAATTCGTACTTATTGATCATAGCCATTATCAGCCTAAAATATTTGTTAAAGAGCTTTAAGCCTCTTCTTTGTCATAATTGCAAATGTGTATGCTGTATATGCCCCTTATTTTTACCTCTTCTGTTGCCAAGCACGTAACACCTACGTCCAGTCATTAAGTGCCAAGCACATTGGTGTTACGTGCTTTGCTTTCCCCCCTGCTATGAGCCACAAAAATAAAAGGAAACACTAACCTGACCCCTCATTCGATCCGGCCAGGTCTTCTCTTCACGCAGGGGGCATCTGATCCCACCCCAGTCTCTCCCAGCTTCCGGATAGCGCCCAAAAGACCTAGCTCCCCCACTCCTGCCATCGCTGACCCACATGCGGGCGGCATTCCTCCGACCGGGTCTCCTCTTCACCGGGGGGGGGGGGGGCCCTGATCACCCGCCTGGGCTCTTCCATGGTGAGGAGAGTTCAAAATAGGCCCTCTCTAGCACCTCCAAAATCACTCGGCTGCTAGTCCAGCCTTTTGTGAGCTGGGTGGATGACATAATCAATGACGTCATCCATGACGCCATTCCCACACCAGCTCAGTAGTGCCGGGTGATCAGTGGAGGGAGGTTGGAGGGGCAATAGGGCTGTGATCCCTTGCCTCCCCAGCCCCCTCTCCACTGATCACCTGGCAGCTGTCATCGGAGCTTCGTGGGACATGAACGCCGGGGGGCAGCGGAGGAGTAAAGAAATAATAAATAATAATATTTAATTTTTACTCTGTGTGGTCTTTTTTTACTGTTAACCCTTTGTGAACTGTGAACTGCTAAGGAATCCATGAGACCCCTATACCAGTTCACAAGGCTTGGGAGATTAACCCCGAACCCCCCAATTACGATGCCTCTCCAAAGCCCGAGGGGGGGCAAGTAGGGTCCAGGTCATTTGGCTTTGTGGGTTTGTAGTCGACAGGGTAGGGGGCCACCAAAGCTGGCCCCTGCGTCCTGTTCCTACAAACCCTGCAAAGTTGGTCCCGGGTTGGTTAAGCTGCCACATCGTTTTTTTTTTGGGGGGGGGGGGTTTCAAGGGTTTTTAAACCCTTGCTTTGCCAGGGACACAGTGGGAGTTATTTTCCAGAGACACAGTAGGAGGTGGATGGGAGGTAAGTATTAAAAAACAAATAAAATTGTTTTGTGTGTGTGTGATTTTACATTTAACATCTCCATGAGACCCCTATACCAGTTCACACGGCTTAGGGGCTGGCAAGTTACCTGCGGCTAGCCATTACTCATTGTCATTAACCCCCAGCCCCCCTATTACCTGCCCAGGGGTGGGCAGAAGGGCCCAGGTGCTATTTAGCCATTGGGGCTTTTAGCCAATAGGGCGGGGTGCTACAGATGCTGGCCCTTGTGCCATGTTCAACAAGCCCACATAGCTGGCCCCTGGGCTGGTTATGCTGGGTACAGAGGACCCCACATCATTTTTGGTAGATTTTTAACCCTTAAAAATCCCCAAAGAATGCCCCCCCCCCCCCCCCGCGAAGGGGGATCCTACGCCAATTTTTTTGTGAGTTAACCCTTTATTGTGTGGATAATAATTGTATCTTATTTGTAAATGTTATAAAGTGCTCTTTTCAGTTTGGGGGTCTCCTGGGCAAAAATGGATGGGCTACCGATACATATATGGCACCGCTGTAATGGGAGAAATGGGGCTTTTACATGAAATATGGTTTTATTTAAAATAAAGGAGATACTTTTCTAAAAATATATTTTTTATTTATTTTTGTTTTTTTTATTCAAAAATATAAAAAAAAAAACAGCAGAAAAATTACAAACGATACATTTCATGTTAAAGCCTAAACTCTGCCACAAAAAATAATAGAGATCTTTCCTGGAAAATCCTGCAAAAATCACAGTTAAACATAGCGCAAAATGGTGAAAAATGACCTGTCAACAGAGGATGACAACATTTCAATTAGGCTGGCAATTAAAAGGGTTAAAAGTAGCTATGCATGTTGAGTATTGTTCTGTTTGGGGGGACCTTGTGCTTTTAGATTTAGCTTGTTTTTTCTTGTTTGCATGTTGATATTTTAGGAAAATGTGTTTGTGGGGGGTATTCAAAATGTAAAGGGTTGTTTTGGTAGAAAAAGCGCAAGGTGCAAACTTTGTCTGTTTAGGGAAGTTGCTTTTTCAAATTTAACTTTTTTTTTCTTGTTTGCATATTGCATATGTGGATTTGATTCTGCTTTTTTATTCTTCTTTAGGGAAACTCTGTGCAACCAAAGAATTCATTGAGGGATTACTTCCTGAAAACTGCGGCCACATTAACAAGCCTGGTACGCCTAGAAAGCTTGAGGTGAGTACCAAAGAATATATAGTTTGTTGGGGGTATTTCAAATGTAAAAGGTTGTTTTTCTTGAAAAACTGCAAGGTGTGCATAGCGCTTAACATAGTTGTATTTTATCTGAAAATCTCCTACAGCGCTGTTTCAGTTTGGGGGAGTCTCCTGGGCAGGAAAGGGTGTCTACCAATAAATATGTGGTACCGCTGTACCTGGAAGAACTTGGGGTTTCACACGCAATAAGATTTTATTTACATTTTATTGCAAAAAAAACACTACAAATTGCAAAAAAATTATTTTTTTGCACATATTTAACCCCCAAATATTGAGAATACACTTGAAAAATTACAAACAAGACATTTCATGTTAAAGCACAAACTTTGCTGAAAAAAGCAATATATAATTTTCCTGGGGAATCCCTGGTAATCCCTTCAAAATCACAGTTGAACAAATGTAGCACAAAATAGTGAAAATGGTCTGGCAGCAGAGGGTGACAAAAAGTTTAGGTAGGATGGAACTTAAAGGGTTAAAACTTAGGATACAAAGGTTGGTGTATAGTCATTCGTACAAAAGCATTTTTTCACAAACTAGCAAAGAGGTTTCGGGAGCCTTTTAATAGTAGGGATATATTGGAGCTACTCTGCAGCATAGATCCCAAAAGTCTTAGGCATTTTTAAACTTCTGGATTGGGTGTACAAAATATATTTATTGTGTTGGGGGGGGGGGGGGTGAACATATTACTGTAGTGCTTTAAGTTTGTAGTTTTTTGTATATCATATGTCTAAAAGTCAAATTCTGTTGAACAATATCCAATCTTGCAGAAGATGGTATAAAACTCATGCCTCTGGGGAATGCTTCAGATGGTCATATATGCAGAGATGTCAAGTCACCCAGTTTTGATCCTCCCTCACTCAGTCACCCTGTCAAACTACGAATTTACCCTGCAAAACATTCTTGTGCTTTCTTCCTCTCTGATTTGACTAACTGCCGCCTAAAACCCATACACTATGGGCTAGAAGACAACAATAAATTATTAGCTTGCCATCCAGCCCTACAATATTGGCTGCCTTTGACGTGTTATATGTGTCTGCAAGATTCACCCTTAGGGTTATGGCAAGGTTACCCTGACCGCCTTAGAGCAAGAGGAATAGTGTAGTGACTGCTGCAGTGAATGGGTAGGGGGTATCATTTCTTTATCAATTGCTGCATTCATCTAGGGACCTTCTGTTAGCATACTGCATCTCCTTCCATGCAGCCCCAGAAATCTGCACATCTTTCATTCAGTCAGCTACTGGAGCAAACTCCTTGTTTTCTGTGATCTCTCTGGAGACATCCACTTTCACTCCACCAGTGATTGGTGGGGCAAGGCAGGGGGGGATTCCCCTGCACAGCTGGAAGCCAAAGAACAGGCACAAATACTTACCTACTTCCTCATTATCTTGTCCAATTCTACTGTCCCACATAACCACCGTTGAATAGCAGCATTTGTTTGGCCTCAGTATGGAAAGCTCCCATTGACTTTAATGAGCACCTCCTTACCTAAAGATCTTTTTGTATAGAGGCAATAATTAAACTTGCATTGATTTATTTAGTATCAATTACTGTAGTAGAGGAGAGTATGGCCTAAATTACTATATAGGCATTATGTATTTAAAACTATTATACACTGTATCTGCAAACCGCCATGGTGGTGATAAACATTTGTCCCTCAAAAGCCTGAGAACAGGCCATGCCCCTAAATCACCCCCCCCACACACACACCCATCAACCTGTAAACTGGTCTCCAATGTTGGCGTCTCTGTATATGCAAAGGTTCCTTCAGATTTATTCAGAATATTTTGTTGATTATTTTCTTAGCGATTTTATTTGTTTACAATCATGGCCTGCTTCCATGTGTTCTGGCATACTAAGAGGTTAATTTACTTTAACCTCATGACTCAAGACAGTAACTTGGAATTTTAGTAAATATGTAGCCATGTCACTTTGTTAATGTGGTCCTAGGGAAAAGGAGCTTTATTTTATATTATTATCTTATGAGAATCAGTAATCCAAGCAATTAACCAGAAACATGTAAGAGACATTTTTCTGATTTGATGTAGTGATGGGGCATGGGGCATGGCAAATACATCTCAGCAATGTACAAAAGCACCATATGTAACAAATAACCGGAGTGCTATCTAGCTCCCACTGCAATCAGGCTGTGAACTCATCTAAGCTCAGACAATTACACAAGGATAAACCTGTGATATGATGTTTAAATGGCTATAATAAATTACATTTGAGATAAGTTTCATCAATTTTGTAAGCAATGCACATGAGAAAAGCAAAGACAGCTTGGAACAGAACAAACGTCAAATACTCAGTCTGGTGTAGGGCTTTAAAACTTGCAAAATATAATGTCTTATGCCTACGTGCTATAATAAATCTAGCTGTAAAGACCTTATACCGAGTTCACAGAATTGCATAACTCATATCATAGCGGTGTCTACCTAAGAATGTCTTGTTATATTCGTATATCTAGGCACCAATGCTGTTCTTTAACCCTTTAACTACCAGCCTACCTGGAGATTGTGTCACCCTCTGTTGCCAGACCATTGTTCAATATTTTGCACTGTACATGTTCAACTGTGATTTTTGAAGGGATTTCCTATGAAAATGATGTCTTTTTTTTAGCAGAATCTGGGATTAAACATGAAATGTTTTGTTTGACCTTGTTTTAGTGTATTCTCAATATTTTGGGTGAAATATGTGCAACAAAAATCTTTTACAATTTTTTACAATTTGTTTGTTTTGTAATTTGTTTTTTTTTTGTAATAAAAATTAAAGTTGGGGGTGGTTTCTTACCCTTTTCTTTACTGCTACAGCACACAGGGGAAAGAAGCCTGTGATATATGGCCCTTACAGGGTGTCCCTTATTTTCCCCTTTCATAACCCTTTGACAATTGTATGAAACAATATGTTTTACATGTGCAGTTATAATGTCAAGGAGATATTCTCATAAAACAATTCATTTCATTGCTGTATATATAAATATCCTTTATTCATCCTCTATATCTATTGTTTGTAGCAAGTAGTTTGTAGCAATTAGTAGTGATTGCGGCGGGTATTACATTTCCAAAATCGAATTTTAGGAGCATTCATGTAGACGCATTTCGCGGGATACCGCCTCATCAGTACATTCAACTCAGTATCTGAGATATGCATTACAATGGTTAATTCTCTGTTCCATTATTCATTTTAGATTTTGGGGGTACATAATATTCATTTTTTTTCAATTGTGTACTTACCAATGGACGTGAAGTAGGACCATAACCATCACAGTTTTTTCAGTAACCACCTATAGTTATTGTTAAAACGTTTTGGAGTTTGTCATACTTATAATGGAGCATAGATATTTCTGATATTTATCATTTTGTTTGTATGTTATTATCACCCTCTATGTAGGGCTGAACTACTTGCCAATTTCAGGTGTATGCCCCTGAAAGAGAACATTAGTCTGTTAGGGAACTTCTGGTGTTTTTACATAATGTAAATTGATGCCTAGAAAAGGTGCTTACTGGTAATCTGCAGAGCAGGAAAGTGGCACCTGTCCTGTCGGCGGGTGGTGCTGTACTGTAAAGATTTGTTTGGTGTGTGCTGAAACTGTACTTTTATATTAAAGTAGTGTGTTAGGGGGGTGACGTCAGTGGGGGCCGCTGAGCCAAGGTTGGGAGTCTATTGGCTCCTCACCCGGCTGCTGCTCCTCGTTTTAGCAAATTGGATCAGGGGGACGGAGGAGAGCTGTCCGCATCACACTGTCTCTCCCTGGCTACTTATTATTTGGTTAACATTACTTAATGGAAAATGGTTACATTTATTTTAACATTTATAATAAGACATGGGTTTACAACTTGCATATTAAATGGTGACTATATGATCTAACAGATAAGGTTTGTAAGTGAATACAGAATATAACCACAAGATATGACCGAATGGATATTTTTAGTGGGACTTTGGATACATTGAGGTTCGTCAGTATTCATGCTGTCAGGTCAGGGTGTGCCTTGCATTTAAGTAGGGGTTATAGAAACGGAACAAAGCTGCATGTTTCCTTAAGTCCTGGGCGTATCGTTGCTTTCATGTTCGTTATCCACTTTGTTTTGCTTTGCAGTGTTTTCTTTACTATGGCCCCTTCTCTTGGGTGTGGATGAATTTTGTCTAGTACTTGAAAGCTTACTCCTTTTGGGGTGCCCCAGTGGCATGCCGAAAAGTGTCTCCCTTCGTTGGATGTTACATTTTTTTGTTTGATGTCATGTATGTGTTTGTAGATTTCTATTGGTCTTGCCAATATAGAACCTTGAGCATGGGCACTGTAGTGATATACCAAACTTGTTAAGTTACAGTTGGGGAAATGTTGTAGTTTGATTTCATGTCCTTTTGAAAATATTGCTATCTTTTCCTGTTTTAAACTCCCTCTTCTTTCCCCAGTATGCTGTAGCAGTACAGACAAGAACCAAAAACCTGAATTGTCAATTTGGGAGGTAAGGCCCAATAACTGCAATCCACCTACTCATCACAAAATTAGTGAGCCAGTACTTGAGGTGGCAAACAAAGTTCCCCACCTCTCCCCCTTTCTCTCTTATTGGTAGACACCCTTTCCTGCCCAGGAGACACCCCCAAACTGAAACTGTGCTTAAATAAAATAACTGCTATGCGCACCTTGCAGTTTTTTTTTAAAAACAACCTTTTACGTTTGAAATACCCCCAACAATTTATATATTCTCTGGAAGTGCACACATCAAGCTTTCTAGGTGTACCAAGTTTGTTGATGTGGGTGCAGTTTTCTGGAAGTAATCTCTCAATGAATCCTTTGGTTGCACGGGGTTTCCCTAAAAGCAGATTCAAATCCACATTACCCTAAAAAAACAATATGCAAGCAAGAAAAAATTGTAGCATATCACAATGCCAAGAGCACTAGCGGAAAATGGCGAAAACAGCATGAAGATGAAAGTAGAGTTGGACATTGCTTAACAGTACATATGCAAAGTAGTTAAGTCAGAAAATATGCAAAAAATATATTCTCAACTCTAATATACTACTAGCATAATTAGCAAAATTGTACCCAGTCATCACCTTGATACATATGCTTGGTTTTGAGTTAAAAATAGAGGATAAAAAATTACAAAACAGCCAAATAAAATATCAAAGCTGCTGGAGACATTAGCTATTTTTAGGCAGATATATCCCTTGAAAGAAAGTCTCTTGTTGCACAATTCACAGTTGATTGCAATGATGGGGGGAGTATTTCTCACATAATGATTTAACTACGGTACATGACAATACAATACATGTGAAAGCACAGGACAGTATATGGTGCTGTTACAAATGTTTACCTGTAGTCTCTCTATGCATTTTTATGCTGTGTTGTATTTCCTGTATATATAGTTGTGCTCTATCACTACTTTTTCCTCTCTGCGTTAGTCGCCATGTAAGGTGACATTCTCTTACTGCATGCATATTCCAGTAAAGCCGTTTCCTGTTATACCACTAATGTGGTATGGATTTGACTCTGCTGCACCCAGCTCTCACACACTGCAACAGAGATCTCTTGCACCATGCCCTATTTAAGTGATATCTGGCAGCCAGCAGCCCAGTTTAATAAAAAATCAAAGCACTCTTGCATCATCTGTCTCGTTACAAAGCATGCTTGAATGTCTTCTACAGCTTCAGGTTCAGCTGATTGTCCCCTGTTCTCCTGCCTAATATGCTTTGTTCCCCATACTTTGTAGAAATATAATGTTGTTTTATGCATTTTCATTTTTGTGCCTAATATGTATGTTAGGACTTATGACAACTCTATTATGAGCCCTATTCATGAAGGGATAGCGCCAGGTAGTGCCTGTACAGCGGCAGGTGAAACCCGGAGAAGGCACGCAATTACACATTTATGAAGCCGAATCTGGTGAGCGACTGGAACAATGCCATGTAGCGTACGATTCATCATTATCCCAGGCTCAGTGCCGGCGTTCAGCCTTGCAGAGCGCCACGCCTTACCTGTCGCTACCCGGCGCTCTCCCATACATTTCAATGGACGATCCTTAAATCCCTTTCCTGATCCCAATTTTTTTTTTAATTCTTGAAAAAAAATCTCAAAACTTCTGACTTACATCCTGGGCAAGAAAGCGACTACAAGCACAGCGACTACTATCGGTAGCTCTCAAAGCCTTGCTACAGACGCTCATCTATCGCTATCTGGCGTTAGTCATGAATCAGCCTGCCTGTCTTTAATCAAGTTTATTTTCCCTATCCTTTTGTAAATAATCACACTATGCCATAATTGTTCATTGATCTTATCTTTACTTTGTACTTTATTTATGTTTTTCAAATAATAAAAAAATCACTATTTACAATAAATATAAAATACATTTAAAAGTTTAAATTTTAAAGGATTGTAAAAATCACCAAAATAAAACAAAATAAAAATGTTACATGACTATCAGTCAAGATTCAAGTTATTCATCAAAAGTCAATTTCTCGAAAATTGCTACTGAAAAACACACCAAAAGCACCATTCTTGTCAGCAAAATTATGGAGGGAGGGAATTCTTGCACCTATTTCTTACCTTAATAACCTTTCTCTAACTGTGGTCTCTGAATCATGCGAGCATGACTACATTTACAAGAATTTTCACTCATGAGAAAACATAAAAAATATGATACTCTCTTGGGCGATAGCAAAACATGTGTTTAAAATCTATGGAATCTGTGGAATCTATGAGACTCCAGGACAGGCATACTCACTCCCCCCGGGGCATCCAGATTCAGGATGCCCCACTGTGTCAAACTCTCCAGGTCACCCAAAAACACCAATGGCACATGCGTGAGCAGCGGCCGCATCCCCACTGTCCCTTTAGCAGAGCCCGTGCCCCGCGACAGGCATTTGTGACTGGCTGGTGTGGGCACACTCCCTGTTAAAGGGTAGCAGGGGATGCGACCGCCAGCACACTTGGATCCGCTCCCGCCCCTTCGTTCAAGAGCTCGTCTAAATTGAGCGGATCCAAGAACACTGACTGGGAGGCTGCACATGCGTCATATAAGTGAACAAGCGTGAGTGAGATCGGGCAACCTGGGGGGTTTCACACAACCCGGCATCCCCAAATGAGGTGCCCGGGGGGCAAAGGCCAAAACCCAGAATAGTCAAAGTCCTGGGTTTTGGTCCACTTTAAATAAAGATGCCTTGAATGTTAATGAGTTTATCTTGGGAGAAGGTGTGAGAATCAGCCCTAACATATCTTCAATACTGAACATTGATATTGATCTTGCTGCATCTGTTTCTTCCCTAACAGCTGATAATGACAAAGACATGTGACTTCCTGTTATTTAAAACTCTCAGCATCTCATCAAAATGAGCTTGTGTCCCTCTTTTAAAAAAGCTTGTCACCATGGGCCTGTGAATGGTACTCTATATAGTACAGATACATGCTCTGGGCATTTTGTTAAATTTGTGCTTTAGTTTACCATCAAAATACTTTGCAAACTCAGCATACATCATATTTATTTTTATTATTTAATATGATTTGGTCCTCTGAATGCTAATGGTGTTAACATTACCACTTCTGGAGGTCCTTGAGGTCCTCCCAAAGATGCTATATGAATAATAATAAATATCTGAATGGTAAAATCATTCATAAGATTATATGTGAAGGTGGAACACAGTGCTGTGAATCCAGATGTTCTCAGAAATACATTCTGGGTCGCTGTGTCAGCAGAGGCAGATAGACACATAAAGCCTCACCTGCTTTCAAGATATCCATTTGGATGACATTGCTGTTAGTGTTTGATTTGTGTTTTGTTTTAATTATATACACGGTTCTGTGGCTTCACCTGCAAGCTTAAAGTGGACCGAAAGTCTAAATAAACTTGCAGGGATCCTAGGGGCAATTCCTAGGGAAGCATCCGATTTTCCACATCTGGAAAAGCTCATAAGCAAACATGGAAGAATGGTAGAATGGAAGATGAACTAGCCACATTTACGAATATGCTCGCCACATTTTTACACTATGTTTATGTTGTTTAGTTTGTCTTTTATCTTTATTCATAAAGGTTGTCTCATTTTTGTGCACCTCTGTTTTCTGTACACCAATATTCTGGAGCTCAAAAAGCTCCATATATCACATTTTTTAATTGGAAGCTTATTTGTCTCACCGATACCCTGGCAAATTTTCAATTGTTTGCAAGTTCTCACAACTTAGTTTTACCAAACATCTATATGCTATTTTTGTATGTCATTTTTTTATTTTACACATGTTTTCATTCTTAGTTTTTGTATATTTGCTTTAATATATTATTGCCATACTGAAATGGTGAATAGAACATATGCCATCTTTTTATAAATTTGGCCACATGAGACCAAATTAGATGCAAATGAGATTATACTTGGAAAACTGAAACATCTGGTGGCCACTTCGAACAATATGGTCTATAAGGTCTTAGTTATTGCCCCAGACATATGATAAGAACATCCTATGCATACTATATCCTAGAAAAAAAGATAGTTTCTCCAAAAAATATACTAATTAAGATAAGTAGGAAAAAATTGTTGATTCAAAGAAAATGTCATTGACATTTTTAGAGACCGGAAGGATTTTTCCCTAATGAGATGTAACTGACAGATTGTTTTCAGTGTGGTTTTTGCAAGCTATCCAGTAAATCAATACAGCGATAAATACAGGAAGTGTATTGTGTCTAATTAGAATTTCACTGAGACTGAATTCCATAGACAAGCAATATTTTTTAGCAGGATCTGCTGCACTTAAGTTCCGCTGCTGTTTTACGAAAGCAATCAAATCTACTAACGATATCTGAGCTACAAAAATGTTAATAAAACGCAGCAGCGCAAGAATTTGCTTTAAATATTGATGTCTCTCTGGAGAAAGGACTTAATTATCTAATTATTTTTTAAACCACATCATCAATGATATAATTCAATGCTTAAATTCCTTTACTGTGCTGCATAGATTTATTAGAACTATGGACAACCCATTTGCAAGACACGGCAAAAAGAAATAAGTGGCTATAACGGGTGTCCGTAAAGCGACTTGCCATGTGAGGATAGACCACAGCATTGTAACACACACTCAGCTTCTATTTCTAATAGGGAAAAGAAGCAGCTTTGGGGCCCTATATGTAAAGCTTGGAAAAAATGGCTACACTCAATGCTGTGCCTGGACCTTGCAGGTAATTACTCAACATGGCTGCTTCATGAGCGGGTATCTATTACAATGTAACATGAATCTAAGCAGTGACTGATGCAGCGGAAACAGCTTAAAGCGGTCCTTCACTCTGAATAAGAGTCTATCTTATATGCTTCCCACAACCTGTACATACAGATTGCTCACATTAAATATCATCCTACCTGCATCTACTGCATGTTATGAGCCTTTAAACATCCAAGATGGCGACCCATGGAACATCAGGCAGCCTGCAAACAGCCTGCAAACAGGAAGTGCCTTCTGACTTTGCTGCTCTGCATTCTGGGTTTGCTGACCTTTTCCTGACCCCAACTCTGCTCTGTCTGTGCAAAGCACAGCTATAACTCAGCTCCCTGTACTTTATCCCACTCTCCTCTCCTCAGTAAGTGTGATGCCATGAGTCAAGATGGCCGTGCCCGTATCCTAAAGTCCTGAACAGAGTTGCATCCCAGTGGGGGAAAGAATAATAAGTAAGTGACTAAAAACTTAAAATATACCTAATTTTAGATGCTGGGGAATAGTTTTATAAGGGTTTGGGCTTTTCAATAAATCATGGTGAAGGTCCGGTTTAATTCTTTGAATTCTGGTGCTTAGTGCTAGTAGTCGCCCGCTATGTGTTAGTTGGAGTGTCTGACAATAACACCCTGCTCCTGCTGGCACCACTGCTGGTGTCCTAACTATCGGGGTTGGCCATCTTGCTTAGCCCCTGCTGCTCTGGGCTGCTTGGGCAATTAGCAAGGCTCGGCACTTCCCATCAAAGTCCTATTGGCATCCACCTGTCCACCAAGACAGGGGCCCCTGTGGCATCCCTGCGGAACTGTGGCATCACCCCCAATCCCATTCAACCTACTCAGGACTGGGGTCATGAGGATCAGAATGGAGGCTGCACATTCTCTGCCAAGGTAAGCACACTCCTTGTCTCACTCTTCTAGGCCCGAGTACCCCCTATTCTCTCCCCTACTAACCCTACTTGCAAGGACGGTACGAGGCCCTCTCGAGAGACCACAAGTGATCCTTTTCCATGGCACCCCCACCATCAGGGTACACAGCTTCCCAGTGTGGACCCTACTTGGTAAGTGGACTTTAATTAGTAGTTTGGGATGCCCCTTAGATAGGAATCAGAGTAAGTTCCCCTTTAGTAATCATCTCCGACCCTTATCCCTTTCCAGACCCAGAAGAAGAACCCCACCACGACCTCATTAGCCCCTTTTTACCCGTGTCCAATAAATCCCCTTTTTGAGAAAAGGTTGGTGTGGGGTGTTTTGTTTTTTACACATTCATCTTCTAATTGGTTACTACCACATAACTTCTGGCAGAAAATATTCTACAGATTTTCCCTTTTGTTATCCCCCATAGCCTGAGGTTAGAGTAGTACTTGTCTTTCACAGCCATGCTTACACTGTATATCTGTGCCAGGTGACATAATTTATCAGCTCAAATGATTGGAGATTAACACATAACACATAACTCCAAACACATAAAGTGCATGCATTTTTATTATCAGATTTTTGCAGATAACTGCAGAAATAGATTGATTGGGTAGCTTTTTATATGACTGCTTTTTATCACATTTTAAAATAATAGAGACAACCTACTTCTTCTAATCACCACCTTGTGGAAGGGAAATTCCCAGCATGTTTTTTGCTCTAAATTGTTGATGATCAAGGCAGTGAAAAATACTCTTGCCAAGAAGCCTGGTCATTCATTTCACATTGATCAGATCCCAAGTGGATAGCTAGTTCCTGCTGCAAATCATGAGATAGCATGCAATATTAGTTTCATCAGTGGAAAATAAAATGTATATGTTTAGGTTTGGCAGAGCGTAAAAAACATATGACATGACCCAGACACTCGCAAATGACAAAAAAAGACAACAGTGATTATAGAAGAAGTCCAACTAATCAAAAACATTTATGTAACAATATCATTAAAAATGCTTTGAGATAGTTGAGATATGGTAGAATTTGAACGATCAGCCAAAAATGTCAATATTTATGATGTTCACTATAGGTTACATTTTTCTAGCCTCTGCTCTACAATAAAATAACTCTAGTGACAGCAGTTTTTAGAGAAACCTAGAACTATACTTGCGCACGCACCAGTCGGTTATGCATTTCCATCCTGCATCAAGAGGTAAAGGCTGTTTCTACTCACACTGGGCCACTCGTCCAATCAGCGCACTAGGAACCGCTTACGTCATGTTGTCTAAGCCTTCGTCTAAGTGTTGACGGCCCATCCCCCACTACCCTCTAACAGGGAGCGTGCCCCTCGCTAAAAATCCTTCTAAAAGCATAGTGGGGATGCGGCCGCAGCTCGCGCATACGCAGATGGACCGGGAAACAAGGTAAGTATTTGGGTGACTTGGGGGGTTTCACACAGAGCGGCATCCCGGTTTTAGATGCCCAGGGGGGAGGGAATCGATTGGCTCGGGAATCTTATAGATTCCTGGGCTGATTGCGGTGGGTTTTGGTCCACTTTAAAAAGAACTAAAGTTTGTACAAATCACAGAGCCTTATTTATGAAGCGTCAGCACCACACAGAGACACTTTTTTGCCTCAGCGACACTCAGCATCCCATTTAAGAAACAAGAAAATGGCAGCACTGATGCCACTGCCACTTATTAACACTTATTTAACACTGACGCCCAAATGGTCACAGCACCGAGCGCTCTGGTAGAAGCAGCGCTAGATGAAACCTGGCGTTGTAGGTCAAAATCCCTACATTGATTGAAGTGTTTAATGCTTATAATATTGCATACAATTATTTATTCATAACTTGCATTATGACTTGTCAATATTGGATAGTAAAAATAAACCTTACATTGGGTATATATATATATATATATTATGAGAAGTTGTACTAGTGGCCCACAGAGGAGTGTGGACCATATCTTCTTTTACTTTTTCCCTTCTCTTTTATATATATATCAGTTTTTTTAGTGCTCATATCTGGCATCCTGGGGATATTTGTGGGTGACAACAGCAGTGCATGCTCAGGGTGGATCATGATTTACCATATGGTTTACAATACAGGCAGCTTTACTACCAAGTTTGTCATGACACACTGAGATTTTAACCTCCCAAGGACCCACATAAACCTGGATCTGGTTCAGCAACTTAGAGGCCAAATTATCACTAGCGCCTTGAAGCGTCACTTCAGCCTCTGTGCAGAGACGCTAATAACATGGCCACAGGCAGATAGCGCTGTTAGAGTTCAGCACTGTAGCCTACCCATGGCACTGTGTCTTGTTTGTGTTTTTTCAAGCTAGCGACAGGAAGCGTTGGTGCAGAGTGCCAGAAATCCTTTGTATTTATTATATAAATGAACAGCACCAGCGTGGGCGCTCTGAATCTACGATATTCAGGCATATTGTGCCATGTGCAATACAAAAAAAGTCTTCAACTGAGCATCTGGTGTGATGTGGCGCTGTAGGAAACACAACGCTGGCACTAACAAAGCACCCGGCGCTCTTGATACATGGAACGCTGCATGGAACTAGGATATGTGTTACTACGTGGCGTTAGCGTTTTTGAAATAAACCCCTTAAACTACAGTTCTGCTTAATAACTTAACTTTATCTATGTATCTATCTATCTTTCTATCTATCTGTTTTTTTCTCCATTTATGTTTCTATATATTTCTGCTATGGTGTTAGCAGATCATAAGAGCTGGCAGTTCATTTGAATCAATTTTTAATGGCAGGAAATTGCATTGTAGAAGACTAAAGGTCAAGGTCATGTTGTGCATAAAGTAAGACTTTAGAAATGTGCATTGTACGCCATCAGCCAGAATTGATTTTTCCATGTTGCTAACAGATTTTATTTACTACTGCTGCATTCACTCTCTATTTCATAGCTGACTCTGCACTGTCTATCTAGACCTTTGGTTGTTCTGATTAAGATATTATACAGTAAAAGAAAATAGAAGAAATACACAAGATCTATAGGAATGATGGGATTTGAAAAGAAAAATCTTTATTGGTTGCTGTGGTTTTACAATGTCAGCTTTTTTCATTATTTAACTAATGTTAAAGCGGACCTTCACCCTGAATAAGGGCTTATCTTATATGTTTCCCACGCCCTGTACATACAGATTGCTCACATTAAAAATCATCCTACCTGCATCTACTGCATGTTATGAGCTTTTAACCCTTTAACTGCCAGCCTACCTTGAGATTTTGTCACCCTTTGTTGCCAGACCATTTTGCACTATTTTGCGCTCCCCATGTTCAACTGTGATTTTTGAAGGGATTTCCAGGGATTTCCCAGGAAAGTAATATATTGTTTTTTTCAGCAGAGCCTGGGCTTTAACATAAAATGTCTTGTTTGTCATTTTCTAAGTGTATTCTCAATATTTGGGGTGAAAATTGTGCAAAAAAATTAAACATTTTTTTTTACAATTTGTAGTGTTTTTTTCTTATAAAAAAATGTAAGTTTGTCAGTAAAATCTTATTGTGTGTGAAACCCCATTTTCTCCCGGTTACAGCGGTACCACATATGTATAGGTAGACACCCTTTCCTGCCCAGGAGACTCCCCCAAACTGAAACAACGCTTTAGGAGATTTTCAGATAAAATACAACTATGCAATGCAATACGCGCACCTTGCAGTTTTCAAGAAAAACAACCCTTTACATTTGAAATACCCCCGACAAACTAGATGTACACACCTCAAGCTTTCTAGGCGTACCAGGCTTGTTGACATGGGTGCAGTTTTCTAGAAGTAATCCCTCAATGTATTCTTTGGTTGCACAGGGTTTCCCTAAAAATGAATAAAAAAGCAGAATCAAAACCACATTTTCCTAAAAAAAACTATATGCAAACCAGAAAAAAAACAGAAGAAAATCTGAAAAAGCAACATCCCCCAAACAGAACAATACCCAACATGCATAGGTTCTGTCAAGGAGAGAGTTGCCAAACACACCAAAGTAAAGCATGCGCATAATGGTAATTTTACTTCAAAATTTCAGCTCTGCAGACAAAGTGCGCACCTTGTGCTTTTTCTACCAAAACAACCCTTTATATTTAGAATATCCCCAATAAACCATATATTCCCTGAAAGTACACATGTTAAGCTTTCTAAGCGTACCCAGCTTGTTGTAGTGGGCTCATCTTTCTGGAAGTAATATCTCGATGAATTCTTAGGTTGCACAGGGTTTCACAAAAAAATGTATAAAAAAGCAGAATAAAAAACACCTTTTCCTAAAATATCAATATGCAAATAAGAAAAAACAAGCTAAATCTGAAAGCGCAAGGTCCACCGAGCAGAATAATACCCAACATGCATAGGTACCTGTAACATTTTAACTGCCAGCCTACTTGAGATTTTGTCACCCTCTGCTGACAGGTCATTTTTCACCATTTTGCATGATGTTTAACTGTGATTTTTGCAGGAATTTCCAAGAAGATGGCATATTTTCTTTTTGTGGCAGAGTTTAGACTTTAACATGAAATGTCTTGTTTGTATTTTTTCTACTTTTTAAGTAAATAAGTAAAAAAAAAAAAAAAAAAAAAAATATATATATATATATATATATATATATATATATATATATATTTTTTTTTAAATTGTCTCCTTTATTTTAACAAAAACATTTATTTTATTAAAGAAAACCATATTGCACGTGAAAGCCCCATTTCTCCCGATTACAATGATACCACATATGTATCGGTAGCCCCCCGTTCCTGTCCAGGTGATCCCCTAAACATTTACAAATAAAATACAACTACTATCCACATAATAAAGGGTTAAATAAAAAAAAATTGGTGTGGGGTCCCCCTTCACAGGGGGGGGGGGGGACACCATTTCTTGGGGGAATATAAGGGTTTTTTTGAGAGGCAGGTAATGGGTGGTCTCTGGGTTAATGGCAAGTCACCCACTAGCCGCAGGTGACTTGCCAGACCCAGAGCCTTGTGAACTGGTATAGGGGTCTCATAGATCCCTTACCAGTTCACAAAGGGTTAAAAGTAAAAAAAAAAACACACACAGAGACACACTTTATTAAAAAAAATATATCTTTTTTATTTTTATTTTTTAATACTCCCATCCATCCCTGTGTCCCACGCTGATCACTTAGGCTTCTGCTCTCCTGCTGCTGCTGGAAGCCTTTTATACCTACTGGGTTACAGGTAACAGGGTTAAAAAAAAAATGACATAGGGTCCCCCCTCCCAGGGAGTTACAGGTGACTTGCCAGACCCCCGAGCCTTGTGAACTGGTATAGGGGTCACACAGACACACTGTTTCAAACAAACTTTATTAGAAAAAAAATTTTTTTTTACTTTACTCACCTCCGATCTGCATCTCCTGTGTCCCGCGGCGATCATATGCAGGTGACGGCTGGGTAGAGGAGGGGGGAGGCAGGCGATCAGAGGATCGCCTACCTCCCTCCTCCTCTGTCCAGCCCTCACCGGCATCTGAAAGCTGAACTGCCGGGTTCCCCTACGACACCTGGCGGTGACGTCATCGCCCCCGCCCCCGAAGGGGCGGGGCTAAAATCCAAGATGGCGGCCGCCATCGGAAGCTGCGGAGGGAGGAGGGCTGGCTGTTATGCCCCCTCCAGAAGACGGAAGAGCCATGGGGGGTGATCGGAACCCCCCCCCCCTGTGAAGAGGAGAGCCGGTGGGAGCCGACGGGCATGAAGGTAAGTAACTGTCATTTTTTTTTTTTTTGCAGGCAATCCCGGCGGCTGCTGAAACGGGGGGGGCACCCTATTTTGGGCACTCCCCTGCAGCCGGAGAAGCCCCAATCGGCGATCGGAGTCCCTCTGGCTGAAGAGGAGACCCGGCCGGATCGAACGAGGGATCAGGTAAGTGACTTTTTTTTTACTTTTTTTACTATAAGTGGGGAAAGTCAGGCACATAAAATTTACGTGGCTGGCGGTTAACTGCAGGGGAGGCAGCCACGTAAATTTTATGTGGCTGGCGTTTAAAGGGTTAAACATCCAAGATGGCGGCTCATAGGGCATCAGGCAGCCTGCAAACAGGAAGTGTCTTCTGACTGTGCTGCTCTGCATTTTGGGATTGCTGTCCTTTCCCTGACCCCAGCTCTGCTCTGTCTGTGCAAAGCACAGCTATAACCCCACCTCCTGCACTTTATCTCGCTCTCCTCTCCTCAGTATGTGTGATGCTTCTGAGTTAAGATGGCGGCACCCATATCCTCCTGAACAGAGTTGCAGCCCGATGGGGGAAAGAATAATAAATAAATTACTAAAAACTTAAAATATTTTAATTAACTTAATTTTAGATGCTTGGGAATAGTTATTTAAGGGTTTGGACTTTTCATTAAATCATGCTGAAGGTCCGGTTTAACTGTATTTACTTTTAGCTGGCATATATATTAATACATTTTTAATCTTAAACAATGGATTTAACATCTCTGCACATTCCAATTTCTTCATCACACAAATGACAGATACCAGAAACATTGGGCCGGCTGAACTATTTACATTTATCCAGCAAGTTTTAAATTCTTTTTAATTACTATGAGCTTGGATCTACTTTAATAGCCATTGTGGAGGGCTGGCACCACATCATCATACAAACAGTATTGTGCATCCTGATGATAAATGAAGCAACCCTTTATAGCATTGTTAAAATGTAAATGTAGGCTATTTAACATGAAATGGTTGGAGTTTGTGAATAAGGAACATGGTACCTGGAGCAATCAATGCATTCACTGAAACATTCCTCATTTTCACGTGATAGTTAAAGGTAAGTTTACGTTAAATCAAGGCCTACAAGTGCCCAATGGCAAATGCAGCATTGACTGTATAGGTATGACTGCGGTCTACACTGGTGGTACAAAAGCCACCACAACCTGTTTGGACTCGGATCACTTATGTTCATAATACTATGCTACAGTAAAGTCAAGCACCACATCTCTATTTCGATAGTGATGTATCACAGGCAGCTCAGAATCCTAATGAAAAACACAAAATGAATGAGCAGTAGATGAACTGTCAAATTGGACATATCTATCGGCAGCAATCACTCATGGTATTACCACATCTAATCCCTGCTTGACCTCACAAGGACTTTAAACTGATACATGTTTGTGGTTTATTTGATAACAGCTGAACATAGTTCGGAGGCTAAACAGCTAATTAATTCTGACTGTGTTTTAAAGAATCTGTCTGATCTATTAATAAAAATCTGAATAAATACAAATAAGCCCATCTTTATCATTCCCTTCGTTGTATTGTAATATGTGTGTTGTGAGGTGGTCAGCTTATTGGGGTTGGTTCAGCACCAGGTATAAAAAGTTCACTTAAGTTGAACAAAAATAGTAGTGTGTTACATTTCTTCCTGGTGCTGATTTACCCACAAGGTGAATGGCAGTTTTATCTTCTAAAAAATGTAGCACACTTTTTACACCTGCTGGTAAATTTAAAGCAGAACAAAACCTGAGATTTTGACTATCCCAGATTTTGTTCCTTGTCCCCAAATAGGGATGTCCTCTGTGTGAGCCCCCCAGATCCCCAGTAAAACTTACCTGACAAAAGAACAATGCATACGCTGACCCAGAACAGTGGCATGCATACAAATAATCAGCAAATTGCTCTGATTACACAGCAATAGGGAGCGGGGTGGTCACATCCCTAGTTCCCTTTAGACGTGGTGGCGCTCCCCCTAACCTAATAAAGCCAGGGCAAAGGGGAGTTTTGCCGTGACTCAAAGGGGTTTCACACAGCGGGGCATTCCTATTTGGGTTGCCCCAGGGAAAGGCCAGCGGGCAGCATTTGAAGCAGAGTGGTTCAGGTACAGTAAGGTCATATGTTTAAGAGAATGAAATAACCCTGATAGTAAATGTGTATGCTGGCACTAATCCTAGATACAAGGCCATTTATAGGCGGGGACAAGCACTGATATTTGCACTGTTGCTTGCTTAATGTGGATCTGCCTTCTTTTTAGGTCTTAATGTCTTTTATAGGCAAATGTTTGAAATGTATGCAAGTGGCTAGATATTATTAAATATGGTCACTTTGGCTCAGCCTTTTATACAGTTCAATGAGTATAGTAGAGTCAGAAAGAGTACGCCATCCTGAAATATTTGTTAGCCATGAGAATAAAATATGTGACAATGTATGCAAACAGAAGGCCACCCAGCCATAATTAGGGGATGCTGATGAGCTGGGTGGAGCAG
Source organism: Gastrophryne carolinensis (assembly GCA_027917425.1). NCBI lineage: Eukaryota > Metazoa > Chordata > Amphibia > Anura > Microhylidae > Gastrophryne > Gastrophryne carolinensis. Next base: position 189,639,428 of record CM051236.1, read on the forward strand.
CAGTAATATAGTGGGTGTGGATGGCACAATCACTTCTTACAGCTGGCAGCAAAGGAGAACGAAGGACAGAGTCTACATATGCCTATTACTTCAATCTTTTATTCTATTTTTTTTTTACTTGCTGTAGAAAAAGGCATTTCATTTCAGTGGTTTATAACACTAACACTAAAACCAGAGAACTATACAGCACAGATTCATATCAGCAAGTAATCTCATTCAGACCTCTCTGCGGTCCCATTTTATAGGTTCAATTTGCTAAATGCCTGCTTGGGTGCAATTCTGTATTGGTTAGATTACACTGCACTAGATTTTCTTGCTTTCTCTGGGATTTACCTGTGATAGCTTGCCTTTTAATTATGCAATATAAGCCTACAAGCTTCAAATTGCCCTCCAAGAAAAGTGAATGAAAATGAGGATTTCGAGGAAAATGCTGGACATGTATTATTTATTATTAGATTGAAATTAAATTGCAGATGATTAAAAAAAGGTTGTTTTCGTGTTGATTCCATGTTCATTACATGAATTTCATGAAAAATGCCAGTTTGACTTTTGCTGATATATCTGTAATTTGGGAACATCACATTGGGGATTTATTTTAATAATAATGCCTTATACTCTGTGACAGGCCTGTTGTATGTGGACATGCTAGTGAGGCCAGCATGTCAGCCAAAATTGTATATATGAGACTAAGGGCCTGATTTATCAAGTACAATCTGCCCAAATTCGCAACATTGGTGCAAATTAGAGAAGTGCAAAATAAAGTGTATATTTTTTTCTGCATGTTGCTGAAATGCTAAAGTAAATGTATTTATTGCAATGGCTGAACATCAAATTTTCACCAATGTGATGTAATTTGGCAGATAGTGCTTGATCCAACATGAAAATTCAATGAGGCCAACCTGATACTAATAATATTGTTTCCCCGTGCACAACCACATTTCTTGTTGCAGCCCTGAAAACTGCCCTGTGGCAGAACCCCTCCAATCTGGGATGCTTTCCAGGGGACTGGTGCTATGACAAGGTGGACGTCCAGACTGCTCGCTTGACATGTTTGCAACAGAAATTTTTTATGCAATACAGTACAATATGTGTTACACTGAAATAGCCCACACAAATGCTACACAACAATCAAATTTCAAAAAATAAAGTTTATTAGAAGAGTCAGAAGTACACAAATGGACATATGAAAAACAATTTAAAATACATTCATAGCACAGGACAAAACACAAAAACCATGACAGGGAGGTGGTGCACCAGATAACCTGAAATAAATAAATGAAAATATGATTAGCAATAATCACCCAGGGGGGTTTATTCATCCAAGGGATAGCGGCAGGTAGTGCCTCGTAGCAGCAGGCAGCGTCTGGTGAATGCTGGGCGTTGTACGCAATACCACATGGTTTTTTGTGTTTAATTGTTTTTTTTCTCAAATAATTGTGTCACCTCTCCTGGCCTAGAAAGAGCCATTTTTGAAAACTTTTTGGATTTTTTTATATTTTTATGCAAAATTGTCATTACAGGTCTGCCATTAAAGTATTATTGTCACAATATTACAACAATGTAATGTCAAGTGTTTTCGCTTTGTTACTGGTGTATATGTGTTCAAAAACAGACTTTAATCACACAGCGTCTGCCGCTCTGTGCTATAGCGACCAGATTCAGAGCGCCGACACTCTGTGAGTCTCTTTTTTGTTGAAAGTGTGAGTCGCTTAGAGTCGCTCCCTGCAATGCTGTACTGGTGTTAGAACGCCCAACATACATCTCATTCATCAATGCCGGGCAGGTTACTACAGCGACTGAGGCGCTCTGTTACAAGCGCCCGATAGCCGATCAAAGCGTCTACTAGCGGTCGCTCTTAGCTCCTCTGTACAGACGCTCATCTTCCGATACCTGGCGCTAGTAATGAATCAGCCTGCCGGTCACAACAATCACTAACTGCCAATTGATCCAGATCAATGACTAACAACTAACGACTAACACTAACTAAATTAAATACACCAAAAATGAATGAAATCCCAGAAATATATCATTTCAACATCAAGTGAACTGTATGGCTCTGCTAAAACTCTGTTGGGCTGCTATTATTTCATGGTTGTCCTCATTTTTTGTGCGTTAGCTTCACTTTTTAACTATGGCCCATATTTAACAAGGGATAGCGCCAGGTAGCGACTGGTGAGCGAACGGTAATGACGGTCACCGCCACGAGAACAACGGCTCCCCACCACAATCACACATTTATCAAGCCGATCCTGCTTAGCGACTGAGCTAGCGCCAGATAGCGACTCATTCATCATTATTCCAGCCTCACCCCACAGTGCCAGCGAGCGACCTTGAACAGCGCCAGGTATGACCTCTCGCTACCTGGCGCTCTCCAATGCATTTCAATAGAACAATCTTTAAATATTAATAATTAATTGTTAATAAATTTTTTTTTTATGTGAAAATTTCTGTTACCACTTCTGCCATGTTAGATTTTTTTTTTAAGGTAAGAAAAAAAAAAATGAGTGCAGAATTGATATTACAAGTCTGATATTAATGTATTCATATTCCAAAATGTTTTTATAAACTTGTTTTTTTTGGTTTCCCAAAATATGGTTGTTTGGGGGTTAAAAAACTACTTTTAACCCATCGCCGCCAGCGCTCTGGGGTTTAAACATGCATTTCACAGCGCGAGAATTTTTGAAGCGTGATTTGTTAATGAATATGGTGGGAGCCGGTCGCTATGGCCATTCACTATCATGCGCTCCCATACAGCGCGGAACCTGTCAAATAGCGACTCATCACCTTGTATTCAACATTACTGCACACCGACTGAGTCGCTATCAACAACCGAACAACGGCCAAGCACAGCGACTACTAGCGGGCGCTGTGAAAATACCGCTACAGTCGCTCAACTGTCGCTACCTGGTGCTATTAATAAATCAGCCTCCCCGTTTTAACTAGGTCTCAATGTCTCCCTGCATTTCCTAAGGCATAATTAAAAGCACAGTTCTTGCCACTTACCCCAAAAAATGAAGTAATCACTTGTGCCTGCTGGGCAAAGCCAGTCCATGTGTCTTCAGCACTGTCTGTGAGCATGTCTAGAACTTCGGGCACCAATTGTGTTTTCTCTTCCATCCAATGTAGTATGCAGAGATTATATAGCACACAGAAAGCCAGGATGATCTTTGACACCTTCTCTGGGCTGTATAGCATCTCCTTTCTTGGGTGAGCCAAACTTAGGAAGTGTGCTTTCAGCAGGTCAATGGTTCGATCCACAATGCATCTGGTCTTTCAGTGAGCTGCGTTGTAGCACACATCTGCTGTCCTCTGCGGGTTGTGCACTGAGGTCATCAACCAGGTCTTTCGGCCGTATCACTTATCACCTAAATACAAACACATGTGTTAATGTTGGTTACACATTAAATGCAGACCCAATCCTGTTTTCATTTTTGTTCTGTTTTTCCCCTCCCCCATTGGAAAGCCAGTTAAGTATTGTTTTGACTTACAGCTTGCACCCTCACTTACCTAGTAGCCAAACTGGTGGCATTTCTTGATTTTCAGATTTTCTGGCCATGGGCAATTGTTGGCTCACATAAGCATCATGGCATGAGCCGAGGAACCCTGATGTCACTGCATGCAGCCACATCTCATTATCGCACACAACCATCCCACTCATAGAATGGAAGCTTTTACGGTTGAGTTCCCATGCTCTAGAGGGGTGGAGTGGAAAATGGGTCTGGTCAATGCAGCCTAGCACATTGGGGATATCTGCTATGCAGTAAAACACAAGTTTGATGTGTTGCATCTCTTTCTCAATGGCCAGAAATTTGTTGTAGGTGGGCATCAGGTCACATATGGCCTGGAAGACCTCATGAAAGATGTGGCACATGGTGGGCTGGTTGATGCCCCTTAATAGAGCCACAGTGGCCTGAAATGTATTGTATACTATGGCTAGTACAGCCTTGTTGCGGCCAGTGGTAGGGTCAATTCTGTGGCGGATTTGGTGGTACAGTGACATAAGTGTGGCTTGATTGAGGCAGAATTGGCTGCATATATGTTCATCACTTAAAGCGGTCCTTCAATCTGAATAAGAGTCTATCTTATATGTTTCCCACACCCTTTACATACAGATTGCTCACATTAAAAATCATCCTACCTGCATCTACTGCATGTTATGAGCCTTTAAACATCCAAGATGGCGGCTCATGTAACATCAGGCAGCCTGCAGGAAGTGCCTTCTGACTGTGCTGCTCTGCATTCTGGAATTGCTGACCTTTTCCTGACTCTGCTCTGTCTGAGCAAAGCACAGCTATAACCTGCCCACTTGTACTTTATCCCACTCTCCTCCCCTCAGTAAGTGTGATGCTTCTGAGTCAAGATGGCGGTGCCCATATCCTAGAGTCCTGAACAGAGTTGCAGCCCAGTGGGGGGAAAAATCAAAAGTAAGTGACTAAAAACTTAAAATATATTAAATTTAGATGCTGGGGAATAGTTTTTAAGGGTTTGGGCTTTTCAATAAATTATGGTGAAGGTCCGGTTTAAATCCACCACAGACAGCCTGGTGGTGAATACTCGGTCAGCCCTAAGTTGCACCACTGTGGCTTCCTCCGCCTCCTTTTCCTCCTCTGTGGCAGGCACACATCTCAATCACAGCCCAAACATCAATGCACAATCTTAGTCAGAGCAGCACTGTATTGCCACTTATGTTGGCCCTGCCTTGCCCCAACCAACAAATTGCTAATTCCGTCTGTAACATCAGATCAACAATATCTACATCCACACACACTGACCAATACTCTGGGATACCTCAGGGGACAACAATAAACTATAGGCAACCACAGACCGTTGATTGATATTTCTTTATTATCTCCTTTACGTGCCCCATTGGAGGTTGTTGGTGACACTAAAATTTGCCCAGTAGCACCCAGCCACTCAAACTGGGGGTACAGATGCTGACGGCCTACAATAAGCAACAACCAAGTCCAACTGGTGGCAAGAGTGGCCGTGATGGAGGCCTAAATTAGGAATCTTCAAGGCCAACTAAACACATTGGCAGAGCAGGAACAGCAATTGGCATGGGCTCAGGAGCAATAGGCAGAGCTGGAAAAGCAGGCAGAGCTGGCCCAGCAGCAACATCTGGCCATTCTTTTGACCATTCAGAAGAGCAGGTTGGAAATTAGTCAGTCGTTGCAGGTACTGAACCAGGAAGTCTAGCAACAGAATATTTTTTCAAGACCCTGTTTAAAGCTGGCCCTGTGGCTTATAATAACCTTCCTTCTCCCAATGGTCAACCAGCAACCCCACCAATCGAGATCTGGCTGAATCTGAGCCACCCCTGCCAGACCCATCCCACGATGATGGAGATTCTGTATCACTCCCTGATTCTAGGCTCTATTTCTTTTTTTGTACATTGTTTATTTTTGCAGAATATACTCAATACATATTATTTTAAATCCCTACAAAACACCTATTGTGTGGCTTGCTAACGGAAGTCTAAAGGTTTACTTGGCTCTTTATATCAAAATACAGTAAACTAAACATGACACATGGGCCTATCAAAGCAGACACGCACACATTGGTCCAAATTTAAAACTTTACTTAAAAACTGTAGCAAATGCCAACATGGCCAATATTAAAAACATTTGTGTGCTGAACACCAACTATTTTCCCCCCAGCCAGCATCTTCTCATGCATGTCAGCAACGGTCAGCAACAGAGGGGAAAAAGCGAACACAACATTATTAGTGAACAAAATCACAATGAGGACACACTTTGCTTTTTCAAGATTTACCACAACTCACTACTTATGTGAGTGGGCAAATCATTTTTACATTGCCATCGGTGGCACATAAATTACCAGCTAAGTTATGCACAAAGATCACGGTCATACAAAACACAGTGATGGTACATCCACAAGTATGTGTCCCCCACAAACCAGCAAAACAAACAGGGTGGATGACAATACAGAGTTGGCTGGCATCTCGGAGGTGACATATTAGGCCCAACATAGTTAAAATATCTACAGATGGCAACCTGGACCAAAGTTACTTACTGTCACAGCTAGGGAGATGGCCCATGCTACTGGACCCATTTGGATGCTGGTGGGGGAAAGAGGACAGCAGCCCAGGTGCAGATGTCAAACATTACATATGCACGGCATATTGCCACAATTCTGTCAGGCCTGCTTAAAAAAAAACAGTCCTACAGTCAAAATTACCCTAAATCTCTTTGAAATAATGCTTCATCTTTGGCAAGAAGTAAAAGCCCCCAACTGTAATGACTCAACATGGTTCAGAAAGCTCTTAAAACATTCTAACATCATAGTTAGGGATGAGCGAATCAATCCGGACAAACCCGGATTCGATCCGAATTTCATGAAAAATTCGATTCGGATCGAATCCGAATTTCCCCGTGCTTCGATCGTTCTAAGTTTTTCTTTAACATCCATTCATTTACATTACAGGCATTCTCAGATGGCGGACGGGACATGTCCAGACATCTACCCTGCTCCAGTGCATGCTGGGGCAGTCACATGCAGCCTATCAACAGCCAGCAAGCCCGGTGACGTCACAGCGCTATTTAAGGCGGCAGACATCTTGCTTTTCCTCATTTCTCTATTGCATTCGTACGAGACAGGACACTGCTGTAGTCAGGGAGAGACAGTTAGAGAGCCAGGGACAGACAGGGACAGGCATGAGACAGGCACTAGACAGGCAGGAAGTCAGCGAGAAGCAGGGAAAGTTAGGAAAAATCGGAGGCAGTCACAGGGAGATTTTTTTTTTTTCATCCAGCCTGTGCATATATACTGAACTGATCTCAAGTCTGCTGTGGGAACATTACCATTTTGTAAAATCTCATTAGCCTCTGTATTTACTCTAAGCTGCAAACTTATTTAAAGTAATTTGGCCTGTATGAGCCTGCTTAGACACTGTTGCTGTGTGCATATATACTGATCTCAAGTCTGCTGTGGGGCCATCCCATTCTGTAACATATCATTAGCCTCTGTATTTACTCTAAGCTGCAAACTTATTTAAAGTAATTTGGCCTGTATGAGCCTGCTTAGACACTGTTGCTGTGCATATATACTGATCTCAAGTCTGCTGTGGGGCCATCCCATTCTGTAACATACCATTAGCCTCTGTATTTACTCTAAGCTGCAAACTTATTTAAAGTAATTTGGCCTGTATGAGCCTACTTAGACACTGTTGCTGTGCATATATACTGATCTCAAGTCTGCTGTGGGAACATTACCATTTTGTAAAATCTCATTAGCCTCTGTATTTACTCTAAGCTGCAAACTTATTTAAAGTAATTTGGCCTGTATGAGCCTGCTTAGACACTGTTGCTGTGTGCATATATACTGATCTCAAGTCTGCTGTGGGGCCATCCCATTCTGTAACATACCATTAGCCTCTGTATTTACTCTAAGCTGCAAACTTATTTAAAGTAATTTGGCCTGTATGAGCCTGCTTAGACACTGTTGCTGTGCATATATACTGATCTCAAGTTTGCTGTGGGGCCATCCCATTCTGTAACATACCATTAGCCTCTGTATTTACTCTAAGCTGCAAACTTATTTAAAGTAATTTGGCCTGTATGAGCCTGCTTAGACACTGTTGCTGTGTGCATATATACTGATCTCAAGTCTGCTGTGAGGCATCCCATTCTGTAACATACCATTCGCCTCTGTATTTACTCTAAGCTGCAAACGTATTTAAAGTAATTTGGCCTGTATGAGCCTGCTTAGACACTGTTGCTGTGTGCATATATACTGATCTCAAGTCTGCTGTGAGGCATCCCATTCTGTAACATACCATTAGCCTCTGTATTTACTCTAAGCTGCAAACTTATTTAAAGTAATTTGGCCTGTATGAGCCTGCTTAGACACTGTTGCTGTGCATATATACTGATCTCAAGTCTGCTGTGAGGCATCCCATTCTGTAACATACCATTAGCCTCTGTATTTACTCTAAGCTGCAAACTTATTTAAAGCAATTTGGCCTGAATGAGCCTGCTTAGACACTGTTGCTGTGTGCATATATACTGATCTCAAGTCTGCTGTGGGGGCATCCCATTCTGTAACATACCATTAGCCTCTGTATTTACTCTAAGCTGCAAACTTATTTAAAGTAATTTGGCCTGTATGAGCCTGCTTAGACACTGTTGCTGTGTGCATATATACTGATCTCAAGTCTGCTGTGGGGCCATCCCATTCTGTAACATACCATTAGCCTCTGTATTTACTCTAAGCTGCAAACTTATTTAAAGTAATTTGGCCTGTATGAGCCTGCTTAGACACTGTTGCTGTGCATATATACTGATCTCAAGTCTGCTGTGGGGCCATCCCATTCTGTAACATACCATTAGCCTCTGTATTTACTCTAAGCTGCAAACTTATTTAAAGTAATTTGGCCTGTATGAGCCTGCTTAGACACTGTTGCTGTGTGCATATATATTGATCTCAAGTCTGCTGTGAGGCATCCCATTCTGTAACATACCATTCGCCTCTGTATTTACTCTAAGCTGCAAACTTATTTAAAGTAATTTGGCCTGTATGAGCCTGCTTAGACACTGTTGCTGTGTGCATATATACTGATCTCAAGTCTGCTGTGAGGCATCCCATTCTGTAACATACCATTAGCCTCTGTATTTACTCTAAGCTGCAAACTTATTTAAAGTAATTTGGCCTGTATGAGCCTGCTTAGACACTGTTGCTGTGCATATATACTGATCTCAAGTCTGCTGTGAGGCATCCCATTGTGTAACATACCATTAGCCTCTGTATTTACTCTAAGCTGCAAACTTATTTAAAGCAATTTGGCCTGTATGAGCCTGCTTAGACACTGTTGCTGTGTGCATATATACTGATCTCAAGTCTGCTGTGGGGGCATCCCATTCTGTAACATACCATTAGCCTCTGTATTTACTCTAAGCTGCAAACTTATTTAAAGTAATTTGGCCTGTATGAGCCTGCTTAGACACTGTTGCTGTGTGCATATATTCTGATCTCAAGTCTGCTGTGAGGCATCCCATTCTGTAACATACCATTAGCCTCTGTATTTACTCTAAGCTGCAAACTTATTTAAAGTAATTTGGCCTGTATGAGCCTGCTTAGACACTGTTGCTGTGTGCATATATACTGATCTCAAGTCTGCTGTGGGGGCATCCCATTCTGTAACATACCATTAGCCTCTGTATTTACTCTAAGCTGCAAACTTATTTAAAGTAATTTGGCCTGTATGAGCCTGCTTAGACACTGTTGCTGTGTGCATATATACTGATCTCAAGTCTGCTGTGAGGCATCCCATTCTGTAACATACCATTAGCCTCTATATTTACTCTAAGCTGCAAACTTATTTAAAGTAATTTGGCCTGTATGAGCCTGCTTAGACACTGTTGCTGTGTGCATATATACTGATCTCAAGTCTGCTGTGAGGCATCCCATTCTGTAACATACCATTAGCCTCTGTATTTACTCTAAGCTGCAAACTTATTTAAAGTAATTTGGCCTGTATGAGCCTGCTTAGACACTGTTGCTGTGCATATATACTGATCTCAAGTCTGCTGTGAGGCATCCCATTCTGTAACATACAATTAGCCTCTGTATTTACTCTAAGCTGCAAACTTATTTAAAGCAATTTGGCCTGTATGAGCCTGCTTAGACACCGTTGCTGTGTGCATATATACTGATCTCAAGTCTGCTGTGGGGGCATCCCATTCTGTAACATACCATTAGCCTCTGTATTTACTCTAAGCTGCAAACTTATTTAAAGTAATTTGGCCTGTATGAGCCTGCTTAGACACTGTTGCTGTGTGCATATATACTGATCTCAAGTCTGCTGTGAGGCATCCCATTCTGTAACATACCATTAGCCTCTGTATTTACTCTAAGCTGCAAACTTATTTAAAGTAATTTGGCCTGTATGAGCCTGCTTAGGCACTGTTGCTGTGTGCATATATACTGATCTCAAGTCTGCTGTGAGGGCATCCCATTCTGTAACATACCATTAGCCTCTGTATTTACTCTAAGCTGCAAACTTATTTAAAGTAATTTGGCCTGTATGAGCCTGCTTAGACACTGTTGCTGTGTGCATATATACTGATCTCAAGTCTGCTGTGAGGCATCCCATTCTGTAACATACCATTAGCCTCTGTATTTACTCTAAGCTGCAAACTTATTTAAAGTAATTTGGCCTGTATGAGCCTGCTTAGACACTGTTGCTGTGTGCATATATACTGATCTCAAGTCTGCTGTGGGGGCATCCCATTCTGTAACATACCATTAGCCTCTGTATTTACTCTAAGCTGCAAACTTATTTAAAGTAATTTGGCCTGTATGAGCCTGCTTAGACACTGTTGCTGTGTGCATATATACTGATCTCAAGTCTGCTGTGGGGCCATCCCATTTGTTTTTGACTGCTTTTAATAAACCAGGCAGCAGGGCACCCCAAAGCTGCACCTTGAACCCTATCTGTTTATACTAAATAATCAAATACATAAAAATGTCAGGCAGACAAGTGCCAGAATGTTCAAAGAGGAGTGGCAGAGGCCAAGATTCAGCAGGCAGAGGTCGCAGCAGACTAGGGGCGAGTGGCAGCAGGAGTCACGGTGAGAGACCTGGTCTGCCAGTATCTGCTAGCGGTCGTGTCTCCACCAGTAACGCATCTGCCGTGGTAGATTGGTTAACGCGCTCATCAACAACATCATCACAAGTTACGTCTGAGACTCCCAGTCTAGGGTCGGTAGGTTCCTCTGACACAGCCCTGAGTTGGCATGCCCCGAGAGCAGTCCCTGTCCTCCCATTGCCTCTGTCCTACGCCGTTCCCTCCCCCAGCGACCTATCCTATGCTTTGGGTTCAGCTCCACTCTTTAGTGAAGAGGACGATCAGATAGAGGACAGTCAGCAGCTACTGCCCAGCCAAGAAATGGAGGTGGCTTCTTTAGCTAGGCAGACAAATAGTGATGTGGACAGTGTCGTGGGTGCTGCGAGCTTTCTAGCTCCTGCGCCAGACACTGTTGACGAATCCACAAACATCAGTGATGTACAGCCACAACTCAGTGATAATGATGATGAAGATGAAGCCGATTGCACTTGGGAGCCGGGTGATGAAGGGGCTTCATCGTCATCATCAGGAGAAGAGGGGCGCAGGTTGCCCCGGAGTCAGCAGCTCAGGCAGCAAGGTGTTAGCAGCATGGTTGGCAGTCAGCATGGGGGCACAATTGTAAAGCCTGGAGCCAAACGGGGCCGGGGTAGAGCACCTGCTGCGCGGCAGGCTACCTTATAGGGAGGTAGTGGGGCAGGGGTTCCTGGAGTTGGCGACAATAGCAGCGAATCAGTGAGGCCTGTTGGTGGGAAAAGTAGCTACTCGGCAGTGTGGCAGTTCTTCCTGAAGCATCCGCAGGAGGGTAACATGGCCACATGCAAGGTATGTAGGCAGAAGGTGAAGCGTGGCCAGGGCCCAAATGTTGGCACCACGGCCCTGCGTCAACATATGATGCGTCACCATAAAGCGACCTGTGAGAACCGAGGCTCCCAAGGGGTGGTCCAGTCTGCTTCCTCACCAAGTGGCACGCCGCTCCCAATTTCTGCTAGCCAAGGCTCCAGCACCTCAGCCGAAGGCAGCTGTGCGTCATACCCATCCTCTGTCGCTCCTGCTCCTCCTCCTCCTCCTCCAAGTCATGTATCCCGCCAGCAATCCATCAGCGAAGCCATGTCCAAGAGACAGCAGTATGCGCCCACTCATCCTACGGCGCAGAAACTGAATGTGCTCCTGTCCAAGTTTCTGGTGCTGCAGTCGCTCCCTTTTCAGGTGGTGGACTCTGCACCTTTCAGAGAACTGATGGCTTGTGCCGAGCCGAGGTGGAGAGTCCCAAGCCGTCATTTCTTTGCCAAGAAGGCAGTACCAGCATTGCACACTTTTGTTGAACAGAAGGTGGGCCAGTCCTTGAGCATGTCGGTGTGTAGCAAAGTGCATGGCAGCACCGACGTCTGGAGCTGTAACTACGGTCAGGGACAGTACATGTCGTTTACGGCCCACTGGGTGAATGTGGTCCCTTTGCAGCAGCAGCAGCAACTTGGACAGGTCACGCCGCTTCGGCCTCCGCGCTCCCTGCCCGTTGGGCCTGTGACACTGTGCGACTGGGCCTCCTCATCCTCCGCCATCTCCTCACCCTCCACTGTAGGCTCAAGTCTCAGTGCCCCTCCAGTCTACCATGTGTGCAGGGCACGGAGGTGTCACGCAGTGCTTCACATGGTTTGTCTTGGCGAAAGGAGTTACACAGGGGAGGAACTGCTTAAATGTATTCATCAGGAAATCCAAACATGGCTTACTCCAAGAAAACTTAAAATGGGAATCATGGTTACCGACAATGGGAAGAACATTTTGTCTGCGCTGCGCCAAGGAAGCCTGACCCATGCCCCCTGCATGGCTCACCTCTTCAATCTGGTTGTCAAGCGGTTTCTGAAGTGTTCCCCCCATCTGCAAGACATCCTAACAACTTCAAGGAAACTTTGCATGCACTTCAGCCACTCATACACCGGCAAACACACCCTTCTTGAGCTACAGCGTCAGAACGGTAGCCCCCAACATAGTCTGATTTGCGATGTTTCCACCCGTTGGAATTCCACCCTTCACATGTTGGACCGATTATATGAACAGAGAAAAGCCATCACGAATTTCCTGATGATCCAAGCGGATAGGGGGATTCCCCTGTGTAACTTCAATGTCAACCAGTGGCAGCTCATACGTGACATCTGCCGTTTGCTCAGGCCCTTTGAGGAAGCCACTTTATTTGTCAGTCGGCAGGATTACAGGATGAACGACGTGATTCCACTGCTTCATGTACTACAGCACATGTTGGAAACCATGGCTGGTCAGGGCACTGGAGACATGGCGTTTACATCTTACGGCCACATGAACCCCGTTGGAGCTGAACTGGAAGAGGAGGAGGAAGAGGAGGAGGAGTTGCCCAGCGAAACACAGTTTAGGCTTGGCGAAATGGCTGGTTTATCTAGTCAGCGGACAGGAGAGGAGGAGCAGGAGCAGCCAGAGGAGCTAGAGGTTTTTGAGGAAGGCGAGACAGAGGACCCGGACACACCGTGGCAGTATGCAGTGGAGATGGAGACAGGTAGTCCATCTGAGTCACTTGCGCAAATGGCAGGAAGCATGCTCACGTGCTTGCGTAGTGACCCCAAAATTGTTTCCATCTGTCGGCGAGATGACTTCTGGCTGTCCACCTTATTGGACCCTCGCTTCTGGCACAAAATGGGGGCATTTTTTAAACCCACCGAGAGGGAGGACAAACTGAACTACTACAAATACATTCTACGTAGGCAGTTGGCCGATGCCTATCTGCGCCATGGTCCATACTCTCGCAGGTCTGACTCGAGGGGACCTCTGCGCTCACCTTCCACTGCCATGGCTGCTGGGGGGGTTGGCAGGAGCAGCAGCAGCAGCTCCATCAGCAGCAGCCTCAGTCTTCAGTCGCTAATGAGTAGCTTTCTACACCCGCATAGTGAGGCTACTCATGAGCAGCAGGAAGACCTGGAGCAGGACCTCAACCAGCAGGTCATGTCACACTTTGACATGACCATGCCAACACATCTTGATCCGCTGGACTTCTGGGCAGCCAAACTTTGCCCTGGAAAATCTGTCCTGCCCGGCAAGTAGCGTGCCATCTGAACGGGTGTTTAGTGTGGCGGGGGCCATAGTTACGGCGAGGAGAACTCGTCTGTCAACTAAAAATGTGGAGAGACTCACCTTTGTCAAAATGAATCAGGGATGGATCAGCCAGGATTTCCACCCACCAATGGCTGATGCATGCGACTAGATTCAGCATGGTGCCACGTTTTACACTTTCCAAATGGTGCAAAACATATTTATGTCTTTAGGCCAATTTTTGGGCTCCTGCTGATGCCAACTTCAGGGTGTGCCTTCCAACCAATTTTTTGCCTCCTGCTGATGCGAACTACAGGGTGTGCCTTTTAGCCAATTTTTGGCCTCCTGCTGCTGCTGCTTGCAACTCCAGGGTGTGATTCATCCAATTTTTGGGCTCCTGAAGCCAACCCCAGTGTCTCTTTAAAGTAATGTTCGGGCTCTTGCTGCTGCTGCTGCCAACTCCAGGGTGTGATTCATTCAATTTTTGGGCTCCTGCTGCCAACCCCAGTGTCTCTTAAAAGTAATGTTTGGGCTCCTGCTGCTGCTGCTGCCAACTTCAGGGTGTGATTCGTCCAATTTTTGGGCTCCTGCTGCCAACCCCAGTGTCTCTTTAAAGTAATGTTTGGGCTCTTGCTGCTGCTTGCAACTCCAGGGTGTGATTCATCCAATTTTTGGGCTCCTGCTGCCAACTCCAGTGTCTCTTTAAAGTAATGTTTGGGCTCCTGCTGCTGCTGCCAACTCCAGTGTGTGTCTGTCAATTTTTGGGCTCCTGCTGCCAACTCCAGTGTCTCTTTAAAGTAATGTTTGGGCTCCTGCTGCTGCTGCTGCTAACTCCAGGATGTGATTCATCCAATTTTTTGGATCCTGCTGCCAACTCCGGTGTCTTTTTAAAGTAATGTTTGGGCTCCTGCTGCTGCTGCCAACTCCAGGGTGTGATTCATCCAATTTTTGGGCTCCTGCTGCCAGCTCCAGTATCTCTTTAAAGTAATATTTGGGCTCCTGCTGCTGCTGCTTGCTACTCCAGGGTGTGATTCATTCAATTTTTGGGCTCCTGCTGCCAACTCCAGTGTCTCTTTAAAGTAATGTTTGGGCTCCTGCGGCTGCTGCTGCTGCCAACTCCAGGGTGTGATTCATCCAATTTTTGGGCACCTGAAGCCAACCCCAGTGTCTCTTTAAAGTAATGTTTGGGCTCCTGCTGCTGCCAACTCCAGGGTGTGATTCATTCAATTTTTGGGCTCCTGCTGCCAACTCCAGTGTCTCTTTAAAGTAATGTTTTGGCTCCTGCTGCTGCTTGCAACTCCAGGGTGTGATTCATCCAATTTTTGGGCTCCTGAAGCCAACCCCAGTGTGTCTTTCAAGCTATGTTTGGGCTCCTACTGCTTGCAACTCCAGGGTGTGATTCATCCAATTTTTGGGCTCCAAAAGCCAACCCAAGTGTCTCTTTAAAGTAATGTTTGGGCTCCTGCTGCTGCTTGCAACTCCAGGGTGTGATTCATCCAATTTTTGGGCTCCTGCTGCCAACTCCAGTGTCTCTTTAAAGTAATGTTTGGGCTCCTGCTGCTGCTGCTGCCAACTCCAGGGTGTGATTCATCCAATTTTTGGGCTCCTGAAGCCAACCCCAGTGTCTCTTTAAAGTAATGTTTGGGCTCCTGCTGCTGCTGCTGCCAACTCCAGGGTGTGATTCATCCAATTTTTGGGCTCCTGCTGCCAACTCCAGTGTCTCTTTAAAGTAATGTTTGGGCTCCTGCTGCTGCTGCTGTCAACTCCAGGGTGTGTCAGTCAATTTTTGGGCTACAGCTGCCAACTCCAGTGTCTCTTTAAAGTAATGTTTGGGCTCCTGCTGCTGCTGCTGCCAACTCCAGGGTGTGATTCATCCAATTTTTGGGCTCCTGCTGCCAACCCCAGTGTCTCTTTAAAGTAATGTTTGGGCTCCTGCTGCTGCTTGCAACTCCAGGGTGTGATTCATCCAATCTTTGGGCTCCTGCTGCCAACTCCAGTGTCTCTTTAAAGCTATGTTTGGGCTCCTGCTGCTTGCAACTCCAGGGTGTGATTCATCCAATTTTTGGGCTCCTGCTGCCAACTCCAGTGTCTCTTTAAAGTAATATTTGGGCTCCTGCTGCTGCTGCTTGCAACTCCAGGGTGAGATTCATCCAATTTTTGGGCTCCTGCTGCCAACTCCAGTGTCTCTTTAAAGTAATGTTTGGGCTCCTGCTGCTGCTGCTGCTGCCAACTCCAGGGTGTGTCAGTCAATTTTTGGGCTCCTGCTGCCAACTCCAGTGTCTCTTTCAAGCTATGTTTGGGCTCCTGCTGCTTGCAACTCCAGGGTGTGATTCATCCAATTTTTGGGCTCCTGCAGCCAACTCCAGTGTCTCTTTAAAGTAATATTTGGTCTCCTGCTGCTGCTGCTTGCAACTCCAGGGTGTGATTCATCCAATTTTTGGGCTCCTGCTGCCAACTCCAGTGTCTCTTTAAAGTAATGTTTGGGCTCCTGCTGCTGCTGCTGCTGCCAACTCCAGGGTGTGTCAGTCAATTTTTGGGCTCCTGCTGCCAACTCCAGTGTCTCTTTAAAGTAATGTTTGGGCTCCTGCTGCTGCTGCTGCTGCTGCCAACTCCAGGGTGTGATTCATCCAATTTTTGGGCTCCTGCTGCCAACTCCAGTGTCTTTTTCAAGCTATGTTTGGGCTCCTGCTGCTTGCAACTCCAGGGTGTGATTCATCCAATTTTTGGGCTCCTGCAGCCAACTCCAGTGTCTCTTTAAAGTAATATTTGGTCTCCTGCTGCTGCTGCTTGCAACTCCAGGGTGTGATTCATCCAATTTTTGGGCTCCTGCTGCCAACTCCAGTGTCTCTTTAAAGTAATGTTTGGGCTCCTGCTGCTGCTGCTGCTGCCAACTCCAGGGTGTGTCAGTCAATTTTTGGGCTCCTGCTGCCAACTCCAGTGTCTCTTTAAAGTAATGTTTGGGCTCCTGCTGCTGCTGCTGCTGCTGCCAACTCCAGGGTGTGATTCATCCAATTTTTGGGCTCCTGCTGCCAACTCCAGTGTCTTTTTCAAGCTATGTTTGGGCTCCTGCTGCTTGCAACTCCAGGGTGTGATTCATCCAATTTTTGGGCTCCTGCAGCCAACTCCAGTGTCTCTTTAAAGTAATATTTGGTCTCCTGCTGCTGCTGCTTGCAACTCCAGGGTGTGATTCATCCAATTTTTGGGCTCCTGCTGCCAACTCCAGTGTCTCTTTAAAGTAATGTTTGGGCTCCTGCTGCTGCTGCTGCCATCTCCAGGGTGTGATTCATCCAATTTTTGGGCTCCTGAAGCCAACCCCAGTGTCTCTTTAAAGTAATGTTTGGGCTCCTGCTGCTGCTGCTGCCAACTCCAGGGTGTGATTCATCCAATTTTTGGGCTCCTGCTGCCAACTCCAGTGTCTCTTTAAAGTAATGTTTGGGCTCCTGCTGCTGCTGCTGTCAACTCCAGGGTGTGTCAGTCAATTTTTGGGCTACAGCTGCCAACTCCAGTGTCTCTTTAAAGTAATGTTTGGGCTCCTGCTGCTGCTGCTGCCAACTCCAGGGTGTGATTCATCCAATTTTTGGGCTCCTGCTGCCAACCCCAGTGTCTCTTTAAAGTAATGTTTGGGCTCCTGCTGCTGCTTGCAACTCCAGGGTGTGATTCATCCAATCTTTGGGCTCCTGCTGCCAACTCCAGTGTCTCTTTCAAGCTATGTTTGGGCTCCTGCTGCTTGCAACTCCAGGGTGTGATTCATCCAATTTTTGGGCTCCTGCTGCCAACTCCAGTGTCTCTTTAAAGTAATATTTGGGCTCCTGCTGCTGCTGCTTGCAACTCCAGGGTGAGATTCATCCAATTTTTGGGCTCCTGCTGCCAACTCCAGTGTCTCTTTAAAGTAATGTTTGGGCTCCTGCTGCTGCTGCTGCTGCCAACTCCAGGGTGTGTCAGTCAATTTTTGGGCTCCTGCTGCCAACTCCAGTGTCTCTTTAAAGTAATGTTTGGGCTCCTGCTGCTGCTGCCAACTCCAGGGTGTGATTCATCCAATTTTTGGGCTCCTGCTGCCAACCCCAGTGTCTCTTTAAAGTAATGTTTGGGCTCCTGCTGCTGCTTGCAACTCCAGGGTGTGATTCATCCAATTTTTGGGCTCCTGCTGCCAACTCCAGTGTCTCTTTCAAGCTATGTTTGGGCTCCTGCTGCTTGCAACTCCAGGGTGTGATTCATCCAATTTTTGGGCTCCTGCAGCCAACTCCAGTGTCTCTTTAAAGTAATGTTTGGGCTCCTGCTGCTGCTGCTGCCAACTCCAGGGTGTGTCAGTCAATTTTTGGGCTCCTGCTGCCAACTCCAGTGTCTCTTTAAAGTAATGTTTGGGCTCCTGCTGCTGCTGCTGCTGCCAACTCCAGGGTGTGATTCATCCAATTTTTGGGCTCCTGCAGCCAACTCCAGTGTCTCTTTAAAGTAATATTTGGTCTCCTGCTGCTGCTGCTTGCAACTCCAGGGTGTGATTCATCCAATTTTTGGGCTCCTGCTGCCAACTCCAGTGTCTCTTTAAAGTAATGTTTGGGCTCCTGCTGCTGCTGCTGCCAACTCCAGGGTGTGTCAGTCAATTTTTGGGCTCCTGCTGCCAACTCCAGTGTCTCTTTAAAGTAATGTTTGGGCTCCTGCTGCTGCTGCTGCTGCCAACTCCAGGGTGTGATTCATCCAATTTTTGGGCTCCTGCAGCCAACTCCAGTGTCTCTTTAAAGTAATATTTGGTCTCCTGCTGCTGCTGCTTGCAACTCCAGGGTGTGATTCATCCAATCTTTGGGCTCCTGCAGCCAACTCCAGTGTCTCTTTCAAGCTATGTTTGGGCTCCTGCTGCTTGCAACTCCAGGGTGTGATTCATCCAATTTTTGGGCTCCTGCAGCCAACTCCAGTGTCTCTTTAAAGTAATGTTTGCGCTCCTGCTGCTGCTTGCAACTCCAGGGTGTGATTCATCCAATTTTTGGGCTCCTGCTGCCAACTCCAGTGTCTCTTTCAAGCTATGTTTGGGCTCCTGCTGCTTGCAACTCCAGGGTGTGATTAATCCAATTTTTGGGCTCCTGCAGCCAACTCCAGTGTCTCTTTAAAGTAATATTTGGTCTCCTGCTGCTGCTGCTTGCAACTCCAGGGTGTGATTCATCCAATTTTTGGGCTCCTGCTGCCAACTCCAGTGTCTCTTTAAATTAATGTTTGGGCCCCTGCTGCTGCTGCTGCCAACTCCAGGGTGTGTCAGTCAATTTTTGGGCTCCTGCTGCCAACTCCAGTGTCTCTTTAAAGTAATGTTTGGGCTCCTGCTGCTGCTGCTGCCAACTCCAGGGTGTGATTCATCCAATTTTTGGGCTCCTGCTGCCAACTCCAGTGTCTCTTTAAAGTAATATTTGGGCTCCTGCTGCTGCTGCTTGCAACTCCAGGGTGTGATTCATCCAATTTTTGGGCTCCTGCTGCCAACTCCAGTGTCTCTTTCAAGCTATGTTTGGGCTCCTGCTGCTTGCAACTCCAGGGTGTGATTCATCCAATTTTTGGGCTCCTGCAGCCAACTCCTGTGTCTCTTTAAAGTAATATTTGGTCTCCTGCTGCTGCTGCTTGCAACTCCAGGGTGTGATTCATCCAATTTTTGGGCTCCTGCTGCCAACTCCAGTGTCTCTTTAAAGTAATGTTTGGGCTCCTGCTGCTGCTGCTGCCAACTTCAGGGTGTGTCAGTCAATTTTTGGGCTCCTGCTGCCAACTCCAGTGTCTCTTTAAAGTAATGTTTGGGCTCCTGCTGCTGCTGCTGCCAACTCCAGGGTGTGATTCATCCAATTTTTGGGCTCCTGCTGCCAACTCCAGTGTCTCTTTAAAGTAATATTTGGGCTCCTGCTGCTGCTGCTTGAAACTCCAGGGTGTGATTCATCCAATCTTTGGGCTCCTGCAGCCAACTCTTTCAAGCTATGTTTGGGCTCCTGCTGCTGCTGCTGCTGCTTGAAACTCCAGGGTGTGTCAGTCAATTTTTGGGCTCCTGCTGCTGCCAACTCCAGTGTCTCTTTCAGCCAATGTTTGGGCTCCTGCTGCTGCTTGCAACTCCAGGGTGTGATTCATCCAATTTTTGGGCTCCTGCTGCTGCCAACTCCAGTGTCTCTTTAAAGCAATGTTTGGGCTCCTGCCCCTCATAGTGATGCCACTTCAACTCTCTGCAATTGTGCCGCTCTGCGATTCTATTAGCGATGCCTCTGATCTGCATGTGATATTTATTTAAAGTATTATTTAACTAACCCAGCACACATCCTATGCGTGTTACAGCAAGGCAGAATGGTTTACAACCCTATTGAGGCTCTAGGAGGCTCAGAAATAGCCGTTTTTAATAGCGATTTGTCGCAAATAAATTTGGGTCGAAACGATTTTTGTCGGAAAATTCGGCGAATCAGTCGAATCTAATTTTTCAAAAGTTCGCTCATCTCTAATCATAGTAAACAACTCTGCAGCAGTGAAGGCCATTGACTTACATTGATTGATACATAGTTACATTCATCCTCTCCAGCAGCTGTTGATTCAGGGTGTGAGCATGCAACATAAGAGATGCAAATCCCTTTTCTGAGGTAAAGCTATCATTTTGATCTGGGCTGCTTATAGCAAAATCCCAAGCCCCAGCCTGCCGTGTGTAGGAAGACACTAGGGTCGATTCAAAGAAACATGTAACAGCTTTGATTTTGGTGCCGATCATCCTATTTTTCCCGTACGCTCGTGCGTTCGTATGAACTTGCGAGTGATTCTATAAGCAAATACGTTTCTATCCTAAAATGTACGTCCGTTCGTATGGCAGTTCGGGAATCAGACCTATGTCAGTTTCCATCCTGAATTTTCCGTTTCATTTCTCAGGTTGCAACATTGGTTTTGCCCTTTTTCCTTTTTTGTCTGGAGGTAAATCCTTCTGATCTGGCGGCTGCGCACTACAAACTTACCTCATTAAAGTGCATTCTAAATATTTGGTCTTTTATTTTTCTTTATTTCATTCATTTTGTAGTAACCAACCATTAATGAATGCATTTGCATAAGTAAATCTTACTTTGTTTAATTTTTAGTTAACTTGCATTTTTTACTTGTGGATTTAATTTTAATATTTTTGCTTCAAATGGTACAACTTAAAATTTTGTGTGTGGTTACCCACACCCCCTCCATACAGATTGCTCTCAAATATAAAAAAACACCCAGCAACTTCTGCATGTTAGGAGTCTAGAAACAGCCAAGATGGCGGGTGAGGTATTATCGGGCAGCCTGCAAACAGAAAGGGCCTTGTGACTGTGTTGCTCTGCATTTTTGATTTCTGACCTTTCCGTGCCCCCAGCTCTGCTGTGTCTGTGCAAAATACAGCAGTAACCCACATCCTGCACTTTATCCCGCTCTCCTCTCCTCAGTAAGTGTGATGCATCTGACCAAAGATGAGCTAAAATAATTAAACAAAGCAAAGGTAAACAACTACACCAATAAATTCAATCGAAAAATATTATTCTAGTACATCAATTTAAAAATAACTAACAAAGGACATAAGTTTCTTTAATTAACGCAAATATATGGATGTATTGCAAAATAAAGGTTTACATGCAAAGGACTAATTAATGTCCACATTAAAATGCTTTTATAAGGCATACATGAATCAGGTATGCATTGCTATACAATTTATGGCCTCGGCCATGCTGATACATGCAGTTCATTGAAGCTCAAGACGCGCAGACTCCTCCACATGGCCAAAAAACCTGTTCAAGAACAGCAATCCGACTGCTAAAAGGTGTCGGCAGTGGCTTTCTTTTAAAACGTATTTAGAGGTTGGAAAACTGTTCTCTGAATCACACCCAAACACATCCGATTATCCTAAGTTTTACGTTTTGATCCTAAGTTTTACGTTTTGATCCTAAAATTTAGGAACGAACTTCCGAGGATCGTAAGAGCATATACGAATTCGTACGTAGGCTCGTGCGAGTCGGAAATGGCCAAAAAAACAGGAAAAAATGACTAACACCCACCCAAACTTACGATTCTCGATCCGAAATCAATTAACTTTTGCTCTTTGAATCGAGGGGAATATCACTCAAGCATATACGGCAGCCATTCTTCAATGCAGCCAGAACTATCTCCTTCTATCATTCTGTGTGGAACCAGATAAAATCTCACTCTGGCTGGTTGGGCTGATCATAAGGAAGCTCTCACTGCAGTTTGTCTGTGTACTAGCAAAAGTTCTCTCCAATCCCTCTACATATGCTCATGTGTAATCAGGGCTCTCAGATGTGATCCAAGATAAGGGCTATTCCACAACATCTGCATGGGGTAAAGCCCTCTCAAGCACCATACGCCACTGATTATCAAAAGAGGGCTTTAAAAAAGCAAATTAAAAAACTTTATTTTCTTGACTTGAGGTCAGCTTTAAGGAGTTATGTCCTTCAGAAAAGAGTATGTACCTCCAGGCGCTGTTCGCGCTAGACTCCTCCTGCAATGAAGTCAAGATTAAGAAAGAAACATGGCTCCTTTTTACAGGAGGAGACTAGCGTAAACAGCGTCTGGAGGTACATAGTTAAAGAACTGCTCATTTTATTGAACTTCATTACAGGACTAAGGGGACTCCAGAAAGTGTGTGCTGGAAAAGCTGTGTTTTTATTTTGTTTCATGAGTAAATGTCTTTTGCAACATGACCTGCAGAGTTCCTGACACCCACACATAGCCAGCAGCAGTGAGGTGATATCAAACTGTGGCAGAATAAGCCACAGCATGGGGCATTCCTATAGGCTTAGGGAGAGCCATTTAAACACCCCTGGGCCACCGTGGTTAGTAACCCAGTCTATTTCAAAAGTGTTTTATTCGAAACTATATATATATATATATATCTATATATATATATATATATATATATATATATATATATATATATATATATCAGTGGGGAATGTTTGTCCCAGCCTGCAGAATGTTTTTAACTGTATGGGGGAACACATCAAAATATGGGGTCACAGACATCAGGGGTGGGGCAGTTACTCATTGGTCTGATATTTATTGGTGAGATGCAGGCAATGCAATGATTACAGTGTTGTCTTTCAGTGATCAGGAAATCAGGGGATGCACAGTGTTACATCTGGTGGGTACAGCTGATCTACTCATGCTCAGAAGTTCTTTGTGTTTTCATTTGTAGTACTGTTAGCTAGATGAGTCTTGCTTATTGGCAAAATAGTGTTGGTGTTATTTTTCAGTGGGTGATGATATGTGTTGCAGTGTCTCGGTGGGGGAGCACGGAGCACGGCTTAGAAACCCATGGAAGGAAGCAGCTTTTATTTTGTGTTTTAGGATGGTCTCGCACTAGCGTGTCTGCGGAGCTTTTGGACGATTGACCCACAGCCGCCTGTTAAAATCTGCCCATAGTAATCTATGGCCACTTTCACATGTACTTTGGATGTTTGAGGAGCGCTCAGAGCACTCTGCAAAATCCCTGCCTGCAGAGTCCTGACGGCACAGCGCTAGCGATCCTCTTACATGTGAGTGGAGAGCGTTAGTGCTAAACGTCCTCTACATGCTGCAAACAAAAAGTTGTGGGGCACTCTCGCTAAAGCGTGAGCACTCTGCAACCGACCTGGTGTGAATTCAGCCTTAGTAATTATTGGGATATTCAAGGGGAAAATTGTGTACAGTCAACATTTTTTTTTTTACAATTATTTTTTTTTCAAAATGACAATGTCATTGACGTCCTATGTTACGTTGGTGTAGGGTGCAACATTTTTCTCTCCCCTTCCTGCCAGGATTTTTAAGCCTAGAAACTGCCCTGCTGCTGATACCTCCTTCCATCAGTTCATGGCACCACCTGCTTGGTCTTTTTCCCACCAGATAGGGACACTGCACAATGAATAACACAATAACACAAGGGATAAAACTATAGTATTATAAAAGGTGCACTTATCATTTGGAATAGAACACTTTGCTTGGTATCTCTTTTTAGTGAAGGGCTTTCAAAAATATTTGACATGATTTTGCCTCGCCTTTGAAGATTCAAATAAAATAACTTGTTAGTTACCATGGAAACATTTTCTTTATGATAAACTGTTTATTTTTTAAACATCATCCTTGTATTTTGATGTGGATTCTTGATAACCTGAAAATGTGCTTTTTTTTAATTTGGTAACAGAGTGAGCTGGTAATGGCATTGTTTATGATTTCCTGCCCAATATGTTTTGTAGACAAAAATGTTGCTAAGCAACAGAACTTTCTGTTCTGCCAAAATGATATTACGACTGTTGTACTTGTAATTAAATTCTTAAAAGTCTTTTGTTTTTAGCTTACCTAAAGCTCTCCAGCTTTTCATGAATACAGTATCTCATAAAATAAATACAAAATAATGATAAACGCCGTTGTTACCCCTTTTTATAGATTTTTTTTTTGTGAAAAAGAAAAAACTTCCATGGTTTGTAGAGTTTTAACCCTTTAAGTGCCAGCCTACCTGGAGTTTTTGTCACCCTTTGTTGCCAGACCATTTTGCACTATTTTGCTCTTCCCATGTTCAAATGTGATTTTTGAAAGGATTTCCAGGGATTTCCCAGGAAAATTATATATTGTTTTTTTCAGCAGAGTCTGGGCTTTAACATGAAATGTCTTGTTTGTCATTTTTTAGGTGTATTCTCAATATTTTTGCGTGAAATATGTGCAAAAAAAAAAAAAAAAATATATATATATATATATATATATATATTTTTTTTTTTTTTTTTTTTTTGCACATATTGTAGTTTGTAGTATATTTTACAATTTGTAGTTTTTTTTGTAATAAAAAATGTAAGTTTGTCAATAAAATCTTATTGCGTGTGAAATTCCAATTTCTCCCGGTTACAGCGATACCACATATGTATAGGTAGACACCCTTTCCTGCACAGGAGACTCCCCCAAACTGAAACAGCGCTTATGCAATATGCGCACCTTGCAGTTTTTCCAGAAAAACAACCCTTTACATTTGAACTACCCCCAACAAACTATATATTCTCTGGAAGTAAACACCTCGAGCTTTCTAGGCGTACCAGGCTTGTTGATGTGGCCATAGTTTTCTGGAAGTAATCCCTCAATGGATTCTTTGGTTGCAAAGAGTTTCCCTAAAAAAAGGATAAAAAAGCAGAATCAAAGCCACATTTTCCTAAAAAAAACTATATACAAACAAGAAAAAACAAGCTTAATCTGAAAAAGCAACATCCTCCGAACATAACGATACCCAACATGCATTGCTACTGTCAAGGGAAGAGTTGCCAAACACCCCAAAGTAAAGCATGTGCGTAACGGTAATTTTGCTTGAAAATTTCAGCACTGCAGACAAAGTGCGCGCCTTGCGATTTTTCAACCAAACAACCCTTTACATTTGGAATATCATATATATACCATATATTTCCTGAAAGTATACATGTTAAGCTTTCTAAGCGTACCCAGCTTGTTGTAGTGGGCTCATCTTTCTGGAATTAATCCATCAAAGAATTCTTTGGTTGCACAGGGTTTCCCTAAAAAATTTATAAAAAAGCTGAATAAAAAACACCTTTTCCTAAAATATAAATATGCAAACCAGAAAAAAACAAGCTAAATCTAAAAGCGCAAGGTCCCCCGAACAGAACAATACCCAACATGCATAGCTACTTTTAACTCTTTTAATTGCCAGCCTACTTGAGATTTTGTCACCCTCTGTTGACAGGTCATTTTGCGCCATGCTTTGCGACATTTTTGCTGGAACTTTCAGGAAAATTGTATATATATATATTTTTGCACAGAGTTTAAGCTTTAACATGAAATGTCTTGTTTGCAAATTTTATTTTGTTATTTACAATATTATTAAGTAAAAAAAAAAAAAAAATTTTTTAGAAAATTGACATCTTTATTTTAAATAAAAAATGTATGTTATTAAGGAAAACCATATTGCATGTGAAAGCCCCATTTCTACCGATTAGAACGGTACCACATATTTATCGGTAGCCCCCCGTTCCTGTCCAGGAGACCCCCTAACTGAAACAAGTACTTTATAACATTTACAAATAAAATACAAATACCATCCACACTACAAAGGGTTAAATCGAGAAAAAAAAATGACATAGAGTCCCCCCTCCCGGGGGGGGGGGGGGGATTTTTTGGGGGGATTTTTAAGGGTTAAAATCCCTTAAAAATCCCCCCAAAAATTGACATGAGGTCCCCGTTACCCAAAGTAACCAGCCCGGGACCAGCTATGCAGGGCTTGTAGGAACAGGGTGCAGGGGCCAGCTTTTGTGGCCCCTGGCCCTGCAGGCTACAAGCTCGCATAGCCCGTGGGCCCCAGGCTCTTCTGCCCCCCCTGGCCTTTGGGGAGGCAGGTAATGGGGGTGCCGGGGGTTAATGGCAAGCCACCCGCTAGTCGCAGGTGACTTGCCATGGCCAAAAAACACTGACACATAATAAAAAAAAAATCTTTTATTTTTTTTTTTTTTACTGTACTCACCTCCGATCCTGGGTCCCATGTCACTGTCCCACGCCGCCCACTCAGATCGATGCCGATAGTGATCGGCGCAGGGCGGAGCCTCCTCTCCTCTCATCCGCCCTGCACTGACAGATGCCGGTGCTCGGGGTAGTATAGGAGGAGCAGGATGACGTCATCCCGCTCCTCCCACAATGGGCGGGGCCAGGGGACGGTGGCCATCGCTGCCATTACAAGAGGTGAGGACCCGGAAGAGGGTCCTCACCTGAAGCCTGCGCAGCCCGGGGGGGGGATCGGACCCCCCCCTGGTGAAGAGGAGACCTGACAGAAGGCTCGGGTGTGGAGGTAAGTAAATGACAGTTTGTTTGTTTTTTTTTTACAGGCGCAATGTGTCAGCGCTGGAAACGGGGGGGGCGGCTGGTTTCGGGCCCCCTCCTGAAGACGGAGGACGACGGGGGGGATCGGATGCCCCCCCAAGGAAGAGGGGACCCCAAGCTTCACGTGGATACCAGAGGTAAGTGTGGCTTTTTTTCTATTTTTTAACCAGCAGGGGGAAATGCCAGGCACATAGTTTCTATGTGCTTGGCACTTAACGGTAGGAGAAGCAACCACGTAGAAACTACGTGCTTGGCATTTAAAGGGTTAAGGGTTTACAAGTTCACTCATAAAATAACAGAAAGTCCTAAAGTTTAACAACAGTAAAAAAAAAATGGAAATCTGCTTGTAACTGTAGCATAGGGACACCACAAAAGATGTCCCCCTGCAGACACTCTAACAATAAGCCTAAACTCACAATTATTTGGGGTCCTGAAAGTGGGATTATTTGAACCAGTTTGTGGGTGAGGGACATGGTAGTCGTGTAGTTTAGCTTGTGACTTAATTACAGGCCACATGCTCTAGCAATATTTGGTCCATAAAAGATGTTGGTGATTGAGCCAATGCTTAGAAGTCCATGCATTCCACTACCACCATTCAACCAAAGAGTTAGAGTAGTTGTAAACCAACTACATTCTGCATTTGCTGGGACAGTCTGGTATGTCAGCAAAGTGGGACATTTAGGTGTTTTCAGTGGGACAATGGGCCTCAAGATGAGACTGTCCCACCGCAAGTGGGACATCTGGTCAGGTTAAGCAAGCCCCGCACCAGGATGAAGGATGCTTAACCCCTTCCCTTGTAGCCAGCCAATGGCTAGTAGGGTTCGTGCCTGGTTGCATGGCCTGGCACCAGTATGGTCGCTAGCTGTGAAAAAATGTGAAGTGAAGTGAGTCATAAACACACGCAATCCCTGAGAAACTAAATCATTAGCTCCTAAGGAAGCAACCTATGGGTAAAGACCAAGACACAGACAGGAACCAAGTAAAGACTGTGCTACTCTAATTGACAAAGAGAATTGCTGGTGAAGGACATATATTATGTGTATGTGTCAGGTCTGGAGTTTCTCCACAGCCTGGGAGCATGCCTCTCTTCAGTTCTGCTTTTGGCTGGCTCCCTTTCTGGGACTTTCTCCTGCTATATGCCGCTCCACCAGCAGATGGCTCTGTTCTGCAAAGGTGTTGATAATAAGCCAACACCTGTGTGACTTCCTGCTCTTTATAGGCTGATCCACCCATTTAGCAGCGGATCAGCACTGAGTTGTCATCTTGAACCCTGATCCCAGATCCCAGAACTCTGAACCCAGGACTCCTGCCACAGCTATTTTCCATACCTGTCACAGTCTTGAATCCATCTTTGGACTTTCATTGGATCTGTATTCATGTATGTTTCCTGACTCCTCTTGTGTATTCATTCAGCAGCCAGAGTGTGTTTATGTTTGCCTGTATTTCTGCACAGCAGCCTTAGCACTCAGTGACCATCGTTATTCTTGTATAGTTATTGCAGCAAGTGTTTGTTATATGTACACTTATGTAAATGTGTACAGCAGTCTGATTGTTGTGCTGAGGATGTGCAAGTTCCTAGTGCCAGCCCTAGATTTTACTTTTCATAGTGTCTGTAATGCTGTCTGTCCAGGGTCTTAGTTGGGCCTTCGGCATTCTTGTCTTGAAATTTGGGCTTAATGCCTTCTAATGTTAGTTGGGCCTTCTGCCTTTTTGTCTTGAAATTTGCACTTAATGCCTTTTAGTCTTGTTTGGCCGTCAGGCCTTCCTACCTTGAAAAAAATTGGCTTCTTGCCTTTTAGTCTTAGTTTATGTCTTAGCCTGCAGAGGGGCCCAGCCCTGTCTTAGCCTGCACTGGGGCCCAGCCCTGTCCTAGCCTGCACTGTGGCCCAGTTCTTTGTCTGTGTCTTGTATACATCTCTCTCGTGTCTCCCTTCCCCAAGTCTGCGACCGCCATGGGATTACCGAGGGCCTGTGCAACTTCACCTTTAGAAGCTCTGTCGAAGAAGTGGGTGTTATTACAGGTTCCTTGAGTACCCGATTACCTACGCCCTGGGTGGTCAGCAGTTTGCCTCCTTGGTGGCACAGGCAGTTTGTCTGTCTGATCAGCTACTCACCTTGATTCTCCAGGGAAATTATTCGCCTGGGCAGGTCAGAATGTTTTCTGGTGTGCGTAAGTCTAGTCTGAGCCCAAGATGTCCTCGGGGACATCCGTTGCTATAGACACTGACAGCTCCTTAGCTCCCACAGATAGGTATATATTTGTTCATCCTCCTCATTATAAGGAGCTTACCCTGGCTACCTAACCCGAGTTTCTCCAGGCTGCTTTAAAGTTAATGCAGGAGCCTTACATTCAGCAGTCTCCCATGACAACCTGGAGTCGTCAGGTGGCTTATTTCCTTTTTGAAGATGATCTGTTTTACTGGGCTGAAGCATGGCTGAATCCTAGCAAACACCTCAGTGAGAATTTTGTTGAATTCCTTAAATTCATAGCCACTTCCTATTTATGTATTCCTGAGATGTTGTTTGCTGACCTCAATCTCACTGACATTTTTTCAGCCCAGAAATCAGAAACTCCAGCTAAATCTATTGTGTCTGAGGATGAGGTTGACAGTGAGTCAGATGCCTGGACTGATGTGTCTGATGTAGAGGATGACGTTGACAGTGAGTCAGATGCCTGGACTGATGTGTCTAAATTAGAGGATGAGGATGACAGTAGGTCCGATGCCTGGATTGATATATCTGACTCAGAGGATGACCACCATCCATCTGTTCTATCCTCAGTCCAGTCCACTGGGGTGCTCCAGTCCACTGTTTATCATCAGTCCATGCCGGTGACCCCAATAACCTGTCCTCACTGTGAGCTCATGCCTGAACCTGTCTGTGAGTCTTTTTCTAAGTATGTCTGTGACCCAATGTCAGCCTGTGACCCTGACTCAATGTCTGCCCTCAAGATTGACTCTATGCCTGTCTGCATACCTGACTCCATGTTTAGCTTTGAACTTAACTTAATGTTGGGCTGTGACCCTGACCTAATGTCTGTCTTTGAGCCTGACTCATTCTCTGCCTATGCCTATGACCAAGGTCTGAATTTGGTTACCTAGGCTCTGATTTTGTAGGATTCAAGGGCATAAGTTCCTGTGTTATGAACCTGGATCTTGAAGGTACAGGTCCCCCTGGGTGCTGCCGTGAAGGTCCCAGTCCCCCTGGGCACTGCTGTGAAGGTCTCGGTCCCCCTGGGCGCTGCCATGAAGGTTCCGGTTCCCCTGGGTGCTGCTGTGAAGGTCCCGGTCCCCCTGGGCAATGTCGTGAAGGTCCCAGTCCCCCTGGGCACTGCTGTGAAGGTCCCAGTCTCCCTGAGTGCTGCCATGAAGGTTCCGATCCCATTGCTTTCTAGACTTTGACCCTGGAGGGACTTCCGCATCTGCCAAGTCTTTGCCTGCTTTGGGGCCCGCATCTCCCGAGTCTTTGCCTGCTTCGGGGCCCGCATCAGCCGAGTAAATGGGTAAAGTTTTAGTGAGTTGTCCAATGTTTCCTGTACAAGCAGCCCTCTGGATGTTCAGCACTTAACCCTCAGCCCATCTGGTGCTAACCACCACCTTCAGGTCATCCCACTTTTTGGCCTGGAAACCATCCTTGTGTTCTGGCCCCGCCCCATCATGTTGCAGGCTATCTCCAACCATAACTGCTCCCGCAATGATTTGGGGGTTGAGCAGGACCAGGATCCAGCCAATCGATTATAATTTCTGGCAACCCCATCCAACAGAACCTGCAGCTGGTCATCATTAAATCAACCACTCAACTTGCCCCTTGTTGGTTTGCAATGACATCATTGTCACACACAACAATGGTAATGAATGGAAGGAGGTGAAGCTTTACAGCTAAAACAAGGACCATTATCTGGGATTAGAGTGAAGCAGGAGCAGTAAAAGTTGTAAAAATGTACTCTTCATAGGGTGAGCAATCCAGGGGATGCTAGTTAGAAATGTGGGTTTTGGTCCACTTTAACTTGGGTTCCACTTTACACAGACTTGTGGGACATAAAATCCTATTTGGTCCCATTAGAAATAATGGGACCAAACAGGATTCTATGTACCACAAGTCTTTATGTACTTTTCTGTATAGATAACATCAAGCTATTGACAACTGAATGTTCTGCGTTCTATTACTTCATCGATATTCCCACGGCCTTCAGCTGAGCAGAACATTTTGCAATATAACAGAATGGCCTAAAGAATGATTTTATTCAAAGGAGGAACAAAGAATTTTTGACTAAGCTTAACACTTTTATAAAAGTAGCTTGGGAGATAATACTTGGCGTACATCCACTAGGAAGTGTTATGTTTTACTTGCAGCTGTACCCCCTGGCAGATATTATCCATGAAGAATCCATACAATATAAATAGCCTCCAACCAAAGGAAAAAAGAGTTTCCTGCTGTTTGCCTGCTAGTAAACCTACTGTACAGTAGAAAATATGGATTCATGCCCCTTTCTTTGCTTAAAGGAGCAGTATCGCGAACATTTGCATTCAAAAAGATAAATAATTAAATAGCCACACAATAGCTTCTAACACATGTATAAATAATGTGGCAATAGAAAAGAAAAAACATGTATGCCTTACTTTTAAATTGTAAAATGAAAATGGCTCAGTCCATTTGCTGAAGGGGGGGGGGAAATGCTGTTTTTTATTCAGTGAGGTGATTGAGAGCTGCCACATTTAGGCCACTGGTCTCCTAGCAACAGGCGCAGTAAACTTGCTCCAGCTTTCTTCCCAGGGCAGCACTGTACACGGCAGTAACAGCTCTGTGTGTGTGTGAGGTGCTGCTTCTGTGATGAGACCACCAGGTGACAATATATATATATATATATATATATATATATATATATATATATATATATATATATACATTCCTACTAAATAAATGACTAAAAAATCTACTTTGACTGCACAATCATTATATATATATATATATATATATATATATATTAAAGTGGACCAAAATCCACCCTATTATATGAGACTCCAGGGCAGGCATACTTGCTCCAGATTCGGGATGCCCCGCTGTGTCAAATCCCCCAGGTCACCCGAAAACTCACCTTCTTTCCCGGTCCAACAGCGCATGTGAGAGCAGCGACTGCACCCTCGCTATACTCTTAGCAGGGCGCATGCCCGCGCCAGGCATTTGTGAATGTTCATCACGGGCAACCATGTTAAAGGGTAGCAGGGGATGCGGCAGACGGCGTGCTCGGATCCGCTTGCCTTACACGAAGGGGCGGCAGTGAATCCGAGTGCGCTGACAGCTGCGCATGTGCTGTAGGACCGTGAAAGGGTGCGATCGGGCAACACAGTGGGGCATTCCGATCAGGGTGCCCGGGGGGTAAGGAACAAAACCAAGGACAGGCAAAATCCTGGGTTTTGGTCCACTTTAAAGTGGAACAAAACCCTGAGTGGCCAACCCTGGAGTCTAAAACCTAAAAGAATTCCCTTGGAGCATTGCAATACGGGATGCCCCAGTGTGTGAAACACTGCCCGGGTCGCCGCAATACCCACCTTTTCCCTGGCTCCCATGGTGATGTAAATAGCTGCAGCCGCATCCTCAGCATCTCCGGGATGAGGCACGCTCCCATGGATAGCCATTCAGAGAGGCTGTTTGCCCAGGGATGCTGCCGCTCCAGGCTCTCGTTGTCAAACTCTGGGTGCGATTGGATGACAGCCTGTGCATGCCCAATGGGACAGGGAAAGGTATATTTTGACAGCTGAACTGGTGGGGGGGGGGGGGTCACCCAGTTGGGATGCCCCCGGGGCAAGAAAAAGACCTCCGGCTAGTGAATGGTTTTGTTCTGCTTTAAACACACAAAGCTGTAAAAAAGAGAAAATGGGAATCGGAAAGATACTGCAGACAGCAGCAGAGGTAAAAAGAAAAAAATTGGCAAAATAATTAATCTGTAGAGCAACAAAAACAAGATAAAAATAGAAAAATCCAACTGGAGAAAAAGTAAAAAAAAAAAAAAATACAATTCGGAGTTGGGCTCGAACCTTAAACCCTCTGTACCATATCTAAATGCTCTACCTGATGAGCCATTCAGTCTGCTGAGAATATACTATGCTTTATAAGGTAACATCTGAAACAAAGTTCCATAATGCAGTCACTATCTCTCTCCTCTCGTCCTGCAGTCTCTTCTCTAGTCTCAGCCGGACAGTAAAGACATACACAGTAGCTATCTCCTGGGCGGCACCATGCAAACACACAGCAGCCATCTCCTGGCCGGCCAGCAAAGACACACACAGTCACACCAACCATCTCCCAGCCAGCAAAGACACATACACACACACAGCAGCCATCTCCCAGCCAGCACACACACAGCGTCCTCAACGCTGCGCTCCTTACATAGCAGTGGCAGTGAGCTGTTCTCCCCCCGCACAGCACTTGGTATAGCCTGAAGTGACGGAGCCCGTCAGTCAGCCACATTTCTGTAGCAGCACAATCTACAACTTTTTGGGAAACACATATTGCCTTCTGATTACTATATGTACTCACATGGAAAGTACATTTTAAATCTGTGTTCCAAGCTAAATTTCGCGATACTGCTCCTTTAAGAGACCAGAGGACTATATACAACTTTATACCTTGCCTTTATCCAGCGCTGTTAGCATTGTCGATTTTGCGGCAGCTGCACAGATCGGGCACAAAGTGGCATCCCCTGTATCGTGGTACTCCCTCCTGCCAGTCAGGTGAATGCAGCACCAGGGGAGGGAGTGGATGGAAGACTGGACTTCCACTTTAAAGTATTTGGCAGGCAGTCACAGAGCATGGTGTTCCACCGAATGGTTAAAGTCTTAGCTGAGGCTTTTAGCGTGGCCATCAAGATTCACCTTGTCAGCCAAAACTAGATGGCCACTGGGCTATAGCAAAAGACAGCTGGATGCAGTTTTTACCCCATGTGTCCGAACATGGAGCGAATGTGTGCCTGCTGAGTTAAGGAATCTGTATTTTGCTGAGTAAGAATTAATTCTGGCATTTTCTACTCTTGGCATTTATTAGAAGCTGTAAAATGATTTAACATGGATGTTTTGTCAAAAAGTATTTAGATCCACTAACAGCCCAACCCCTGGGATGTTCCTCTGGTTAACAGTAGAGATGAGCGAACATTTTCAAAAAAGTTTGGTTCGGAACAAGCTAATTCAGGATGAATGTTTGTCAAAAATGCACGGAAAGCAATACCTAAGGGCCCTAAAAGTCCTTCATAACACTCTGAAGTCACCCAAGGCTCTATAAAAACATGTTTTAGTGGACTAATTTGAATTGGTTGTGGCTAATTAGCATAGGAATCACCTGCAACCTAATTTGCATTTCAATAGCCCATAGCTGTCTTTGATAGTTTAAAGCACATTTAAAAAAAGGGGGGAAGCAACAGGGTTGGCGTTCCTGGTAAGTGAAAATAAGTAATGCCTTTATACAAGCATCGAAAATATACCCATTTTGGGCATCACAGGAAGTACACCTGCGGTTGTGTAGGCCTGGCAGTAGCAAGTGCTTAAAAAATGATCCGATTTGTAACGGGGGAGCAGCTGTATTGGCACCCTTAAATTTTAGCTGAAGAAGAGGCAATAGCTATTTACAAGCACTGAAAAATTTGCCCATTTTAGGCAGCACATGGTTAAACTACAGTTGTGTTGGCCTGGCAGTAGCAAAGGGTGGCAGGCTGCCAGCAGAGGTGCTGGTGGTAGTAGTAGTAGCAGCATTAGCAGAGGCTGCAGCTGTTGAAAAAAGACTAGGCCGTGGCACTAGGAAACCTGTGATAGTTGTGTAGGCGCCTGGCAGTAGCTGGCAGTAGCGGGCATACATTTTAACATATTTATGTTCCTCAAGTTCTCTGTGATGGGAGTGGTGGAGTCATACAAGCACACTGGGTGCATTGCATTACATTGAGCTATGACTGAATGACAGTTTGGCGGGATCCATTTTAGCTAACACTAAAAGAGGGGGTATCAACTAGACATGAGCCTCAGGATTGTATTTATGGCCCAGATCAGGGTAGAGGCACTGAGGGCAGAGGAAGAGAAAGAGGAAATGTCCTTTTCTTTTCGTGACCAGAGCAAAGACACAGCATCAATTTTAAAGATTGACTGTTGAAACCCTTTAACCCTTTCGCTGCCAGCCTACCTGGAGTTTTTGTCACACTCTGTTGCCAGACCATTTTGCATTATTTTGCGCTCACCATGTTCAAATATGATTTTTGAAGGGATTTCCAGGGATTTCCCAGGAAAATGATATATTGTTTTTTTCAGCATAGTCTGGGCTTTAACATGAAATGAAATGTCTTGTTTGTCATTTTTTAGGTGTATTCTCAATATTTTTGGGTGCAATATGTGAAAAAAAAAAAATCTATTTTTACTATTTGTAGTGTTTTTTTTGTAATAAAAAAATGTAAGTTTGTTAAAAAAATCTTATTGCGTGTGAAATCCCGATTTCTCCCAGTTACAGCGATACCACATATGTATAGGTAGACACCCTTTCCTGTCCAAGAGACTCCCCCAAACTGAAACAGCACTTTAGGGGATTTTCAGATAAAATACAACTATGCTATGCGCACCTTGAAGTTTTTCCAGAAAAACAACCCTGGGCTTTGGGGAGGCAGGTAATGGGGGTGCTGGGGGTTAATGGCAAGTCACCCACTAGTCACAGGTGACTTGCCAACCCCCCAGCCTTGTGAACTGGTATAAGGGGTCTCATGGACCCCTTACCAGTTCACAAGGAGTTAACAGTAAAAAAAAGACACACAGAATAAAGAATAACTTTATTAAAAAAGAAATACTTTTTTTTTACTTTACTCACCTCTGATCCTCATCTCCTGTGTCCCTCGCAGCTCTGATGACAGTTATCATCGCTGGGCAGTGGAGGAGGGAGGCAGGCGATCAGATCATCACCT
Source organism: Gastrophryne carolinensis (assembly GCA_027917425.1). Lineage (NCBI taxonomy): Eukaryota > Metazoa > Chordata > Amphibia > Anura > Microhylidae > Gastrophryne > Gastrophryne carolinensis. The sequence continues at coordinate 189,674,806 of CM051236.1, forward strand.
GACTTCCTCCTCCTGTGGCCAGCGATGACAAGTGTCAGAAATGACAGCCCAGAGCCAGGACGACACCCAGGAGTGACGTCATAAGCCCCACCCACAAAGGGGTGGGGCCTAGTGGCAAGATGGTGGCGCCCGTCGAGGAGGACAGGGAGAGGGCCTTTCAGGGAAGCTGGAGAGCCAGGGGGGCAAACAGAGGCCCCCCTGGTGAAGAGGAGACCCTGCGGGAGCGATTGAGCATTGAGGTAAGTAAATTTCATTTTTATTTTTTTATTTTTTTTACATGTATTTCGGCGGCTGCTGAAGGGGGGGTGGCTATTCCGGGCCCTCCCCTGCACCCGGGGGGGCCTGGGTGGGGGATCGAAGCCCCCCCAGATGAAGAGGAGACCCGGCCGGATCGAACAAGGGGTCAGGTGAGTGTTTTTGTTATTTTACTTTTACTGTAGCAGGGGGAGAAGTCAAGCACGTAGATTCTACGTGCTTGGCACTTAAGTGGAGTGGAATCAAGCACGTAGAATCTACATGCTTGGCACTGAAAGGGTTAATACTTGCATTTCTAGCCCACACATCCCAATTAATCATGCTTACCAGGCAGCTGTGTAGGGCAGGTGTGCATCCACCCAAACCACTTTGGCTGTTGTCATTCATGTGGATCAGATGTAGGATATTAGTGGACCTATAGCCATTTATACCAATTATGCTGCTTTTATTATGATATTGGGCAATGTACTGGGCATTGTAAAAGCAGTTAATTATGTTAGATTTTTTACTTACTGTATGTTAGATGCCTGTCCCTGTAGCCCATAAAACAGAGTTCGGTGTGCAAATTGGAAGCGCCAACATTTCCCAGCATGCTTTTTGCATTTTTTTTACTACGTAGGCAGCAAAGCTCGAGAATCAGGCAGGTAGTTACTATGCTATGTTGAGAAACAATGGCAGCTTCCATATTTCTTGTAATATAGGTTTACTTAAACTGTTACCGTACCTAGTAACTATTCCGACAGCTAAATTACACCTTGTGCCATCGCGTGTAGAATGAATGCCACTGTTTTCTCCAGAACAAACAATTGTTAGATCCATCTGATACTACATGCTCTATTAGAACATTCTACAACTGTAGACAGCACACATGGTAACAAAATAAGACAAGTGTTTATGGGAGCATTAGTGCTGAGTGTGTGGTGCTGGAAATCCAGGCACCACTTGAATAATTTAAGCATGCATGTGTATTTATTTCACTCTCAAGCATAAAAGTAAACAGATCCAGACAGGAAACAGGAGATAGATGTTACAAACAAGGGCACTCAAAAGTACAACGGATACCTTTTCCTCACAATAGGCTTGTGTGGGTGTATGTTGTCAGAAGTAAGACAGTCCCCAGAGATAGCCAACAGGAAACGATAGGCCTTTTACAACAAAGTGCAATAAACCGGCTCACAAAAAAATAAATCCAGAGAGTGTGTTTTATGCCAATGTTCTATGCAAAAAGTGTATTCTAGTTAGGGGCATAATAAATCTATAAAACACAGATGTAGCTCTGATGTAGCCAGAGCAAGAATTATATTCACTGTAACATGGTCTGAAAGCAGTATGTGTTTGAAGGTTCTCATTTATCCAGGTCATGGCATATCTGTAGGAATAAATCAAGGTACCTGGACATGCTGTTTTTTTAAGATGTTCTGCTAGTCCTTTGACTGTCTTTCTCAATTCAGAATAACTTAAATACATAACTTAAATATCTTAAAAAAACATGTTGAAAGCCCTTTAAAAATAAAACTTACCAGGTCCATGCATTAGCAGCACCCCTAATGCACTCCACCTGACCAATGCTGGCTAACGGGATTTGCACTACCACACAGTGTAGCCTATCAGTCATCGGTGGAGCAGTGTATTGCAAAAATACAGGTGTCGCGACTATAGTAGGCGGAGCATTCCACCGGGAATTTTCAGCAGAGAGCATCCCAGATCAGGATGATGGGGGTTTGTGGGGAATAAACTTACTTTATTGGTCTTTGGATCTACTTTTAGGCTTTGTGGCCTTGTACGACAATAAGCACGACAATAAGCACTAGGCCTCATCTTATTTCAAACAAGAATAAAAATCCTTACATAGCGCTTACTATGTAGTGAACATAGTAGAGTAGCTGGAAATATTTCTATACAGATTTACCTCCCAGATTAGTCTGCCATGTTGGGCACTTGGCTAACTCCTGTTCCAGTTTCCAACAGCCTTTAAGATACCACATGTGACTTAACTTGATACAGTTAATATAAATCTAACAAATTGAAACAACAAAGACAAATATTGCTTCCTTTCCCTACATGGGGAAATGTCAGCACAAAGCTGATAAAGCACACAGACTGCTTAGATGGTCTCATGAATGGCTTCCATGATGGGAAGTTCCTGTCAGGATTTTCCCAACCTTTCCTACTCCAAAGTTCTCTTGAACATGTTGAGATGCTGAGAAGGGAGTGTGGCCTTGAAATAGTATGGCTGTGGGGGAAGCTCTGGCATCTGGCCTGCTGGTTAGGTTGGAGTGGCTCACAGATGGAGATGGTCAGAAATAAGTGGGAAACTATAGGCAGAGCTATGGGGGTGCTGGTTATAGGCTGGGGGCAGAGCTTCAAGAGAATCTGTGGGTTGAACTATGCTGTAGGGCTTGGGCAGAGCCCTGGAATACATGAGGGCTGTAGCTGTGGAAGATAAAAGCAACCATGGTGGTATACTGGTAAGTATGTTTCTACCCTGTCTGTAATTACTACTTTGTAAAGCGCTACGGAAGATGATGGCGATATATAAATAAACAATAATTATAATTAGGGATGAGCGAATCGATCCGGACGAACCCGGATTCGATCCGAATTTCAGGAAAAATTCGATTCGGATCGAATCCGAATTTCCCCGCGATTCGATCACTCGAAGTTTTCCTTTAACATCCATTCATTTACATTACAGGCATTCTAAGATGGCGGGCGGGACATGTCTGGACATGTATCCCGCGCCAGTGCAAGCTGGGGCAGTCACATGCAGCCTATCAGCAGCCAGCAAGCCCGGTGACGTCACACAGCGGTATTTAACGGCGGCCATCTTGCTTTTCCTCATTTCTCTATTGCATTCGTGACAGACAGACAGAACGCTGTGTAGCTGAGGCAGTTAGACAGGCTGGAGACAGGCTGGAGACAGGGACAGACAGGGACAGGCTGGAGACAGGCAGGAGACAGGCAGGAGACAGACAGGAGACCGACAGAAAGCCAGGGAAAGGTAGGAAAAACGGAGCTGGCTGACAGGGAGATTTTTTTTTTTTTCATCCAGCCTTTGTTAGCGTTTTCAGGCTGCTTATAGTAACTAACTGTGCATATATACTGAACTGATCTTAAGTCTGCTGTGAGGCATCCCATTCTGTGACTAAAGCAGCCTCTGTTTAAGACCATATAAGCATTTGCTCTAATCATATTTGAAATTAGGCCTGATAAAGACACTTTTGCTGGCCGAAGCACTACTGTACCCTGGCAGCTTGATTCCTGCCCGGGGCATCCCATTCTGTGACTAAAGCAGCCTCTGTTTAAGACCATATAAGCATTTGCTCTAATCATATTTGAAATTAGGCCTGATAAAGACACTTTTGCTGGCCAAAGCACTACTGTACCCTGGCAGCTCGATTCCTGCCCGGGGCATCCCATTCTGTGACTAAAGCAGCCTCTGTTTAAGACCATATAAGCATTTGCTCTAATCATATTTGAAATTAGGCCTGATAAAGACACTTTTGCTGGCCAAAGCACTACTGTACCCTGGCAGCTCGATTCCTGCCCGGGGCATCCCATTCTGTGACTAAAGCAGCCTCTGTTTAAGACCATATAAGCATTTGCTCTAATCATATTTGAAATTAGGCCTGATAAAGACACTTTTGCTGGCCAAAGCACTACTGTACCCTGGCAGCTCGATTCCTGCCCGGGGCATCCCATTCTGTGACTAAAGCAGCCTCTGTTTAAGACCATATAAGCATTTGCTCTAATCATATTTGAAATTAGGCCTGATAAAGACACTTTTGCTGGCCAAAGCACTACTGTACCCTGGCAGCTCGATTCCTGCCCGGGGCATCCCATTCTGTGACTAAAGCAGCCTCTGTTTAAGACCATATAAGCATTTGCTCTAATCATATTTGAAATTAGGCCTGATAAAGACACTTTTGCTGGCCAAAGCACTACTGTACCCTGGCAGCTCGATTCCTGCCCGGGGCATCCCATTCTGTGACTAAAGCAGCCTCTGTTTAAGACCATATAAGCATTTGCTCTAATCATATTTGAAATTAGGCCTGATAAAGACACTTTTGCTGGCCAAAGCACTACTGTACCCTGGCAGCTCGATTCCTGCCCGGGGCATCCCATTCTGTGACTAAAGCAGCCTCTGTTTAAGACCATATAAGCATTTGCTCTAATCATATTTGAAATTAGGCCTGATAAAGACACTTTTGCTGGCCAAAGCACTACTGTACCCTGGCAGCTCGATTCCTGCCCGGGGCATCCCATTCTGTGACTAAAGCAGCCTCTGTTTAAGACCATATAAGCATTTGCTCTAATCATATTTGAAATTAGGCCTGATAAAGACACTTTTGCTGGCCAAAGCACTACTGTACCCTGGCAGCTCGATTCCTGCCCGGGGCATCCCATTCTGTGACTAAAGCAGCCTCTGTTTAAGACCATATAAGCATTTGCTCTAATCATATTTGAAATTAGGCCTGATAAAGACACTTTTGCTGGCCAAAGCACTACTGTACCCTGGCAGCTCGATTCCTGCCCGGGGCATCCCATTCTGTGACTAAAGCAGCCTCTGTTTAAGACCATATAAGCATTTGCTCTAATCATATTTGAAATTAGGCCTGATAAAGACACTTTTGCTGGCCAAAGCACTACTGTACCCTGGCAGCTCGATTCCTGCCCGGGGCATCCCATTCTGTGACTAAAGCAGCCTCTGTTTAAGACCATATAAGCATTTGCTCTAATCATATTTGAAATTAGGCCTGATAAAGACACTTTTGCTGGCCAAAGCACTACTGTACCCTGGCAGCTCGATTCCTGCCCGGGCATCCCATTCTGTGACTAAAGCAGCCTCTGTTTAAGACCATATAAGCATTTGCTCTAATCATATTTGAAATTAGGCCTGATAAAGACACTTTTGCTGGCCAAAGCACTACTGTACCCTGGCAGCTCGATTCCTGCCCGGGGCATCCCATTCTGTGACTAAAGCAGCCTCTGTTTAAGACCATATAAGCATTTGCTCTAATCATATTTGAAATTAGGCCTGATAAAGACACTTTTGCTGGCCAAAGCACTACTGTACCCTGGCAGCTCGATTCCTGCCCGGGGCATCCCATTCTGTGACTAAAGCAGCCTCTGTTTAAGACCATATAAGCATTTGCTCTAATCATATTTGAAATTAGGCCTGATAAAGACACTTTTGCTGGCCAAAGCACTACTGTACCCTGGCAGCTCGATTCCTGCCCGGGGCATCCCATTCTGTGACTAAAGCAGCCTCTGTTTAAGACCATATAAGCATTTGCTCTAATCATATTTGAAATTAGGCCTGATAAAGACACTTTTGCTGGCCAAAGCACTACTGTACCCTGGCAGCTCGATTCCTGCCCGGGGCATCCCATTCTGTGACTAAAGCAGCCTCTGTTTAAGACCATATAAGCATTTGCTCTAATCATATTTGAAATTAGGCCTGATAAAGACACTTTTGCTGGCCAAAGCACTACTGTACCCTGGCAGCTCGATTCCTGCCCGGGGCATCCCATTCTGTGACTAAAGCAGCCTCTGTTTAAGACCATATAAGCATTTGCTCTAATCATATTTGAAATTAGGCCTGATAAAGACACTTTTGCTGGCCAAAGCACTACTGTACCCTGGCAGCTCGATTCCTGCCCGGGGCATCCCATTCTGTGACTAAAGCAGCCTCTGTTTAAGACCATATAAGCATTTGCTCTAATCATATTTGAAATTAGGCCTGATAAAGACACTTTTGCTGGCCAAAGCACTACTGTACCCTGGCAGCTCGATTCCTGCCCGGGGCATCCCATTCTGTGACTAAAGCAGCCTCTGTTTAAGACCATATAAGCATTTGCTCTAATCATATTTGAAATTAGGCCTGATAAAGACACTTTTGCTGGCCAAAGCACTACTGTACCCTGGCAGCTCGATTCCTGCCCGGGGCATCCCATTCTGTGACTAAAGCAGCCTCTGTTTAAGACCATATAAGCATTTGCTCTAATCATATTTGAAATTAGGCCTGATAAAGACACTTTTGCTGGCCAAAGCACTACTGTACCCTGGCAGCTCGATTCCTGCCCGGGGCATCCCATTCTGTGACTAAAGCAGCCTCTGTTTAAGACCATATAAGCATTTGCTCTAATCATATTTGAAATTAGGCCTGATAAAGACACTTTTGCTGGCCAAAGCACTACTGTACCCTGGCAGCTCGATTCCTGCCCGGGGCATCCCATTCTGTGACTAAAGCAGCCTCTGTTTAAGACCATATAAGCATTTGCTCTAATCATATTTGAAATTAGGCCTGATAAAGACACTTTTGCTGGCCAAAGCACTACTGTACCCTGGCAGCTCGATTCCTGCCCGGGGCATCCCATTCTGTGACTAAAGCAGCCTCTGTTTAAGACCATATAAGCATTTGCTCTAATCATATTTGAAATTAGGCCTGATAAAGACACTTTTGCTGGCCAAAGCACTACTGTACCCTGGCAGCTCGATTCCTGCCCGGGGCATCCCATTCTGTGACTAAAGCAGCCTCTGTTTAAGACCATATAAGCATTTGCTCTAATCATATTTGAAATTAGGCCTGATAAAGACACTTTTGCTGGCCAAAGCACTACTGTACCCTGGCAGCTCGATTCCTGCCCGGGGCATCCCATTCTGTGACTAAAGCAGCCTCTGTTTAAGACCATATAAGCATTTGCTCTAATCATATTTGAAATTAGGCCTGATAAAGACACTTTTGCTGGCCAAAGCACTACTGTACCCTGGCAGCTCGATTCCTGCCCGGGGCATCCCATTCTGTGACTAAAGCAGCCTCTGTTTAAGACCATATAAGCATTTGCTCTAATCATATTTGAAATTAGGCCTGATAAAGACACTTTTGCTGGCCAAAGCACTACTGTACCCTGGCAGCTCGATTCCTGCCCGGGGCATCCCATTCTGTGACTAAAGCAGCCTCTGTTTAAGACCATATAAGCATTTGCTCTAATCATATTTGAAATTAGGCCTGATAAAGACACTTTTGCTGGCCAAAGCACTACTGTACCCTGGCAGCTCGATTCCTGCCCGGGGCATCCCATTCTGTGACTAAAGCAGCCTCTGTTTAAGACCATATAAGCATTTGCTCTAATCATATTTGAAATTAGGCCTGATAAAGACACTTTTGCTGGCCAAAGCACTACTGTACCCTGGCAGCTCGATTCCTGCCCGGGGCATCCCATTCTGTGACTAAAGCAGCCTCTGTTTAAGACCATATAAGCATTTGCTCTAATCATATTTGAAATTAGGCCTGATAAAGACACTTTTGCTGGCCAAAGCACTACTGTACCCTGGCAGCTCGATTCCTGCCCGGGGCATCCCATTCTGTGACTAAAGCAGCCTCTGTTTAAGACCATATAAGCATTTGCTCTAATCATATTTGAAATTAGGCCTGATAAAGACACTTTTGCTGGCCAAAGCACTACTGTACCCTGGCAGCTCGATTCCTGCCCGGGGCATCCCATTCTGTGACTAAAGCAGCCTCTGTTTAAGACCATATAAGCATTTGCTCTAATCATATTTGAAATTAGGCCTGATAAAGACACTTTTGCTGGCCAAAGCACTACTGTACCCTGGCAGCTCGATTCCTGCCCGGGGCATCCCATTCTGTGACTAAAGCAGCCTCTGTTTAAGACCATATAAGCATTTGCTCTAATCATATTTGAAATTAGGCCTGATAAAGACACTTTTGCTGGCCAAAGCACTACTGTACCCTGGCAGCTCGATTCCTGCCCGGGGCATCCCATTCTGTGACTAAAGCAGCCTCTGTTTAAGACCATATAAGCATTTGCTCTAATCATATTTGAAATTAGGCCTGATAAAGACACTTTGCTGGCCAAAGCACTACTGTACCCTGGCAGCTCGATTCCTGCCCGGGGCATCCCATTCTGTGACTAAAGCAGCCTCTGTTTAAGACCATATAAGCATTTGCTCTAATCATATTTGAAATTAGGCCTGATAAAGACACTTTTGCTGGCCAAAGCACTACTGTACCCTGGCAGCTCGATTCCTGCCCGGGGCATCCCATTCTGTGACTAAAGCAGCCTCTGTTTAAGACCATATAAGCATTTGCTCTAATCATATTTGAAATTAGGCCTGATAAAGACACTTTTGCTGGCCAAAGCACTACTGTACCCTGGCAGCTCGATTCCTGCCCGGGGCATCCCATTCTGTGACTAAAGCAGCCTCTGTTTAAGACCATATAAGCATTTGCTCTAATCATATTTGAAATTAGGCCTGATAAAGACACTTTTGCTGGCCAAAGCACTACTGTACCCTGGCAGCTCGATTCCTGCCCGGGGCATCCCATTCTGTGACTAAAGCAGCCTCTGTTTAAGACCATATAAGCATTTGCTCTAATCATATTTGAAATTAGGCCTGATAAAGACACTTTTGCTGGCCAAAGCACTACTGTACCCTGGCAGCTCGATTCCTGCCCGGGGCATCCCATTCTGTGACTAAAGCAGCCTCTGTTTAAGACCATATAAGCATTTGCTCTAATCATATTTGAAATTAGGCCTGATAAAGACACTTTTGCTGGCCAAAGCACTACTGTACCCTGGCAGCTCGATTCCTGCCCGGGGCATCCCATTCTGTGACTAAAGCAGCCTCTGTTTAAGACCATATAAGCATTTGCTCTTATTATATTTATATTATAAGACACTTTTGCTGGGCATAGGCTTACTGCTGCCTGCCAGGTGCACTTCTGTTGAGGCATCCCATTCTGTAACATAGCATACCCCTCTTTATTTACACTAAGCAGCTCTCTTATTTACACTAAGCAGGCCTGTTGGAGGCTGAGTGTTACTGCTCACTTTTGGTGTGCATTATATTCTGTTTCATATAGACCCACCGCTGCCCGGGGTTTTTTTAAATATCACCTACTACCACGCCAGTTAGACTATGTCGGGCAGACAAGTGCCTGGAAGTGAAAAGAGGAGTGGCAGAGGCCAAGATTCCGCAGGAAGAGCTCGCATCAGACTGGGGGCCAGTAGCAGCAGGAGTCACGCTGAGAGACCTAATCTGCCAGTATCTGCTAGCGGTCGGGTCTCCACCAGTAACGCATCTGCCGTGGTAGATTGGTTGACGCGCTCATCAACAACATCATCACAACTTACGTCTGAGACCCCCAGTCTAGGGTCGGTAGGTTCCTCTGACACAACCCTGAGTTGGCATGCCCCGAGAGCAGTCCCTGTCCTCCCATTGCCTCTGGCCTACGCCGTTCCCTCCCCCAGCGACGTATCCTATGCTTTGGGTTCAGCTCCACTCTTTAGTGAGGAGGACCATCAGATAGAGGACAGTCAGCAGCTACTGCCCAGCCAAGAAATGGAGGTGGCTTCTTTAGCTAGGCAGACAAATAGTGATGTGGACAGTGTCGTGGGTGCTGCGAGCGTTCCAGCTCCTGCGCCAGACACTGTTGACGAATCCACGAACATCAGTAACGTACAGCCACAACCCGGTGATGATGATGATGATGACGATGAAGCCGATCGCACTTGGGAGCCGGGTGATGAAGGGGCTTCATCGTCATCATCAGGAGAAGAGGGGTGCAGGTTGCCCCGGAGTCAGCAGCTGAGGCAGCAAAGTGGTAGCAGTCAGCATGGGGGCACAATTCCAAAGGCTGGAGCCGGCCGGGGCCGGGGCCGGGGTAGAGCACCTGCTGTGCGGCAGTCTACCTTATCGGGAGGTAGTGGAGCAGGGGTTCCTGGAGTTGGCAACAGCAGCAGTGAATCAGTGAGGCCAGGGGGTGGGAAAAGTAGCTACTCGGCAGTGTGGCAGTTTTTCCTGAGGCATCCGCAGGAGGGTAACATGGCCACATGCAAGATATGTAGGCAAAAGGTGAAGCGTGGCCAGGGTCCAAATGTTGGCACCACGGCCCTGCGTCAACATATGATGCGTCACCATAAAACGACCTGGGAGAACCGAGGCTCCCAAGGGGTGGTCCAGTCTGCTTCCTCACCAAGTGAGCTCCCAATTTCTGCCAGCCAAGGCTCCAGCACCTCAGCCGAAGGCAGCTGTGCGTCATACCCATCCTCTGTCGCTCCTGCTCCTCCTCCTCCTCCTCCAAGTCATGCATCCCGCCAGCAATCCATCAGCGAAGCCATGTCCAAGAGACAGCAGTATGCGCCCACTCATCCTACGGCGCAGAAGCTGAATGTGCTCCTGTCCAAGTTGCTGGTGCTGCAGTCGCTCCCTTTTCAGGTGGTGGAATCTGCACCTTTCAGAGAACTGATGGCTTGTGCCGAGCCGAGGTGGAGAGTCCCAAGCCGTCATTTCTTTGCCAAGAAGGCAGTACCAGCGCTGCACACTTTTGTTGAACAGAAGGTGGGCCAGTCCTTGAGCCTGTCGGTGTGTAGCAAAATACATGGCAGCGCCGACATCTGGAGCTGTAACTACGGTCAGGGGCAGTACATGTCGTTTACGGCCCACTGGGTGAATGTGGTCCCTTTGCAGCAGCAACTTGGACAGGTCACGCCGCTTCGGCCTCCGCGCTCTCTGCCCATTGGGCCTGTGACACCGTGCGACTCGGCCTCCTCATCCTCCGCCATCTCCTCACCCTCCACTGTAGGCTCAAGTCTCAGTGCCCCTCCAGTCTACCATGTGTGCAGGGCACGGAGGTGTCACGCAGTGCTTCACATGGTTTGTCTTGGCGAACGGAGTCACACAGGGGAGGAACTGCTTAAATGTATTCATCAGGAAATCCAAACATGGCTTACTCCGAGAAAACTTAAAATGGGAATCATGGTTACCGACAATGGGAAGAACATTTTGTCTGCGCTGCGCCAAGGAAGCCTGACCCATGCCCCCTGCATGGCTCACGTCTTCAATCTGGTTGTCAAGCGGTTTCTGAAGTGTTCCCCCCATCTGCAGGACATCCTAACAACTTCACGGAAACTTTGCATGCACTTCAGCCACTCCTACACTGCCAAACACACCCTTCTTGAGCTACAGCGTCAGAATGGTATCCCCCAACATAGTCTGATTTGCGATGTTTCCACCCGTTGGAATTCCACCCTTCACATGTTGGACCGATTATATGAACAGAGAAAAGCCATCACGGATTTCCTGATGATCCAAGCAGATAGGGGGACTCCCCTGTGTAACTTCAATGTCAACCAGTGGCAGCTCATACGTGACACCTGCCGTTTGCTCAGGCCCTTTGAGGAAGCCACTTTATTTGTCAGTCGGCAGGATTACGGGATGAACGACGTGATTCCACTGCTTCATGTACTGCAGCACATGTTGGAAACCATGGCTGGTCAGGGCACTGGAGACATGGCGTTTACATCTTACGGCCACATGAACCCCCTTGGAGCTGAACTGGAGGAGGAGGAGGAGGAAGAGGAGGAGGAGGAGTTGCCCAGCGAAACACAGTTTAGGCTTGGCGAAATGGCTGGTTTATCTAGTCAGCGGACAGGAGAGGAGGAGCAGGAGCAGCCAGAGGAGCTAGAGGTTTTTGAGGAAGGAGAGACAGAGGACCCGGGCACACCGTGGCAGTATGCAGTGGAGATGGAGACAGGTAGTCCATCCGAGTCACTTGCGCAAATGGCACGAAGCATGCTCACGTGCTTGCGTAGTGACCCCAGAATTGTTTCCATCTGTCGGCGGGATGACTTCTGGCTGTCCACCTTATTGGACCCTCGCTTCCGGCACAAAATGGGGGCATTTTTTAAACCCACCGAGAGGGAGGACAAACTCAACTACTACAAAGACATTCTACGTAGGCAGTTGGCCGATGCCTATCTGCGCCATGGTCCATACTCTCGCAGGTCTGACTCGAGGGGACCTCTGCGCTCACCTTCCACTGCCATGGCCGCTGGGGGGGTTGGCAGCAGCAGCAGCAGAAGCTCCATCAGCAGCAGCAGCCTCAGTCTTCAGTCGCTAATGAGTAGCTTTCTACACCCGCATAGTGAGGCTACTCATGAGCAGCAGGAAGACCTGGAGCAGGACCTGAACCAGCAGGTCATGTCATACTTTGACATGACCATGCCAACACACCTTGAGGATCCGCTGGACTTCTGGGCAGCCAAACTTGATTTGTGGCTGCAACTAGCAGAGTTTGCCCTGGAAAAGCTGTCCTGCCCGGCAAGTAGCGTGCCATCTGAGCGGGTGTTTAGTGCGGCGGGGGCCATAGTTACGGCGAGGAGAACTCGTCTGTCAACTAAAAATGTGGAGAGACTCACCTTTGTCAAAATGAATCAGGGATGGATCAGCCAGGATTTCCACCCACCAATGCCTGATGCATGCGACTAGATTCAGCATGGTGCCACGTTTTACACTTTCCAAATGGTGCAAAACATATTTATGTCTTTAGGCCATTTTTTGGGCTCCTGCTGCTGCTACTGTCAACTCCTGCCAACTCCAGGGTGTGATTCATCCAATTTTTGGGCTCCTGAAGCCAACTCCAGTGTATATTTGGGCTCCTGCTGCTGCTGCTGCCAACTTCTGCCAACTCCAGGGTGTGATTCATCCAATTTTTGGGCTCCTGAAGCCAACTCCAGTGTATATTTGGGCTCCTGCTGCTGCTGCTGCCAACTTCTGCCAACTCCAGGGTGTGATTCATCCAATTTTTGGGCTCCTGAAGCCAACTCCAGTGTATATTTGGGCTCCTGCTGCTGCTACTGTCAACTCCTGCCAACTCCAGGGTGTGATTCATCCAATTTTTGGGCTCCTGAAGCCAACTCCAGTGTATATTTGGGCTCCTGCTGCTGCTGCTGCCAACTTCTGCCAACTCCAGGGTGTGATTCATCCAATTTTTGGGCTCCTGAAGCCAACTCCAGTGTATATTTGGGCTCCTGCTGCTGCTGCTGCCAACTTCTGCCAACTCCAGGGTGTGATTCATCCAATTTTTGGGCTCCTGAAGCCAACTCCAGTGTATATTTGGGCTCCTGCTGCTGCTGCTGTCAACTCCTGCCAACTCCAGGGTGTGATTCATCCAATTTTTGGGCTCCTGAAGCCAACTCCAGTGTATATTTGGGCTCCTGCTGCTGCTGCTGCCAACTTCTGCCAACTCCAGGGTGTGATTCATCCAATTTTTGGGCTCCTGAAGCCAACTCCAGTGTATATTTGGGCTCCTGCTGCTGCTGCTGTCAACTTCTGCCAACTCCAGGGTGTGATTCATCCAATTTTTGGGCTCCTGAGGCCAACTCCAGTGTATATTTGGGCTCCTGCTGCTGCTACTGTCAACTCCTGCCAACTCCAGGGTGTGATTCATCCAATTTTCGGGCTCCTGAAGCCAACTCCAGTGTATATTTGGGCTCCTGCTGCTGCTGCCAACTTCTGCCAACTCCAGGGTGTGATTCATCCAATTTTTGGGCTCCTGAAGCCAACTCCAGTGTATATTTGGGCTCCTGCTGCTGCTGCTGCCAACTTCTGCCAACTCCAGGGTGTGATTCATCCAATTTTTGGGCTCCTGAAGCCAACTCCAGTGTATATTTGGGCTCCTGCTGCTGCTGCTGCCAACTTCTGCCAACTCCAGGGTGTGATTCATCCAATTTTTGGGCTCCTGAAGCCAACTCCAGTGTATATTTGGGCTCCTGCTGCTGCTGCTGTCAACTCCTGCCAACTCCAGGGTGTGATTCATCCAATTTTTGGGCTCCTGAAGCCAACTCCAGTGTATATTTGGGCTCCTGCTGCTGCTGCTGCCAACTTCTGCCAACTCCAGGGTGTGATTCATCCAATTTTTGGGCTCCTGAAGCCAACTCCAGTGTATATTTGGGCTCCTGCTGCTGCTGCTGTCAACTCCTGCCAACTCCAGGGTGTGATTCATCCAATTTTTGGGCTCCTGAAGCCAACTCCAGTGTATATTTGGGCTCCTGCTGCTGCTGCTGTCAACTCCTGCCAACTCCAGGGTGTGATTCATCCAATTTTTGGGCTCCTGAAGCCAACTCCAGTGTATATTTGGGCTCCTGCTGCTGCTGCTGCCAACTTCTGCCAACTCCAGGGTGTGATTCATCCAATTTTTGGGCTCCTGAAGCCAACTCCAGTGTATATTTGGGCTCCTGCTGCTGCTGCTGTCAACTCCTGCCAACTCCAGGGTGTGATTCATCCAATTTTTGGGCTCCTGAAGCCAACTCCAGTGTATATTTGGGCTCCTGCTGCTGCTGCTGCCAACTTCTGCCAACTCCAGGGTGTGATTCATCCAATTTTTGGGCTCCTGAAGCCAACTCCAGTGTATATTTGGGCTCCTGCTGCTGCTGCTGTCAACTCCTGCCAACTCCAGGGTGTGATTCATCCAATTTTTGGGCTCCTGAAGCCAACTCCAGTGTATATTTGGGCTCCTGCTGCTGCTGCTGTCAACTCCTGCCAACTCCAGGGTGTGATTCATCCAATTTTTGGGCTCCTGAAGCCAACTCCAGTGTATATTTGGGCTCCTGCTGCTGCTGCTGCCAACTTCTGCCAACTCCAGGGTGTGATTCATCCAATTTTTGGGCTCCTGAAGCCAACTCCAGTGTATATTTGGGCTCCTTCTGCCCCTCATAGTGATGCCACTTCAACTCTCTGCAATTGTGCCGCTCTGCGATTCTATTAGCGATGCCTCTGATCTGCATGTGATATTTCTTAAAAGTATTATTTAACTAACCCAGCACGCATCCTGTGCGTGTTACAGCAAGGCTGAATGGTTTACAACCCTATTGAGGCTGTAGGAGGCTCAGAAATAGCCGTTTTTAATAGCGATTCGTCGCGAATTTATTCGGGTCGAAACGATTTTTGTCGGAAAATTCGGCGAATCAGTCGAATCGAATTTTTCAAAAGTTCGCTCATCTCTAATTATAATAATAAGTAGCAGAAGAGGAAAGAGTGGCTTAGCTCCAGGGGAATAAAGAAAGAGGCAGAAGCTACACTTGTTGAGGTGTTCAATTACAACATGTAGTTGAAGAGCTTGATCTGGGATACCCCTTATGTCACTGCAGTTCTACATACATGGCGCTTTGTGAACAAATCCACCCCCCCTGCCCTGGATGTTTAGCAGGAGTAACTTGATGTCTATACGTCTATCTTTAGAAACCCTTTAACCTTAGTAGTTCTAATAAATCATAAACTTTCAATTATGGCCTTCTCCCTGTTCACTTCTTAAAGCAAAAGCCCAGTTATATATAACCCCCCCCCCCCCCCCCGGCACCCATCCACCCCACAGTGCTGAGCTTGATTACAAACCTGCACCATACACCAGGGATGGGTGGGTGGTAGAGGTTTAAAAATCACTAGATCTTCTTTTGTACTACTAATCCACTCCTTGAACTCGGACCCCTACCAAGTTGCCCATTGAGATAGAATGGTTTCTTAGGCAGGGGGCTCTTTGGTCATGGAGAACCCTCCTTTTCTAAATGTAAAATTCTGGGTCTGAACTTACAACTAGCCACTCTCTCTATTTTTTTTCTTTCATGGACCAGGAAAACTTCCATGTGGTGCCCCAGAAACATCTGCCAGGGCAGTAGCTCATTGTCCTGCAAAGGTCCTTTTCCTGACCCTTAGCCCTGGTTCAGAAGTCATCTGCTCTTTATTCTGCTTATGCCAAAATGGTAAAATTGTACAAGTATGTACGTGATGGATAAACCTGGTGAAATAAACTGTATTCTTCTTTGTAATATGACCACACACAAAATTGTAAAAAAAGGAGAATAGCTAGATGAATTAAGATGAAGTTTGAAAAATGTAACACCAAAGCCCATCATAAGCAGAGTAAGTTATACTTATTCGCAAGTTTCACATTTGAGTTCAAGATGCACTCTGCTTCATCTAATGTGTTACAAAAATAAACAAGCTATTACACTGCCCCAAAATGTGCAATAATAGTTGCAATCTCCAAACATAAAGGGCCATTCCAGCCACCATTTAATGCCCCCCACCACCCTTCCCTGAAGCAGAAAGTGGGGGTTACATTAAATGAAACCTCTTACCTGGTCCGCAATCCAGTGCCAACGATCGCACGTTTGGAGTGTCAGGCCAACTATCTAAATTTGGCCGTCTGATACAGCTAATAGATGTCGTTCCCCACATTGTAAGCACTCCAGAGCCACCTATTGGAATGAATGCTGGATTGTGGACTAGGTAAGAGTTTTTTTATGTAACTCCCCATGCTGGCTGGAATGGCCCTTTAAAGGTAATCTCTGGGAAAAGTAAAACAAAAAATGTATAGATACATTTTCTTTCCTCCCTGACATGAGATCTCACTCCCAGTCTGTAACTTCTATACTAATGTTTCTTGAAGATCTAGATCTCAGTCTTTACACGTGTATCCAGATGCTTGTAACACAGAGTGCTCCAACACAGTGACTTGCATGCCTTCTCTGTACGACGTGAATCTTTGGAAGAGCAGATTTTAATCCACCCTGTTTGCAGTTGCAAAAAAGTGATTAGCCACCAGAAGAGTCAACATTTGCCTAGATCTGGGTGAAAAATCTTTATTATGAGTAAGCATAGAAAAGCTGAACTGTGTGTAATCTGCTGCATGAGAGAAAAGAAGAGCATCTTTTTTTCTTCAGTGGTTTCTTTACCCTCTTTAGGTTCCATTTAAAATTAACTATCAATAACATATTTCAATCACAGAATTTTTAAAGAAATGTTGGCTCTGGTTAGTAAGACCTTATTCTGGCCTGCCAGTTAATTGTGACCGTGAGCCTAAAGCACAGTGGCATCATTCGTATTTGTGATGCCGCATATAAACACACACAGACTAAAAGAAAAAAAATGTTTTTAAACTGAAGAGAGATGGTCAGTTTTGTCATTTAGTCCACTGCTGTGAACTAAAGACAAAACCAAGGCTTAGATGTTTTTTAACCCTTAAAAATCCCCCCCAAAAAATGGGGCCTCCCACCCTGGGAGGGGGGACTCTATGTCATTTTTTTCTCAATTTAACCCTTTGTAGTGTGGATGGTAGTTGTATTTTATTTGTAAATGTTATAAAGTACTTGTTTCAGTTTGGGGGGTCTCCTGGGCAGGAACTGGAAGCTACCGATAAATAAGTGGTACCGTTCTAATCGGTAGAAATGGGGCTTTCTCATGCAATATGATTTTCTTTAATAAAATACATTTTTTAATTAAAATAAAGGAGACAATTTTCTAAAAAAATTGTATTTATTTATTTTTTTTTACTTAATAATAATATTGTAAAAAACAGAATAAAATTTACAAACAAGACATTTCAAGTTAAAGCATAAACTCTGCTGCAAAAAATATATATATACATTTTCCTGAAAATTCCAGCAACAATGTCGCAAAACATGGCGCAAAATGGGGAAAAATGACCTGTCAACAGAGGGTGACAAAATCTCAAGTAGGCTGTCAATTAAAAAGGTTAAAAGTAGCTATGCATGTTGGGTATTGTTCTGCTCAGGGGATCTTGCACTTTCAGACTTAGCTTGTTTTTTCTTGTTTGCATATTTATATTTTAGGAAAAGGTGCTTTTTATTCAGCTTTTTTATACATTTTTTAGGGAAACCCTGCGCAACCAAAGAATTCTTTGAGGGATTAATTCCAGTAAGATGAGCCCACTACAACAAGCTGGGTACTCTTAGAAAGCTTAACGTGTGTACTTTCAGGGAATATATGGTTTATGGGGGATATTCCAAAAGTAAAGGGTTGTTTTGGTTGAAAAATCGCAAGGTGCGCACTTTGTCTGCAGAGCTGAAATTTTCAAGTAAAATTACAGTTACGCACATGCTTTACTTTGGGGTGTTTGGCAACTCTTCCCTTAACAGTAGCAATGCATGTTGGGCATCGTTCTGTTCGGGGGATGTTGCTTTTTCAGATTAAACTTGTTTTTTCTTGTTTGTCAATAGTTTTTTAGGAAAATGTGGCTTTCTGCTTTTTTATCCTTTTTTTAGGGAAACTCTTTGCAACTAAAGAATTAATTGAGGGATTACTTCCAGAAAACTATGGCCACATCAACAAGCCTGGTACACCTAGAAAGCTTGAGGTGTGTACTTCCAGAGAAGATATAGTTTGTTGGGGGTATTTCAAATGTAAAGGGTTGTTTTTCTGGAAAAACTGCAAGGTGCGCATAGCGCATATCACAGTTGTATTTTTTCTGAAAATCCCCTAAAGCGCTGTTTCAGTTTGGGGGAGTCTCCTGGGCAGGAAAGGGTGTCTACCTATATATATATGGTACTGCTGTAACCGGGAGAAATTGGGATTTCACACGCAATAAGATTTTATTGACAAACTTAAATTTTTTATTACAAAAAAACACTACAAATTTAATTTTTTTGCACATATTTCACCCAAAAACATTGAGAATACACCTACAAAATGATAAACAAAACATTTAATGTTAAAGTTTCATGTGAAAAAAACAATCTATCATTTTCCTGGGAAATCCCTGGAAATCCCTTCAAAAATCACATTTGAACATGGGGAGCGTTGGTCTGGCAACAAAGGGTGACAAAAACTCCAGGTAGGCTGGCACTTAAAGGGTTAAGCCATTGCTCATTTTACATTGGCCGCTTTTACAGGCCAGAATTATATTTTTTAATCAAAAATAATAACTACAATTTGTACAATAGAAACAATAGTTAAAAACAATTACTACTTAATTAGGGTATGGATTTAGGAAGGTATCCAACCTCCTACTTTCCCACCTAGATTGATGGGCAGTACCTTGGCCTACATGTTAAGAAGTAGTTTTAGTTATAATTTGTTGAGCTCACACACACACACACACACACACACACACACACACACTTTACTAAGAAAAGGAAACTTGCAATAACCTATGTCTCCAGAATGGCTCCTGTCTATTAACATGATGCAAATGACTGTAGGATAAACATAATCCCTGTAAAGAAAAGCATTGTCATAAACAGTAGGTTAAAAAGCAGATAAAGTTTTTAGAGATGAGCGAACTTTTGAAAAATTCGATTCGGCTGATTCGCCGAATTTTCCGACAAAATTCGATTCGACCCGAATTTATTTGCAATGAATCGCTATTAAAAATACCATTTTGTGAATACTCACCTTGTAAAATGGGTATTATAAGTATGTCACACACCCCGCTTCAAGAATCCATAACATGTGGGTAATATCGTCCTGAAGAGGCGTTCCTGCAGAGATGATAGTAAAAAGAAAGCCCCTCCCTGATCCATAAATACCTGGGACCTCCCACTCATCACCCAGTATACAGAAGCAGTAAGATAAGGGACCAGGAAGAGGCAAATATAAACCACAACCACGCAAAGTTCACAAAATAGAGGATCCTGAATACAGAAGGGGCGGGTGAAGCGGGGTGTGTGACATACTTATAATACCCATTTTACAAGGTGAGTATTCACAAAATGGTATTATTCTAAGTATGTCACACACCCCGCTTCAAGAATCCATAACATGTGGGACATCCAATAGCAGTGTCCATAACAAGGGCGGGGATCCAAAACTAGGCAACAATGCACAACATCAAACTACTGCAGCTTGCAAAACTTTGCGTCCAAAAACAGCATCCGCGGACGCCCAAACATCAACCTTGTAAAACTTGGAAAAAGTGTGAACAGACGACCAGGTAGCGGCCTTACAAACTTGCTCAACAGAAGCCTGGTGCTGAAAAGCCCAAGAAGCTCCAACCGCACGAGTAGAATGAGCAGTAACACGAAAAGGGGGACTCCTCCCCTTGGCAGAATAGGCCCCAATGATGGCCTGACGAATCCACGTACTAATGGAAGATTTGGCAGGAGCCAAACCTTTCCTAGGCCCGGAGGGCACCACAAAAAAGGCGTCCGTCTTACGAAAGGAAGACGTAACCTCAAGATAATGTTCCACAACACGAACCACATCCAGAGAATGCAACGCCCTTTCCTTGTCATTACTAGGATTAGGGCATAGAGAAGGCAGAACTATGTCCTGATTCAAATGAAAAGCCGAGACCACCTTCGGAAGAAAATCCGGCTTGAAAGGAAAGACAACCTTGTCCTGATGCTTCTCAAAGTACGGAGCTTTAATGGATAAAGCTGCCAACTCAGAAACACGCTTAGCCGAAGTGATAGCCACCAAAAAGGCCACCTTTTGAGTAAGCGAAGACAAAGCAACCTCATTCAAGGGCTCAAACGGAGGACCCTGAAGAGCAGAGAGAACAAGATTCAAATCCCAAACTGGAACCAAGGGCTTCCTAGGCGGACGAACATGCGTGACTCCTTGGAAAAAGGTCCTGACTAAAGAATGAAGTGCAAAGGATCGTTGGAAAAACACCGCCAAGGCAGAAACCTGCCCTTTCAAAGTACTAATTTGGAGCCCCAGATCCAAACCATGTTGAAGAAACTCCAGAATCCTAGGAATGGAGAACTCACGACAAGAGAAAGACCTACCTTCACACCAATCAATATAGGACCTCCAGGTCCTATAGTAAACAGAAGAAGAAGACCGCTTCCTGGCACTGATAAGAGTTTGAATCACCGCGTCAGAAAGACCTTCGTCTTTTAAGATGGCGGTTTCAGCAGCCACGCCGTCAAAACCAGCGATGGTAAATTGGGATAGCGTAGCCGACCCTGGGTGAGCAGGTCCGGCAGCAGAGGCAGAGCGAACTGATCCTCTGCCAGCCTTACAAGATCTGCGAACCAAACGCGCCGTGGCCACCTCGGGGCCACTAGAATCGCCGCCGCGCCTTCCAAGGCCAGTTTGCGCACTACTCTGGCTAGCATCGGAAACGGAGGGAACAGATAAAGGAATCCCAGATCCCTCCAGGACAGAGAGATGGCATCCACCGCCAGAGCCAGAGGGTCCTGCGAGAGAGACACAAAGACTGGAAGCTTGTGATTGTGACGAGAGGCAAAGAGGTCCACCGCTGGGACCCCCCACCTGCGACATATCGAACGAAACACCCTGGGACTGAGAGACCACTCCCCCTGACGAGAGGAGGCCCTGCTCAGCAAGTCCGCCTCCGTGTTCTCCACTCCCGGAATGTAGACTGCTGAGATACACGGGACGTGGGTCTCCGCCCAGTCCAGAATCAAAGACACTTCCCTGAGGGCACCCCTGCTGCGAGTCCCCCCTTGGTGATTGATGTAAGCAACCGCCGTCCTGTTGTCCGATCGGACCTGAACTGGCAGACCTCTCAACTGAGGAGTCAAGCGAAACAGAACCAACCTGATGGCTCTCAACTCCAGAATATTGATGGGCTCGTGAGCCTCCTGAGGACTCCACAGACCCTGAAAATGGAGGTCCTTCCAAACACCCCCCCAACCTGACAGACTGGCATCCGTGGTGACCGTTTCCCAACATGGAGCCAGGAAGGATCTGCCTATCGACAGATTGACAGACCCCAGCCACCATTGAAGGGAACGACGAACTCGGGGAGTCAACCGGAAGGACCGGTCCAATGACGACTGCGACCTGTCCCAAACCGTCAACAGATGCAGCTGAAAAGTCCTCGTATGGAACTGGGCAAAGGGAACTGCCTCGAATGAGGCCACCATGAGCCCCACCAGCCTCATCCCTAGCCGGATGGTCGGATGAGGAGCCAACAAGAGCAGCTGAACTAACTCCTGAATCAAAAGAATCTTGGCCTGGGGCAGAAACACCCTGGCCTGCGAGGTGTCCAGAGACATCCCCAGAAAAGTCACAACTCTGGACGGACAAAGAGAAGACTTGGGGTGATTGATCACCCAACCGAACCTCTCCAGAGTGGACACCACCACTCCGGTGTCCAACTCCGCTTGGTTGAAAGAAGAGGCCATGATCAGTAGATCGTCCAGATAGGGCACAATGCGGATACCCTGAACTCTGAGCAGTGCCATCACCCCCGCTAGCACCTTGGTGAAAACCCGAGGGGCTGAGGTGAGACCGAAAGGAAGAGCCACAAACTGAAAATGCCGATCCTCCACCACAAACCTGAGAAACCTCTGGTGTGCTGGAAAAACCGGAACGTGTAAATAAGCATCCTTGATGTCTATGGACGTCAGAAAGTCTCCTTGACGAAGAGAGTGAATGGCCGAGCGCAGCGTTTCCATGCGGAATTTGCGCGGCCGAATAAACTTGTTGAGAAACTTCAGATCCAAGATAGGACGGACCGACCCGTCCTTCTTGGGAACCGTGAACAGATTGGAATAGAAGCCCCGGCCCCGCTCCGAGAGAGGCACGGGACAAATGACAGCCATGTCCAGAAGATTCTTTACTGCCACCAGGAGCCCCTGCGCCACCAGAGGCTCCGAAGGCATCCGAGACCTGAAGAACCTGGAGGGGGGGCGGAGCTCGAACTCTAGCTTGTAACCGGAAGACACCACTTCCCGGATCCATCTGTCCGAGACTTCTTGATCCCAGATCTGGGAGAAGTGTCTCAGCCGTCCCCCCACCCGCAAGGGTGAGGGCGCCCCCTCATTGCTGAACTGGCTTAACAGCCGGCTTGGGCTTAGAGCCCCAACTGTATCCAGAGCGGGCACGCCCTCTGCCCCTGTTTCCGAAGTCTCCTCTGGAAGAGGGAAATGCAGAGCCTCTGCCAGATCTGGCTCCACGAAAGGAAGTTGAAAAGGCAGGCGCCCCCCGAAAAGGACGGCGCTGCTTCTTACGTTGAGGTAACCTACCACCCTTGGTGACGGAGTCCAAAGTTTCACCAAAAAGCCTCAAGCCAACAAAAGGTAAAGCCGTCAGAGACTTTTTTGACATGAAATCGGCCGCCCACTGGCGCAGCCAAACCGACCGCCGAATAGTCACCAACAAAGCCGACGTCCTACCACACATCATCAAGGCGTCATCCAAGGCTGTTAATACGAAGGATCAAAATAACTTACACCGTTTGAGACTAAGGAACTCGGCACTACCAGGGCGAAGCCCGGAAGAGGTCAACAAGTCCCTGACCACAGACCTGGCAGCCAAAACCATAAGCTCTGAGGCGCACACAGGCCGTATGGCTGACCCAATGCTAGAAAAGCCATGACAAGCCATTTGATCAATACGTTTATCCTCCCCATCCTTAAGGGTGGAACAATCCGGTCTATTTAAAACCGAGGAGTTAGACAATCCCAAAACCGGAGCATCGACCTCGGGTGGGGAAGCCCAGCGCTTAACCGCCTCCGAAGGAAAAGGATATTTCCTATCCCAACCTTGAGGGATACCAGGGAGCCTAGCCGGCCTGTCCCATTCCTTGTCAATGATTTTGTCAAAATGCCGTTGTGTAGGAAACTCCAAGCGCGGCCTGGACTCCTCAAACAACTCACCCTCCTGTTGTGACGCCACCTCGGGGGGGGAGATATTCAGAACCTCCAACATCAGCGCCAGGGCGTGGGAAGAATCCGAGGATCTCCCCAACTCACTAAATTCCGCATCAGCGCCAGCAGACTGCTCATCGTCCGAGACCTCTGAACCCTCAGAAACTTCACCTTCCTCTAGCCCAGAATAATCAGAATAATCCAGATTATTAAACTCATCCAGAACATCAACGGGCGCAGCCGGAGACAAATGCTTCCTCTTAGCCGGAGCCTTGCGGGCGACCGAGCTGGAAACAATTCTCTCAAGGTTGGCCAATCTGGCGCACATCTCGGATTGCAGATCCCTACCCGTGACAACGTCACAAGGAGCGGGTGTCAGGGTGGGAGGTTGAGATGACTCGGCCGGCGGTACTGACCCAGACGCCTGGGATCCGGACTGTCGCGCAATAGTTTGCTGAGCACACGGTATACAAAGCAATACATCGTCCCCAGAAATGGATGCAGCACACAGCATGCATCTATTGGAATGCCCCGCAGGGATCCCTGCCCCAGAAACCGGGGATGCCTCCATAGGTGAACTTTGAATAGTCTCTGAGACCCAGGGAATTACGCTGGTAAGCGACCCGGGATGCCCCTTTAAAGTCCCGAGTGGGAGGATTTGCAAGACTAAACCCAGGGATCTAGGACCGGGAGAAACCCCCTAATTACTAAGGAAGGGTCCTCCTGGTAACTCCACCGCTCTAAAAGAGAAGGAAAAAGGGGACCCCAATAAATGACTGACAGGAAAAAAGCACAAACATATGTCAAAAACCAAAATAAGGCCCAAAGGCCACTCACGTGTCCAGGAGCGAGGAGCAATGGCGCCGCACAGCACGAGACGCAGAGGGAAGGAAGAAGGAGGCGTGGCAACGCGGACCGCGCGAAGATGGAGGACCGCCCAACGCCGCCCTCAGCAGAGTCACCGCAAGCTCCGCAACGGAGCCTCAGAGACGGCCAGGCAGCGGGGGAGGGGCGGAGCCGCGGGGTGCGCGCGAAGGCCCCGGCCCCGCCCTCCCCTCCCGACGCGTCTGGGAAGAAAGACCCCGGCCGGGACACTGAGACCGGCGCCGCCGTCTACCGCGGCGCCGGAGATGGAATGTAGAGCGGGCGGGTGTGACCGCCGGCACCGGCGGCACACCCGCCCAGCCAGCAGACTGACAAAGCAACAGCGGAGAGCCGGCCGCGGCAGCCGCCGCGGCCCGGCCCCGCCCCCAGCTCGCGTGAGGGGAATGCTCCCCTCACAACCACCGAAGTGAACACCCCGGCCGCAATGGCGGCCGCGGTGTCACACAGCAACGTGAACAAAACAGACATGCACACATAACAATAAAGATAACAACATAGAATGCTCCCTGAATACCAGACAACTGAAATATGGAGAGACCCCCCCAGACCCCACAGAATGGGACATGGGAATTAAAGGGGGACCCCCCCCCGGGGCCCAGCACCAAGGGACGGGGCATCCCAAACCGGGGTCACCAACCCGGCGTCCCGCCTACCCTCTTATTTAGGGTCTCACGGGGAACTTCTGCTGCAAGGCACCAAGGTGCCCGTATACCTTCGCTCGAGCCGGCAGCCAAGGCTGAGGAGGCATGTAAATATTAAAGGCTGGAACTCACATAGATAAAAGAATGGCCGAGCGGAAAATATAATCAAATAGGCCGGGGGTAACCCCGGCTACCTGAACTCCCCCAATGCAAGGAGGAGAGATCATCTTCTGACTTGCTCGCCGTCTTGCAGAGATGGAAAACTGGGTGATGAGTGGGAGGTCCCAGGTATTTATGGATCAGGGAGGGGCTTTCTTTTTACTATCATCTCTGCAGGAACGCCTCTTCAGGACGATATTACCCACATGTTATGGATTCTTGAAGCGGGGTGTGTGACATACTTAGAATAACGGCTATTTCTGAGCTTCCTAGAGCCTCAATAGGGTTGTAAACCATTCTGCCTTGCTGTTACATGCATAGGATGCGTGCTGGGTTAGTAAAATAATACTGTAAATAATTATGACATGAAGATCAGAGGCATCGCTATTAGAATCGCAGAGTGGCACAATTGCAGAGAGTTGAGGTGGCATCACAATGAGGAGCCCCTATATTGCCTGAAAAACACACCCTGGAGCTGGCAGCAGCAGGAGCCCAAATATTGGCTGAAAGACATCCTGGAGTTGGCAGCAGGAGCCCAAAAATTGTCCTGAAGACAAAATGCAGTTGGTAGCAGGAGCCCAAAAATTGGCCGAAAGACACACTGGAGTTGGCAGCAGCAGGAGCTCAAACATTGGCTGAAAGAGCCACTGGAGTTGGCAGCAGCAGCAGGAGCCCAAAAATAGCTTGAAAGACACAACCTGGAGTTGCAAGCAGCAGCAGCAGGAGCCCAAACATTGCTTGAAGGAGACACTGGAGTTGGCAGCAGGAGCAGCAGGAGCCCAAACATTAGTGGAAAGAGACACTGGAGTTGGCAGCAGGAGTCCAAAAATTGGCCTAAAGACACACTGGAGTTGGCAGCAGCAGGAGCCCAAACATTGGCTGAAAGAAACACTGGAGTTGGCAGCAGCAGCAGCAGAAGCCCAAAAATTGCTTGAAAGACACAACCTGGAGTTACAAGCAGCAGCAGCAGGAGCCCAAACGTTACTTGAAAGAGATACTGGAGTTGGCAGCAGGAGCAGCAGGAGCCCAAACATTGGCTCAAAGAGACACTGGAGTTGGCAGCAGCAGGAGGCCAACAATTGGCTGAATGACACCCTGGAGTTGCAGGCAGCAGCAGCAGGAGCCCAAACATTGCTTGAAAGACACACTGGAGTTGGCAGCAGCAGGAGCCCAAACATTGCTTGAAAGAGACACTGCATTTGGCAGCAGGAGCCCAAAAATTGACCGAATGACCCCCTGGAGTTGGCAGCAGCAGGAGCCCAAACATTGCTTGAAAGAGACACTGGAGTTGGCAGCAGGAGCCCAAACGTTGCTTGAAAGAGACACTGGAGTTGGCAGCAGGAGCCCAAAAATTGGCCAAAAGACAAACCCTGGAGTTGCAAGCAGCAGCAGCAGCAGGAGCCCAAACATTGCTTGAAAGAGACACTGGAGTTGGCAGCAGGAGCAGCAGGAGCCCAAACATTGCTTGAAAGAGACACTGAAGTTGGCAGCAGGAGCCCAAACATTGGCCGAATGACACCCTGGAGTTGCAAGCAGCAGCAGCAGCAGGAGCCCAAACATTGCTTGAAAGAGACACTGGAGTTGGCAGCAGGAGCAGCAGGAGCCCAAACATTGGCTCAAAGAGACACTGGAGTTGGCAGCAGCAGCAGCAGGAGCCTAAACATTGTTTGAAAGAGACAGGGCATTTGGCAGCAGGAGCCCAAAAATTGGCCGAATGACACCCTGCAGTTGGCGACAGCAGGAGCAGGAGCCCAAAAATTGCTTGAAAGAGACACTGCAGTTGGCAGCAGGAGCCCAGAAACTGGCTGAAAGACACACTGGAGTTGGCAGCAGCAGGAGCTCAAACATTGGCTGAAAGAGCCACTGGAGTTGGCAGCAGCAGGAGCCCAAAAATAGCTTGAAAGACACAACCTGGAGTTGCAAGCAGCAGCAGCAGGAGCCCAAACATTGCTTGAAAGAGACACTGGAGTTGGCAGCAGGAGCAGCAGGAGCCGAAACACTGGTGGAAAGAGACAATGGAGTTGGCAGCGGGAGCCCAAAAATTGGCCTAAAGACACACTGGAGTTGGCAGCAGCAGGAGCCCAAACATTGGCTGAAAGAAACACTGGAGTTGGCAGAAGCCCAAAAATTGTTTGAAAGACACAACCTGGAGTTGCAAGCAGCAGCAGCAGCAGGAGCCCAAACATTGCTTGAAAGAGACACTGGAGTTGGCAGCAGGAGCAGCAGGAGCCCAAACATTGGCTCAAAGAGACACTGGAGTTGGCAGCAGCAGCAGGA
The DNA here is from genome assembly GCA_027917425.1 of Gastrophryne carolinensis. Classification (NCBI taxonomy): domain Eukaryota; kingdom Metazoa; phylum Chordata; class Amphibia; order Anura; family Microhylidae; genus Gastrophryne; species Gastrophryne carolinensis. The sequence goes on from CM051236.1 coordinate 189,702,194, forward strand.
GCCTAAACATTGTTTGAAAGAGACAGTGCATTTGGCAGCAGGAGCCCAAAAATTGGCCGAATGACACCCTGCAGTTGGCGACAGCAGGAGCAGGAGCCCAAAAATTGCTTGAAAGAGACACTGCAGTTGGCAGCAGGAGCCCAGAAACTGGCTGAAAGACACACTGGAGTTGGCAGCAGCAGGAGCTCAAACATTGGCTGAAAGAGCCACTGGAGTTGGCAGCAGCAGGAGCCCAAAAATAGCTTGAAAGACACAACCTGGAGTTGCAAGCAGCAGCAGCAGGAGCCCAAACATTGCTTGAAAGAGACACTGGAGTTGGCAGCAGGAGCAGCAGGAGCCGAAACACTGGTGGAAAGAGACAATGGAGTTGGCAGCGGGAGCCCAAAAATTGGCCTAAAGACACACTGGAGTTGGCAGCAGCAGGAGCCCAAACATTGGCTGAAAGAAACACTGGAGTTGGCAGAAGCCCAAAAATTGTTTGAAAGACACAACCTGGAGTTGCAAGCAGCAGCAGCAGGAGCCCAAACGTTACTTGAAAGAGACACTGGAGTTGGCAGCAGGAGCAGCAGGAGCCCAAACATTGGCTCAAAGAGACACTGGAGTTGGCAGCAGCAGGAGGCCAACAATTGGCTGAATGACACCCTGGAGTTGCAGGCAGCAGCAGGAGCCCAAACATTGCTTGAAAGACACACTGGAGTTTGCAGCAGCAGCAGCAGGAGCCCAAACATTGCTTGAAAGAAATACTGCATTTGGCAGCAGGAGCCCAAAAAGTGACCGAATGACCCCCTGGAGTTGGCAGCAGCAGGAGCCCAAACATTGCTTGAAAGAGACACTGGAGTTGGCAGCAGGAGCCCAAACGTTGCTTGAAAGAGACACTGGAGTTGGCAGCAGGAGCCCAAAAATTGACCAAAAGACACACCCTGGAGTTGCAAGCAGCGGCAGCAGCAGGAGCCCAAACATTGCTTGAAAGAGACACTGGAGTTGGGAACAGGAGCCCAAAAATTGGCCTAAAGACACACCCTGGAGTTGCAAGCAGTAGCAGGAGCCCAAACATTGCTTGAAAGAGACACTGGAGTTGGCAGCAGGAGCAGCAGGAGCCCAAACATTGATTGAAAGAGACACTGGATTTGGCAGCAGGAGCAGCAGGAGCCCAAACATTGCTTGAAAGAGACACTGTAGTTGGCAGCAGGAGCCCAAACATTGGCTGAATGACACCCTGGAGTTGCAAGCAACAGCAGCAGCAGGAGGAGCCCAAACATTGCTTGAAAGAGACACTGGAGTTGGCAGCAGGGGCCCAAACATTGGCTGAATGACACCCTGGAGTTGCAAACAGCAGCAGGAGCCCAAACATTGCTTGGAAGACACCCTGGAGTTGACAGCAGGAGCAGCAGGAGCCCAAACATTGGCTCAAAGAGACACTGGAGTTGGCAGCAGCAGCAGCAGGAGCCCAAACATTGCTTGAAAAAGACACTGCATTTGGAAGCAGGACCCCAAAAATTGGCCAAATGACACCCTGGAGTTGGCAGCAGCAGGAGCCCAAACATTGCTTGAAAGAGACACTGGAGTTGGCAGCAGGAGCAGCAGGAGCCCAAACATTGTCTCAAAGAGACACTGGAGTTGGCAGCAGGAGCAGCAGGAGCCCAAACATTGGCTCAAAGAGACAATGGAGTTGGCAGCAGCAGCAGCAGCAGGAGCCTAAACATTGCTTGAAAGAGACGCTGCATTTGGCAGTAGGAGCCCAAAAATTGTCCGAATGACACCCTGCAGTTGGCAGCAGCAGGAGCAGGAGCCCAAACATTGCTTGAAAGAGACACTGGAGTTGGCAGCAGGAGCAGCAGGATCCCAAACATTGATTGAAAGAGACACTGGATTTGGCAGCAGGAGCAGCAGGAGCCCAAACATTGCTAGAAAGAGACACTGGAGTTGGCAGCAGGAGCCCAAAAATTGGACTAAAGACACACCCTGGAGTTGCAAGCAGCAGCAGCAGCAGCAGGAGCCCAAACATTGCTTGAAAGAGACACTGGAGTTGGCAGCAGGAGCCCAAACATTGGCTGAATGACACCCTGGCGTTGCAAGCAGCAGCAGCAGAAGGAGCCCAAACATTGCTTGAAAGAGACACTGGAGTTGGCAGCAGGAGCCCAAAAATTGGACTAAAGACACACTGGAGTTGCAAGCAGTAGCAGCAGGAGCCCAAACATTGCTTGAAAGAGACACTGCAGTTGGCAGCAGGAGCCTAAACATTGGCTGAATGACACCCTGGAGTTGCAAGCAGCAGCAGCAGGAGCCCAAACATTGCTTGAAAGAGACACTGGAGTTGGCAGCAGGAGCCCAAACATTGGCTGAATGACACCCTGGAGTTGCAAGCAGCAGGAGCCCAAACATTGCTTGAAAGACACACTGGAGTTGGCAGCAGAAGCAGGAGCCCAAACATTGGCTCAAAGAGACACTGGAGTTGGCAGCAGCAGGAGCCCAAGCATTGCTTGAAAGAGACACTGCATTTGGCAGCAGGAGCCCAAAAATTGGCCGAATGACACCTTGGAGTTGGCAGCAGCAGGAGCAGGAGCCCAAACATTGCTTGAAAGAGACACTGGAGTTGAAAGCAGGAGCAGCAGGAGCCCAAACATTGATTGAAAGAGACACTGGATTTGGCAGCAGGAGCAGCAGGAGCAGGAGCCCAAACATTGCTTAAAAGAGACACTGGAGTTGGAAGCAGGAGCCCAAAAATTGGACTAAAGACACACTGGAGTTGCAAGCAGCAGCAAGAGCCCGAACATTGCTTTAAAGAGACACTGGAGTTGGCAGCAGAAGCCCAAACATTGGCTGAATGACACCCTGGCGTTGGCAAGCAGCAGCAGCAGGAGCCCAAACATTGCTTGAAAGACACACTGGAGTTGACAGCAGGAGCAGCAGGAGCCCAAACATTGGCTCAAAGAGACACTGGAGTTGGCAGCAGCAGGAGCCCAAAAATTGCTTGAAAGAGACACTGAATTTGGCAGCAGGAGCCCAAAAATTGGCCGAATGACACCCTGGAGTTGGCAGCAGCAGGAGCCCAAACATTACTTGAAAGAGACACTGGAGTTGGCAGCAGGATCCCAAACATTGGCTCAAAGAGACATTGGAGTTGGCAGCAGTAGCAGCAGGAGCCCAAAAATTGGCTGAAAGGCACACCCTGAAGTTGGCATCAGCAGGAGCCCAAAAATTGGCCTAAAGACATAAATATGTTTTGCACCATTTGGAAAGTGTAAAACGTGGCACCATGCTGAATCTAGTCGCATGCATCAGCCATTGGTGGGTGGAAATCCTGGCTGATCCATCCCCGATTCATTTTCACAAAGGTGAGTTTCTCCACATTTTTAGTTGACAGATGAGTTCTCCTCGCCGTAACTATGGCCCCCGCCGCACTAAACACCCACTCAGATGGCACGCTACTTGCCGGGCAGGACAGCTTTTCCAGAGCAAACTCAGCTAGTTGCGGCCACAAGTCAAGTTTGGCTGCCCAGAAGTCCAGCGGATCCTCAAGGTGTGTTGGCATGGTTATGTCAAGGTATGACAAGACCTGCTGGTTCAGGTCCTGCTCCAGGTCTTCCTGCTGCTCATGAGTAGCCTCACTATGCGGGTGTAGAAAGCTACTCATTAGCGACTGAAGACTGAGGCTGCTGCTGATGGAGCTGCTGCTGCTGCTCCTGCCAACCCCCCCAGCAGGCATGGCAGTGGAAGGTGAGCGCAGAGGTCCCCCCGAGTCAGACCTGCGAGAGTATGGACCATGGCGCAGATAGGCATCGGCCAACTGACTACGTAGAATGTCTTTTTAGTAGGTCAGTTTGTCCTCCCTCTCGGCGGGTTTAAAAAATGCCCCCATTTTGTGCCGGAAGCGAGGGTCCAATAAGGTGGACAGCCAGAAGTCATCCCGGCGACAAATGGAAACAATTCTGGGGTCACTACGCAAGCACGTGAGCATGCTTCCTGCCATTTGCGCAATTGACTCGGAGGGACTACCTGTCTCCATCTCCACTGCATACTGCCACGGTGTGTCCGGGTCCTCTGTCTCGCCTTCCTCACAACCCTCTAGCTCCTCTGGCTGCTCCTCCTCTCCTGTCCGCTGACTAGATAAACCAGCCATTTCGCCAAGCCTAAATTGTGCTTCACTGGGCCACTCCTCCTCCTCTTCCTCCTCCAGTTCAGCTCCAAAGGGGTTCATGTGGCCGTAAGATGTAGACGCCATGTCTCCAGTGCCCTGACCAGCCATGGTTTCCAACATGTGCTGTAGTACATGAAGCAGTGGAATCACATCGTTCATCCTGTAATCCTGCCGACTGACAAATAAAGTGGCTTCCTCAAAGGGCCTGAGCAAACGGCAGGTGTCACATATGAGCTGCCACTGGTTGACATTGAAGTTACACAGGGGAGTCCCCCTATCCGCTTGGATCATCAGGAAATCCGTGATGGCTTTTCTCTGTTCATATAATCGGTCCAACATGTGAAGGGTGGAATTCCAATGGGTGGAAACATCGCAAATCAGACTATGTTGGGGGCTACCATTCTGACGCTGTAGCTCAAGAAGGGTGTGTTTGGCGGTGTATGAGTGGCTGAAGTGCATGCAAAGTTTCCTTGAAGTTGTTAGGATGTCTTGCAGATCGGGGGAACACTTCAGAAACTGCCTGACAACCAGATTGAAGACGTGAGCCATGCAGGGTGAATGGGTCAGGCTTCCATGTCGCAGCGAAGACAAAATGTTCTTCCCATTGTCGGTAACCATGATTCCCATTTTAAGTTTTCTTGGAGTAAGCCATGTTTGGATTTCGTGATGAATAAATTTAAGCAGTTCCTCCCCTGTGTGACTCCGTTCGCCAAGACAAACCATGTGAAGCACAGCGTGACACCTCCATGCCCTGCACACATGGTAGACTGGAGGGGCACTGAGACTTGAGCCTACAGTGGAGGGTGAGGAGATGGCGGAGGATGAGGAGGCCGAGTCGCACGGTGTCACAGGCACAACGGCCAGGGAGCGCGGAGGCCGAAGCGGCGTGACCTGTCCAAGTTGCTGCTGCTGCAAAGGGACCACATTCACCCAGTGGGCCGTAAACGACATGTACTGTCCCTGACCGTAGTTACAGCTCCAGACGTCGGCGCTGCCATGCACTTTGCTACACACCGACAGGCTCAAGGACTGGCCAACCTTCTGTTCAACAAAATTGTGAAGCGCTGGTACTGCCTTCTTGGCAAAGAAATGACAGCTTGGCACTCTCCACCTTGGCTTGGCACAAGCCATCAGTTCTCCAAAAGGTGCAGAGTCCACCACCTGAAAAGGGAGCGACTGCAGCACCAGCAACTTGGACAGGAGCACATTCAGCTTCTGCGCCGTAGGATAAGTGGGCGCATACTGCTGTCTCTTGGACATGGCTTTGCTGATGGATTGCTGGCGGGATGCATGACTTGGAGGAGGAGGAGGAGCATCAGGAGGAGTGACAGAGGATGGGTATGACGCACAGCTGCCTTCGGCTGAGGTACTGGAGCCTTGACTGGCAGAAATTGGGAGCGGCGTGGCACTCGGTGAGGAAGCAGCTTGGACCACCTCTTGAGAGCCTGGTTCTCCCAGGCCGCTTTATGGTGTCGCATCATATGTTGACGCAGGGCCGTGGTGCCAACATTTGGGCCCTGGCCACGCTTCACCTTCTGCCTACATATCTTGCATGTGGCCATGTTACCCTCCTGCGGATGCTTCAGGAAAAACTGCCACACTGCCGAGTAGCTAATTTTCCCACCAACAGCCCGCACTGATTCACTGCTACTGTCCCCAACTCCAGGAACCCCTGCTCCACTACCTACCGATAAGGTAGCCTGCCGCGCAGCAAGTGCTCTACCCTGGCCCCTGCCCCGTTTGGCTCCAGGCTTTACAATTCTGCCCCCATGCTGACTGCCAACCATGCTGCTAACACCTTGCTGCCTCAGCTGCTGACTCCGGGGCAACCTGTGCCCCTCTTCTCCTGATGATGATGATGAAGCCCGGCTCCCAAGTGTGATCGGCTTCATCATCATCATCAAGTTGTGGCTACATGTCACTGATGTTCTCGGTTTCCTCAACAGTGTCTGGCACAGGAGCTGGAACGCTCGCAACACCCACGCCACTCTCCACATCACTATTTGTCTGCCTAGCAAAAGAAGCCACCTCCATTTCTTGGCTGGGCAGTAGCTGCTGACTGTCCTCTATCTGATCGTCCTCCTCACTAAAGAGTGGAGCTGAACCCAAAGCATAGGATACGTCATTGGGGGAGGGAACAGCGTAGGACAGAGGCAATGGGAGGACAGGGACTGCTCTCGGGCCATGCCAACTCAGGGTTGTGTCAGAGGAACCTACCGACCTTAGGCTGGGGGTGTCAGATGTAACTTGTGATGATGTGGATGACCGCGTTAACCAATCTACCACGGCAGATGCATTACTGGTGGAGACACGACCGGTAGCTGGCAGATCAGGTCTCTCACCGCGACTCCTGCTGCCACTCGATCCTAGTCTGCTGCTACCTCTGCCTGCTGAATCTTGGCCTCTGCCACTACTCTGTGAACATCCAGGCACCTGTCATTTTTATGTATTTTAAATGCACAATAGGTACTTTAAAAAATGGGTTTACTTTAAAAACCAGAAGCTAAATAAACTGAGGAAATGTTTCTCTGTAACAGATACTATGAAAATTGGCAATATGGGATGCCCTGTGGGCAGGGCTGTTTACAACACACACAGAAACAATTGAAACTGCAATATATTTATAAGAAATAATCCTTTAAAGGCTGCTTGTAACAGATTGGGTCAAATGTACAGGTTTGGGATACCCTGCGGCCTGCTGTTTTTACAGCACACACAAAAACAATTCAAACTGCAATATATTTATGAGAAATGGCCTTTAAAAGCTGCTTTAGTGTAACAGACAGGGTCAAATGTGCAGGTTTGGGATACCCTGCATCCTGGTGTTTTTACAGCACACACAAAAACAATTCAAACTGTAATATATTTATGAGAATTAGCCTTTAAAAGCTGCTTTAGTGTAACAGACAGGGTCAAATGTGCAGGTTTGGGATACCCTGCGGCCTTTTTTTTTACAGCACACACAAAAACAATTCAAACTGCAATATATTTATGAGAAATAGCCTTTAAAAGCTGCTTTAGTGTAACAGATAGGGTCAAATGTGCAGGTTTGGGATACCCTGCGGCCTGGTGTTTTTACAGCACACACAAAAACAATTCAAACTGCAATATCTTTATGAGAAATAGCCTTTAAAAGCTGATTTAGTGTAACAGCTAGGGTCAAATGTGCAGGTTTGGGATACCCTTCGGCCTGGTGTTTTTACAGCACACACAAAAACAATTCAAACTGCAATATATTTATGAGAAATAGCCTTTAAAAGCTGCTTTAGTGTAACAGATAGGGTCAAATGTGCAGGTTTGGGATACCCTGCGGCCTGGTGTTTTTACAGCACACACAAAAACAATTCAAACTGCAATATCTTTATGAGAAATAGCCTTTAAAAGCTGATTTAGTGTAACAGTTAGGGTCAAATGTGCAGGTTTGGGATACCCTGCGGCCTGGTGTTTTTACAGAACGCACGAACACAATTCAAACTGCGATATATTTGTGAGAAATAGCCTTTAAAAGCTGGTTTTGTGTAACAGATAGGGTCAAATGGGCAGGTTTGGGATACTTTGCGGCCTGGTGTTTTTACAGCACACACAAAAACATTTCAAACTGCAATATATTTATGAGAAATAGCCTTTAAAAGCTGCTTTAGTGTAACACATAGGGTCAAATGTGCTGGTTTGGGATACCGTGAGGCAATATATTTATGAGAAATAGTATTTAAAAGCTGCTTTAGTGTAACAGATATGGTCAAATGTGCAGGTTTGGGATACCCTGCGGCCTGCTGTTTTTACAGCACACACAAAAACAATTCAAACTGCAATATATTTATGAGAAATAGCCTTTAAAAGCTGCTTTAGTGTAACAGATAGGGTCAAATGTGCAGGTTTGGGATACCCTGCGGCCTGGTGTTTTTACAGCACACACAAAAACAATTCAAACTGCAATATCTTTATGAGAAATAGCCTTTAAAAGCTGATTTAGTGTAACAGCTAGGGTCAAATGTGCAGGTTTGGGATACCCTGCGGCCTGGTGTTTTTACAGAACGCACAAAAACAATACAAACTGCGATATATTTGTGAGAAACAGCCTTTAAAAGCTGGTTTTGTGTAACAGATAGGGTCAAATGTGCAGGTTTGGGATACCCTTCGGCCTGGTGTTTTTACAGCACACACAAAAACAATTCAAACTGCAATATATTTATGAGAAATAGCCTTTAAAAGCTGCTTTAGTGTAACAGATAGGGTCAAATGTGCAGGTTTGGGATACCCTGCGGCCTGGTGTTTTTACAGCACACACAAAAACAATTCAAACTGCAATATCTTTATGAGAAATAGCCTTTAAAAGCTGATTTAGTGTAACAGTTAGGGTCAAATGTGCAGGTTTGGGATACCCTGCGGCCTGGTGTTTTTACAGAACGCACGAACACAATTCAAACTGCGATATATTTGTGAGAAATAGCCTTTAATAGCTGGTTTTGTGTAACAGATAGGGTCAAATGTGCAGGTTTGGGATACTTTGCGGCCTGGTGTTTTTACAGCACACACAAAAACATTTCAAACTGCAATATATTTATGAGAAATAGCCTTTAAAAGCTGCTTTAGTGTAACACATAGGGTCAAATGTGCTGGTTTGGGATACCCTGAGGCAATATATTTATGAGAAATAGCATTTAAAAGCTGCTTTAGTGTAACAGATATGGTCAAATGTGCAGGTTTGGGATACCCTGCGGCCTGCTGTTTTTACAGCACACACAAAAACAATTCAAACTGCAATATATTTATGAGAAATAGCTTTTAAAAGCTGCTTTAGTGTAACAGATAGGGTCAAATGTGCTGGTTTTGGATACCATGTGGCCTGCTGTTTTTACAGCACACACAAAAACAATTCAAACTGCAATATATTTATGAGAAATAGCCTTTAAAAGATGCTTTTGTGTAAAAGATAGGGTCAAATGTGCAGGTTTGGGATACCCTGCGGCCTAGTGTTGTTACAGCACACACAAAAACAATTCAAACTGCTATATATTTATGAGAACTAGCCTTTAAAAGCTGCTTTAGTGTAACAGACAGGGTCAAATGTGCTGGTTTGGGATACCCTGAGGCCTGTTTTTTTACAGCACACACAAAAACAATTCAAACTGCAATATATTTATGAGAAATAGCCTTTAAAAGCTGCTTTAGTGTAACAGATAGGGTCAAATGTGCAGGTTTAGGATACCCTGCGGCCTGGTGTTTTTACAGCACACACAAAAACAATTCAAACTGTAATATATTTATGAGAAATAGCCTTTAAAAGCTGCTTTAGTGTAACAGATAGGGTCAAATGTGCAGGTTTGGGATACCCTGCGGCCTGGTGTTTTTACAGCACACACAAAAACAATTCAAACTGCAAAATATTTATGAGAAATAGCCGTTAAAAGCTGCTTTAGTGTAACAGATAGGGTCAAATGTGCTGAAATAATATGCCCATGTGGGCTGGGGTTTTTACAGCAGACACAAAAAAAATTAAAACTAATCGAGTTATAAGAAATGCTTATGTGTAACAGATAGGGTTAAATATGCCACTGCCAAGATGGGATGCACAGTGGCCAAGAATTTTTACAGCACAAACAAACTTTAAAACCGATCTGGCAAATGAAGTCAAATGAAAATAAAAAAAAAAGTTTCCCTGTCACTTTCTCTGCTGTCCCTGCCTGGATCCTTCCCGATTTTTCCCTATCTTTACCTGGCACTCTGTGGGTCTCTGTGTGTCTCCCTGACTCTCCCGGCCTGTCTGTTAGTCTCTCCCTGTCTGTAGCAAGCTCCGTTCTGGCCGCAATACAACGCTGAAATGTGCACAAGCAAGCAAGCATGTGACCTTCCCATGATAACTTGCCCCAGGGGATATGTCCGGACATGTCCATCCACCATTTTACAATGGCTGTAATTGAAATAAATGGAGTTTAAAGGAAAACTTCGATCGATCGAATCGCGGGAAAAATCGGATTCGCTCAGAATCAAATTTTTCCTGAAATTCGGAACAAATTCGGGTACGTCCGTATCGATTCGCTCATCCCTAAAAGTATTCACACAAAAAAACACAGTCTACATGATGTAATAAACTATAGCTTATCTCCCTATGATCTAGGGATACCTCTGTCAAGGTAGACATCATTGGGAAGATGAACAAATGTTATTATATTTAGCCACTCCTTTGGGAAGGCAAATGTGATTGGCACACAGCTACACACCCAAAGGTCCGACATAATCCCTTATTGTAGCTCGGTACAATTGAAATAAGACGTTATCCAACCAGATGCTGATGAAGAGCAGGGGGAACATCAAGAAGATTAGAGCTCTCATTTTCTTCACCCACTGTAAGGCTGACACAGTGTCTCAGGGCAGGAAACAAAGTGTTGCTCACTGCATAAGCACTTCAGGATGAGTAGTAGTGAAAATCTATAGTTAGAGCTAGGGTCCCTTTTGAAGATCATTTCTAGCTTAGAGGGCAGAGTGGGGGTAACACTTACAGTGGGGTAAGTGGATCCAGGAAAGTTGGCCTTTAAACTTTTTTTGCTGTGGACATTAGGCTCGATTCAAAATCCAAATTGTCTGTGTTTTCGAATCTTCCTGCGAAAGTTTTGGTGGGTGTTTGTAATTTTTTTCTTTTTTTTTCATCCATTTTTCACTCGCACGAACGTTCGAACATAAACGTATATGCTCTCTCGATAGTCGAAAGTAAATCTTTGGTTTTACGCTAGTTCGGGCCCTTTTTCCTTCGAAATCGAAAATGTTTCAATTGTTCCAAACATTTACGTTATTGCAATGGGCTGGCGATTAATTCAGAGAGCTGATTGCCAAGTGTGCCGAAGCCCATATAGCCGTTTCCTTTACGATCACCTTACGGCACCTTTTTGACCTCGGGACAAGGCAGCCAAGCGTGATGGAGAGTGATTTTGAAGAGGATCTGCTTCTCCTTGGCACTGATGTCATCCGGAGGTCAGAGGCCAGATTGCACCGGCGGCGACGCATGGACATCAATCGCATGCATGACGTTGAGCTGTTCAAGCTCACCAGGCTTAATCGCGCTTCCCTCCATAAATTGTATAGTGAGCTGCGGCCATGGTTAGCCCACACCACAAGGAAGGGGCAAGCAATTTCAGGTATGACCAAGATGCTTGGCTGCCTGCAATTTTTGGCGAACGGCTCATTCCAGAGGCTGGGTTCCCCTCTCCGTGGGGATCTCACAGCCTACGCTGAGCCGCGCTCTATCCAAGTTTTTGGAAGGCATGCCTACCATAACCAACAAATATATTTCTTTTCCTGAAGATATGGTAGCCAGAAACGCCATTAAGCTTGGGTTTTATAATATCGCCGACCTGCCTAACGTCATGGGTGCAATTGACTGTACCCACGTTGCCCTTGTCCCTCCGGCTGCCGACGAGTACATATACAGGTATTTTTTTTGTTGTTTTTGTTTAGCAAAATTATCCCTCTTTTCTTAAAAATCCCTCATTGTAAAAAATCCTTCCTTGAAAAAAACCATTCCTTGTAAATATCCCTCCTTGTAAATATCCCTCATTTGAATTATCCCTCCTTGTAATTAACCCTTATAGCCAATATTCCCTGATTGTAGTGTTCAAAATAATATTTTCAAATCCCTCCTTGTAAATATCCCTCCTTGTAAATATCCCTCATTGGAATTATCCCTCCTTGTAATTTACCCTCAAAGCCAATATTCCCTGACTGTAGTGTTAAAAATCATAGTTAAAGATCCCTCCTTGTAAAAAGTCCCTCCTTGTTAGTTATCCCTCCTTGCAAAGAAAACATCTTTAAAAAAATTGTATATATTATAATTAGTCCCTCCTTGTGTTAAGAAATTCTGGAACTAACTCCACCCTTGGAAAGATTCCCTCCTCAAAAACAGTCCCTCCTATCAAAGAGTGCCTGTGAAAGAATGGTCCGTTATTTAGTTGTTCCGCAATTGACATGTGCTCCCAAGCCAAACACTTAAAAGTGATCTTTAAATACACACTTAACCCTTTCGCTGCCAGCCTACCTGCAGCATTTGCCACTCCCTGTTGCCAGACTGAGTTTGACTGTTTTGCGCTACACATGTTCAACTGTCATTTTCGAAGGGATTTCCAGGGATTTCCCAGGAAAATTATATATTGTTTTTTTCAACAGAGTCTGGGCTTTAACATGAAATGTCTTGTTTGTGTTTTTTAGGTGTATTCTCAACATTTTTGGGTGAAATGTGTGAAAAAAAATAAAAAAAATATATTTTTTTACAATTTGTAGAGTTTTTTTGTAATAAAAAATGTAAGTTTGTCAATAAAATCTTATTGCGTGAGAAACCCCAATTTCTCCCGCTTACAGCGATACCACATATGTATAGGTAGACACCCTTTCCTGCCCAGAAGTCTTTTATAGCTGCTGGATGACAAATGGTTAATTAAAAAAAAAAATGACATAGGGTCCCCCTTCCCGGGGAGGGGGACCCCATTTTTTTTTGGATTTTTAAGGGTTAAAAACCCTTAAAAATCCAAAAAAAAAAATGACGTGGGGTCCCCCTTACCCAAAGTAACCAGCCCGGGACCAGCTATGGGGGCTTGTAGGCACAGAGTGGGGGGGCCAGCTTTGGTGGCCCCCCCACCCTGCAGCCTACGAGCCCACATAGCCTATGTGGGCCCGGGCTCTTCTGCCCCCCCCTGGCCTTTGGGGAGGCAGGTAATGGGGGTGCGGGGGTTAATGGCAATGCCACCCCCCCAGCCATGTGAACTGGTATAAGGGGTCTCATGGACCCCTTACCAGCTCACAAAGGGTTAACTGTAAAAAAAAAAACACTACACAATAAAAAAAAGTATTTTATTAAAAAAAAATAATTTTTTTTTACTGTACTTACCTTCGATTGCAAGCTCTTGTCCCTCGCCGCTCAGCTGACAGATGCCTGTGATCGGCATCCAGAGAAGGAGAAGGCAGGAGATCAGAGGATCTCCTGTCACCTCCTTCCAGGGCACCGATCACCGGCATCTGAGAAGCTGAGAAAGCTGAAGCCGGTGATCGGGACCGGGATGACGTCATAAGCCCCGCCCCCAAGGGGGCGGGGCTTAGAGGCAAGATGGCGGTCGCCATCTTGAAGAAGAGAGGAGAGAGCCTCCCAGGCTCCCTCCTGAAGATCGGTAAGTCCTGGGGGGGATCGGAGGCCCCCCAGGTGAAGAGGAGGGACAGCGGGAGCCAGCGCACATGGAGGTAAGTGAATGTCATTTTTATTTTTTTTTTTTTTTTACAGTTAGCAGCTGCTGCTGCAGAAGCGGGGGGGGGGGCGGCCTATTCCGGGGGCTCTCCTGGAGCCATCCGACCCCCCACGGGGGATCGGATGGCACCAAATTAAAGAGGAGACCCGGCCGGATCCAACAAGGGGTCAGGTGAGTATTTTTTATTTTTATTTTTTAAACTAGAAGCGATCAAAGTCAAGCACGTAACACCTACGGGCTTGGCACTTAAGGCCCAGCCAAGCCAGCACGTAGGTGTTACGTGCTTGGCAACAAAAGGGTTAAAGTGTATTTTGATCTTCTGCAAACACACATATCCTTTGTGTGTGATCTAAATCCTTATTTACTTGGTTATTGTTATTTTTAGGTTCACCCACGTTTGCCTTATATGCTGTTAGAAATGAGTGTTTAACTTTTATCCAAAGCCTTACTGATGTTTTTTTTTTCTATTTCCCAGGAACCGCAAAATGGGCCACTCACTGAATGTTCAGGCAGTGGTGGCCCCGGACATGCGGTTCCTTAGCGTCCTCGCCGGCTACCCAGACTCATCCCATGATGCGTACATCCTTAGACGATCTGGATTGTACTGTCGGTTTGAGTCCGGGGCATGGCTCCTTGGTAAGTTAACGGCAATAACATCAGTTTATGTTGGATGTTTGGGTAGGCTTTGCATTTTGTTGGTATGTCTGAAAATATTTTAAGTTCAATAACCTTCTTGCCATGTGAAACCCCACTTTAATTTTAGATTGTAAACAACCAAGCGTGGGCAAATGTTTGTCCTGCATTAGGCAAATTCTAACAAATTCTTGTTATTTTGTACTAATTAGGAATCACTCTTCCCCACCCTCGTCTGGAATAGTGCACTTAACTTTATCATAGTGTCTGCCCCATCTTTGCTTAGATGCATTTCACTTCCAGAGGAGAGGAGACCGGGATAAAGTGCATGTTGTGGGTTTCTGCTGTTTTGGCCCAGAACAAGCAGATAAGGGGTCATCAAAACCTAAAACCTCCAAGCTTCTTTGGCAGCACACTTCAAAAACAATAGCTGGGATCAGTATGTATGATTGGCCATCATCCTCAATATTGGCTGGAGAACTAGTTCCCACATCTATGACATATGTTTATTCTACGACTTTGACTGTGCCAAATGCCTGCTCATCTTGATCAGACAATTGTCACATAGGCTCTTATTGATGTTGCTGGTGTGTTTATTGCCTTACACTTATGGAGTTATGTTTATGTTTTTTTTTATTTTTGTTTTCTAAGGTGATTCCGGATATCCTCTACTCCCGTGGCTCTTGACGCCCGTACTCCGGCCCCAGGATGCCTCACAGGATGCATATAACTGTGCGCACCGCGAGACCAGGGCAGTGGTGGAGAGGGCTTTTGGGCTTTTGAAAACAAGGTTTCGCTGTTTGGACCATACCGGGGGCTCCCTTCAATATGACCCAAAAAAGGTCATAGATATTATAATGGCATATGCTGTTTTACATAATTTCGCGATTTTCCAACGGGTCCCCCGGTATGTTGATTTGGCTCCCTCTCCACCCACGAAGACCAAGAAGAGCCATTTGGGGGCACACACAGTGTGTCCGGCCAAGCTGTGCGGGCCAATTTGATTTCCACCCATTTTTCCTAATTTTCCCTCATTTTGGTGTTTGTTTAAATGGTGTTGTTGGTTGTGTTTGTTTTTCCCCTTTGTGTTTGTATATTTTTGGGCACTTGATACATAGTAATGAAGTAATTACTCACAACATCCATAATGCTTAACGCCTCAGTTTTTGGTATGTGTGAAATGAAATGAATGTAATTGTTAATTAATCTTTCTGACCCCAAAAATGAAAGAAACGAAATTAGTGAGCCACAGGTGTGTTTAACTGTTTAATTTTCTAATGTAACATAGAAACCTTGCAGTTGATGGTCACTGCAATTTTTGGGCCAAAGAGATGCCCAATGACAACACAAAAATGATGAGCAACCATGCCACATAACAATTGCACACAGGCAGGAGTTTTGAAGTAACTTCCTCCTGGCCAACGTTAATGTAAATTAAACATATAAAGATATAATAGGCAAACATTTTGCAACAAATATCTTGCATTTTTACAAGTTAAGAAATCACAACACACCTTCTCCTGCTTGGCCCCATTTGGCACAGGCACAGGTGGAAAGCAAACATACTTAGGCCACATCTACACCTGTTACTTAGTGGCACACCCAAACCAGAACACCCAGTCCCAAGCCCAGTCCAGTGAAATCTTAGCCAGGAGTCAAGGTAGTAGTTTGGCAGGCCAGAATGTCACCCAATCATGTCTCGAAACAGGAGGAGCCACAACCAATGTAATTAAGCAAAAGGCGGAAGGCCCACACCTTGAGTGGCAGGTTCAGTGAGCATTGAGCTATGGCATTGGCTAGTGGCCTACCTCAGCACTCTAATGAGCTATATGGGCGCAAATCAAAACCAGACAAGCAAAGGCATACACAAAGGGTATCTTGGTTTTCCTCACCAGACAAGTCAATACAGTGGGGATTTTGAGCAAAGATGTCGAACAGATTCAGGACAAATAGACCTTAATATGGGGGATGCCCATAGAACCCAGGTTGGGGCCCTTGGTGGTGGGTCCTAACCTGGGCCTGTGTGGCATTTTGAATCTGCAACTGTTCCAAAATGTTTCTCTGTATATTTATAATTTCCACCATGTTGGCACGGTTCTTGTTGTTAGCGTTGGCCAGGTGGCTGTTGAGGGTCCTAAATTCAGTCAGCACGGCCTGTAATGTATTATTGACGTTGTCTATCAGCCCATGAAGAGCCTCTCTGTTTCTTTGATTTCTATGTTGAAAGGCACGCCTCTCCTGGTGCCATGATGCCTCCAAAATTGCCATGCTCCTCCCCTGCGACATAGCTGAGTATGCCTCCCAATTCCCCGGGTTCGGGGGCGTGCCAATGATGTTTGTCTAGGGCCTTCAACAGCCACAGCCATGCTTTCAAAACCCGCAGCACCAGAGAGAACACTGGGGACTTGAGGGTCATTCTCTGTATGCTGCCCACGATGTGCAGGCAGCATGCAGCCAGCTTCCCTCTGCTGCTGAGGAGTTTGGGGAGAAACATTTTGGGACAGTTGCAGATTCTGTCCCAGGGGGAGATCTTCAGAAGTGCCCATCAAGGATCCATCCTCCTCCAGCTCCTGGCTTTTCTCCATGAGTGTGGGGGTCTGTAGGGACATGTTCAAAATTAGGTTCTTTTGCACTACATATGTCAATATGTTAATATTAACATGCAAATTCACATGGCTAAATGACATTTGGTTAATAAACTTACCAAAAATATCGGATCCTGGGTCCTAGGCTGCACGGAAGTTTGCGGCATGGAAAAACTGGATGAGGATTCCCCAGTAGCTGAGGGATGAGGCTGGGCTGCATGAGAAGAAAACAAACTAGTTAAACACACAACTATGCATTGTTGATGGGTAACAAGGCATATGCTTAATTAATTCACTTGGCCAAGCTGTAATGGGCACTACACCAACTGTGACACTTGACCTTCACTTCACATTACATTATATGTTTAATTGATAATTACACAAGTACTTAAACATTGGTCCTCTGAACTATCTCAAACAGTCAAGAACTGGCTGTTCTGTGTCTGCCAAAATCCCTTAAAGGACATTAAGTGTACCCACTCAGCGTCCAACTAGCAGTTACAGGAATTTGAGGCTGAATAGCATTGTATATTGTAAAATGTGTTAAGAAGCATGTTTGGTGCTTTGGACCCAACCACAGCTCACACACAAGTAGACAACAGATCAACATTGAAGTGTGGGATGTGATGGAGTGTAAAGACCTAACCGGCAGTTTAAGGCTAATCTCACTACTTTCTTACTCTGGTTAACTGCTCTGTAACGTCATGTATGGCCAAACTAACTATGAATGTAACTGTCCACACACATGACACACCCTGTTCAAAGACTGAAAACCATGACAAGGCACACCCTAGGGACATGGGTTAACATATGTCTTACTGGCTAATTGTGCATGTTCCCAAATTTTGTCACATCAAGCTTTCTCACCTGCAGGAATGGCCGGGTTGTCTGTGTCCCTTAGGGCCGGGTGTCCCTCGACCGCCACAGGATGGAGCAGGCCCAGCACCATCTCCTCAGCTTCTGTAAATTGTAATTTGGTTGGAAATCCTCCTCCAGTTTGAAAGCTGAAAAACATAGTTAGGCTAATTAAGACCAATGTGGCCAATACAAGAAGAAGGAAAATCCAAAAGCAAACATATTTACCTGTAATGCCGCCTTTTATTCTCTTTCTTCCGTGCAGCATATTTGAGGTCCGATATCTTCCGCTGAATCTGTTCGACATCTTTTAACTCTTCCCCCGCTGCATTGACTTGTCTGGTTAGGTCGGCCAATATCTCCGCTCTGCGCTGCTTGCTGGTGTTTTTAGATTTGCGCCCATATAGCTCATCATAAACTAAGGTAAGGCCACTAACCAAGGCCATTGGGCATCACCAAAACGGCCACTCAACTGCCCTCTGCGCAATGTGCGCCCTGTTGTTTGTGGTTGTGGCTCCTCCGTGGTTTCCAGACAAATGTGGTGACATTCTGGCCTGGGTCTGCGGGGGGTCCTGCACGGACTGGTGGCTGGATGCTGATTGTACTGGACTGGGCAAGGGACTGGGTGTTCATGGTTGGCTGGCCACAGAAGTTACAGGTGTGGATGTGGCATAGGGAGATTTCCTGCCCACCTGTGCCGGTGGCAAATGTGGGAGAGGAGGAGAGGTTCTGGCAGAGGATGAACTTGTGCTTGGTGCACGGTGCCTGTGTGTGCCCTTGGAAAGTGGCTGCCCCTTGGAGGTACTTGGGCGGACCAAGGGTGAGGGCGACCTTGGTGTACCGGCCCTCTTCTGCGTGGGTTGGTAGCCCTGTGCGGGTGGGGAGCTTGCAAATTTGGCCCTTTTGCTGCGACTTCTGCCCCTTATTGGGCTTCTGGGCCTGCTGCAGTTTCGGGCCCTTTTGCTGCGACTTCTGCCCCTTTTTGGGCTTCTGGGCCTGCTGCGGCTTCTGGCCCTGCTGCAGCTTCTGGACCTGCTGCGGCTTCGGGCCCTGCTGCGGCTTCTTGGCCTGTGTTTTTGGCCGATCCCAAGTGCCTTGGTGCCACGTGTGGGGGGGGTGGGATGTGGGGCAGGGTGGGGTGGGGCTTCTTACTCTCTTACCTGTTTTTTGGCCAGTAGAGGTTGTAGGCTTTGGGGCCTGTGTCTTTCCTTTTTTTTGGCATAGCTGGTAGTTGGCTTTGGCGGAGCCTTGGTAGTAGGCCGTAACTTGGCTTTGGCCTGTTGAGACCTGGTTTGGGGCCCTTCGGCATGCTTCTGTCGCTTGGCTGCCTTCTTCCCCGTTGTCTCCTTGCCAGTTTTGGCTGCTGCTTTTTTGGGGGCCATTTTGATGGGACTCTCAAAGAGAATGAGCTGTGTGTCCAGGGACCTTTAAATTAGCTAGCCGGCGTGTGACACCTACGCGTTCGCTTACGCGTACGCCCGGCCGTTCGCACGGCCGTATGGACCATGGAAACCGCTGGGGCATTACTTATCTGCTGCCGAGAAGAAGAAGAAAGATGGCGCCCACTATCTTTACCCGCCAACAAGAAGAGATCATCATGCTAGTAAGTGTATTTGTATTTGTATTTCAATTGACATCTAAATGCTGCTCTACATGTTAAGGATGCGCAGGAAGTAAGGGATTTATTTCAAAATGTGTTAAACTACATGCACAACCAAAGGCACGCCACACACGTGCCAAACAACAGTGCAGCCAGATTCAAAAATTGCCTTAGCCTAGAAATGTGTGTGTGTTAATGGCATTTCCTAAAATAATGTATTGGTGCCACATATTGATAGTCATTTATAAGTAATTGCTATGTTTTCTATCTGTTTTGTAGACCATGCTGGAGCGCAGGTACGACTACCTGCCCAACTCTTTTGAAAAACGCAACGTCGCCCTGGAGATCATCTCGGAAATCCAACATCAGACCAACACCACCTTCACCCACATGCAGATCATGCAGCATTGGTCGGACCTGAAACGACTGCACATGCCCCGGGTGTGGAGGTTTTTCGGAATCCATTTCCCAAGTAAGTACATAGTGATTGCATGCAAGATGTAACTAAGACAGAAGGTAGGCCTTTAGTTATAATGCCTTTTCCTTACCGCATTCGCCGCACCCGGAGGCGCACAGGCCGACCAGTGCTGCATGATTCTGCAGCTGGAAGTGAAGGTGGTGGATCTCCAGGGCGACGGTCCTACCCCTCCTCTGTTGGGTCCTCCGACCAGCCCCTGGACCTTACCACAGAGGAGGGGCGGCACGGCGTGGGCAGGCAGTCGTACCCACGTAACCACGCATGCGGGAGCCTCTGGTATGTCACTCTTCATGTATACGCACACACATATACATGCTATCTCCTACCAAACTGATTCCTTTCATCTGTTTTTCTAGATGCTTCGGGAGCGGGTGAGGTGGGGGAAGAGGCAGCAGATCTGCTACAAGCAGAACCTGGAGAAGGTGAGTGATGTGACCCAGACTTTGCAAGAGACATTTGATGACTGTGGAATAAGACATTAAAACTGACCGTATTTCCCATGTTTCTACAGGCACTTCTTCACAGCAGAGCCAGGACCCAGGACATCATGTTGTCCCCAACGAGCCATCTTTCGGCCACCAACCAAGTAAGTAGTCATGCCATTATTTGCATTTATGTGGTACTTGACATGAACACACAGATACATCAAGCCCTAGTCAATGGCAATATAAGACTGACCTGTGGCCACTTCCTTAGCTTAATGACTTGCCAGACTGACCTGTGGCCACTTCCTTAGCTTAATGACTTGACAGAATTATATATGTCGCCTTTATTTAATTTGTTAACTTAAAAACATTCAATCCACAGGTGGCAAACATGTATTGGTCTCAAACTAATGATTTGTTCTCTATTTGTTACAGGGACCAGACGCCAAAAAATTTTGGAAATGAATCAGAGGGTCCTTGCGTTGGTGGCCGATATGAAGGTGATGGTTGACTCATTGGGGACAACAGAAGAAGACGAAGAGAATTAGAGTCCTGGGTCCTGGCCCTGTTCTGCTGAGCAAATTTTTGAAATTTGTTATAAAAAAAAAAATTTTAATAACCCAGTTTTAATGAAAAAAAAAAGTTTATTATATAACTAACCGGGAAGTGGTTTGGGTAAGTTTTAGGGGTCCTAAATGTAAGTGTTAGACTAGCGCCAAGTGGTTGGGGTGAGCTTTAGGGGTCCTAAATGTAAGTGTTAGACTAGCGCCAAGTGGTTTGGGTAAGTTTTAGGGCTCCTAAATGTAAGTGTTAGACTAGCGCCAAGTGGTTGGGGTAAGTTTTAGGGGTCCTAAATGTAAGTGTTAGACTAGCGCCAAGTGGTTTGGGTAAGTTTTAGGGGTCCTAAATGTAAGTGGTAGACTAGCGCCAAGTGGTTGGGGTGAGTTTTAGGGGTCCTAAATGTAAGTGTTAGACTAGCGCCAAGTGGTTTGGGTACGTTTTAGGGGTCCTAAATGTAAGTGTTAAACTAGCGCCAAGTGGTTTGGGTAAGTTTTAGGGGTCCTAAATGTAAGTGTTAGACTAGCGCCAAGTGGTTGGGGTGAGCTTTAGGGGTCCTAAATGTAAGTGTTAGACTAGCGCCAAGTGGTTTGGGTAAGTATTAGGGGTCCTAAATGTAAGTGTTAGACTAGCGCCAAGTGGTTGGGGTGAGCTTTAGGGGTCCTAAATGTAAGTGTTAGACTAGCGCCAAGTGGTTGGGGTAAGTTTTAGGGGTCCTAAATGTAAGTGTTAGACTAGCGCCAAGTGGTTTGGGTAAGTTTTAGGGGTCCTAAATGTAAGTGTTAGACTAGCGCCAAGTGGTTGGGGTAAGTTTTAGGGGTCCTAAATGTAAGTGTTAGACTAGCGCCAAGTGGTTGGGGTAAGTTTTAGGGGTCCTAAATATAAGTGTTAGACTAGCGCCAAGTGGTTGGGGTAAGTTTTAGGGGTCCTAAATGTAAGTGTTAGACTAGCGCCAAGTGGTTTGGGTAAGTTTTAGGGGTCCTAAATGTAAGTGTTAGACTAGCGCCAATTGGTTGGGGTAAGTTTTAGGGGTCCTAAATGTAAATGGTAAACTAGCGCCAAGTTGTTGGGGTAAGTTTTAGGGGTCCTAAATGTAAGTGTTAGACTAGCGCCAAGTGGTTGGGGTAAGTTTTAGGGGTCCTAAATGTAAGTGTTAGACTAGCGCCAAGTGGTTGGGGTGAGCTTTAGGGATCCTAAATGTAAGTGTTAGACTAGCGCCAAGTGGTTGGGGTGAGCTTTAGGGGTCCTAAATGTAAGTGTTAGACTAGCGCCAAGTGGTTGGGGTGAGCTTGGTAGTGTAATATATGGGGACACATTTGTGGGCGAGTTAAGTTTGTAGTGCGCAGGCGCATGATCGTAAGTATTTTCGATCGGACAATTATTTTTGGAAAAATACAATTAGGCCCTTATTTAACAAGGGATAGCGCCAGGTAGCGAATGGTGAGCGAACGGTAATGACGGTCACCGCCACGAGTACGCCGGCTCCCCTCCGCAATCAGACATTTATCAAGCCGATCCTGCTTAGCGACTGACAGAGCGCCAGA
The DNA here is from genome assembly GCA_027917425.1 of Gastrophryne carolinensis. NCBI lineage: Eukaryota > Metazoa > Chordata > Amphibia > Anura > Microhylidae > Gastrophryne > Gastrophryne carolinensis. The sequence goes on from CM051236.1 coordinate 189,724,237, forward strand.
TAGCGAATCATTCATCATTATTCCAGCCTCACCCCACAGCGCCAGCGAGCGACCTTGAACAGCGACAGGTATGACCTCTCGCTACCTGGCGCTCTCCAATGCATTTCAATGGAGCAATCTTTAAATATTCATAATTAATTGTTATTAATGTTTTTTTTTTTTTTATAAATGTCAAAAATTCTGTGACTACTTCTGCAATGTTAGATTTTTTTTTTTAAGGTTAAAAAAAAAAAAATAAAAAATTTGTGCAGAATTGATATTACAGGTCTTATATTAATGTATTCATATTACAAAATGTTTTGAAAAACACGTTTTTTTTTTCAAAAAATATGGTTGTTTGGGGGTTTGGACGCCGCCAGCGCTCTGGGGTTTAAACAAGCATTTCACAGCGCGAGAATTTTTTGAGCGTGATTTGTTAATGAATATGCTGGGAGCCGTTCGCTATGGCCATTCGCTGTCATGCGCTCCCATACAGCGCGGAACCTGTCAAACAGCGACTCCTAACCCCGTATTCAACATTACCGCACACCGACTGAGTCGCTGTCAACAGCCGAACAATGGCCAAGCACAGCAAATACTAGCGTGTGCTGTAAAAATACCGCTACTGTCGCTCATCTGTCGCTACCTGGCGCTATTAATGAATCGGCCTCTTAGAATTGATCTGGAAACGTAATGGATTAGTTGAGGTAGACGATGGGAAATGGTTAAAAAAGAATGCTGCCATTGCAACCAGAGAAAAGGAAACAGAAAAGTCACGCGGGAAAATGACACACTCGAACTCGTACTCGAGCATACGAACGGACGGGCACTTTACAGAAGGAAACGAATGAATGCATAGAATCGATCGCACACTCATACGAGAGCGGGAACTTATGCGAAATAAAAGATAATCGGCACTAAAACGAATTGTTTTTAAAGTCTCTCTGATTCAAGCCTATTTGGCCTGATGCAGAGCCTCCCCCGATCTGACCTTATTTTGTTCCATTTTTCCTAAGTCCCGTTTTGCTTCCATTTGTCCCGGGGTTAAAATGTGATTCAGAGCCGCCGTCGGGAGAGCTCCGTTAATGCTCCATTTCTGTGTCTTCATTCGGGAAGTGTTTTTTTCCCTCTCGGGTGCTTTTCGTGTGGTCGTGAGTTTCGTTCCCGTTCACACGGACGATCCGTTTTTGGGTCCTTTTTAATGCATTTCCAAACGTAGCTTCTTGCCATCTGTTTCCGTTTTCACCCCGATTCCAATTGTTTTTCCAAGCATACTTACATTTCCATGGATTTCCTGTTGACAATCTGGGTCCACGCAAGCGCACATCCCTAGTCCTCCCTCAAGCTTTCCTGATCCAACAAACTGACACTTTTAGCAACACCAAAACTTACCTTCAAATAATATCCTTCTTCTTCTTCCTCCTCCCTGTGTTTAATGCTTACCTTAATGTCTTCTCCTTCTTCTTCTTCTTCTTCCTATTCCTTGTCCCATTACCTTTTGGGACATGTAACTGTATTGTCATGTTGTTAGAACGTACAGTGCCATGAAAGAGAACACACCACACCAGTTGTTTTTTTTAATGGAAAATATTTAACTTTAAACATTTATAAAAACTTTAAAATATTTTTGCTGTCACCCAGGAGGCTCTGCATGTTCTTCAAATGGGCCCTTGTCTTTGATCTGTGAAGGAAAAACATCATCAGTTTAGCCTTGTAAGTCTTTATTGCTTAGCTAGGTGTTTTGGTTTGGGCCATTTTTAGGGTTAAGGTGTGCCTAAGTTCGTTAATTAATGTGTCTTGGCCCATGTTTTTTTTGTTTTGGGCAGGAGTTTTAACTACATGTATGATATCTAGAAACTACTTACAAGGCTTGCGGCCAACAGGGCGTCTGGGGCGCAACCTCCTCCTCTCTGGGTCCACCCAATCGTCAGACTGTGAAGCTGTTTGGAACAAAAACACAAGGTTATTATTGACTCTTTGTGCCTCCTGAATGTCAGATTAGGCTAGGCTTGTATGCATCAAATCACTCACCTTCCCCAGGCACCTCTTGAGGTTGGCCTTGGGCCTCCACTATTATTGGGGATGGTCCTGCGACGTCATCATCTAAAAATAACAATTGTGCACATTAGTATATGACTTTAGTGCATGTATCTGGACATGGGTAGGTTTGAGAGTCTTACCGGAGTCAGGTTGGAGCTGTGGCTCGTCGGACTCCCTGCCGTGCGACTGTGCCCCCCCTTGTAGTGTCAGGTCCAGTGGCTGCTCTGAGTCACTGGCAGAGGAGGGGGTGGGCGTTGGCACTGGCGTGGCACCACATATACTTTCCCCAGTACCTCCCAACACTGGGCTTCGTCTTCTGGTCCGGGTGGGGCGGAAATGATAATTCCATTCATGCACTGCAATATAAATCATAATCATAAACACAGGCCCAGGCAAGGGCAGTGTGTTTATTGCATGTCATGTACCAAGACTTACCTGGAAAGTGCTTGACAAAGTACCGCCTCACCCGGGGCCTATGCCTCCTTTTCAAATCCGACCAGTGCTGGGTGATCTGTGTAAAAGTATAGGGGGTGCCAGTGTTCCGGGCTATGGCTTCCACCACCGCCAGTGCCAACGTCCTCTTCTCATAGTCGCACGGCAGGTAGTCATAACGGTTTCTCAGCATCATCTGTAATAAAAAGCACAATGGCAGAGCATTAGGTACACTACTAGATTACACACTCTCTGCTACTATCTAAAGCAAGTTTCTGAGCCTCATTGCTACTCACATGGGCCTACTTAGTCTATCTGGCTCTAGGCTAGTGTGCTGCTGCGCACATGGATCAAACTAACCTGTTCTAGTAGTTGCGTTTTACAAAAAAGTTTGTCCTTACTAATATGCCCCTGCCATGGCTAATATTTGTGTGCGCACATAAACGGACGTTCGCCTACTCACATCCATGATAATGTGGTCCTGCTCCTCTGTGTAGATAGCGGGCAATATTTTTTTCCAGCTTCCGGATCAGGTTATGACGTGCCCCCGCGGTGGCGTGCGTGCGCCCGCGCACGCTGCTGAACACGCCCTCACGGGCAAACAATTTAAAGGTCAATGCACTCAGCTCTGTGTTGGTTACCATATCACTATGCCCAGGCCAAAAGGGAGCCGTAAGACCCCAAAAAGCCCAGAGCCACATGCTCGCCGCACAGACAAACATCAGGAACACCCACACAAGAGCAGGCACAGGAGCTGGAACGGACATGACCATAGTCAAAGGGTGGATAAGCCAGCCAAACAGGCTGCTCGGACCAAACGCAGTAGCAAGGAGCCCTTGGCACAGTCGCCCCCACCTGCTAAATCATTCAGGGCTCACAAGGGCCACAAAACTCTAGCAACCCTGCAGCCTCCACCTCCTCCACCCAGAAAGCATGTGGGTAAATCCAGCCACACCACCAAGGGGAAGCGTAGGTCCAAAACCACAAGCCCACCCAGGGCAACCACCCCTCCTCCTCACCACTCTGTGTCCCCAAGTACCACCAGCACGGAGTCAATAGAGAGCTCCACAGGTGACAGCTCGACAGGCACCCTGCCATTATCACATAGCACCCCCCACAGTCCTTCACAGTCACCCATCAGCCCAAGAAACCTAAACTACTCCCCAGACAGCCAGCCATCAATGTCGTCTGCTGCCGGGGACACCACACACCCATGTGGGCTCCAGCTGCAACGTGGCTCACTTAACCCGTTTCTGTGATGTTCAAGGCATGGCTGTAGCCACTGGTGTTTGTGAGCACTATGATGCCCAGTTTGGGCGTCATTCAAAGTCAACCCCAAAGCATGCCAAGCAGGAGATTTGGGAGAACATTTGCAGGCAAGTGAATAGTGTTGGGTCTGTGAGGAGGGATGTAGAGCAAATTAAGCGAAAATTTGGGGACCTTAAATATTATGGAAAAAAAAAATGGACATGCGCCGCCAGCAGAGGTAAAACCCATTTAGAGTGTAACTGAATGGAAAGGCTGCTTGGTAGCAGTATGTAACACTTGTTATGTGTGCTTTACTCTTCCCCAGCCTGCAGACAGGGGGTGGTATCCCTACTAAAATCCTCCTTACCCCAGCGGAAGAGCATGTGTTGACCTATATTCACCCGGCAACCCTTCAGGGCCTGCAAGGGGGCCAAGACACAGACAGGAATGTCAGGTCCGGAGGTGAGTATCTTTTCACATTGAGACTTTTGAATGAGGACCCAAACAGTTGTATACTCCTTACAACACACTGGTCTTTGGTGAAGCTCAAAAGGTACAATATCTCGTCCCAGAACCAACAGATGCCACACCACAAGGCCAAGCTACACCTGCATTGTCCCAGAGGAGCACACCACAACAGCCTTGTGTCAACACCAACCAACCTGAGTGTACGGATGAGGTAAGTCAATGGACCACTGTGTAGCCAAATAAAATTGCACTTGCCTACATTTAAGTTAAAATAGTGGACTCACTACCTGCTACCTTTCTTGCCAGACCCTAACCAGCCCACCCATTATTGAAGTAATTCATGATTTGGAGGAGGAGGACACAAGTCTGCTGCAGCCAAAGCCACCAGACCCTGTGGGAGAACATCCAACACACCAGCCCCAGCAAGTGCAGCCCCTGCTGTCCACTACCCATACCTCAGGGCCACAAACCTCTGCTGCCGTGGACAGTGGCCATACAACAGACTCTGTGGCCAGGCAGCCACCTGCAGCCACTCCATCAGTTCCAGACGCACCCACCCGTGCCAGTGGCGGAACACAGCAACGTCGCCATATCAGCCAGAGGAGGCATCTGCAGCTAATGGAGGAAGCATGGCACCACGAGAACGTGGAGTTCGCAGCTAACACACAGAGGTTTAATGAGACAGTGTGTTCCCAAATAACCTCCATGTCACAACAACTAGAGGTATTGAAACAAAATTTGTCCTGCCTGCTTGCTGAAACAAGAGAACAAAGCAGGCAAATCCCGGGAATGGTCCAGCAATGGCAGTTAATCAATCAGAGCCTTGCTCATATTGCCGCTAACATGCAGCAACCCCATCCATCAACTTCCTCCTCCTACTCTACCTACCACTGAAGGCATGTGTTTAGGTATGGATTCTGGGGAGCAGGACACAAAACTACCCTAACCCAAAACACATGCTCTTCCACAACCCCACATTAACAGGAAAAAAATTATTCAACAATGTTTGTCACATTAAATTTGTTTGCCGATCACACAAAAGAAAAAAGGCACACATTGGCCAAAATGCGTGAAAATTAAGCAAAAACATTGTCCACAAGCTGGGACCAGATCACCTGTGCCGACCCACTTTGTGTTCCAGAGTACGGAGGTGTATAATCTTCAGAAATGTCTAAAGTGTCCTCAGGCAGATCAGTGTATCTGGTAACACGGCTATGGATGGCGAGGTTGTGCAGGACCCCACACGCAACAATTATTTTGAGCACCTTGGCGGGGTCATACTGCAGGGCACCCCCAGTCTGGTCCAGACAACGGAAGCGCATCTTCAACAACCCAAAGACACATTCCACCACTGAGCGAGTCCTTCTATGTGCAGTGTTATACCGCTCCTGGGCCTGCGAGGATGGGTGGAGGATGGGGGTGAGTAACCAGGGGAGCAAGGGATAGCCAGAATCACCTGCCAAAAAAAAAAACACAGAAAACAAAAAATTAGGACACACCATAATCAAAAAATCACATGACAAATGGGCCCCTTTGCCACATATGTAGTGGCAGGCCCCATAACTAGCCTAGACATACAAACCTAAACACCAAAGCTATAAAGTATATCTAAACAAGTCCCATCCTGCAAATAACGAAGAGCCACAAGTACGTTACATGCTACTTACAAATACTGCATGTTAGGTTACTTAAAAATGCAAAGAACAGGGAGCAACAGACAGAGGGCTAAGGGGAAGAGGATCGTTAATGTGCTGCTTAGCATTCCAGCATTATTGAACAGGAACGTAGGTCAGCTGTGCAGTGCCAGTGCGAAGCACAGTTCTGATGAGGCAACATGCACATCCACCCAGCAAACTCCTCTACAATGACTCTGGGATGCAACATAGCTAAGAGGGCGAGGACAGAAAGGTATAGTGGAGAATCACAAGCAAGCCCATAGGAGGAAATACTGGTAAGTAAGTGAGTGGAAACTTCTACTGTTTCATTGGCGTGTCTAACAGATTAGTGGGGTACAGGCACAGACCAATCTGAAAAATCATGCTGGACGGCAACAGCAATTTGTTAGCACATACCCAGTAGCCATCCACCAGACAGATCTCAAGCGAACAAAGAGGCTGGAGTTCCTCAAAATGTGTGAGTCGTGTGTGGACCCAGGGAAGGCAGCAAACATACTCAGAAATTGCAGATCTGGGCCTGACACTGCCTGCACATTGATAGAGTGGCCCATCTTCCTGTTCCTGCAAAAGCACAATATAACTGGAATTAGTATGCCCAAAAGGAAAAACACAATAGAAAAGATGCATTCACATAAGCAACATTTAAAACCACTGGATGTTTGGTATACACAGGATATAGGTCTGCTTTCAGCCATTGAAAAATACTCCACATGGCCAAAATGTAAATGTATGTGCTACATTGCAGACACATGCTGACCTAAACCACATACCTGAACAGATATTTCTGCGCAGCTTGCGGAACCAACGCAACGTGGGTACAATCGATGGCACCCATGACGTTGGGCATGTCGGCTATATTAAAAAAGCCCAGCTTAACCGCATTCCAGGCTTCCGGTGTGTCAGGGAAAAATATGTATTTTGGTGCCAGGGTAGCCATGCCATCCAAAAACCTGGTAAGGCTGCGGCTCAGCGTAGACTGGGACATCTCCACGGAGAAGGCACCCAGTCTCTGGAAGGAGCCGTTTGCCAAAAACTGCAGGCAGCCAACCAATTTGGTCATACCTGCAATTGCATGCCCCTTCCTTGTGGTGCGGGCTAACCATGGCCGCAGCTGCCTATACAAGTCCTGGAGAGAAACACGGTTAAGGCGGGTGAGCTCGAATAGCTCAAGGTCATGCATGCCATCAATGTCCAGACGTGTGCGGTGCAGCCTGGTTTCTGCCAGGCTCAAAAGAACCAGGCTGCTCTGTCGCCGTTGATGCTCGCGCACAGCAGAATGCATTTCGAAGTCACGGAGCACATATATACGGCTGCTAACACTGGCCGTAAGTTGAGCGCCCACACCCTCGTTATATTAGGCTGATTTCAATCGGAAATCAAGGCTCGGAATCAGTAAAAAAAACGGACCAATCAACGACCAGTCCCGCCTCTTGCGAGCCGATACACGTAAAGGCGCATGCCGAAACAACTGATCGCACACACGCACACAAAAAGAAACGGAGCACCCTTTAATGCCCCGATCACAGACCAAAACCAATGGCAAAATGTACGGGATAGCTGAACGAGGAGGTTCTGCATCAGGCCAATTGTCCGCAAGACCTAGCATGGCCCTTCTCACTTCAGCTGCAGTGATTTTATCACTCATGACCACTCAATCTCCATCTAACAGGATACTGTAAATTGTATTAGCATCAAACATCCGGCTTCTATAAGGATTTAGCATTGACCTAGACCCAAGGTGCTGCAAATTTACCAGAAATCCATCTTGAGCACAACAAAACTTCAATATCCAGCTTCCACATAGAAAATTACAGCATAGCCTGTATTCAGGGCAATATTTCATTGCTTACGCCATCTCTGCATACTAAAGAAAACGAATAGGTACAAAGTTCATGATAAATTTGAGGTCCTTCCTCAGCGTTTTGATTCACCCTGGATCTGGAAACTGGTTACTCAGCAATCACAGTCCATACGCCAGTCCTAAATCAAGTTAAAAAATCCCTGGGAGGTCCCACACTTCAAATCCTGTGCACTACCCCGCGTATCTATACATCTAGGGTGTCTCACTAACCAATCAATAGACAAATCAAAACCGACAAAACACAGCAGTTAAGTGTGAGTCCGGCACAGAGGACAATAAAGGCTAAATTGCCAAAAAGACACTATTTATTGAAAAAAGTATGGCACAATAGTTACTAGTCACTCGATAACACCTGGACAATAAAAAGGCAATTACCATAATTAAAAGTTGAGGGCCACTACTTGAAGGAGGACACTTGTTTCAGTCCCCAAATAAAATGCTGACCAGCAGGCGTGTATGAGGGAGTGAACTGAGGGGAGTGTGGATACCAAGAGTGCCTGGGGGGCCCTCAACTTTTAATTATGGTAATTTGCGACCTTAGGGTGTGTGCCGCATACACATAAACATATCATAATAATATGCCTTACCATCCTTCCCTAGTTACTTTAAGAACACAGTTTAATTTATTGCATGTTAAAAGTTTGAAACCTGATCATTTAAAATACATGATATTTAATCATAATCCTAGACAAAGTAGTTAGCCTGAGCAATTGCTAACTTAAAGCTATAGCTTAATGCTTAACCACTTAAACCGGACCTTCACCATGATTTAATGAAAAGCCCAAACTCTTAAAAAACAATTCCTCAGCATCTAAAATTAATATATTTTACATGTTTAGTCACTAATTTATTATACTTTTCCCCACTGGGCTGCAACTCTGTTCGGGAATTTAGGATACGGGCACCGCCATCTTGACTCAGAAGCATCACACTTACTGAGGAGAGGAGAGTGGGATAAGGTACAGGGGGGCAGGTTATAGCTGTGCTTTGCTCAGACAGAGCAGAGCTGGGGTCAGGGAAAGGTCAGCAGTCCCAGAATGCAGAGCAGCACAGTCACTTCCTGTTTTCCGGCACTTCCTGTTTGCAGGCTGCCTGCAAAAATGGCAGCTTCCATAAGCCGCCATCTTGGATGTTTAAAGGCTTATAAAATGCAGTAGATGCAGGTAGGATGATTTTTAATGTGAGCAATCTGTATGTACAGGGTGTGGGAAACATATAAGATAGACTCTTATTTAGAGTGAAGGTCCGCTTTAAGATCACTGAAAACCAATTCAAAGATAAACTATAGGAGCAGACCATCATGTAGATCATCACGTAAATTATTCTTACATATCATTTTGCCTCGATTAAGAATGTAGTTAGCTGCGAGAAGAACTTATAAGTCATTCATGTCATTTTTAATTTATCACTTACATCTAAACAAACAGCAACAATACTGGAAAACCTTGTTTTTGATTCAAATTATTACTTTCAAGATAACCGTTACTCTTTTATGCTTTACTGTAACAATTCACATAAAGTTTCTAAGTTTCTAATGAGATCTATTTAAAAAGAGAAATAACACATTTTCAAATTAAGATCAGTTTGGGACAATGCAATAAAAAAATGGGAACTTTTTTGCACATTACAGTTAGTTAAGTAGCCCCATTTATTCTGCATAGCCAATAGACTCTCATTTAAAATACCTTTCAGATAATAACTTAATTTCACTTACTAAAACCAACAGAGACAACTTCCTATCACATTGTCTTTGATAAATTTCTTCTAGTTTTAAAAGTAATGTGACTTAAAAGATATTAGCATCTCTTCTGCAAAGATCCTGAAAGTTTTTTTTCCTGATATTGACCATGGGGACTAACTTTCCCAGGGTGCAGTTACCGCTAGAATAAGTAGGCCTGATGAGAACTGGATACCTCAGTGGAACAAAATGTATCCCAACATCGGCAGATTGTGCATAAAACCTACCAACTATAGCATTACCTACAGCAAATGAAATAGATGTAGGCCTCTACCTAGAACCTCCCCTAATCTTTTCTAAGATAAGTGAGTAGCATAAAACAGGTGTCTCATCTATAATTTTGCTTACCATGTTGGGACATCTAACCAACATTCAAAGGTAAATTTAACATTATTCAATTACCCAGCTAGTTTTATCAGGAGACCTTTTTTTTACCAAAAATACCTGTGGCAAAAGCTGTCATCATTGTACCAAAACAGCAGTTTCAAAAACAGTAATTTTTAAAAACAATACAAAATCAAACACAAAGAATCATGAACTGTATATTAAAGAACAATTTGAAAGTATAATTATATTTCTGAGCAATTACATTCAAATCAAGTTATTTTCATACTGAACACATAAACTGTAAGCATTCCGTTTATTTTTTTTCTCTGTACGCATTAGTGAAAAGTGAAATTTCTCGTTATCTTGTCTCCACAAGGTCAGCAGGCGCTGCCTACCAAGTCACCCCTCTCCGCCCTTCTACAAACACTTTCATACACATACATACAATCTTGGTAATTGCATAAGATCTAACTTCAGGTGCAAGATTTCTAAGAGAAGTTCACAGGTTCAGTACAATTAATTATCTTGCATAATAAGTACAGATGAGCTCTGTCCATATGGTTATCCACATAGATTCAAAGGGGGAACGTCCCTGCAGCAGTCATTTCCAGGTCTCCAGTCACCCACAGAAGCAGGATCAAGGAGATGAGAAGCTGGAAAGCTTTTGCTAGGCTGTCATCCCTATAATATGAGCAGACAGGACCAGCAAATAAAAACAACTATGTATTAGTGGCATAACTACATGTGACCTGCCCTTTAAGGCTCATACAGTAATATTCTACTAATTTCAACTCAACCTGACCATCAAAGATTAAACCAGCAGATATAAATGGCCATTCCTTTCTCCAAATGATGCCAAGTGAACACACATTTAAGGTGGAGGAGCAACAATGGATGGACCCCCCACCCCCTTATAGTTACGCCCCTGCGTATTATTTTAGGAAACAGCATTTTTTTCTTTTGTAAGTCAGGAAACCAGTCAGGAAGTCAGGAAAACTTATTGCTGTAACTACTGTAAAAAATCCCTAAAGGCTTCTAAGTTATATGTAAGCTAGCCATTGTTGCAAGGCTTTTCACACTGCAAGTATGGATGTTAAATGAGAATTTAAACATCCCAAAATACATAGATTAGGGGCTTTACTCGCCAACTGTTGTCTGGACAATGGATACTATGGAGGATCCATAATTGGCTTGGAAAGTATTTTTACTGGAACCATGTTTCCCAAAAGTCACATGTCAGTGCTATTAGCAGCCCAGAGTTAAGAGGGCAGATTTTGAAGATCTGTAGGGAGTTAAAAAAAATGTCAATGATGAACAACGAGAGTTGAATTAGTGAAGTCTTGGAACGCCTTTGTAGGCTATTAGGGAATTTCTAATTACACACCTCCAGGGCTACAGTCAACATATCAATTTAATTAGTACAGAGGAGATTTCAGCTCAACAGATTACAGGGAAGCATTAAAATACTGATTCAAAGACATCACAGTCAGTTTTCCTCTGAATCACTCTCCGTCCTCTTTTTTTGAAACACAGGATACAGCCTACAAACCCCACCTTCACCCTGCGTGTAATACAGTTTTCATGCCATGCCAGCATGAGGACGGGGAGAAGGTGGGGGGAATGAAGCACTGGCTATAACTTATTTGCTGACACTGGTGGTCTCTTTATCCTTGAGACCCCCAACGTATTATCCGACATACTTTACTTCCCATGCTCTCTTTAAACTTTTACAGTATTTTGTGCACACACGACAAGGCCAGAGCTAGGGAAACATGTTTAAAACACTATTTTGTCTTGGAAAAATGAAGCTTAAAGGCTTATAACTTCATCCTGAGGTTTCGTGTCAGCAAAACTCTGGGGTAGGGTTTGAGATCGTGGAGAGATTCAGCAGAACTTAGTTCACAGCGCAGAGCAATAAACCTGTACAGAGTACATGTACAGAGTTCACCTCTTGGGAAATTGGAGCAAATACAAAATCGCTGACAAATTTCAGCCAACAAAAAAAAACCCTATATTCAACATGTGTCCCATGCAGACTGTGACTCATATTCTTACCTGATATCTGGATCCACGGCCCGCGCTGCATACACAATAGCACATCTCTTCCTGTATCCTTCAACATGGAGATGCCCGCTATCATCTCTGAAAGCTGGCACCCTCACTGCAATGGAAAGGGGTGTGTTAGGTCTTTACACATCCCTTTCCATTGCAGTGAATGGAGGGGGCTATCAGTGACTGATGCCGGGGGGGGGGGCATCTCCACATTGGAGAAGCAGGAATAGACACGCAGTTGGGTGTGCAATGCAGGCAGCTATCAGGTAAGATCTGCAGCGTCAATGAGGAAACTAAGCGAAAACAAATAATGTACTTGGAGTTTGACCTAAATCCATGGAGTCATGTAACATTACCTTACACATAGAGCCTGAGGAAGTGCAGCACAGAGAACAGCCCTTTACTATGCTGCAACACCTTGCGGCACCCATGCTCCCTCTGCCTTGTCTGCAAATTCTGACATTTAGATCTGTGGGCAGTGCAGAAATAGTGGAGTGGGTATGCCCCTCTGGAGCTGTGCATACACCACTTTAATATGTATACACACTTTGGCCAAGGTGTCTTAAAACGTATCGATAACTGAGGATAACGGAGGATGGAGCACTACATCGCTAGATTACTAAATCTCTGCATGCTCACTTTATTTATTGCAATGAAAGGGCCAAGGGAAGTATCTGCCGATATTGCCTGTTGAGGACAAAAGAAGGAGCTCCTGTAGAAAGTTTTTTTTTGCACTGGACAATTACTTTAAAGTTAAATTCTACCAGAATTGTGTTGATTTGGCTCATTTCCAGACAAACAAATTTAGGGGGAAATGATGCCAGCTTTATTTGTGCTTTAAATAACCCTTTAATGCCAGTGCCCCATCTTCATATAGGAGCAGATAAATGCAGTGTCTCAGTATGTTATTCTGCCCATGATAAAGCAACAATATAAGGGAACTATTTTAAAGCATATTTACTACAATTTGCATTCTTGTCTTATTTATAGATAAAAAGGAAAAAACAGAGATGGCAAGCAGTGCCATCAATTTATAGCTGGACTGAGCAGTGCACACTGGGCCAGGCAATTAGTTAAAGACAAACCAAAAAAAGGGACACCCCGGGCCTCAAATCCCCACCAACCTGCAACAAATCCTACAATCTCTCTAAATTAAAAAAACAAGGTTCTCGCTGCATACATTTGCAAATATATTGGAAGCTGCGGGGGCCACATCATGGCACCTCTTTTTCCTGCAGTCCTACTCTGAACAGTGAGAGCTCCCCAATTTTGGGACACACATAGCAATGAATAAACTGACAGCTGAACTTACTTGAGGCTGCCCAGGGCTCTAGCCCTTTACCTCTTGTAATTCACATGGTGGGGGGGTCAACTCCACGACATGTGTCTGAAGGCCCTTCAACATTTACCCTCATGCACTAACCACAATACAAATACAATACAAATAAAATTTGGGGAGCTCTCACTGTTTAGAGCATGACTGCAAGAAAAAGAGGCGCTGTGACATGGCTTTGCAGCTTCCCGTACCTTAGCAAAAGTGTTCAACGAAAACTTCGCTGTTTTTTACATTTAGACAGATTGTAGGATTGATTGCAGGCTGGTGGGGATTTGAGTGCTACGGTATTCTTTTTTGTTTTGTCAAATTTATACCCTATTGTACACACTATGAGAGGCACCTGACCATAAGATGCACCTAGGGTTTAGAAGAGGCAGAATCAACAGGAAGTGTGGCAGAATGCCCCAATAACCTAATAACATGAAGTGGAAGAATTCTTCCGATCACCTCATGACAGTGTGCTGAATTTAACCCAATCACCCTATAACAGACAGTGTGCAGAATCCCCCAATTCCCCTATATCAGGCAGTGTGGCAGAATCATCCTACCAATCTCCCTCTAACAGGCATTATGGCAGAATCCCCCCAATCCTCCTAAAACAAGCAGTGTGCAGAACTCCACAATCCACCTATAACAGTGTGTGATGGAATCATTTTTCCAATCCCCTCCAACAGGCAATGTGACAAAACCTCCCAGTCCTCCTATAACAGGCAGTGTGGCAGAAACTCCCCAATCCCCCCATAAGAAGCAGTGTGCAGAATTCCTGCAATCCCCCTATAACAAGAAGTGTCTTGACAATCCCTCTACATAGTTACATAGTTAATACGGCTGAAAAAAGACATATGTCCATCAAGTTTAACCAAGGGTGTTGGGGTAGGGGAAGTTATTGTTAATTTCTTCTAAATAAGCATCTAATCCTTTTTTGAAGTTGTCATTGGTTGATGCTGTAACAACTTCTGCGGGAGGCTATTCCACAGATTTATAGTTCTTATGGTAAAAAAAACGATTGTCGCCTCCGGAGACTAAATTTCTTTTTTTTCCAGTCAAAGGGAGTGCCCCCTTGTCTTTAGAGAGGATTTTACATGAAATAGTGTTCTCTCATATTTTTTGTATTGGCCATTTATATATTTATACAAGTTAATCATGTCCCCCCTCAGTCGTCTACTCTCAAGACTAAACAGACTAATTCTCGTTATCTTTCCTCATAACTAAGATCTTTCATTCCTCTTAATAGTTTTGTGGCTCTCCTCTGCACTCTTTCCATAGTCAGGGCGTCCTTTCTATGAATGGGTGCCCAGAACTGGACGGCATATTCCAGGTGATGGCGCACCAGTGCCTTGTAAAGAGGCAAAATTACATCTCTATCCCGTGATTCCATGCCTCTTTTACTGCATGATAATATCTTGGTGGCCTTGGAAGCAGCTGCTTGGTATCGCATGCTGTTATTTAGCCTGTGATCTACCAGTACCCCCAGATCCTTCTCAACAAGTGACTCTCTCAATATATGTGGCCTTCAGGTTGTTAGACCTCAAGTGCATGATTTTACATTTTTCCACATTGAACTTCATTTGCCAAGTGGATGCCCAGACACCCAAAGTATCCAAGTCAGCCTGAAGCTTGTGAATATCTTCAATAGACTACACTGTGCTACATATCTTTTGTGTCATCTGCAAAAATAGAGACAGTGCTTTTAATTCCATCTTCTATGTCGTTTATAAACAAGTTGAATAATAGTGGGCCCAGCACTGAACCCTGGGGTAATCCAGTTACAAACTGTATTTTCTAGATCTCAATTTCCCCAATAAGCGTTTATGGGGGACAGTGTCAAATGCTTTTGCATAACAAGCAGTGCAAAATACCCCCAATCCCTCTATAATAAGCATTGTGGCAGAATCCCCACAATCCCTGTATGACAGGCAGCATGCAGAATACCCCCAATCCTATGAAGTGAAGTGTGGCAGAATCCCACCCCCCCCAATCACTGTGCTGATCTAAAAGAAAACCTCCTTACCTTGCCCAGGATCCCTGACCT
Organism: Gastrophryne carolinensis; assembly: GCA_027917425.1. NCBI lineage: Eukaryota > Metazoa > Chordata > Amphibia > Anura > Microhylidae > Gastrophryne > Gastrophryne carolinensis. Next base: position 189,739,426 of record CM051236.1, read on the forward strand.
CTATATGGGAAGCTGCAAGCAGCAAATCTGAAATGGCTGTGTCTGGCCCTGAGATCGCCACTGGGTCCCAGGCATGGTAAGGATTTTTTTATTGTTATAAATCCCCCCTGTACACTCACCTTAACAGCGATCCTGCACCCCTGTGACTTCAGATTGTGCTCATGTAGCCCCAGGGCTGCTGTAGGACGAAGCAATGCAGGAGGACAAGCAGCTGCACGTGAGCTCTGGGATGGTCAGTGGAATTTCCCTTTAACATTCTCTCCAGATACACAGACCTCCCCCCCCCCCACTTAAAAAATAGCTTATCCCCAAGACAGAACAGAGCCATATTCAGGCAGTAATAGCCCCCAGATTTATTCAGGCAATTGCAATAAATAGAAACTGGAAGAAAGTGGTATACTAATTGGAGAGCAAAGCTGTTGTTAAAAAAAAAAAGTTAATTTTTAGAGAGGCATGGAAAGAACAAAAGGAAAACTAACCAGGGTAAGAAAGACCGAAGTGAAACCTGAAGTCTTATGCCTGGTCATATAAGATGTCAAGGCAGTATTATAAATGTATTGAATGCAATCACAGTAAATGACACAAAAATGCTTTGCAAATAAAACACTTGTAATAAGGTCAGGTATTACCCTTGTACTTATTTCACATATCACCTATGGTCATGTATTTTATAGGAGAAAACTAGAGCACTGTGCAGGTTCTCCTGGTATGTAACCTTTCAGTCTGGGTAATTTAAAATGTGATGGATTTTCTAATGATAAATAAATGTGTCAACGAAATCTAATGGTAAAAGGTGTACAAATACACATTTTCTCATTTTCTTTTCACATACAATCTAGGAGAGGTGCTCACAGTACAGTGCATTTGTCTTTATAATATCACCTTTCTATTAGGTTGGATATAAGGAATATTTTAAACTAAGGTCAGCAGTTGAACATCCTTATCTATACCTGGAAATAAAGCAATCTATACACTAGAGTGTTGTTACTAATAAAATCTATATGTCCCCTTCAATGACCGGTAATGGCGCTAGAAGATAAAGGCTGCAAAAGCATTTTGTACTACTATTTATAGTAAACCAGATTTCAATGTAGCTGGTGCACAAAACCATAATAGGCGGGTGACTGAACCGCGGTGGCGACGCTGTAGATCCAAAGCAATGAATAGAACCGGCACTCCATTCAGTGATGCAAATGTTTGTATTCAAGTGTTCCATTGCAAATATAAATCAGGGAATAAGATCCATATGATTACAAATAACAGTCTGTTAAACCAACGTTTCGGGGGCAGAAGCCCCCTTTATTGAGGTTGACTGCCAAACAGCGCTCCTGTTGTCCCAGGAGTATATATACACAAGCAGAAAAAAGATTCAAAATTCCCGTCTGACATCATAGTGACGTCAGCGGGCTATTCTGTATGCTAAAACAGTGTATGCCATAGGGATTAAGATATTAATGTAAAATAAAGAAGTTGTAGTACAAAGACTACTTACCTATACCCGTCGCGGCTCCAAATCCGAGGAGTCCCGTCACCACCAGCGAGCGGTGGTTTCCCCGTCTGCCGGAGGGCTGAGGAAAGCTGTCAGCCAGGCAGCAAAGTCTGCCCAGTGACTGATGATGCGGCGGTAGCTGCGATCCTATTGGATCGCGGCCACCATCACTGTTATCAGCCCGTGTGACAGACAGCGCGCACCCAGGAGCCGCAGACCCCGGGTTGGGGAGCTGCGGCTTCCTGGGGAGCGCTCCACGGGCCTGGCAGCGCTCGCTGGTGGCGGTGCGACCTAGAAGCGGCTACCGCCGCATCATCAGTCACTGGGCAGACTTTGCTGCCTGGCTGACAGCTTTCCTCAGCCCTCCGGCAGACGGGGGAACCGCCGCTCGCAGTCTCAGCGAGCGGCGGCTGGCGGTGACGGGACTCCTCGAATTTGGAGCCCCTACGGGTATAGGTAAGTAGTCTTTGTACTACAAGTTCTTTATTTTACATTAATATCGTAATCCCTATGGCATACACTGTTTTAGCATACAGAATAACCCGCTGACGTCACTATGATGTCAGGCGGGAATTTTGAATCTTTTTTCTGTTTGTGTATATATACTCCTGGGACAACAGGAGCGCTGTTTGGCAGTCAACCTCAATAAAGGGGGCTTCTGACCCCCGAAACGTTGGTTTAACAGACTCTTAGTCCCTGCTTTATATTTGCAATGGAATACTTGTTTGTGATTGAATACTATTTATAGTAGATTTATGTAATAAAAGCTACCAGAAAAATCGGCCTCAATGTTTTGGGAAAAGCATAATTTTGTTGTTGCCAGTGGAAGATTTTAGCACAGCATACTAATTCATATTACTGAAGAAGGGCTAGATTCACATTATTTTATTACACAGAATTGACATAACTGTGAACTTTAACCCTTTCAGTGCCAAGCCCGTAACACCTACGTGCTGGCTTGGCTGGGCGTTAAGTGCCAAGCACGTAGGTGTTACGGGCTTGACATTCACTCACCTCCTGTCAATCAGCGGCTGCATGCAGCAAGGATTCCGGCTCCGCGCTCGAGAAGGGTCCTTGGGGGGTCATCTGAAGGGTGTGTGGGATGACATTTGTGGGTGGGTGAGTGCCCAGGTGGGTGGCCGTATGATTGCTGATTGCTGAGATCATTAGTGCACCAGGTGCACTGCCGCCGCCGCCATTGCATGGGGGTTGCTGGGGGTGTGTGGGATGACATTTGTGTTGAGTGCCCGGGTGGGTGGCCGTAGGATTGCTGATTGCTGAGATCATTAGTGCACCAGGTGCACTGCCGCCACCGCCATTGTATTGTATTTTTTTGTTTTGTGATTGAATGGTTGAAGGTTGGGGTACCAGGGGGGTTCACTTGTGTGGGGAATTGACTTTTTTTTTGTGCTGACCCTTATTTTCTTTACATTTTTTGCTGATCTGAGGTGTGTGGGGGTTGCTGGGGGTGTGTGGAGATGATTTCTGATGTGTGGGTGAGTGCCCGGGTGGGTGGCCGTAGGATCGCTGGGATCATTAGTGCACCAGGTGCCGCCGCCACCATTGTAACCCTTTTCTAGGGTTTTTTTCTTGTGATCGGTTGAAGGTTGGGGTGCCAGGGGGGTTCACACTTGTGTGGGGGAGTGACATTGCCTGGGTGGGTGGCTGTGGGCATGCTGGGACATGTAGTTCCCTTGCCAAAAACATAGTGCCGACAGCTATTTTTTTTTGTGCTGATTCTTATTTTATTTACATTTTTTTTTGCTGATCAAAGGTGTGTGGGGTGCTGGGTGTCATCACTGTGCGGGTTGGGTCTTTTTTTGGCTGCGTGGGTGGCCGTAGGCATGCTGGGACCTATAGTTCACTTGGTGGCCGCTGCCACCTGGGATCAGGGGAGCGCTCCACGGGCCTGGCAGCGCTCGCTGGTGGCGGTGCGACCTAGAAGCGGCTACCGCCGCATCATCAGTCACTGGGCAGACTTTGCTGCCTGGCTGACAGCTTTCCTCAGCCCTCCGGCAGACGGGGGAACCGCCGCTCGCAGTCTCAGCGAGCGGCGGCTGGCGGTGACGGGACTCCTCGAATTTGGAGCCCCTACGGGTATAGGTAAGTAGTCTTTGTACTACAAGTTCTTTATTTTACATTAATATCGTAATCCCTATGGCATACACTGTTTTAGCATACAGAATAACCCGCTGACGTCACTATGATGTCAGGCGGGAATTTTGAATCTTTTTTCTGTTTGTGTATATATACTCCTGGGACAACAGGAGCGCTGTTTGGCAGTCAACCTCAATAAAGGGGGCTTCTGACCCCCGAAACGTTGGTTTAACAGACTCTTAGTCCCTGCTTTATATTTGCAATGGAATACTTGTTTGTGATTGAATACTATTTATAGTAGATTTATGTAATAAAAGCTACCAGAAAAATCGGCCTCAATGTTTTGGGAAAAGCATAATTTTGTTGTTGCCAGTGGAAGATTTTAGCACAGCATACTAATTCATATTACTGAAGAAGGGCTAGATTCACATTATTTTATTACACAGAATTGACATAACTGTGAACTTTAACCCTTTCAGTGCCAAGCCCGTAACACCTACGTGCTGGCTTGGCTGGGCGTTAAGTGCCAAGCACGTAGGTGTTACGGGCTTGACATTCACTCACTTCCTGTCAATCAGCGGCTGCATGCAGCAAGGATTCCGGCTCCGCGCTCGAGAAGGGTCCTTGGGGGGTCATCTGAAGGGTGTGTGGGATGACATTTGTGGGTGGGTGAGTGCCCAGGTGGGTGGCCGTATGATTGCTGATTGCTGAGATCATTAGTGCACCAGGTGCACTGCCGCCGCCGCCATTGCATGGGGGTTGCTGGGGGTGTGTGGGATGACATTTGTGTTGAGTGCCCGGGTGGGTGGCCGTAGGATTGCTGATTGCTGAGATCATTAGTGCACCAGGTGCACTGCCGCCACCGCCATTGTATTGTATTTTTTTGTTTTGTGATTGAATGGTTGAAGGTTGGGGTACCAGGGGGGTTCACTTGTGTGGGGAATTGACTTTTTTTGTGCTGACCCTTATTTTCTTTACATTTTTTGCTGATCTGAGGTGTGTGGGGGTTGCTGGGGTGTGTGGAGATGATTTCTGATGTGTGGGTGAGTGCCCGGGTGGGTGGCCGTAGGATCGCTGGGATCATTAGTGCACCAGGTGCCGCCGCCACCATTGTAACCCTTTTCTAGGGTTTTTTTCTTGTGATCGGTTGAAGGTTGGGGTGCCAGGGGGGTTCACACTTGTGTGGGGGAGTGACATTGCCTGGGTGGGTGGCTGTGGGCATGCTGGGACATGTAGTTCCCTTGCCAAAAACATAGTGCCGACAGCTATTTTTTTTTGTGCTGATTCTTATTTTATTTACATTTTTTTTTGCTGATCAAAGGTGTGTGGGGTGCTGGGTGTCATCACTGTGCGGGTTGGGTCTTTTTTTGGCTGCGTGGGTGGCCGTAGGCATGCTGGGACCTATAGTTCACTTGGTGGCCGCTGCCACCTAGGATCAGCACAAAAATTTTTCCCTGAAATTAAAAAGAAAAAAAATGTAGGCATAGTGGGAGCTCCCACCATGCCGGCATGTAGCATACACTTACCTACATACCGGCATGGCGGGAAGGCCAACTGAGCAGGTGGCATGGCTCACTCACCTGGTCCTTGCGGTGCTGCCGTCCTCCCTTCTTCTGCCTTCATGTGTCACGGCGCCGGGAGGTGGAGGAGACATGGCTGCAGTACAGTCCAGGCGCGGCACTACTAGCAGACACGCAGCGACACACGCAGTGACAGCCCTGGTATATAACGAGTCCCCTGTCCCCGGCTGACAGTGTAGCCGGCTTCCGCTGGGGACAGGGGACTTGTTGTATACCGCAGCTTTCACTCCGTGTGTCACTGCGTGTCTGCTAGTAGTGCCGCGCCTGTACTGTACTGCAGCCATGTCTCCTCCAGCTCCCGGCGCCGTGACACATGAAGGCAGGAGAAGGGAGGACAGCAGCACCGCAAGGACCGGGTGAGTGAGTCATGCCACCTGCTCAGCCGGCCTCCCCCGCTCCCAACATGCCGGCATGTAGCAAACATTTACCTACATGCCGGCAGAGATGAGCGATTTTTAAAAGTTCGATTCGGACGAACCCAAATTTCTTGGAAAAATTCGGCGAATCACCCGAATCAAATTTTTAAGAAGTTCGCTCATCTCCAGAGGAGTCACTAGTAGAGTGAATCCCCTCAATTGCCAGTAAAACTTACCTTACCACCGATCTAGGTATAGCATAGTGCGGCTGTTGCCCATGCATGCGTCGTTAGATTGGGGGATCAGGTAGTTATTATCAGGCATTCAGGGGGGGTTCACCCACACTTCCTAATCTTACCTTTTTCCCTAAAGTGGTTCGCTGAGATTTGGTTTTCCCCGAAGATCGCTACTGCCTTTGTTTGGACCTTTCACTTGCTCTTTTGGGACCCTAGCCTCTTCCTCCTTTTGGGACCCTAGCCTCTTCCTCCTTTTGGGACCCTAGCCTCTTCCTCCTTTTGGGACCCTAGCCTCTTCCTCCTTTTGGGACCCTAGCCTCCCCCTCCTTTTGGGACCCTAGCCTCCCCCTCGTTTGGGACCCTAGCCTCCCCCTCCTTTTGGGACCCTAGCTTCCCTCTACTTTTGGGACCCTAGCCTCCCCCTCCTTTTGGGACCCTAGCCTCCCCCTCCTTTTGGGACCCTAGCCTCCCCCTCCATTTGGGACCCTAGCCTCCCCTACTCTTTTAGGACCAACCCCCCATAGCTTTTAGGACCTTATTTCTGCTGCCCCAGGAAGACCTTCTTCATCTGCCAGATCTGCTGCTCCAGGGATGGTCTAAGTGCGCTGGGATCCCATGACCTGCTGCTCCTGACTCCACCACTTCTCATGGGGTTGTAGCCATACACTTTTATTTATTTTTTTGACTGTTTATTTGCTTTGTTTTATTGTTTACGGTGAAATTGTATTTTTTGTAATTTACCTTTAGTTTTAGCCTTTAGTTCGGGAAGACCCTTTAGTTTTAGCCTTTAGTTTGGGAAGAACTTTTAGTTTAATATTTTTAGTTTTGATTTTTTTTTTTTTAGATTTTTTTTCACATTTGGGTATGGCTGGTAGGCGGTACTCTGCACAGGAAGCTGCGGCTTACCTGATGGCGTCTGACTCGGAAGATTTAAGTCAGGGTTTGAGTACTTCCCATCAGACAGCGAGTCAGACAGTGTATCCTCTACTGAGGAAACACAGCCGCGCAGTGCTACCAGTAGTAGTAGCCACAGTAGAAGGGATAGTGCTGCACAAAGTGAGGCCACGCTACAGGCGAGCGTAGTGCAGGATGAGGCACCGAGTGCTGCAGCTGGTGAAGGAGCGTCTGCGCTGAGGCCTCCTAATAATATTTCCCCCGAAATTCCCCCTTTTGATTCAGTCCCCGGGGTCAATGTAGACACCACAAATTTTGGTGTCATTGACTTTTTCAAATTGTTTCTCACAGAAGCCATCCTACTGGATATGGTCTTCTTTACCAATCTCTATGCCGAGCAGGTCAGCGCAAAACCCCCAGCAGAGGCACGCCCGAGCTCAGGCATGGCATCCCACAAATTTGAGTGAGATAAAGAAATGTTGGGGGCTCACTCTAGCAATGGGTATCCTAAAAAAATTTAGTATTTCCTCCTACTGGGATACCCAATCCATATTGGCAACTCCATTATTTCCGGCCGTAATGTCCAGAAACCGCAACCAAATTTTACTGCGGTTTCTGCATTTTAACGACAATTCCACTTCTATTCCCCGTGGTGAGCCCGGTCACTACAGGCTGCATAAATTACGGCCCCTGCTCAACAGCCTGTCAGATCGCTTCGCAGTAGTGTACACCCCAGCCAAAAATTATGTATTGACGAGTCACTACTGCTTTTCAAGGGGCGCATTGTTTTTCGGCAATATATCCCTAGCAAGCGTGCCCGCTATGGGATAAAATTTTACCAATTATGCGATAGTGTGACCGGGTACATCAAATATTTTCGAATTTATGAAGGAAGGGACACACATCTGGATCCCCCTGGTTGTCCCCTTGATTTGTCAATAAGTGGAAAGATCCCAACCTCTACTGTTGGGTAGAGGTTACCACTTATATGTGGACAACTTCTATACCAGCATCCCCTTATTTCGCGCCCTTTATTCGTTGGATACCCCGGCCTGCGGCACCATCAACCCTAATCGAAAAGGATTGCCCAGGTCACTACTTGAAAAAAAACTAAAAAGTGGGGAGTCTTACGCTCTAAGAAGCGATGAGGTCCTGGCCATGAAATACATGGGCAAAAAAAATGTATTCCTACTGACAACACTCCACGATGAGTCAGTTGTGAATGTACGACAACGTGGTCCCCGAGCCCCTTCCCAAAAGCCACGTTGCATAAAAGATTATAATAAATTCATGGGTGGCATTGATAAAACGGACCAAATATTAACTTATTGTAATGCCACCCGAAAAACTAGAGCCTGGTACACTAAAGTTGCTATCCATTTGGTCCAAATGGTAACTTACAACAGCTTTGTTGCCTTCAAGGCAGCAGTGCCAGGCTCCAATTTATCTTACATTAAATACCAGCAGCAGTTACTCCCTGCTTTGTTGTTTGGGGATACTGAGGAGGAACCAAGTATGGCTACTAACGATAATCAGGTCAGGTTCATTGGGAAGCACTTTATAAAGTTGATATGGTAGAAAGAGGTATCTCCAGAAAGCTTGTAGGGTTTTCAGGAAGGGTGGCATTAGAAGGGATGTGCGGTACTATTGCCCGATCTGTCCCAGCCAACCCGGTTTATGCCTACAAGATTGTTTTGAGGTATATCATACTCAATTAGATTATTGAGCAATGCATTTTCTTCTTCTGCATTTTTTGTTTTAGCCTGTAGGTGGGCCCCTTTTAGTTAAATTATGTTTCCTGTGTGCTGGCACAGGTATTTTGTGTTGTCATTATATTTTATTTTCCTTTAGTTTCTTTGGAGCTGTTGCTAATCCGATGGGAAGTGCTGGAGCAGGAGCAGCTGGATACTTGTGGCAAGTGATGATGAAAAAATGGGCCCCTTTTCAGGTTCTTGATTCTTGATATTGGTCATTGATCACTGATCTTATAATCTGATGCCACAGCTACAGTATCCTAATTGCACTTCACCATTCTAACCCTAATTGCACCTCTTAGTGCTGGTAAGAAATGTAAAGGGTTGTTTTGTTATTTTTCCATAGCGCATGTGTTAGTTTTGGGTGATTGGTAACCGTACCCTTGCAGGTAGCTATACATGTTGGGTATTATTCTGTTCAGGGGACATTGTCGTTTTCAATTTGGTGTGTATTTTTATGATTGGCCTATTTTTTTTAAGAAAATGTGGGTTTGATTTAGCATTTTAAGTTTTTTTTTAGCATTCCTTGAAGGTTTGCCCCCTGAAAGCTGCACCCACAGCACCAAGCCTGGTACACCTAGAATGGATAAGGGGTGTACTTTCAGAGAACATATGGTTTGTGGGGGGTATTTGAATTGAAAAGTGTTGTTTTGGTTGAAAAAGCTTAGGGTGTGCATGTTGTCTGCAGAGTAGGAAATGCCCTTCATGCGTATGCTTAACTTTGGGGTGATTGGTAACCCTACCCTTGCAGGTAGCTATGCATGTTGGGTATTGTTCTGTTCAGGAGACCTTGCTGTTTCCAATTTGGTGTGTTTTTTTAAGATTAAAGTTTTTTTTTTAAAAAAACAATGTGGGTTTGATTCTGTTTTTTTACTATTGTGGTCAAGAAACCCTGTGATAAGCCTGCTTTTGTCAATGGATTCCACCTGGACATCTGTGGCCACAACACCAAACATGGTACGCCCAGAAAGCTTAAGGTGTTTACTTTCAGTATATATATGGTATTGGGGGGTATTTCAGATCTAAAAGGGTGTTTTTGTGGAAAAACTGCAAGGAGTGCGGAATAGTTGTTTTTTCGTTGAAAATCCCTTCAAGCACACTTTTCAGCACTCTATCAATACATATGTGGTACTGTTGTAATTGGGAGGAATAGGGCTTTTACACACATTATGATTTTCTGGTAAACTTGCATGCTTTACTGAGGAAAAAACACTACAAAATGTTAAAAATTGTTTTTTATTTTTTTTAAGGACTTTTCCACAAAAATAACAAAAAACACTAACAAACTTAAAAACAAGACATTTCATATTAAAGCCCAGACTGTTCTGAAAAAAACAATATATCATTTTCCTAGGAAATTCCTGGAAATCCATTCAAAAATTACAGTTGAACATGTTCAGTGCAAAATGGCAGAAAAGGGTCTGGCAACACAGGGTCACAAATGCCGCAGGTAGGCTGGCAACGAAAGGGTTAATAAATTAAATACACTTGATAATACATGCACATGGCATGTTAAATGCAGGGATTATTTTGATAGTAGGCATTGGTAGGAACTAAGCCTATGACTAGTGTTGGGCAAACCCAAACCACAAAGGTTCCCAAACCCGAACTTTGCAAGTTCAAGTTCCCAAACCCGAACTTTGCAAGTTTGAGTTCCCAGCCCTGAACTTTGCAAGTTCGGGTTCTCAAAACCGAACTTTGTGAGTTTGGGCCAGAATGCCAGAAGTCTGTATTCGGCATTCAGCCGGAAACCAGATAAGCTGGTAAATAGGCTTCTGAGCAGCCCATCAACTAGCTTCACCTAAGCAAAGTAAGCAGCTGAAAGCGATGTAAGTTATCTGAGCCCCGCAAGTCATCACCTGCTTTGTCACTCCGGCTTGCAAATGGTCTATGAGCTGGGCCACAGAAAAATGGCCGCCCCTCTCCAATTAGTGAGGACACTCCTAGTGCAAGTGCTTTGCCTCAATCATGGGAGAGCACCTCAGGTAAGTTATAGTCTGCTTCCAGCTACACACTCTGCACTCCCCGTGCACTTCCAACACACGCCAACATTTTTTTCTATTAAAATCAACCCCACTTATTTAAATTGGGACCATGGTCCGGGTCTGGCAAGTTCAGCAGCTGGAACCAAAGTTTTGTTCAAAGTACGGCCAAACTTGCCGAACCCAAACTATAGGGGGTTTGTTCATCCCTACCCATGACCATTTTGATCACACCTATGCAGACAAATGTAAAAAAAACAACAGTGACCTCCACAAAATTCCCTACCACAATACACTGCCTCAAGCAATGGGTGGTGATCTATTAATGTCCTGTCCTCTCAATAGATCGTAGTGTCAGATTTTCCAAGGATGACCCCTCTTGTTTTTTTGGGTCATCGTCTGAGGGTCCACAATTGCCGGCTGTAGGCTGAAGTCATGTGTGTCTCAGAGGCATAAGGTAAACCTCAATTCAAGCCCAGGTAAACCCTCCCAACATTCTCCTCACCCAGTCTCCTCTTAGCAAGCACTCTTGCTCCCAGCACCACCCCACTCATTATGCTTATTATTATAATGCATCCAAATTCCAAAGGCCACGTCCACATACTTCAGACGAAAAATAATGAGGTAAAACTGTAGGCCTTGATATTTCGGCTATTTCTTCTTCAATTTAAAAAAGTGCACAAACAGTGCCAACCAATCGGCTTTTTTCTGAAATATCACTTTTATTCCTTATGTATCCTATTCTCAATGTATATCTGTTGCATTCCGCGTGTAAATTATAGAAGTATATTTTGTTTCACTATGTCTGTGTTATCTAACTTGTAAAGTGCCATGGAAGATGATGGAACTTATAAATAATAATAATTATTGTTATTATTAATAATAATAATAATCGTTAATATTCCATAGTGCACCATCTGATCACATTGTGTGTCATCTGTGCATTATCACATTACAATTCAAAGAGCCAAAAAGCAGGACCAAGTTCCCCAGACTCACAATGGACAATAATCAGGGTTGCCCGGGTTAGGGAGGGATTCTCCTGTTCCCCCCTTTGGCCAGTACAGGCCTGGATGGAAGTCATTTTGGAAGTGGAGGGGAGGATTAGGATTTGGAGGTCTGGGGCTGTTAATTGCACTTTGCCTATTATGTGTATTTAATATGTAAGTGTACTTAACTGTATTATGTGTACAACCATTTGCAGTCTGCCCTTTACATTCTGCTATTTGATTTTGGTTGTGACAGGGGTTCTTGTGCCCTGCCATATATTTTTGGTGTTCAATTTGCCCTTTGCACTAAATAAAGGGGTAAAGGTGCCTTTGTGTAATGACATATCTGCAGAGCAGTGGGTGTATGTGTGTGTGTCATATTGGTTTTTGCATTAGGGGCAAAAGCTTAAAGTTATTACACTGAACAATCTTTTTTATTGCAGCTTTGCATAAAAGTAGCTGAATAAAATGTCATATGTGCTTCATAAGCCACATAACCTTTCCTCTCATTGGCTGGTAAAAGAGTGTTGAAACAGAACCAAAATAATGAATGGATGTTGAACCTTTAATATATTGTGTACACTGTAATATAGTTGTAGTGTTGTGATCTAAGATAATTTCTAAATTGTGTCTGGTTGCTCTCATGTATTATTCTCATGAGGAGCTGACTACAAGAATAATCAATATTTAGCCAAATATACATTTTGCTATATACAGTTTTATATACACACATGCACTCACATATTAATTATTAGAGAGGAACAAATTTTTCAAAAGTTTGGTTTGCCAAACATTTCCAAAGAAGTTTGGTTCGTTCCGAACTAGTCTGGGATGAACCTTAAAACGCATAGAAAACAATGTCTGACGGCCCTAAAACTCCTTTATAACACTCTGAAGTCACACAGGGCTGTATAAAAACATGTTTTAGTGGACAAATTAGCATTTGAATTGACCACTGCTATTAAGCATACAAATCACCTGTTACCTAATTAGTATTTCAATAACCTACAGCTATCTTTGATAAAAAAAAATGGTGCTGACAAATGTACCCATTTTGTGTATCACGTCATAGACCTGTGGTTGTGTAGGCCTAGTAGTAGCGGAGGGTGGCAGCGGAGGTGCTGTTGGTGGTAGTAGTGGCTGTAGCAGGCAAACCCTCAAAAGATTGTCAAACTTTTAACAGGTGGTGGCAGCTGGTTTGGCATCCTGACAATTTTGTCGAAGAAGAAGCAATGGCTTTTTGCAAGCCTTAAAAAATGTGTGTGCTGACCTGGTAGTAGCAGACGGTGGCATGCTGGCAGAGGAGGCACTGTTGGTGTTAGTAGTGGCATGCTAATCAGTGGCATCAGGTACAGGGCTTTTAAAATCATCACCTATCCATGTTGGTAATTTGCCTTCCTCTCAGAAGGTGTAGAAGATCCCCCATTTTGGCTTTATACCAAGGTTCTAAAAGTGTAGCGATCCAGTACTCATCTTTTTGCTTCATGCTAACAAAGCGCCTGTTAACGTGCAAGCCCCCGTACAAAAAAACTGCTATCCTCACCAGAAATTCTGAGGGCCTGGTTGGTTCCACCTCTGCTTCATGTTTGTTCATCATCTTCATTGTCATCACCACCACCATCATGATGGCCTCCTCCTCTGTCCCTTCCTGTGATAAGTTGGTTGTTTTCATTTCCAAATCCACCTCCTGGGTTCTGATTTCCTCCTCCTCCACTTATTGTAGATCCAAAGAGCCAGGAGACACACAGGATACTTCCTCCATCCTTTGCTGAATCGTGGCTGTGAGTGCTTGCTCCAAAATGAATATCAGTGGCATAACATCATTCATTTTGCTGTTGCTGACAAATCTTGTCGCCTCAGCACGCGACACATGTCTCTGATGATCTGCCAATGCTGGAGCTGAAAATCACACTGGCTGGAAAAGCTGGCCATTTGCTGCATGAAGAAAACATTCACCGCTTTGCGCTGGTGGCAGAGGTGGTCCAATTTATGTAGGGCTTGGGGGCATCCCAGATTAATTGGCATTCGGGAAGATCATTCTGGTGCTGCAAGTCTAGGAGAGCGTGTTTGAAGACATATGATCAGCTATAGCTAGCAGATACTCTTCTGGACATGGCCAGAACATCCACCAGACCAACATATGTTTTTAGAAGTGTTTGATGGCCAGATTGATCCAGTTTTCCAAGCATGGGGCATGTGTCATGCAACCTAGAAGCAGAGCAGCTACAATGTACATCCTGTTTCAACCACATTGCTCAATCTAAGTTGACATGGAGACAGCCAGCACAAGATTTCCTCATGCATGCACAGCAGCAACTCCTCTGCAGTGTGGCTTTTCTTGCCCTGGCTCAGCATGTGTAATATGGCGTGACAGTGCTGTGTCTTGCAGTGATGAAAGAACAGAAGAAAACTAGAAGAGTTAGAAGAGTAAGCTATGACCTGCTGTCTCCCGCCTGTTGAGGAGGAGGAGAATACGCGCCTGGTGCCCAAAGCTAAAGCAAATCAGCACAAACGCGAAGGTGCTACTAACGCCTAGCCTTGCTGCGTCGGTGCATGCTGCACAAGGTTGAGCCAGTAGGCCATGACACACATGTATTGCCCTTGGCCGTAGCTACTTCTCCAAGTATCTACTATTGTATTCATTGTGCAGCACACTGACAGTTGCAAAGACAGCCCCACTTTCTTCCACGTAACTGTGCAAGGTGGGGGTGGTCTTGTTGGTGAAGAAATAATGACTGGGGAATAAGGTTTTGATGGGGCATTTGCAAGGCATTTTGATTGTCCCAGGAAGCCTTGTGAGATCCTCTCCAAGTGCCTACATAGAGTTGTAGTTCCTAGATTTGTGCCCTGGCCGCTGCTAACTTTCTGCATGTAGATCCAACACTGTGCCAGTTTTTGTACCTCTGGGAAAGTACAAAGGAATTGCCACATGATAGATTACCATACAGCTAACCTTTTCAACACCACCACCACTCAACTTTGCTCCTTCTCTGACTTTTTTTGGAGTCTGCAAAATCTGCATCAGTGTTGCCGTCACCTGCTCCATGATGGGCCATAGCAGCAGACCTAACCTTGTGCCGCTTTGCAGTTGATCTGGTTTTACCTTGGCTGGGCTCTTTGTCACTCTCAGTGCCAGAAGTACCCTTCTGCTCTGACGAAGAGAAAGGCTTATTTTACTGTGTAGCCGAAGTGGAGGTAGAATCCACTGAAACCTGGCTCTGATGTGGCCAAAAAATAAAAAGAAACCTCCATTAAATTTTCAGATTTTACAGGGGGAACTACAATGACCAGCTGATCCCAGCACAGGCAGATGCAGTTTTTGTGTGCAGCACATCCCACTGTGCCCACTTCCTTTCATATCTCTCCTTTTCTCCTATGCTGTGGTTCAAAATGCCCTTAACTGACACTAAACTGACCCTGCTCTAAGAGCAATGCTCTCTCTGCAACAGACAGCTAGCTAATTGTGGCTAGTCGGTGCATCACGTCACTATCTCCTACAATAGTGCCTCCTGATTGGCCCAGCTACCCTGACCTCTTAAGCTGTGACTATATAACCCGTCTCTCTTCCTCTCCTTAGCTGGCCGTGACCTGTTGTCTTCCGCGTTTCGACACATACCATGTAAAGTTCGGGTTTGCTGCAAACCAAACTTTTCCTGAAGTTTGAGTCGAAATCGGGTTCTGCCGGTTCGGTAAGCTCATCTCTATTAATTATCTCTTTCTGAAAACAAAAGTTGAGCTTGTATTACCTAGAGCTAGGGTGAAACATGTTTTCTAATCATGGATCTCGTAAACAGCCTGGTACCACTCTCCAGAACGGTACTGAGTAATGCTTGTCCTTTTGAATGGGATTACATAATCACATAATTCAGTTCAGTCCATAGTTCAGTTCAGAGTTCTGAGTATATGGGTTAGACCCAGGCTTTTCAATCCTGTACTTAAGTACCACTAGGAGGTCATGTTTTGTGGATCTCCACATAGACAGCCCCAAAGTTCTGCTAATGCACTAATTACTGTACCTGTGCATCCGTGTGGTGATCCACCAAACATGACCAGGTTTGGGAATCACTGGGTTAAAACGTAGAGATCAATTTTACTATTTCTAGCACCCACAGCTTGTCTCATACATGGAAAGGAGGATTCCAGTGCTTTGTGTTGAGGATACAGTGGAAGCAAAGATGGAATGGAACAAACTATCAAACTATCCATATTTAATATGGAAGATCAGTTTAGATTTCTAATCTTGATAACAACAGAAGTGAAATGTTTATAATACAGCATATAGTATATTCCCTGCCCATGCTCCTTATTGTTGAGTCAAGTTGCATCTCATGGTTACATCATTCTAAAACCACCCTAGCTCCCTACTGCCCAATCCCACCCCTGGCTATCTCTCCAGAACCCCCAAATTAATATACATAGTGCTCAGGGATCTTCCCTCACTACCCCACATAACAATATTTACACTGTGCAAGGATCCCCCCTCCCTTAAAAAAATCAAAACAGATCACCAGTAAAAAATGACTGGAGATCTATTTAACCCCACCCCTGGAACATCTTGTTTGGGATGCCACTCCATTTAGAGTTAAGCAGGAAGAAACAATCCTGGGAGCCCAAAAGCTAATATATGAAAGAAGTGAGATAGGCAGCTTGCACTGGTTGATCTTCACCCAAAACAACTGTCTTGTGAACATTCTAAACCTGCTCTAAACCTTTAGATTATGTTTTATAATTAGAGAAGGAGAATGCGTGGGGCATCAATTAAATTGTGAACCTACATTTTGTGAGAGTAGTCTGTGGGGTGCAACAGTTTATAGCCTGGGGGCCAAAGCGCAGTTCTACCGTTAGAGGTTCTTGCAGTTGACTATTCTATTCTGAAACTTCTGTTTTTACAACCGTGGTTGCTCATTAGAGATGGGCGAACCCAAATCACAAAGTTTGGTTTCAGCCAAAAGTCCATGTTGGAATTTGCCCTTAGATGAGCAGCCCATCTACCCGCACATCTAAGGGTGCAGCAGCAGACAGGAGACACCCAACCCTCTTTTGTCAGAGGCGGTATCAGCATTTCAAACTGGCCCCAGCCGAACTACAGAAAGATGGCCACTGGCTTCCATGAGTGAGGATGGCTCTTTGGCTTGCTGAGACTCCCCATACCCTCGCTTTTCCCTGACTGTCTTCCCAGTAAGGGTTTCCTGCTATGTGCCCTCCCATGGTCAACTCACCCATCTTCTAAGTGTAGCCATGGTACAGTAGCACAACCCGGAATTCTCTCCCCCTTTCGCTCATATCTATCTCTCTCAGTCCCTACCCACCTTTCCCAATCCTGATCTTCTGACAACCAATTCTGTATAAAACCATTACTTCAATTTTCTAGACTAGAAATGTCTTCAAATTGAATGGCTGCCTGGTTGGGGGCTTCTGATTCAGGAAGATCTGCTTCATCATTCCAGACCTATCCTACTACTTCCCCTATCTCAACAGAATGCGCCACTGGTAGCTGGGCTGTGGTTCCTGTTACTGGTATATATTTTCCACTACCCAAAATACTTTTAAATTACCCAATGTATTTAGCCTCTATGCCACATGAGTGCATTGTATGTATGTACAAATACAAATAAAGAACAATGAATCTAATCTGCAGTGTAAAGGGATTTTAGTTGTGTTTTATTCAACATTTCGTTTGAGCTGAATTGCTTCAGAATGTTGTGCCTGTCCTATATCCTATTCCTTTCTACCACTACTTTTTACTCTGTACTTTTAATTCTCCTCGTCTGTGATTTCAAAATTAAAGTGGGCAGCCCCCCATGGGTTGTTTATCGGGGGGTGGAGGCCACAAAAGGGCTACTACTGAGTTCTACAATTCAGCTAACCTAATGTTGTGGAGTCAAATGGAATATCTCGAAGTTGCTGGAAGAGCGCTGCAGGCAAACATGTCTGGGGGGGAGTCAGAGGTGTGTAATCACACAATAAATGCATATTTAAATACGCAATATGCAAATGTGTATTTAACTGTATTTCTGAACCCTTGTTAAAGTGGATATAAACCCTCTGTGTCCACAGAGACAGTAAACTAATATAATCAAACCCCTTCTGCCATCAGTGAAAAATACTTAAGATACTTACATTTTGCTAGAGGAGTTCCATTTCACTGAGGTTTCCTGTCTTGCAGAGCTCTACGAGAAAAAGGTGATTATCTCCTACATTTGGGGGCAGAGGCAGCAGGACTAGAAGGTTGATTCAGAGAGACAAAAAAAGATTTTGTGTCGATCTGTATTTTTTAAAAAATTTTCCCGCTCTCGTATGAGTGTACGAGTGATTCTAAGCATGCATTGCAAGCCTTCTGTAAAGTCTTTGTCTGTTCGTATGCCAACGAGAATGTCATTTTCCAGCTTTTGATTTCCACTTTTTTTACTCATGTTACATCGTCGGCTTTCATTTTTGCCCTTTTTCCATCGTCTCCTCCCACGAATCCTTTACGTTTCCCATTAGATTCTGTTTTCCTTTTACAATAAATAATTGTCCAGAAAAAAATCCTTACGACCTTACGCCTGCGCACTACAAACTTAACTCATTAAAGTGCTCGCCTACATATGTGGTTCACTCACTTGTACTACAATGCTTAGCTAAATCACTTCGCGCTCTCATTCTTCTTCCATTTCTCCCCCTAAAACTTAACCAAATCACTTCGCGGTTATGTTCTCCTTCCATTTCTCACCCCTAAAACTTACCCAAAGCACTTCGCGGTCATGTTCTTCTTCCATTTCTCACCCCTAAAACTTACCCAAGTCACTTTGCGGTCATGTTCTTCTTGTATTTCT
Source organism: Gastrophryne carolinensis (assembly GCA_027917425.1). Lineage (NCBI taxonomy): Eukaryota > Metazoa > Chordata > Amphibia > Anura > Microhylidae > Gastrophryne > Gastrophryne carolinensis. The sequence goes on from CM051236.1 coordinate 189,757,618, forward strand.
CACCCCTAAAACTTACCCAAATCACTTCGCGGTCAGTATATTCTTGCATTTCTCACCGCTAAAACTTACCCAAATCCCCTCACGGTCAGTATATTCTTGCATTTCTCACCTCTAAAACGTACCCAAATCACTTTGCGGTCATGTTCTTCTTGCATTTCTCACCCCTAAAACTTACCCAAATCACTTCACAGTCAGTATATTCTTGCATTTCTCACCACTAAAACTTACCCAAATCACTTCGCGGTCATGTTCTTCTTCCATTCCTTACCCCTAAAACTTACCCAAATCACTTCGCGGTCAGTATACTCTTGCATTTCTCACCCCTAAAACTTACCCAAATCACTCCGCGGTCATGTTCTTCTTTCATTTCCCACCCCTAAAACTTACCCAAATCACTTCGCAGTCATTATATTCTTGCATTTCTCACCCCTAAAACTTACTTACTTTGCGGTCATGTTCTTCTTGCATTTCTCACCCCTAAAGTGTACCCAAAGCACTTCGCGGTCATGTTCTTCTTCCATTTCTCACCCCTAAAACTTACCCAAATCACTTCGTGGTCAGTATATTCTTGCATTTCTCACCCCTAAAACTTACCCAAATCACTTCGCCGTCATATTCTTCTTTTATTTCTCACCCCTAAAACATACCCAAATCACTTTGCGGTCCTGGGAATCTTCATCTTTAAATATTTCTTGTCCCATTTGTTTTGTGGTAATGTATTTAGAAAAGGAAATGACACAGAAATATATATATAGTTTTTTAATAACAAATGCCACTTATTAGTACTGTATAGTACTGTGTAGAGCCCTGGTAAGGCCACAGCTAGAATACTGTGTGCAGTTCTGGAGACCTTACCTGCAAAAAGACATTATTCAAATAGATTGTGTCCAAAGGCGGGCAACAAAAATGGTGGAAGGACTTAAACTTAAAACTTATCAGGAGAGACTTAAAGAACTTAATTTGTACAGTCTGGAGGAAAGAAGGGAGAGGGGGGACATGATTGAGACCTTTAAATATGTGAAAGGATTGAATAAGGTTCAGGAGGGAAGTGTTTTTAAGAAGAAGCTTAATGATAGAACAAGGGGACACAACCTGAAGCTAGTCGGGGGGAAGATCAGGAGCAATGTTAGAAAATATTATTTTACAGAAAGAGTAGTAGATGCTTGGAACAAACTTCCAGTAGAGGTAGTTGAAAAATCAACAGTCACTGAATTTAAACATGCCTGGGATAAGCACACATCTATCCTAAGATAAAGAGTACATACAGTATGCACATAAGGGCAGACTAGATGGACTGTATGGTCTCCTTCTGCCGTCAACCTTCTATGTTTCTATGATTCAGAGCCCCTTTCTCATTATTTTTATGGAGGTCTTGCTACCAAACAAAAAATCATGCAAAAATGAAAACATTTCACACTAAAGTTCTCGCAGAAAAAAGGCTTTGCTTAATCAGACGAGGGGAAAAAATGAACGAGAATGGAAATATTCACGCAAAAAAAGGTGAGAAAAAAGGGGCTCTGAATCAACCATATTGTTTGGCTTTTTTTTTTTTTTTTATGTTTTTGTTAAAATTTACGTTAAAAAATACTATAAAAAATAACATTTAGAAATTTATAACTTTTTGTTTAAAAATTTTAAAATACCTAACTATATACATAACAATGGCAGGACCCAGAACATTAGTCTTCATCTGTGGTCCCCAATGAGTCGCGCAGCTCCTGCATGTCGGCCACCAACGCAAGGACCCTTGCGCTCATTGCTGCCACTCTGGCACGTGTGGTCCCTGTATAAAAAAGAAACAAACATTATTTTTTGGCAAATATATGTTTCTCAGCTGTGGGTGAAATGTTTTTTAGGTGGCAAGCTAACTCATGACGCCATATGTCATTATGCTAAGTAATTAATCTAAGGAAGAGGGCATATGTCCTTATGCTAAGTAATTAATCTAAGGACGAGGGCATATGTCATTATGCTAAGTAATTAATCTAAGGAAGAGGGAATATGTAATTATGCTAATGCCATTGACTATGGCTTTAGGTATCTTGGTGATCATGTCAATTACCACATACTCAAAAGAATGACATTACAACTTACTGCTTCGGGGACCACCCTGGGTTCTGGGACCTGCCACTGCTGGGAAGTTGAGGCTGTAGAGACATGTCAAATAGGGTCACTTTTAATGTCTGAGTCAACAGTAAGCAAATGACAATTTGAATGTGTGTGTGACATCACCCACCTTCTCCATGTGCCTCCTGTGCCTGATCTGCTGCAGACTCTTCCACAGATCCTTCACCCGCTACATATTCATCTAGAAAAAGAGATTAAGGGAATCAGCTTTTGTTTAAATAGCATGTATGTGTGCGGTTACATTAAGAGTCACATACCAGAGGCTAAGGGCTCTGTCGCTTGGTACGACTCCCTGCCCACGCCGTGACACCCCGTCGCCCTGGAGATCCACCACCTTCATCCAGATTCATGCAGCACTGGTCGGCCTGCGCGCCTTCGGTACTCCATTTCCAACACTAGAAAAGAAAAGCATTTATAAATAAAGGCCTACCTTCTGTATTAGTTACATCTAGCATGCAATCACTATGTACTTAATTGGGAAATGGAGCCTGAAAAATCGCCGCACCCGGGGCATATGGAGCCGTTTCAGGTCTGACCAATGCTGCATGATCTGCGTATGTGTGAAGGTGGTGTTCGTCTCGTGCTGGATCCTGGAAACGATCTCCAGGGCGACGGTCCTCTTCTCAAAAGAGTTGGGCAGGTAGTCATACCTGCGCTGAAGCATCGTCTAAAAAACACAAAATAAACATAGTTGTTAGATCAAACGGCATACAAATATCTGTCACAATCAGATCAGTTGACTAAATGACATTCCAAGACACATTTCTAGCCTCAAACTATGCTTCTAGATGTTAGTGAGTTGGTTCGCTCATGTGCACACTTCTGTTTGGCACGGATTTAGACACACTTTTCAAGATAACTGTTTCTTCCTGCGCTTCCTTAAGGCCTAGGCATGCATTTAGATGGCAAATCAAAGTACTTACAATACACTTACGAGCATAATCAGCTCTTCTTGTTGGCGGGTGAAGATCGTGGGCAGCCATCTTTCTTCTTGTCTGCAGCAGATAAGTCATGCCCCAGCGGTTTCAGGGTTCCGCACGGCCGAACGAACGGCCGTACGCACGCGTACGCGAACGCGTAAGTGTCATACCCAGGCATTAGTATTTAAAGGTTCAAGCGGTAAAGCGGCGAAGAAGAAGCCCACAACCAAGCAGGCAGGTACGCCCGCAAAAAAGGCCACTAAGAGGGTGAGAAGCCCCAGCCCCCAAAAAACACCATCCCCTCCTCCCCGGCCTACCACATCCATTCTGAAAGAATGCTCCACTGGCAAGGCCAGTAAAAGCCACAGGCCCAGAAGCCCCAGCCCAGCCAGCTCAGCATCTCCAGAGCCACGTGGGAAACACACCCATGGACATGGAAAGAGCAAAATCCACAGGCCCAGAAGCCCCAGCACAGCCAGCTCAGCATCTCCAGAGCCACGTGGGAAACACACGCATGGCCATGGAAAGAGCAAGACCCACAGGCCCAGAAGGCCAAGCACAGCCAGCTTAGCATCTCCAGAGCCACGTGCAAGTACCTCCCAGGGGCATGGAACCACAAGTGGCAAGGGCACAAAGAGACACAGGGCCAGAGGCACCACACCCTCAAGCACACCCTCTCCTCCTCGGCCACATTTGCCACCGGCACAGGTGCTAGCCCCGCATCTGAGACGATCAGTCTTGCCGGGTGAGGTCTCTCTCCACCGATCACCCGGTAGCTGTCAGGTAAGTAAAGAAAAAAGTCAATGTCATTTTTTTTCTGTGCCTGTGTTTTTATTTTTATTGTTAATCCAATGAGATCCCTATACCAGTTCACAAGACTGCCCCCAGCCTCCCAAATTACCTGCCTCCCCAAAGCACAGGGGGGCAGATGAGCCCCACAGAGGCTATGGGGGCTTGTAGCCGGCAGGGCTGGGGGCCACCAAAACTGGCCCATGTGCCCTGTTCTACAAGCCCTGCATAGCTGGTCTGGAGCCGGTTATGCTGGGTAGGAGGGACCCCATGTCATTTTTGGGGGGTTTTTTAAGGGTTTCTTAACCCTTAAAATTCCAAAAAAATGGGGTTTCACCTCCTGGGAGGGGGGACCCTATGCCGTTTAATTTTAATTAACCCCTCATGTTCTGTCGCCCAGCAGATATAAAAGGCTTCCAGCAGCAGCAGGAGAGCAGAAGCCAAAGTGATTGGTGAGGGAAAGAGAGGAATGGGAGGTAGTTATTAAAAATAAATAAATACAATAATTTTTGTGTGTGTGTTTTTTTTGTTTTTGTTTTTTTACATTTAACACGTTGTGAACTGATAAGTTGTCCATGAGACCCCTATACCAGTTCACAAGGCTTAGGGACTGGCAAGTCACCTGCGGCTGGTGACAGGTGACTTGCTATTAACCCCTAGCACTCCTATTACCTGCCTCCCCAAGGCCCGGGGGGCAGAGGGGCCCGGGGCCAATTTAGGTGGTGCAGGCTTGTAGCCAGCCAACAAAGCTGGCCCCTGTGCCCTGATATACAAGCCCTGCATAACTGATCCCCAGGCTGGTTATGCTGGGTAGAGGGGACCCCACGTAATTTTTGTGGATTTTTAACCCTTAAAAGGGGCCGTCATTTTTTTCTTCTTTTTAACCCTTTATAGTGTGGACAGTATTTTATTTTATTTGTAAATGTTATAAAGCGTTGTTTTCAGTTTGGGGCCTCCTGGGCAGGAATGGGGGGGCTACCGATACATATGCGGTACCGTTGTAATCGGGAGAAATGGTGCTTTCATACGTAATATGGTTTTCTTTAATAAAACAAATGTTTTATTTAAAACAAAGGAGTACATTTTCAAAAAAATATTTTTATATTTATTTTTTGTTTTTTTTTATGCAAAAATATTTTAAAAGCAGTAGAACAATTACAAACAAGACAGTTAATGTTAAAGCCTAAACTCTGCAGCAAAAATATATATATAATTTTCCTGGAAATTCCTGCAAAAATCACAGTTAAACATGGCGCAAAAAGGTGAAAAATGACCTGTCAACAGAGGGTGACAAAGTCTCAAGTAGGTTGGCAGTTAAAAGTAGTTATTGCATGTTGGGTATTGTTCTGTTCAGGGGAACATGTGCTTTCAGATTTAGCTTGTTTTTTCTTATTTGCATATTGATATTTTAGGAAAACATGTCTTTTATTCTGCATTTTTATACATTTTTAAGGGAAACCCTGTGCAACCTAAGAATTTTTAGAGGGATTACTTCCAAAAAGATGAGCCCACTACAACAAGCTGGGTACGCTTAGAAAGCCAAACTTGTGTACTTTCAGGGAATTATGGTTTATGGGGGTATTCCAAATGTAAAGGGTTGTTTTGGTTGAAAAAACGCAAGGTGCGCACTTTGTCTGCAGAGCTGAAATTTTCAAGTAAAATGACTGTTACGCGCATGCTTTACTTTGGGGTGTTTGGCAACTCTTCCCTTGAGAATACCTATGCATGTTGGGTATCGTTCTGTTCGGGGAACCTTTTCTTGTTTGTATATAGTTTTTTTAGGAAAATGTGGCTTTGATTCTTCTTTTTTATTCTTTTTTAGGGAAACTCTTTACAACCAAAATCATTTAGGGATTACATCCAGAAAACTGCGCCCATGTCAACAAGCCTGGTACGCCTAGAAAGCTCAAGGTGTATACTTCCAGAGAATATATAGTTTGTGGGGGGGTATTTCAAATATAAAGGGTTGTTTTTCTCGAAAAACTGTAAGGTGCACATAGCGCCTAACATAGTCGTATTTTTTCTCAAAATCTCCTAAAGTGCTGTTTCGGTTTGGGGGAGGGGGGTGTTTTGGGCAGGAAAGGGTGTCTACCAATAAATGTGTGGTACCTTTGTAACTGGGAGAAATTGGGATTTCACACGCATTAAAATGTTATTGATACATTTACATTTTTTATTGCAAATTATACTACAATAGATTTTTTTTTCTATTTTTTTGCACATATTTCACCCAAAAGTATTAAGAATATACCAAAAAAGGCCAAACAAGACATTTAATGTTGAAGCCCAGACTCTGCTGAAAAAAAACAATATATAATGTGCCTGGGAAATCCCTTCAAAAATCACAGTTGAACACGTAGAGCGCAAAATAGTGAAACATGGTCTGGCAACAGAGGGTGACAGAGGGTGACAAAAGCTCTAGGTGGACTGGCACTTAAAGGGTTAAATGCATTCCATTTCACATTGATTTTTTTTTATATTTTTTGGTTAGATACAATTTTTATCTAATGAAAAATAGCCCAACATGTTTTCTTTCTTGATTGTTGTTTTTCACTTTTAAGTGTTTTACTAAATGTGGTTTTTAAATGCATCCTATTTCACACTGAAATTGCCTGCAGGTTTATTTTTTTATATTTTTTGGGCATTTTGGGTTAGATACAATTTTTATCTTCCCAACAATAGGCTGACTTTTTATTTTTAATTGCATTTTTTCACTTGTTTACTAAATATGGCTTTTAAAAACAGCCTACTTCACATTGAAAGTTTTTTTTTTTATTCTTTGGTAATTTTTTCGACATTTTTGGTTAGATACATTTTTATCTAATGAAGAATAGCCCAACTTTTTAATTTTTACTTGTATTTTTTCACTCCTTCTTCGGGGCTCTTCATGACCCTCTCCAGCATGTAGATGTGGCGATGCGGGCCATCAGAAGCTGACAGTTGCATTGCCATTTGGATGAATGGGGAACATAGGTTCCTCCTTCTTTCATCCTCGCTACCCAGTGAGGAACTGAAGAGGGAGTCGGGGGAGCCGGCTTTTATATATAGGTGTGGCTTACATGGTCATCATTGCTGATGTCACAGAAGGGGAGGGCCTAGAGGGGATATTTCCTCACAAGAATTAAAGAAACCTATGTTCCCCCTCCATCCAAATAGCGGCGCAGCCGCCAGATTCTGATGGCCTGCGCTGTCACATCTACAAGCTAGAGGGGACCCCAAAGAGCCCTGAAGAAGGAAGAGGAGGCAGCACAGGACAAAGTGGACCCCTCCCCCCACTGTATAAGTTAAATTTAGAGCAATAACTTATTTCTTTTTCACTTGGGTATGGCACCTGCTGGGCTTTGGGGGTGCCATGCTGGTAAAATTACACATTACCAAAGGATATAAGGGCTTATAACTTGCAGGGACAAGGACTGCCAATAGTGCAGCCTCTGAGCCCTGGGTTCAAAGCCCTTATGTTTGGTTGCTGGGCTGGTAACCTATGGGACTTTTTTTTTGAAATGTAAGAAACATTAAAACAAAAAAATCCGCTGTCACTTTCCTGGCTTTAATAAATGCCAGTTAAGTGGCATTCAATAAAAGAAGGGAAAGTGACAAAAAAAATTTAGAGAAAATATTTTTCGTTAGATGCAAGTTGTAAACTTACGAAAAATTGCAAAATATAAACCAACAGTTTTAATGTGAAGAGTCGGTGGCACTGAGCTGGCGCTATCGCCCATCCCTAGGCATAGGGCCCATAACCAACTTATTTTGGTAAAATGTATAATTTATCCCTTCCTTGGGGTACTCTGTTAGAACTTCTTGTCTCTAGTGGTTTGAAAACCACTGCCCTAGGGTACCTGCCAACCTGGACCCAACCTGATGCAGAGTTTAGATTTGGTTATAAATACAAGGTTAGGTCTTTTTACAAATACGCACAAAGACAGCAACACAGTTGGTAATAAAATTTGTGCTGGGAGCTTTAGAACTTGTACAGTATAACAAATAGGACAGAAGTCCTGCTGTTTAATTGTAAAAGTCAGGTGTATGGCTGTTGTTGCCACGTAATTCTGAACGCTTCCTGCTGTGTTGCAATGTAAACAGGCTCACAGCTGATTTACTGTGATGTGTGGATCATTTGCTGCTGTAATGCAGGATCTGTGCAATTTATATTAGACTGCCACAACTCAGCAAGGCTTTATTAAACCGCCAAATTTGTATATCTGGAATATTTCTTTATAGTCTTCCGAATAAACTACTGCATTCTGGTTTACAAATAAAACAAACTGCAGTGTACACCAGATGTTTTCTGGCTGCAGATAGCTGGAGATCTGGTGGCTGTGGCAGCTGCTGTCACTACATCTTGTTAGCTACAGCAAATACTAATAAGCCATTTGAAAAGAGATACGTTGCTGTTTGCATAATAACGATGAATGGAGTCCTCTAGAGAAGAAAAGGAAAGTAGACTGTGAACTCGAAATTGATTCATGAAATTCTTGTAGCAGTATTATTCCATGGGGTGGCAGGAAAAAATCAGAAGCCGCCAGAACACTCGGTGCACTGTGCAGCCCCACACAGAGCACTTTGTTATGCTCAGCCTCTAATCTCTTACAGCCAAAACACAAAATGTGCTTTTGTTAGAGCACACGGCCTGCTCATCCTTCCCAGGGTCCCCCTTCAGCTCCTGTAGGCAACAGTGGCAATGGATGTAAACAGATTACTGCCAGCAGGAGAAACAATGCAGTGTCATTATTTTCACATGTAGTTCAAGGTCATACTGCATCGTTTAACCGCTTAAAAGCAGCTTTACTTACTTAAAAGTTTACTTTTCGCTATCTTAGTCTGCTCACATGTAATAGTACAAGCATGCAAATATGACATTTATCACAAATACCAAAACCCAGGATATTGACTTTCCTGGGTTTTGTTCTGTGTCCCTGTGTGAAACCTCTCAGATCAAAAAGGGCAAAAAAGAAATGTAACCCTCTGCACACTCATTAACACTTGTTAAAAACATGAACTGTTAGTTAACATCGATTGCAATTAATGTAAAAGCAAGGTAGCCACAACAAGGCCATCCAATTTTACCCTGTTCCTAACATTACTTAGAGGCTGATTCATTACTCACTGAGATGAGCGTCTGTATAGCAGCGCTTAGAGCGCCCGCTAGTAGACGCTGTAAACACGTATCGGGCTCTGTCGATGTAGTAACCTGGCCCGCATTGATGAACATGATGTATGTTGGGCGCTCTAACACCAGTACAGCGCTGCAGCGAGCGAGAGGTAGCGCCAGCTCAGTGCCACCGACTCTTGGCGTTCCACACCATTCTTTTCAAAAAAGGCCACACACATAGCGTCGGAGCTCTAAATCTGGTCGCTATAGCATGGAGTGCCAGACGCTGTGTGATTAAAGTCTGTTTTTGACCACATATACACCTGTAAAAAAAGCGAAAAGACATTGAATTAGATTGTTTTAATAACACTTTAGTGCCAGACCTGTAATGACAATTCTGCATAAAAATATAAAAAGTCAAAATAGTTTCTAAAAATGTTTGTTTGCAGCCAGGTTGATTCGAGCAATCAAACACGCTGTTTAAGCACAAGAAGATGAATGGCTATTGAAATGTATGGGAGAACGACACTGAGCGAAAGGTAATACCTGGCACTCTGAAAGCTAGAGCAGTGGCGCTATACGCTGAGCAGCCTGTTATAATGCATGAGACGCTACATGACGCTGTTAGGGTCACTTACCAGATTTGCTTTCATAAATGTGGTTTTGTGTACATCGCCCGGTGTTCACCAGACGCTGCCTGCCGCTATGAGGCACAACCTGGCGCTATCCCTTATTAACTAACCCCCTAAGTCTAAAAGTTTATGCAGACATTGCTACTTCTTTACATGTGTGTGCACAAGCAATGCAATACATGAATCAGCCAGTCTAAAGACATCGCAATAACTTAACTTGCTTGCACACACACAATGAAAAATGCTTTACTTGCCTGCACAGTGCTACAGTTCAAAAAGGGGTTTTAAGTACAGGTTAATTGGACTTGAAGGGACTGTCCCTCATTCTCATTTGCCTCTCCTTGGGGTGTAACATGCAGATCTGCAGCAATAAAGGATTTACCTATTCAAAATGTTTATATTGTTTTAACTGTTATATCTCCTATCCATCCCTCAATGAGGGGGCGTGTCTGAATTTAACAATTGTCCCTCTTTCCCATCCTGAAAAGTTGGTAGGTATGCCAGTTTGTGGAGAACAAGCGGCCGCATTGGATGCACTCCCACCCCAAGCCTATCTGACTGGCTGGGTGCGGGAGCATGTGCAAAGGTGCTGGAGATGTGCAGGCCCTAGCTCCCCATTGTTTACAGCATCTTTTAGATTCCAGGGCTGGCCACAACACTATTTTAGTCATATAAATAATTGACAATACATTGTCAGACTTTCAGACTGGCCCACATGAAAACAAGAAGAACTTCCAGTGGGCCAGCCCAACTTCCAGTATTTACAGTATAAAATGTATGTTTCCACTATAGACTATACCAGGTTTAGTTGCTTGCCCTGGGGGCATCCTGATTTGGGTGAAAAACTTAGCTTTCCCTTGTTTGACAAATGGCTCTGCTTGTGGTGCACAAGTGCCTACATCCCCAGCAGTGGGCATACTCCCACCCTGGTATATCTGAATAGCTGGGTGTGGGAGCGCGCATAGCCCAAAGAAGCTGGGGATGTGGCCACCGGTGTTTTACCTCAGTGAGGGAGCCAGGATGGTGAGTTTTTCATTACCCTGGGGGGTTCCACAAAGTGGCCTGCCCTTGACTCTTTTAGATTTCAGGGCTGGCCCCATGGGATTTTGTTTCACTTTAAGGAGGGCCAAAACTGGACAGCAGGTTCAGCAGAAACCCTTTTATAGGCCAAGAATCCCAACCAGTGGTACAAGTACCTTTGGTGGTACTGGAGATTCTATAATGTGGTATCCAACAAGGTCACGAACTGATCGGTACCCCAACCTGATCTGCTATCAATAGAAAACTGCTCCAAAAGGTAATGAGAATTATGTATGAATTTCTGTGCATTTCATACTCTTAATATGGATTTTATTTGTATTTTAACACATTGTTTTAATTGTGTGTGTGTGTGTGTGTGTGTGTGTGTGTGTGTGTGTGTGTATCTGTGTGGCTGGGTGACAGATTGGTGTGTGAAGGTCAGTGATAGATTTGGTGTGTGTGTGTGTGTGTCGGGGGGGGGGGGGGGGATGACAGAATAGTGTGTGCGTGTGGGGATGGTGGATGGCACATTTAGGTGTGTGTGCATAGGGGGTGGTGAATGGCAGATTAGGTTTGTGTGCACAGTGTTGCTGAATTGTGGGGGTTGGGGGGGTGATTGTCTACATGCTGGGTGGTGGTTGCTGGTGGATTTAAAGTGGAAAGATAACCTGGCACAGCACGATTTCAGGGCTGGCTTCTGGCCTGCCCCAGGGCATCCCAATCTGGACACTTGCTGGGACCCTGGAAGTGTCTCACCGGACATGGTTACCTCTAGGGCTTAAACTGTAGTAAAACACAGAGCTGGTAGTAGGTGATAACTCAAATCAAGATTCAACAGTCCCACAGCGCATGCACCTCCACCGTGAAGTCACCAATAAAGCTGAAATAAATGATGACAATGGGCATATAAGGATCAGCAATTAGACTCAAGCTTCCACGGCTCCACACTGAGGGGGTATTGCTTCCAATGCCCATATGCAGTTTTGCAACGCTTTAATATCCTCAGGTATGCACCAAAGACCATCCGGTCGAATGATTAAGCATGTGGGAGATAAATAAAACCATCTAGTGCAGAGCGCTTATTCAAATAAAGACAAATATTTAATAAGAAATGCACTCACAAATATAAGATTAAAAACAGCGTATCTCAAATACAACAGAAGCCAACAGTTCTCACCGCCAGGGTTCCTTGAAGTAAACAAAAGGCACAGCCTTTGTCCTTATCCTACGTACGTTTCACCGCCGTAGCGGCTTCAGCTGGGAAAAGCTCCAGGACTGGGTTAACTCCAGGACTTAATAAGTGCAAAAGGATGTAATCTGGCCGAGTGAAGATAGATGAACCCCCAAAGCACTTGGGCACTGAGCTGTGGGTGTGTGTAACTGAGCCAGCAAGGAGCCAGTGACTAAAGCTGACGACTTAACTTGAATGGCTAATCCAGCAAGGAGACAGAGACTGAAGTTGGTATGAGGAAGTCCAAGACGAACCGTGAGTTGGGAGATAATAGAGCTGCGATGTACCAAAGGAGTAGATGGAATAATAGTAGAGGTCGGGCCAAGCCGGGAGATCAGTATCCAAATGCAGTGTCAAGAAGCTGAGAAGGGACGTAGTGGAACTTATCAACTTCCCGCTGCATGTGTGGGGACAGAATCAACCCCTGTATGTGGAGGTGGAAAATGGTGATGACTCCTGGGCATTAATGGGTGCACGAGGAAAAAGCCCCGGAGGGGGGTTTTGCATTCCTGAAGTGGTGGGAGAGTTTTCTCGCCATAGGCGGGGGCATGGCAGGAAATTATTGATGGACAGTTCACTCATCCTGGCCTGACTACAAGAGACCACAGATGCTGCACATGTGTACAAAGAAATGGCCGTGAATTCACGGACTACTGAGTTATTGTGTGACCAGCGAACTGAAACAATGCCCAGTGGAGGGAAACTAATCTAAACCGGCCTCCTGGGAGGGCTTAGGGCTCCATGCCATCCAATTGGGTCCCCCTGTTGTAATGGTGGACCCATTTAGCCATGGGAAGCAGCTCTTACTATCCTGCCCATGCTGTGACAACATGATGTCATGATGATGTGGCCTCCCCAGCATGAAGAAGCTCACTGTGTTGGAGCAGGAGGAAGAACTGGTCTCCGCTTTTCTGGAATTAAGCAGCGGAACCTGGTCATCAGTGCCACCAAGTGCGGGCCCAGAGGAGAGCCATGAGACTTTGATGCATCACCCAGGGGAGTGAGACTGGTGACACCGATGTAGGAGATGCTGTGTCTAGTGATGCCCTTTGAGTTGCCCAAGCCAGCGGGAGGACTGACAAGCATCCCTGGCAAAGGGTGTGCCAGGTGTAACAGAGGGGCTTCTGCAATCTGAGACAGAGATGTCTGAGGATGTTGTTAAAGGGTAAATCCACTTTTGCCTGGATTCTTTAGTGTTTATTTTTGTGTGGCAAAATGATGTCTTGCTGAGCTGATCTAGTATTTTATAATTTTTTGGGAAGCATTTTTCACTATCTGCAGACTTGGAGTACATTGCCAATAGCAACATGTTGCAGACAGTCGCACAGAACACCATTGCTAGGCAAATGTAAGGTTGAGTGAGCTCCCTCGCCTCAGTAGTGGCCAGTGTTTTGTATGTATGGGACACACATCTCTCTTCTTGGTGTACAGATGGTGTGTACGCTGCCAATATCTACAGATTGTAGATAGTGAAAACTGCTTCCATAAAACACACATTTACTAAAATATTAAAAAAATAGCTCAGGAAATTGAGCACATCCTTTTGGCACAAAAAACATTAACTTTCAAAAATCCATTGAAAGTAAACCTACCCTTTAAGGATGTCCCCATGTAGCATGTTGAAACACTTTAAATGCGCTTGTGAATATTATTTAGATAAACATAGTGCAAGGAAAACTTAAAAATGGTGAGTACATTTTAAAACACACTTGCACTTTTATGATGGATAATATTCCAATAGGTTATTGCTAGGGATGAGCGAATCGATCCGGACAAACCCGGATTCGTTCCGAATTTCATGGAAAATTCGATTCTGAACGAATCCGAATTTCCCCGCAATTCGATCGATCGAAATTTTCCTTTAAACTCCATTCATTTCAATGACAGGCATTCTAAGATGGTGGACGCACATGTCCAGACATGTACCCTGGGGCAAGGTATGATGGGACAGTCACATGCAGCCTATCAGCAGCCAGGAAGCCCGGTGACGTCACCGTGCTATATAATGCGGTGGCCATCTTGCTTGTGCATTTCAGACTTGCATTCGTGAGACAGCGGTGGTTGCTGCAGACAGGGACAGACAGTTAGCGATAGGTAGGGAGAGTTACAGATAGGTAGGGAGATTTACAGATAGATAGGGAGATTTAGAGAGGCAGACAGAGCCAAGGAAAGATAGTGGAAAACCGGAACAATCCAGGGACAGCATAAAAGTGACAGTGACAGGGTGATTTGCCTGATCAGTTTTCAATTCAATTTGATTTATTTGTGCTGTAAACCGTAATCTGCCTTGCCACTGTGCATGCCATCTATGCAGTGCCTTATGTAACCCTATCTGTTACACAAAAGCATTTCAATAACTGGATTATTGTTAATATATTTGGGTCTGCTTTAAATACACCAGGCCACTGTGCATGCCATCTACGCAGTGCCTTATGTAACCCTATCTGTTACACACAAGCATTTAAATAACTGGATTAGTGTTAATATTTTTGGGACTGCTTTAAATACACCAGGCCACATGGGCATCCCAAACCTGCAGTTAGCAGCCTATCGGTTATACTAAATAAGCGTTGTTCAGCCTCAGCTTTATTAAGTTATTGTATTTTGAATTGTTTTTTGTCCTGCTGTCAATACACCAGGCCGCAGGGTATCCCAAACCACCACGTTGCACCCTATCTGTTATACTAAATAAGCGTTGTTCAGCAGCAGCTTTATTAAGCTATTGCATTTTGCATTGGTTTTTGTCCTGCTGTCAATACACCAGGCCGCAGGGTATCCCAAACCACCACGTGGCACCCTATCTGTTATACTAAATAAGCGTCTACAGCCTCAGCTTTATTAAGTTATTGCATTTTGAATTGGTTTTTGTCCTGCTGTCAATACACCAGGCCACAGGGTATCCCAAACCACCACGTGGCACCCTATCTGTTATAGTAAATTAGCGTCTACAGCCTCAGCTTTATTAAGTTATTGCATTTTGAATTGGTTTTGGTCTGCTTTAAATAAACCAGGCCGCAGGGTATCCCAAACCTGCACGTTGCACCCTATCTGTTATACTAAACAAGCATTGTTCAGCATCAGCTTTATTAAGCTATTGCATTTTGAATTGGTTTTTGTCCTGCTGTCAATACACCAGGCCGCAGGGTATCCCAAACCACCACGTTGCACCCTATCTGTTATACTAAATAAGCGTCTACAGCCTCAGCTTTATTAAGTTATTGCATTTTGAATTGGTTTTTGTCCTGCTGTCAATACACCAGGCCTCAGGGTATCCCAAACCACCACGTTGCACCCTATCTGTTATACTAAATAAGCGTGCTTCTGCCTCAGCTTTATTAAGTTATTGCATTTTGAATTGTTTTTTGTCCTGCTGTCAATACACCAGGCCGCAGGGTATCCCAAACCACCACGTGGCACCCTATCTGTTATACTAAATAAGCGTCTACAGCCTCAGCTTTATTAAGTTATTGCATTTTGAATTGGTTTTGGTCTGCTTTAAATACACCAGGCCGCAGGGTATCCCAAACCTGCATGTTGCACCCTATCTGTTATACTAAATAAGCGTTGTTCAGCATCAGCTTTATTAAGCTATTGCATTTTGAATTGTTTTTTGTCCTGCTGTCAATACACCAGGCCGCAGGGTATCCCAAACCACCACGTTGCACCCTATCTGTTATAATAAATACGCTTGTTCATCCTTCTTCAGCTGAATGGTCAAAACTGTGGAAACTAGAGTTTAATGTCTCTAAATGTAAAATCATGCACTTGGGTAGAAGGAATCCCTGTTCTGAGTACCATATGGGCAGCACTGTGTTAGCTGGGACCTCGGAGGAGAGAGATTTAGGGGTACTGATTACTGATAGCTGCAAGATGAGTGGACAGTGTAGCCAGGCAGTGGGAAAAGCAAGCAGGATGCTCTGCTGCATAGCTCGAGGCATCACCAGTAGGAAGAGGGAGGTTGTGATGCCGCTGTATAGAGCCCTGGTAAGGCCACAGCTAGAATACTGTGTGCAGTTCTGGAGACCTTACCTGCAAAAAGACATTATTCAAATAGAACTTGTCCAAAGGCGGGCAACGGAAATGGTGGAAGGACTTAAACTTAAAACTTATCAGGAGAGACTTAAAGAACTTAATTTGTACAGTCTGGAGGAAAGAAGGGAGGGGGGCATGATTGAGACCTTTAAATATGTGAAAGGATTGAATAAGGTTCAGGAGGGAAGTGTTTTTAAGAAGAAGCTTAATGATAGAACAAGGGGGCACAACCTGAAGCTAGTCGGGGGGAAAATCAGGAGCAATGTTAGAAAATATTATTTTACAGAAAGAGTAGTAGATGCTTGGAACAAGTTCCAGCAGAGGTAGTTGAAAAATCAACAGTCACTGAATTTAAACATGCCTGGGATAAGCACACATCTATCCTAAGATAAAGAGTACATACAGTATATACATAAGGGCAGACTAGATGGAGCGTATGGTCAACCTTCTATGTTTCTATGTTTCTATGAATCAAACTATTGCAACTTGCCTTTAACAAAAAAAACACCAGCCCACCTGGGTATCCCAAACCTGCAATTAGCAGCGTATCTGTTATACTAAATACGCTTGTTCATCCTTCCTCAGCTTAATCAAAGTATTGCATTTTGAATTGGTTTTTGGTCTGCCTTTAACAAAAAAAACACCAGGCCGTGGGGCATCCCAAACCTGCATTAGGCAGCCTATCTGTTATACTAAATACGCTTGTTGATCCGTCCTCAGCTTAATCAAAGTATTGCATTTTTAATTGGTTTTTGGTCTGCCTTTAACAAAAAAACACCAGGCCGCAGGGCATCCCAAACCTGCACTTAGCAGCCTATCTGTTATACTAAATATGCTTGTTGATCCTTCCTCAGCTTAATCAAAGTATTGCATTTTGAATGGGTTTTTGTCCTGCAGTCAAAACACCAGCCCACGTGGGCATCCCAAACCAGCACGTCACCCTATCTTTTATACTAAATAAGCTTGTTCAGCCTCAGTTTTATTAAGCTATTGCATTTTGAATTGGTTTTTGTCCTGCTGTCAAAACACTAGCCCACATGGGCATCCCAAACCAGCACATGTCACCCTATCTGTTATACTAAATAAGCTTCTACGGGCCCTTTTTTTTATTTATTTATTTTTTTATATAGAGCTGTAATAGATTATATAGTAAGGTAAATTCGCCATTTTGCACCATTATATAGAGAAGCCCACTGTGTAAATCTGATGAGCAATAGTTTATACAGTATTGTGAGGTAAATTCGCTGTTTTGCACTATTATATATATCAACCTAAATCCCTGTGTAAATCTGAGGAGCAATAGTTTATATTGTGAGGTAAAATTGCCATTTTATAGACCAGGCCCTGTCTGAAAATCTCATTTTGCAATCTATGTTATATTGTGAGCTAAATTCGCCATGTTGCACCATTCTTTAGAGTGGCCCTCCTGTGTAAATCAGAGCAGCAATAGTTTATATTGGACAATACATTTGCCCTGTTTTGCACCATTATATGGAGCAGCCCCTGAGTAAATCTGGGGGGCAATAGTTTATATTATGAGGTAAATTCATGGTTTTGCACCATTACATAGAGCAGTCCCTATATAAACCTGAGAAATAGGTTATATTGTGTGAGTTAAGTCCGCTCTTGGTTTTGTAGCATTCTATAGAGCAGGCCCTGTGCAAATAGCTTATACTTTGAGGTAAATTTGCCATTTTGCAGCATTATATAGAGCAGGCCCTGTGTAAATCTGAGGGGCAATTGCTTATATTGTGAGGTAAATTTGCCATTTTTCAGAATAATATAGAGCAGCCCCTGTGTAAATCTGGGGGGCATTAGCTTATATAGTGAGGTAAATTTGCCATTTTGCAGCATTATATAGAGCAGGCCCTGTGTAAATCTGAGGGGCAATAGCTTATATTGTGAGATAAATTTGCCATTTTGCAGCATAATATAGAGCAGTCCCTGTGTAAATCTGAGGGGCAATAGCTTATACTGTGAGGTAAATTTGCCATTTTGCAGCATTATATAGAGCAGGCCCTGTGTAAATCTGAGGGGCAATAGCTCATACTGTGAGGCAAATTTGCCATTTTGCAGCATAATATAGAGCAGGCCCTGTGTAAATCTGAGGGGCAATAGCTTATATATAGAGATGAGCGAGTAGTGAAATATTCGAAATTTCGAATTTCGATTCGAATAGACCGCGTTACTCGACTACTCGACCGAATATCGAATCCCATTATAGTCTATGGGAAAAAAATGCTCGACACTTGGAAATCTCAATTCGACCACTTGGAGGTCACCAAGTCCACCCTGAAACATCAGAAAATGATGCCAACACTGCTGGAATGCAACTGGGACAGCAGGGGAAGCATGTCTGGGTGCATATAACGCGCCCAAGTCGCACTATTACGCCACTATCACAGCCTCTCAACAATACACTCCAAACACAATATTACTTCTACGTAAAGTGAGACAAGACAAGGAAACCTTCTTTCCTCTACATTGCCATGGACCCCAAGCCAAACTGTACAAAAAAGAAGAACAAAATTCTGCACCCCTTAAAATCACGTTGCCTAATGACAACCACAGATGGCATAGGCAAGGGGGAAAATAAATAGACCCCACCCTTAATTGTCATTGTGTGTGTGTGTGTGTGTGTGTGTGTGTGTGTGTGTGTGTGTGTGTGTGAGATGTGGTCAGACATGTCCTCTTGTGTCATTGTGTCACCCCAGCAGTAAGGGAAGCTTAAAGGAGGAGGTTTGTTACAGTGTGTCACCCCAGCAGTAAGGGAAGCTTACAGGAGGAGGTTTGTTACAGTGTGTCACCCCAGCAGTCAGGGAAGCTTACAGGAGGAGGTTTGTTACAGTGTGTCACCCCAGCAGTCAGGGAAGCTTACAGGAGGAGGTTTGTTACAGTGTGTCACCCCAGCAGTAAGGGAAGCTTAGAGCTGAGACCTCTTAAAAATTGTGTGGAGGCCCAAGATCTGAGACCTCTTAAAAATTGTGTGGAGGCCCAAGAGCTGAGACCTTTTAAAAATTGTGTGGAGGCCCAAGAGCTGAGACCTCTCAAACATTGTGTGGAGTCCCACGAGCTGAGACCTCTTAAACATTGTGTGGAGGCCCAAGAGCTGAGACCTTTTAAAAATTGTGTGGAGGCCCAAGAGCTGAGACCTTTTAAAAATTGTGTGGAGGCCCAAGAGCTGAGACCTTTTAAAAATTGTGTGGAGGCCCAAGAGCTGAGACCTCTCAAACATTGTGTGGAGGCCCAAGAGCTGAGACCTTTTAAAAATTGTGTGGAGGCCCAAGAGCTGAGACCTTTTAAAAATTGTGTGGAGGCCCAAGAGCTGAGACCTTTTAAAAATTGTGTGGAGGCCCAAGAGCTGAGACCTTTTAAAAATTGTGTGGAGTCCCAAGAGCTGAGACCTTTTAAAAATTGTGTGGAGGCCCAAGAGCTGAGACCTCTCAAACATTGTGTGGAGGCCCAAGAGCTGAGACCTTTTAAAAATTGTGTGGAGGCCCAAGAGCTGAGACCTCTCAAACATTGTGTGGAGGCCCAAGAGCTGAGACCTTTTAAAAATTGTGTGGAGGCCCAAGAGCTGAGACCTCTCAAACATTGTGTGGAGGCCCAAGAGCTGAGACCTCTCAAACATTGTGTGGAGGCCCAAGAGCTGAGACCTCTCAAACATTGTGTGGAGGCCCAAGAGCTGAGACCTTTTAAAAATTGTGTGGAGGCCCAAGAGCTGAGACCTCTCAAACATTGTGTGGAGGCCCAAGAGCTGAGACCTTTTAAAAATTGTGTGGAGGCCCAAGAGCTGAGACCTCTCAAACATTGTGTGGAGGCCCAAGAGCTGAGACCTTTTAAAAATTGTGTGGAGGCCCAAGAGCTGAGACCTCTCAAACATTGTGTGGAGGCCCAAGAGCTGAGACCTTTTAAAAATTGTGTGGAGGCCCAAGAGCTGAGACCTCTCAAACATTGTGTGGAGGCCCAAGAGCTGAGACCTCTCAAACATTGTGTGGAGGCCCAAGAGCTGAGACCTTTTAAAAATTGTGTGGAGGCCCAAGTGCTGAGACCTCTCAAACATTGTGTGGAGGCCCAAGAGCTGAGACCTCTCAAACATTGTGTGGAGGCCCAAGAGCTGAGACCTTTTAAAAATTGTGTGGAGGCCCAAGAGCTGAGAAATCTTAAAAATTGTGTGGAGGCCCAAGCGCTGAGACCTCTCAAACATTGTGTGGAGGCCCAAGAGCTGAGACCTTTTAAAAATTGTGTGGAGGCCCAAGAGCTGAGACCTCTCAAACATTGTGTGGAGGCCCAAGAGCTGAGACCTTTTAAAAATTGTGTGGAGGCCCTAGAGCTGAGACCTCTCAAACATTGTGTGGAGTCCCAAGAGCTGAGACCTTTTAAAAATTGTGTGGAGGCCCAAGAGCTGAGACCTCTCAAACATTGTGTGGAGGCCCAAGAGCTGAGACCTTTTAAAAATTGTGTGGAGGCCCAAGAGCTGAGACCTCTCAAACATTGTGTGGAGGCCCAAGAGCTGAGCACTTATTAGTGCTGCAGCTACGGCTGCTTTAGTGAGGGGTAGCTGCTGCTGCTGGAATAGGGACAGAAAGACTTCAGTGGTGTATTACCACCTATATACAAAACTATATACACTCTGCTCAAAACGGCTGCTTTAGTGAGGGGTAGCTGCTGATGCTGGAATAGGGACAGAAAGACTTCAGTGGTGTATTAGCACCTATATACAAAACTATATTTTGCACTACTGTTTTGTGTCCTCTGTGCCAACAAAACACTGTTTTATACACGGTGCGTATAGGCACCATTTCACCTTCTGGCAGTATACGGCTGTATAGCCAGGTGTTTTTCTTAAAAATATTTTTTATATTTGGCACTACTGTTTTGTGTCCTCTTTACCAACAAAACCTTGTTATATACCCGGTGCGTATAGGCACCATTTCACCTTCTGGCAGTATACGGCTGTATAGCCAGGTGTTCTTCTTAAAAATATTTTTATATTTGGCATAACGCGTGGCCAAAAAAGTAAAACGTCTGAAATGCGGAGGGCTAGCGCAAAGGGACGTGGACGAGGACGGGGGCGCGGAAATGCTGGTGGGGGCACAAACCGCGTTGAAGCCAGTGGGGATACAATGCGTGCTGGTGAGGGGCAGCCAGCATTACGCTCATCCAGCTTCCCTGCCTTTATGGGACAGTTATGCGGGGGGCGGGGTACACCTCTGTTAAAGCCTGAGCAGCGTGAACAGGTGGTGCAATGGATGGCCGATAACGCTTCCAGTCACTTGTCCACCACCCAGTCATCCACACAGTCTCACTCTGACCCTCCTTCCTCCCAACCTGGCCAACAGAGTCAGCCCACCCTTGACCCCTCCCAGGACCTCTTTTCGGGTCCTTTTCCAGATGTGCTGCAAGAATCCCAGGAGCTAGCAGAGGAATTTGTTTGTAGTGATGCCCAAACACTTGAGTATCCGCCATCTGCTAGTGATGTGGACCCGGAACCAGCATCTGCTATCATGAGCGATGATGATGAGACGCAGTTGCCATCAAATGACCGACCCCACTTGGACAGGGGTGATGTCCAGCGGGGAAAGCAGTGGAGATGCGGTCTGCGCATCACCGAATAAGGCAGCAAGAGGCAGAGGACAGTCCAGAGGCAGAGGACAGTCCAGACAGAGAAGGCAGGCCACAGCCAGCAGGGCCGAAGCTCTTCCCGGCAGCAGGCAGTCGCGCGAAGCTCCCCCATCGAGACCTCGTACTTCTGTGGTGTGGAGATTTTTTAATGTTTGCGCGGATGACAAACTGAGCGCGGTTTGCGCAATCTGCCACTCAAAACTGAGTAGGGGCTCTGAGAAGAGCAATCTGATCACCTCAGGCATGCGCCGTCACTTGGAATTCAAGCACTGGGCTGAGTGGGAGAGAGCAAACGCAATACAACCTGCGCCCGGTCTTGCTGCCACTGCCTCTTCCCCTTTGTTGTGTGCTGCCACTGCGGTCCAGACCTCCAGCCAGGACACCTCCACATCTGCCTCTGCCTCGGCTACTTTGGGGCCTTCTCCTTCAGCCCCCCCTTCCCCCGCATCTTCGTCTGCACCTTCCATCTCCTCGTCCCATCAACTGTCCATCTCGCAGGCGTTCAACCGCAGGCGGAAGTACGCCTCCAGTCACCCCCAAGCCCAAGCCTTAACCTGCCTCATCTCCAAACTGCTGGCCCTGGAGATGTTGCCGTTTTGGCTTGTGGAGACGCAGGCCTTCCGCGACCTGATGGCGGCTGCCGCACCTCGCTATTCCGTCCCTAGCCGCCACTATTTTTCCCGGTGTGGCGTCCCCGCCCTGCACCAGCACGTGTCGCGTAACATCAGGCGGACCCTGAGGTACGCAGTCAGCGCAAAGGTCCACTTGACCACAGACTCGTGGACAAACACTTGCGGCCAAGGACGCTACATCTCTTTGACGGCACACTGGGTGAATGTTGTGGAAGCGGGGACGGGGTCGCAAACAGGGACGGCCTACATACCACCCCCGCCCAAGATTGCCAGCACAGGTTCTGATAGACCCCCCTCCTCTTCCTCCTCCTCCTCCTCCTCCTCCTCTGCCTTAACATCGCCCTCAGCCCCTAGCTGGAAGCGTTGCAGCACTGGCGCGGGGAGACGTCAGCAGGCGGTGCTTAAGCTCATCAGCTTGGGCGACAGGAAGCACAGCGCCGCAGAGGTGAGGCACGCCATATTGCAGCAGACAGAGATGTGGCTGTCGCCGCTGCAGCTAGGACCAGGCATGGTCGTGTGCGATAACGGCCGTAACCTGGTGGCGGCTCTGGAGCTTGCAGAACTCAATCACGTACCATGCCTGGCCCACGTTTTTAATTTGGTAGTACAAAAGTTTCTAAAGACTTACCCCAACCTGGCAGAGCTACTGGTCAAAGTGCGGCGCTTGTGCGCTCACTTTCGGAAGTCAACTGTAGCTGCTGCTAGCTTAAAAAAAAATCCAGCAACGCCTCCATTTGCCTCAACATCGGCTGTTGTGCGACCTGCCCACTCGCTGGAATTCCACCTATTGCATGTTGGCCAGGGTGTGTGAGCAGCAGAAAGCATTGATGGAGTACCAGATGATGCATCCACGCGTGCCTCCAACTCAGCTCCCTCAGTTTGCCAACCACGAGTGGCCATGGATGGCAGACATATGCGATGTATTGCGTATCTTTGAGGAGACCACTAAGAAGGTCAGCAGCGAGGACGCTATAGTGAGCGTAACCATCCCGCTCCTAGGCGTCCTTAAAGAATCGCTCATCGCAATAAGGGAGAACGCATTGCACACAGAGGAGATGGGGGTAGGAGGAGACGCAACGCAGGTAGACAGTCAGACCACACTTTTGTCTGCTGCTCGGTGGCAGTTGCAGGAGGAGGATGAGGAGGAGGAGGACAACGTGGAGGTGGCTGTGGAAGAGGATGCTGGCGGCGAGGGTAGCAGTCAGGCTGTGTGCGTCCCATTGGTTCAGCGCGGATGGGGCGGAGAGGAGGAGGAAGAGGAGGAAATGGAAAATGATCCTTCTGGTGGGGGCAGTGACGTCATGCCTACTCAGAGTCTGGCACACATGGCTGACTTCATGCTGGGCTGCTTTTCCCGGGACATACGTGTTGTCCGGATATTGGAGAACAAACTATACTGGGTCTTCGCACTCCTGGACCCCCGGTATAAAGATAACTTCTCCTCTTTTATTCCGGTAGAGGAGAGGACGAATCGATTACTGGAATACCAGAGGGAACTCTTGCAGAACATGATGCAGATTTTCCCACCCAGCATCGCTGGCGGCAGAGAGGAGAGTGTCTCCCAGAGTCTGACAACATCGATCAGGCCCACAGTCACCAGGGGAACACTCTCCAAGGTGTGGGACACGTTCATGTCACCCCCTCGTGCAACTTCCATCACTGCGGGGCCCGCTATCAGCAGGAGGGACAAGTATCGGCGGATGTTGCGGGACTACCTGGCAGACCACACCCCTGTCCTCCCCGATCCCTCGGCGACCTACACTTACTGGGTCTCCAAGTTGGACACGTGGCTGGAACTGTCCCTGTACGCCTTGGAGGTGCTTGCCTGCCCTGCCGCCAGCGTGCTATCAGAAAGGGTGTGTTCAGCGCAGCCGGGGGCATTATAACCGATAAGCGCAGCCGCCTGTCAACCGACAGTGCCGACAGGCTGACGCTAATCAAAATGAACAGCAAGTGGATTGACCCGGACTTTGCTTGTACAACAGTGGAAAGCAGCCAAGAGTGAAGTGCCATCTGTATGAAGTGCCATTTCCTCCTCCTCCTCCTCCTCCTCCTCCTCCTTAACCGCCGTAGAATTGCTGTATTAATGAAAAAAATTATGGCTCACCTCTTAGGCTTAATACAATCAATTTTTAAGAGGTCTCAACTCTTGGGCCTCCACACAATTTTTAAAAGGTCTCAGCTCTTGGGCCTCCACACAATTTTTAAGAGGTCTCAGCTCGTGGGCCTCCACACAATTTTTAAAAGGTCTCAGCTCTTGGGCCTCCACACAATTTTTAAAAGGTCTCAGCTCTTGGGCCTCCACACAATTTTTAAAACATAGCAGCCCTAATAAGGGCTCTCAATGACTCTCTTGTCTTCTGGTAGCTGGTATATATGGTGGTAAATGCGATATTCTGAGCTTCTGGGGCCCTGCCTGACTACATAGGATATGAGATATATACTGTTCAACATAGCAGCACTAATAAGGGATTAAGGACTGTCTTGTCTTCTGGTAGCTGGTATATATGGTGGTAAAAGGTATATTCTGAGCTTCTGGGGCCCTGCCTGCCTACATATGAGCTATATACTGTTCAGCATAGTAGCCCTAATAAGGGCTCTCAATGACTCTCTTGTCTTCTGGTAGCTGGTATATATGGTGGTAAAAGGTATATTCTGAGCATCTGGGGCCCTGCCTGACTACATAGGATATGAGCTATATACTGTTCAACATAGTAGCCCTAATAAGGGCTCTTAAGGACTGTCTTGTCTTCTGGTAGCTGGTATATATGGTGGTAAAAGGTATATTCTGAGCTTCTGGGGCCCTGCCTGACTACATAGAATATGAGCTATATACTGTTCAACGTAGCAGCCCTAATAAGGGCTCTTAAGGACTCTCTTGTCTTCTGGTAGCTGGTATATATGGTGGTAAAAGGTATATTCTGAGCTTCTGGGGCCCTGCCTGACTACATAGAAAATGAGCTATATACTGTTCAGCGTAGCAGCCCTAATAAGGGCTCTTAAGGACTGTCTTGTCTTCTGGTAGCTGGTATATATGGTGGTAAAAGGTATATTCTGAGCTTCTGGGGCCCTGCCTGACTACATAGAAAATGAGCTATATACTGTACAACATAGCAGCCCTAATAAGGGCTCTTAAGGACTCTCTTGTCTTCTGGTAGCTGGTATATATGGTGGTAAAAGGTATATTCTGAGCATCTGGGGCCCTGCCTGACTACATAGGATATGAGCTATATACTGTTCAACATAGTAGCCCTAATAAGGGCTCTTAAGGACTGTCTTGTCTTCTGGTAGCTGGTATATATGGTGGTAAAAGGTATATTCTGAGCTTCTGGGGCCCTGCCTGACTACATAGAAAATGAGCTATATACTGTACAACATAGCAGCCCTAATAAGGGCTCTTAAGGACTCTCTTGTCTTCTGGTAGCTGGTATATATGGTGGTAAAAGGTATATTCTGAGCTTCTGGGGCCCTGCCTGACTACATAGAAAATGAGCTATATACTGTTCAGCGTAGCAGCCCTAATAAGGGCTCTTAAGGACTGTTTTGTCTTCTGGTAGCTGGTATATATGGTGGTAAAAGGTATATTCTGAGCTTCTGGGGCCCTGCCTGCCTACATATGAGCTATATACTGTTCAGCATAGTAGCCCTAATAAGGGCTCTCAATGACTCTCTTGTCTTCTGGTAGCTGGTATATATGGTGGTAAAAGGTGTATTCTGAGCTTCTGGGGCCCTGCCTGACTACATAGGATATGAGCTATATACTGTTCAACGTAGTAGCCCTAATAAGGGCTCTTAAGGACTGTCTTGTCTTCTGGTAGCTGGTATATATGGTGGTAAAAGGTATATTCTGAGCTTCTGGGGCCCTGCCTGACTAAATAGAAAATGAGCTATATACTGTTCAGCGTAGCAGCCCTAATAAGGGCTATTAAGGACTGTCTTGTCTTCTGGTAGCTGGTATATATGGTGGTAAAAGGTATATTCTGAGCTTCTGGGGCCCTGCCTGACTACATAGAATATGAGCTATATACTGTTCAGCGTAGCAGCCCTAATAAGGGCTCTTAAGGACTGTCTTGTCTTCTGGTAGCTGGTATATATGGTGGTAAAAGGTATATTCTGAGCTTCTGGGGCCCTGCCTGACTACATAGAATATGAGCTATATACTGTTCAACGTAGCAGCCCTAATAAGGGCTCTTAAGGACTCTCTTGTCTTCTGGTAGCTGGTATATATGGTGGTAAAAGGTATATTCTGAGCTTCTGGGGCCCTGCCTGACTACATAGAATATGAGCTATATACTGTTCAGCGTAGCAGCCCAAATAAGGGCTCTTAAGGACTGTCTTGTCTTCTGGTAGCTGGTATATATGGTGGTAAAAGGTATATTCTGAGCTTCTGGGGCCCTGCCTGACTAAATAGAAAATGAGCTATATACTGTTCAGCGTAGCAGCCCTAATAAGGGCTATTAAGGACTGTCTTGTCTTCCGGTAGCTGGTATATATGGTGGTAAAAGGTATATTCTGAGCTTCTGGGGCCCTGCCTGACTAAATAGAAAATGAGCTATATACTGTTCAGCGTAGCAGCCCTAATAAGGGCTATTAAGGACTGTCTTGTCTTCTGGTAGCTGGTATATATGGTGGTAAAAGGTATATTCTGAGCTTCTGGGGCCCTGCCTGACTAAATAGAAAATTAGCTATATACTGTTCAGCGTAGCAGCCCTAATAAGGGCTATTAAGGACTGTCTTGTCTTCTGGTAGCTGGTATATATGGTGGTAAAAGGTATATTCTGAGCTTCTGGGGCCCTGCCTGACTAAATAGAAAATGAGCTATATACTGTTCAGCGTAGCAGCCCTAATAAGGGCTATTAAGGACTGTCTTGTCTTCTGGTAGCTGGTATATATGGTGGTAAAAGGTATATTCTGAGCTTCTGGGGCCCTGCCTGACTAAATAGAAAATGAGCTATATACTGTTCAACATAGCAGCACTAATAAGGGATTAAGGACTGTCTTGTCTTCTGGTAGCTGGTATATATGGTGGTAAAAGGTATATTCTGAGCTTCTGGGGCCCTGCCTGACTACATAGAAAATGAGCTATATACTGTACAACATAGCAGCCCTAATAAGGGCTCTTAAGGACTCTCTTGTCTTCTGGTAGCTGGTATATATGGTGGTAAAAGGTATATTCTGAGCTTCTGGGGCCCTGCCTGACTACATAGGATATGAGCTATATACTGTTCAACATAGTAGCCCTAATAAGGGCTCTTAAGGACTGTCTTGTCTTCTGGTAGCTGGTATATATGGTGGTAAAAGGTATATTCTGAGCTTCTGGGGCCCTGCCTGACTACATAGAAAATGAGCTATATACTGTACAACATAGCAGCCCTAATAAGGGCTCTTAAGGACTTTCTTGTCTTCTGGTAGCTGGTATATATGGTGGTAAAAGGTATATTCTGAGCTTCTGGGGCCCTGCCTGACTACATAGGATATGAGCTATATACTGTTCAACATAGTAGCCCTAATAAGGGCTCTTAAGGACTGTCTTGTCTTCTGGTAGCTGGTATATATGGTGGTAAAAGGTATATTCTGAGCTTCTGGGGCCCTGCCTGACTACATAGAAAATGAGCTATATACTGTTCAACGTAGTAGCCCTAATAAGGGCTCTTAAGGACTGTCTTGTCTTCTGGTAGCTGGTATATATGGTGGTAAAAGGTATATTCTGAGCTTCTGGGGCCCTGCCTGACTAAATAGAAAATGAGCTATATACTGTTCAGCGTAGCAGCCCTAATAAGGGCTATTAAGGACTGTCTTGTCTTCTGGTAGCTGGTATATATGGTGGTAAAAGGTATATTCTGAGCTTCTGGGGCCCTGCCTGACTACATAGAATATGAGCTATATACTGTTCAGCGTAGCAGCCCTAATAAGGGCTCTTAAGGACTGTCTTGTCTTCTGGTAGCTGGTATATATGGTGGTAAAAGGTATATTCTGAGCTTCTGGGGCCCTGCCTGACTACATAGAATATGAGCTATATACTGTTCAACGTAGCAGCCCTAATAAGGGCTCTTAAGGACTCTCTTGTCTTCTGGTAGCTGGTATATATGGTGGTAAAAGGTATATTCTGAGCTTCTGGGGCCCTGCCTGACTACATAGAATATGAGCTATATACTGTTCAGCGTAGCAGCCCAAATAAGGGCTCTTAAGGACTGTCTTGTCTTCTGGTAGCCGGTATATATGGTGGTAAAAGGTATATTCTGAGCTTCTGGGGCCCTGCCTGACTAAATAGAAAATGAGCTATATACTGTTCAGCGTAGCAGCCCTAATAAGGGCTATTAAGGACTGTCTTGTCTTCCGGTAGCTGGTATATATGGTGGTAAAAGGTATATTCTGAGCTTCTGGGGCCCTGCCTGACTAAATAGAAAATGAGCTATATACTGTTCAGCGTAGCAGCCCTAATAAGGGCTATTAAGGACTGTCTTGTCTTCTGGTAGCTGGTATATATGGTGGTAAAAGGTATATTCTGAGCTTCTGGGGCCCTGCCTGACTAAATAGAAAATGAGCTATATACTGTTCAGCGTAGCAGCCCTAATAAGGGCTATTAAGGACTGTCTTGTCTTCTGGTAGCTGGTATATATGGTGGTAAAAGGTATATTCTGAGCTTCTGGGGCCCTGCCTGACTAAATAGAAAATGAGCTATATACTGTTCAGCGTAGCAGCCCTAATAAGGGCTATTAAGGACTGTCTTGTCTTCTGGTAGCTGGTATATATGGTGGTAAAAGGTATATTCTGAGCTTCTGGGGCCCTGCCTGACTAAATAGAAAATGAGCTATATACTGTTCAACATAGCAGCACTAATAAGGGATTAAGGACTGTCTTGTCTTCTGGTAGCTGGTATATATGGTGGTAAAAGGTATATTCTGAGCTTCTGGGGCCCTGCCTGACTACATAGAAAATGAGCTATATACTGTACAACATAGCAGCCCTAATAAGGGCTCTTAAGGACTCTCTTGTCTTCTGGTAGCTGGTATATATGGTGGTAAAAGGTATATTCTGAGCTTCTGGGGCCCTGCCTGACTACATAGGATATGAGCTATATACTGTTCAACATAGTAGCCCTAATAAGGGCTCTTAAAGTGGACCAACACCCAGGATTTTGACTATCCTGGGTTTTGGTCCACTTCGGCGGGGCACCCCGATAGGGGGTGCCCCGCTGTGTGAAACCCCCCAGAAAGCCCCAAAATCTTACCTGTCCCCGCTCCCACGTGACTGGACGGTCCAATCCCCGCCAACGTCCAGGCGGGGATCAGGAACGTCCAAGCGGCTGCCGCCGCCGCCGCCTCCCTCGCGTCACTTTCGGCGCGCGCGCGCCCCCGCCGGCCATTCGCAGACGGCCGGCGCGGGCGCGAGCACGCCTACAGGGGCGCGAGGGAGGCGGCGGCGGAAGATCAGGTAAGGTGTTTGGGGGTTTTTTGGGGGGGTTTCACCCCGCGGGACATCCCGATCTCGGATGTCCCGCGGGGTGGGAGGTGATCGGCCCGGGAATCTTATAGATTTCCGGGCCGATCACCTCTCGGTGTTGGTCCACTTTAAGGACTGTCTTGTCTACTGGTAGCTGGTATATATGGTGGTAAAAGGTATATTCTGAGCTTCTGGGGCCCTGCCTGACTACATAGAAAATGAGCTATATACTGTACAACATAGCAGCCCTAATAAGGGCTCTTAAGGACTCTCTTGTCTTCTGGTAGCTGGTATATATGGTGGTAAAAGGTATATTCTGAGCTTCTGGGGCCCTGCCTGACTACATAGGATATGAGCTATATACTGTTCAACATAGTAGCCCTAATAAGGGCTCTTAAGGACTGTCTTGTCTTCTGGTAGCTGGTATATATGGTGGTAAAAGGTATATTCTGAGCTTCTGGGGCCCTGCCTGACTACATAGAAAATGAGCTATATACTGTACAACATAGCAGCCCTAATAAGGGCTCTTAAGGACTCTCTTGTCTTCTGGTAGCTGGTATATATGGTGGTAAAAGGTATATTCTGAGCTTCTGGGGCCCTGCCTGACTACATAGAAAATGAGCTATATACTGTTCAGCGTAGCAGCCCTAATAAGGGCTCTTAAGGACTGTTTTGTCTTCTGGTAGCTGGTATATATGGTGGTAAAAGGTATATTCTGAGCTTCTGGGGCCCTGCCTGCCTACATATGAGCTATATACTGTTCAGCATAGTAGCCCTAATAAGGGCTCTCAATGACTCTCTAGTCTTCTGGTAGCTGGTATATATGGTGGTAAAAGGTATATTCTGAGCTTCTGGGGCCCTGCCTGACTAAATAGAAAATGAGCTATATACTGTTCAGCGTAGCAGCCCTAATAAGGGCTATTAAGGACTGTCTTGTCTTCTGGTAGCTGGTATATATGGTGGTAAAAGGTATATTCTGAGCTTCTGGGGCCCTGCCTGACTACATAGAATATGAGCTATATACTGTTCAGCGTAGCAGCCCTAATAAGGGCTCTTAAGGACTGTCTTGTCTTCTGGTAGCTGGTATATATGGTGGTAAAAGGTATATTCTGAGCTTCTGGGGCCCTGCCTGACTACATAGAATATGAGCTATATACTGTTCAACGTAGCAGCCCTAATAAGGGCTCTTAAGGACTCTCTTGTCTTCTGGTAGCTGGTATATATGGTGGTAAAAGGTATATTCTGAGCTTCTGGGGCCCTGCCTGACTAGATAGAATATGAGCTATATACTGTTCACCGTAGCAGCCCAAATAAGGGCTCTTAAGGACTGTCTTGTCTTCTGGTAGCTGGTATATATGGTGGTAAAAGGTATATTCTGAGCTTCTGGGGCCCTGCCTGACTAAATAGAAAATGAGCTATATACTGTTCAGCGTAGCAGCCCTAATAAGGGCTATTAAGGACTGTCTTGTCTTCTGGTAGCTGGTATATATGGTGGTAAAAGGTATATTCTGAGCTTCTGGGGCCCTGCCTGACTAAATAGAAAATGAGCTATATACTGTTCAGCGTAGCAGCCCTAATAAGGGCTCTTAAGGACTGTCTTGTCTTCTGGTAGCTGGTATATATGGTGGTAAAAGGTATATTCTGAGCTTCTGGGGCCCTGCCTGACTACATAGAAAATGAGCTATATACTGTTCAGCGTAGCAGCCCTAATAAGGGCTCTTAAGGACTGTCTTGTCTTCTGGTAGCTGGTATATATGGTGGTAAAAGGTATATTCTGAGCTTCTGGGGCCCTGCCTGACTAAATAGAAAATGAGCTATATACTGTTCAGCGTAGCAGCCCTAATAAGGGCTATTAAGGACTGTCTTGTCTTCTGGTAGCTGGTATATATGGTGGTAAAAGGTATATTCTGAGCTTCTGGGGCCCTGCCTGACTAAATAGAAAATGAGCTATATACTGTTCAGCGTAGCAGCCCTAATAAGGGCTATTAAGGACTGTCTTGTCTTCTGGTAGCTGGTATATATGGTGGTAAAAGGTATATTCTGAGCTTCTGGGGCCCTGCCTGACTAAATAGAAAATGAGCTATATACTGTTCAGCGTAGCAGCCCTAATAAGGGCTATTAAGGACTGTCTTGTCTTCTGGTAGCTGGTATATATGGTGGTAAAAGGTATATTCTGAGCTTCTGGGGCCCTGCCTGACTACATAGAATATGAGCTATATACTGTTCAGCGTAGCAGCCCTAATAAGGGCTCTTAAGGACTGTCTTGTCTTCTGGTAGCTGGTATATATGGTGGTAAAAGGTATATTCTGAGCTTCTGGGGCCCTGCCTGACTACATAGAATATGAGCTATATACTGTTCAACGTAGCAGCCCTAATAAGGGCTCTTAAGGACTCTCTTGTCTTCTGGTAGCTGGTATATATGGTGGTAAAAGGTATATTCTGAGTTTCTGGGGCCCTGCCTGACCACATAGAATATGAGCTATATACTGTTCAGCGTAGCAGCCCTAATAAGGGCTCTTAAGGACTGTCTTGTCTTCTGGTAGCTGGTATAGATGGTGGTAAAAGCGATATTCCGAGCTTCTGGGGCCCTGCCAGCGACAGCCTGTCTTTCCCTGCTGTGAGCGTCTGTCCCTCACTAAGTTCAAGCTGCTAATGCTGACGAAGAGGAAGTGCTGAGTTTTGTATATTCGAGGTCACATGGTTTTTCCAGCCAATGCATGTAGACGCCGTTTTCGCGATGCCAGCGTCCTCCCAGGACCTGTCCCACCCCCCCTGCATGGTGATTGGTGTAAAAAACGCGCCAGGGAAGGTGGGAGGGGAAACGAATTGTGAGTGCGCCATCGCCGCTGTACTCGATCGAAATCGAGTATGGCGAACAGCGTAGTATTCGATCGAATACCGGCTCGGTCGAATACTACTCGCTCATCACTACTTATATAGTGAGGTAAATTTGCCATTTTGCAGCATAATATAGAGCAGGCTCTGTGTAAATCTGAGGGGCAATAGCTTATACTGTGAGGTAAATTTGCCATTTTGCAGCATTATATAGAGCAGCCCCTGTGTAAATCTGAGGGGCAATAGCTTATACTGTGAGGTAAATTCGCCATTTTGCAGCATAATATAGAGCAGCCCCTGTATAAATCTGAGGGGCAATAGCTTATATTGTGAGGTAAATTCGCCATTTTGCAGCATAATATAGAGCAGCCCAGTTGCCATCTAAATCAACTACTGACCGGGCAGGACAGCTTTTCCAGGGCAAACTCTGCTAGTTGCGGCAACAAGTCAAGTTTGGCTTCCCAGAAGTCCAGCGGATCCTCAAGGTGTGTTGGCATGGTCATGTCAAGGTATGACATGACCTTCTGGTTCAGGTCCTGCTCCAGGTCTTTCTGCTGCTCATGAGGGTGTAGAAAGCTACTCATTAGCGATTGAAGACTGAGGCTGCTGCTGATGGAGCTGCTGCTCCTGCCACCCCCCCCCGGCAGCCATGGCAGTAGAAGGTGAGCGCACAGGTCCCCCCGAGTCAGACCTGCGAGAGTATGGATCATGGCGCAGATAGACATTGCCCAACTGACTACGTAGGATGTCTCTGTAGTAGGTCAGTTTGTCCTCCCTCTCAGTGGGTGTAAAACATGCCCCCATTTTGTGCCGGAAGCGAGGGTCCAATAAGGTGGAGAGCCAGAAGTCATCCCGCTGACAAATGGAGACAATTCTGTGGTCACTACGCAAGCACGTGAGCATGCGTCGTGCCATTTATGCAAGTGACTCGGGGGGACTACCTGTCTCCATCTCCACTGCAAACTGCCACGGTGTGTCTGGGTCCTCTGTCTCGCCTTCCTCACAACCCTTTAGCTCCTCTGGCTGCTTCTGCTCCTCCTCTCCTGTCAGATGACTAGATAAAATGGTCATTTTTTCAAACCTAAACTGTCCTTTGCTGTGCCCCACCCCCTCCTCCTCCTCCACTTCAGCCCCCACAGGCAAATGTATGCGCTATGTCTCTAGTGCCCTGACTAGCCATGGTTTCCAACATGTGTTGTAGTACATGAAGCAGTGGAATCTCATCGTTCATCTCATAGTCCTGGCGACTGACTAATAAAGTAGCTTCCTCAAAGGACCTGAGCAAACGGCAGGTGTCACGTATGAGCTGCCACTGGTTTACATTGAAGTTACACAGGGGAGTCCCCCTATCCGTTTGGATCATCAAGAAATCCGTGATGGCTTTTCTCTGTTCCTATAGTGGATCCTGCATATGAAGGGTGGAATTCCAACGGGTGGAAACATCGCAAATCAGACTATGTTGGGGGATACCGTTCTGACGCTGAAGCTCAAGAAGGGTGTGCTTGGCGGTGTAGGAGTGGCTGAAGTGCATGCAAAGTTTCCTTCCCGTTGTTAGGATGTCTTTCAGATGGGGGGAAGACTTCAGAAAATGCTTGACAACTAGATTGAACATGTGTGCCATGGCAGGACGCATGGCTTAGGCTTCCTTGTCACAGCGCAGACAAGATGTTCTTCCCAATGTCAGTCACCATGGGTCACATTTGCATTTTTCGTGGAGTAAGCCATGATTTCATGTATTGAGTTCCCCTTTTTTAGCAGTTCCTCCCATGTGTGACTCTGTTGCTCAAGGCAAACCATGTGAAGAACAGCGTGAAACTGCCGTGTCCTGCACACATGGTAGGCTGGAAGGGCACTGGGAAAAAAAAAAATAAAAAAAAAAGAGAAAAAAAAATATTTAGAAAAAAAAGTAAAAGAAAATAAATGAAAAAATGAAAAAAAAATGAAAAGGCAATGGAAAAAAAATATAAATATATATATATATATAAATATATATATATATATGTTTCTAAAAAATACAAAATATTTAAAAAAATACAAAATATTAAAAAATAAAAAAAAATAACAATACAAAATTAACCAAAAAAAAATGTTGATACATTTTATTTGTTACTGTTATTATGTTTATGTTATTGTTGCTATGTTATATGTTATTATATGTTATTATTATAAA
Organism: Gastrophryne carolinensis; assembly: GCA_027917425.1. Lineage (NCBI taxonomy): Eukaryota > Metazoa > Chordata > Amphibia > Anura > Microhylidae > Gastrophryne > Gastrophryne carolinensis. The sequence goes on from CM051236.1 coordinate 189,792,166, forward strand.
TATGTTCAAATAAGATAAATGTTAACTATTAATATGTAATTGACAATTTGCCACTTTTCTCTGTGACACCATTGCTAAGTGCAAGTGCACTGTCACAGGCACAAAGGCCTAGGAGCGTGGAGGCCACAGCGGAGGGACCTGTCCAAGTTGCTTTTGTGGTTGTGCAGGAACCACAATCACCCAGTGGTTCCAAAAGGATATTTATTGTCCCTGACCATAGTTACTGTGCACTATGGTACACACTGACAGGCTAAAGGACTGCCCCACCTTCTGTTCAACAAAATTGTACAGGGCTGGTACTGCCTTCTTCGCAAAGAAATGACAGCATGGGACTCTCCACCTCGGCTCGGCACAAGCCATCAGTTCTCTGAAAGGTCCACCAACTCAAAAGGGAGCACCAGCAACTTATACAGGAGAACATTTAGTTTCTGCATGTTGGATGAGTGGGCACATACTGTTGTCTCTTGGACATGGCTTGGCAATGGATTGCTGGAGGAATGACTGACTCGGCTTAAGAGGAGGAGGAGCATCTGGAGAGACAGAGGATCAGACAGAGGATCAGGCACCACTTTGGAGCCAACTCTCCCAGGCCGCTTTATGGGGACGCTGCAAATGTTGATGTAGGGCTGTGGGTCCAACATTGGGACCCTGGCCACACTTCACCTTCACCACACTTCACCTTCTGCCTACACATTTTTCATATAGCCATGTTAACCTCCTGCGGATGCTTGATGAAAAACTGCAACATGGGCTTGTAGCTGATTTCTCCTACCAACAGTCCGCACTAATTCACTGATGCTGCTGCCGCCGCCAACTCCAGGGACCCTCTTCCACTACCTCCTGGGAAGATAGCCTGCCGCGCGAGTGGTCTACCCCGAGCACAATTTGTTACTAATCTGTCACTCTCCATGTTTTTTTTTTTGAGAGACTGGCCTGCGTGGAAATGAATCGGGCATGGATCAGCCAAGATTTCCACCCACCAATGCCTGATGCATTAGAGTAGATTGATGATGGGCCAGACCAACACTAAAGAAATATGGATCGTGCAAAACAGATTTAAGGCACTGCTCTCCAGTTACAGACATTCCTCCGCATCAGACCACAAGTAAATATTGAGAAAATGCTTTACGTTACTCTTACGTTTTATTAATATTCTTCGGATAAGATATATGTGCCAAAAATCTGTATATGTTCTCTTCATGCTGCTGCCAACTCCAGGGTGTGTCTTTCTGGCAATGTTGGGCTCCTGCTGCTGCCGCTTGCAACTCCAGGGTGTCATTCATCCAATTTTTGGGCTCCTGCTGCCAACTCCAGTGTCTTTTTCAAGCTATGTTTGGGCTCCTGCTGCTGCTGCTGCTTGCAACTCCAGGGTGTAATTCATCCAATTGTTGGGCTCCTGCAGCCAACTCCAGTGTCTCTTTCAAGCTATGTTTGGGCTCCTGCTGCTGCTGCTTGCAACTCAGGGGTGTGAGTCATCCAATTTTTGGGCTCCTGCAGCCAAATCCAGTATCTCTTTCAAGCTATGTTTGGGCTCCTGCTGCTGCTGCTTGCAACTCCAAGGTGTGATTCATCCAATTTTTGGCCTCCTGAAGCCAACTCCAGTGTCTCTTTCAAGCAATGTTTGGGCTCCTGCTGCTGCTTGCAACTCCAGGGTATCATTCATCCAATTTTTGGGCTCCTGCTGCCAACTCCAGTGTCTCTTTCAAGCTATGTTTGGGATCCTGTTGCTGCTGCTGCTTGCAACTCCAGGGTGTGATCCATCCAATTTTTGGGCTCCTGCTGCCAACCCCAGTGTCTCTTTCAAGCTATGTTTGGGCTCCTGCTCCTGATTGCAACTCCAGGGTGTGATTCATCCAATTTTGGGGCTCCTGCTGCCAACTCCAGTGTCTCTTTCAAGCTATGTTTGGGCTCCTGCTGCTGCTTGCAACTTCAGGGTGTGATTCATCCAATTGTTGGGCTCCTGAAGCCAACTCCAGTGTCTCTTTAAAGTAATGTTTGGGCTCCTGCTGCTACTGCTGCTTGCAACTCCAGGGTGTGATTCAGCCAATTTTTGGGCTCCTGCTGCCAACTCCAGTGTGTCTTTCAAGCTATGTTTGGGATCCTGCTGCTGCTGCTGCTTGCAACTCCAGGGTGTGATTCATCCAATTTTTGGGCTCCTGCTGCCAACTCCAGTGTCTCTTTCAAGCTATGTTTGGGCTGCTGCTGCTGCTGCTTGCAACTCCAGGGTGTCATTCAGCCATTTTTTGGGCTCCTGCTGCCAACTCCAGTGTCTCTTTCAAGCTATGTTTGTGCTCCTGCTGCTGCTTGCAACTCCAGGGTGTGATTCATCCAATTTTTGGGCTCCTGCAGCCAACTCCAATGTCTCTTTAACCCTTTTGCTGCCAAGCACGTAACACCTACGTGCTGGCTTGGCTGGGCCTTAAGTGCCAAGCCCGTAGGTGTTACGTGCTTGACTTTCCCTGCTGCTGGTTTAAAAAATAAAAATAAAAAATACTCACCTGACCCCTTGTTGGGTCCGGCCGGGTCTCCTCTTTAATTTGGTGCCATCCGATCCCCCATGGGGGGTCGGATGGCTCCAGGAGAGCCCCCGGAATAGGCCGCCCCCCCCCGCTTCTGCAGCAGCAGCTGCTAACTGTAAAAAAAAAAAAAATGACATTCACTTACCTGTGTGTGCGCTGGCTCCCGCTGTCCCTCCTCTTCACCTGGGGGGCCTCCGATTCCCCCCCCCAGGACTTACCGATCTTCAGTAGAGAGCCCGGGAGGCTCTCTCCTCTCTCCTCCTCCTTTTGGGGGCGGGGCTATGACGTCATCCCAGCCCCGATCACTTCAGGCTTCAGCGTTCTCAGCTGTCAGATGCCGGTGATCGGCAACGGGGAAGGAGGTGTCAGGAGATCCTCTGATCTCCTGCCTCACCCCTTCTCTGGATGCCGATCACCGACATCTGTCAGCAGAGCGGCGCGGGACAAAGGAGCTTACAATCGGAGGTAAGTACAGTAAAAATTTTTTATTTTTTTTTAATAAAATACTTTTGTGTGGTGTCTTTTTCATTTAACCCTTTGTGAACTGGTAAGGGGTCCATGAGACCCCTTATACCAGTTCACAAGGCTCTGGGTATGGCAGGTCACCTGCGGCAAGCGGGTGACTTGCCATAACCCCCAGCCCCCCATTACCTGCCTCCCCAACGGCCAGGGGGGGGGGCAGAAGGGCCCGGGCCACTTAGTGGCTATGTGGGCTAGTAGCCTGCAGGGCCAGGGGCCACCAACGCTGGCCCCTGCGCCCTGTTCTACAAGCCCCCATAGCTGGCCCGGGTCGGTAATGCTGGGTAGGGGGGACCCTACGTCATTTTTTGGGGGGATTTTTAAGGGTTTTTAACCCTTAAAATTCCAAAAAAAAATGGGGCCCCCCCCTAGGAGGGGGAACCCTATGTCATTTTTTTTTTAATTAACCCTTTTGTTTTCTGTCATCCAGCAGCTATAAAAGGCTGAAAGAGTGCTCCACTATGGATGGGAGGTAAGTATTAAAAAAAAAAAAAAAAAAAAAAAAAATATTTTTTCTCTTTGTGTGTCTGTGTTTTTTTTTTACATTTAACCCCTTGTGAACTGGTAAGGGGTCCATGACCCCTATACCAGTTCACAAGGCTGGGGGAGGTGGCAAGTCACCTGCGCTAGCCGGTGACTTGCCATTAACCCCCGGCACCCCCATTACCTGCCTCCCCAAAGCCCAGGGGGGGGCAGAAGAGCCCGGGCCCACTGGCTATGCGGCTTGTAACCTGCAGGGCCAGGGGCCACAAAAGCTGGCCCCTGCGCCCTGTTCCTCCAAGCCCTGCATAGCTGGTCCCGGGCTGGTTACTTTGGGTAAGGGGGGGGCCCATGTCATTTTTTTTTTATTTTTTAAGGATTTTTAACCCTTAAAAATCCCCCCAAAAAATGGGCCTCCCCCCTCCCGGGAGGGGGGACCCTATGTCATTTTTTTTTCTCGATTTAACCCTTTGTAGTGTGGATGGTAGTTGTATTTTATTTGTAAATGTTAAAAATTACTTGTTTCAGTTAGGGGGGTCTCCTGGGCAGGAACAGGGGGCTACCGATAAATATGTGGTACCGTTCTAATCGGTAGAAATGGGGCTTTCACATGCAATATGGTTTTCCCTAATCAAAGACATTTTTTATTTAAAATAAAGGAGGCAATTTTCTAAAAAAAAATTTTATTTATTTTTTTTTTTTACTTAATAATAAATAAAATGAATAATAAATAAAATTTACAAACAAGACATTTCATGTTAAAGCCTAAACTCTGCTGCAAAAAATATATATATAATTTTCCTGAAAATTCCAGCAAAAATGACGCAAAACATGGCGCAAAACATGGCGCAAAATGGGGAAAAAATGACCTGTCAACAGAGGGTGACAAAATCTCAAGTAAGCTGGCAATTAAAAGGGTTAATAGTACCTCTGCATGTTGGGTATTGTTCTGTTCAGGGGACCTTGCGCTTTCAGACTTAGCTTGTTTTTTCTTGTTTGCATATTTATATTTTAGGAAAAGGTGTTTTTTATTCTGCTTTTTTATACATTTTTTAGGGAAACTCTGCGCAACCAAAGAGTTCTTTGAGGGATTAATTCCAGAAAGGTGAGCCCACTACAACAAGCTGGGTACGCTTAGAAAGCTTAACATGTGTACTTTCAGGGAATATATGGTTTATGGGGGATATTCCAAATGTAAAGGGTTGTTTTGGTTGAAAAATCGCAAGGTGCGCACTTTGTCTGCAGAGCTGAAATTTTCAAGAAAAATTACCGTTACGCACATGCTTTACTTTGGGGTCTTTGGCAACTCTTCCCTTGACAGAACCTATGCATGTTGGGTATCATTCTGTTCGGGGGATGTTGCTTTTTCAGATTATACTTGTTTTTTATATAGTTTATATCGTTTTTCTAGGAAAATGTGGCTTTGATTCTGCTTTTTTATCCTTTTTTTAGGGAAACTCTTTGCAACCAAAGAATACATTGAGGGATTACTTCTAGAAAACTGTGGCCACATCAACAAGCCTGGTACAAATAGAAAGCCTGAGGTGTGTACTTCCAGAGAATATATAGTTTGTGGGCGGTATTTCAAATGTAAAGGGTTGTTTTTCTGGAAAAACTGCAAGGTGCACATAGCGCATATCACAGTTGTATTTTTTCTGAAAATCCCCTAAAGCTCTGTTTCAGTTTGGGGGAGTCTCCTGGGCAGGAAAAGGTGTCTACCTATACATATGTGGTACCGCTGTAACTGTGAGAAATTGAGGTTTCACACGCAATAAGATTTTATTGACAAACTTACATTTTTTATTACAAAAAAACACTACAAATTGTAAAAAATTGATTTTTTAAATTTTTTTGCACATATTTCGCCAAAAAATATTGAGAATACACCTAAAAAATGACAAACAAGACATTTCATGTTAAAGCTCAGACTCTGCTGAAAAAAACAATATATCATTTTCCTGGGAAATCCCTGGAAATCCCTTCAAAAATCACATTTGAACATGGGGAGTGCAAAATAGTGCAAAATGGTCTGGCAACAGAGTGTGACAAAAACTCCAGGTAGGCTGGCACTTAAAGGGTTAAAGCAATGTTTGGGCTCCTGCTGCTGCTTGCAACTCCAGGGTGTGATTCATTCAATTTTTGGGCTCCTGCAGCCAACTCCAGTGTCTCTTTAAAGCAATGTTTGGGCTCCTGCAGTTGCTGCTGCTGCTGCTTGGTTTGATTCAGCTTATTTTTTGGCTCCTGCTGCTGACAGCTCCAGGTTGTGTTTTTCAGGCACTATAGGGGCCCTCATAGTGATGCCACCTCAACTCTCTGCAATTGCGCCGCTTTGCAATTCTATTAGCGATGCCTCTGATCTGCATGTGATAATTATTTCAATAACCCAGCACGCGTCCTATGCGTGTTACAGCAAGGCAGAATGGTTTACAACCCTATTGAGGCTCTAGGAGGCTCAGAAATAGCCATTTTTAATAGCAATTCGTCGCGAATAAATTCAGGCTGAACCGATTTTTGTCGGAAATTTTTGGCGAATCAGTCGAATCGAATTTTTCAAAAGTTCGCTCATCTCTAGTTATTGCATAACTACAGTCAAAGCAGGTAATTCAACTTTTATAAAGCCCAGAAGCCCCAAAGAGAGGTGCTACCTGTTCTGGTGCATAGGGATTCAATGTAATCACTATTGTCAGAGTATTTGAAATATTATAACTAACAGTACATTTATAGCTTAGGTCTTTCTTTTACAGACAACCAGTTCACCAATCACTATTCACAGCACAAGTGATCAGAATTTAGGCCTCCCAGACCTCATCTAGTAATCCAATGGATGCAAATAAAATTAGAGATTTTGTCATTTGCCATTGTTTACAGGAATACATTTTCTGAATTCTTGTGGAATTTGGCTTGCAGAGCCCCTATATGGAATTTACAAATGGATGGCAAAAGCATTGAAGCCCACTACTGGCTTTTAATGGTGACAGTCTCATGATCTTTATAGTTTTTACGATTTAAATTGGTGAGCTAATGGACCCATAATGTTTTCTGAAAATATCTATAATTATACATTTGCAAACAGGGTAAAATTGGATTACTGTAGCTAGTTGGTAAGAAAGTAATAAACTTTCAATTTGACCTAAACATCCCAAAAAATCTGCATAAAAATTGTATAGGTTAATTTGAAAATGCATGCAATAAAAATTTCAGAAGTTCTACATAAAAGAAATAGAGTATTTGGCATATTGTTATACTTTATGTGACAGGGTGTCACATTGTGTACAAATGTCTAATTTGAGTGTTTTTGGATCAGAAATTATTGGGTGACAAACAGAGTGCCTTTAAGTGGCTTCAGGTAAGATGTTTTATAGGGTCCTGGGGTCTGGCCAGTAAGGGAAGTTGGGTTGGTCCTGCTGGCCATGTAGCCCAGTCCAGTACTGATCCAGTGCAGGGGTATTATTAAGAGGATCCTCAGAAGTGTGCTGATGAGCCGCAGCTGAGGGCTGTTGCTGGACTTGCTGAGGTACATGTGGCACCTGCACCCAAGTGTTGGAGTGCACTGCTTGCGGATGGTCAGGCTGAGAGCTGTGTGGCCTACAAGGTGCAAGGGGCACCAGGAGCAGGGCCAGCTAGAGGCTGCTGCTAAGCTGAGTGAGATGGATGTCAGGGCTGAAGTGGGCTGAACTGTGAGTAGGCCTGGAGGGCCAGATGAAATTGTAAAAACAGTTGCTCTGAAGAACTGTTTCCTATTTATATGCTGAAGAAAGCCTGCTTAAGGTTGACTTTGTAGATGTCAAAATAAACCATTTTGAGTTAATTACCCCTTGTATGCCCGTGTCTGTGCCTAAGATGATCCCAGAACCTTACAATTGGTGGAGATATGCAGTGAGTAAGTTGCTAGGGTCAAACACAGGTGAAGATGGCTACTAAATGTAACTGCTGGCACTGGGAGTGTGTTATATGTAATAAGCCCCAGCCTAATAATGTGAAATTTGACAGAGATGTGTTGCATAGAAGTGGTTTGGGTCCCCATGAGCAGTGTGGCTTAACCCCTCTAACACCAGCCACGTAAAATTTACATACATGACTTTCCCACTGCTAGTGGCCATCTGACCCCTCAATTGATCCGGGCTGGATCAACTCTTCGGCTTCAAGAAAGAGCCCAGAATAGCACCCCCCCCCCTTCCTCCATCACCGACAATAACTGTAAAAAAATAGAAAGCTAAAAATGACATTTACTCACCTCCATGTGCGATCCCTATCACTGGGTCTTCCTCTTCATCAGAGTGTGCCTCCCCCCCTTGGCTCTTCTGCCTTCAGAAAGTAGGCACTTTCCCCCCGCTTCCACCTTCAAAGTCATTAGCACCTCTAGCCCCGCCTTCTTGGGGGTCTGCGGCTAGCGGCTAACCCCCAGTCCCCATTACCTGCCACGCCAAAACCCAGGGGGGCAGAAGAGCCCAGGGCTGCGGGGACCTCACGCCATTTATTAAAATTTTGTAATGGTTTTGTCCCCCCTATAGAGTCGATATTGGTTGCATTTTATTTGTAAATGTTATAAAGTATTTCAGTTTGGCGGGTCTCCTGGGCAGGAATGGGGGGCTACGATACATATGTGGTGCCGATGTAATCAGGAGATATGGGCCTTTCATGTGCAAATTTTTAAAAGCATAATTCTTTTTTTAAACATAGTGAAAAATGGCCTGTCAGCAGAGGGTGACAACATCTCAAGTAAGCTGACAATTAAAAAAAGGTTAAAAGTAGCTTGCACTTTCAGATTTAGCTTGTTTTTTCTTGTTTGTATTGATATTTTAGAAAAACGTGTTTGCTATTCAGTTTTTTATACATTTTTTCGAGAAACCCTGTGCAACCAAAGGGTTCTTCAAGGGATTACTTACAGAAAGATGAGCCCACTTCAACAAGCTGGGTACGCTTAGAAAGCTTAACATGTGTACTTTCAGGGAGTATATGGTTTGTGGGAAGTATTTCAAATGTAAAGGGTTATTTTGGTTGAAAAATCACAAGGTGCGCAATTTGTCTGCAGAGCTGAAATTTTCAAGTAAAAAGTACACACATGCTTTACTTTGGGGTGTTTGGCTACTCTTCCCTTGAAAGTAGCTATGCGTGTTGTATATTTTCCTGTTCAGGGGACCTTGCTTTATTTTAGATTAAATTTGTTTTGTTTTTTTTTGTTTGCAGATTGTTTTGTTAGGAAAATGTGGCTTTGATTCTTTTTTATTCTGTTTTTAGGGAAACCCTATGCAACCAAATAATTCATTGAGGGATTACTTTTCGAAAACTCCACCCACTTCAACAAGCCTGGTACGCCTAGAAAGCTTGAGGTGTGTAGAGAATATATCATTTGTGGGGGTATTTTAAATGTAAAGGATTTTTTTTTTCTTGAACAATTGCAAGGTGTTCATAGCAGTTGTATTTTATCTGAAAATCTTCTAAAGCACTGTTTCAGTGTGGGGGAATCTCCTGGACAGGAAAGGGTGTTTACTAATACATATGTGGTACCACTGTAACCGAGAGAAATTGGTATTTTACATGCATTATGATTTTAGTGAAAAACATACATTTTTATCACAAATAAATTGTAAAAAAATTTGATTTTTTGCACATACTTCACCAAAAAATATTTAGAATACACTAAAACAAGGCAAAACAAGACATTTCTTGTTAAAGCCTAGACTCTGCTGAAAAGAAATATATAAGTTTCCTGGGAAATGGATGGAAGTGAAATGGTCTGGCAACAGGGAGGGTGACAAAATCTCCAGGAAGGCTGGCAGTTAAATGGTTAAAAGGGCGGTGTTTCCAAAATGTATATGGCCAAGCTTAGCCAAAGAACGCTTCTAGGACCCTGCGACCAGATGCCTTAAGCGTGGATACATGGAGGAGACATCACTATGAATATGAGGAACAAGAGGACCAGCGCTCAAAGCAACACAGAAATGGTGACCAGGAGTTCTTTGCTCGACTCATGGACATGTGGTTTGATGTTCCTCTTGGAGGTGGGATGGGAATGACCCCACCAGCAGAGGAGTAGCTAGGCTTTCTGGCACCCGGGCAAAGATTCGAAATGGCGCACCCCACCTGTGCTCAGATCCCCCTCTTGGCACCCCCCTGACCTGCTGCACCCAGGGCACGTAACCCCCCTGCTCCCCCCTAGCTACTCCCCTGCCCACCACTGTCATTTGCAGCTGCCAAACCGGGAACTTTGCAACATAAGCTGAGAGATCCCATTGTTAATGGATTATTTTGTTCTGTTCCTACACAGAATGCTGCCTGCCGCAGTGCAGGATTGAATATTAAGAGTGTTGGGAGGAATCCCGCTACTGCAAATGAGACTTTAAATTTTGCACCCCTCCAGCCGTTGCCTATAGTAACAAAGGTAAAATTGTCTCCCCAGCAACCTGAGAATGGTGTATTTTGCAAAGGGGAAACGAACATGGACTTTGTCCCTTAAAGGGTTAATATCTTTCAGCAGACTGCAATGGTTGTCTGCAAGCCAGATGATGAGTTTCAGGTGGTAGAGCTGCCTGATTATTCTGCATGTGTCGCAGAGTTTGCTTGCAGCACTGAGAATCTGGCCACAATGCCAGTGCAGAAAGCAGATAAAAGTAAGCTAGTATGTGATGAAAATTTGCTTTTGGTAAAAAGTGTAAGGAATTTCAATGGGGGTGTTAAATGTAATGATTTGCTGCAATGTAATGATCTCAGTTTGTCCAGATATGATGGCAGCAGGGTTTGTGATTTAAAGCCTATAAAAAAAGGGCCAATGTGTAACTCTGAGATGTGTACCTATACCCAGCAAACCCCAAGTGACCAGTGAAGTGGAGATTTACCTGGTGTGGGTGAATCAAAGCCAGAGATGGGTATTTCCTAGCTAGTGCATTTAAATTACAAGCTAACAGGGTTTGTTGTACTTTGGAAGATTCTATGAGCCCCGAGAGTGTCTAGAAGTGTGTGGCCCAGAGCACAGCATAGACAGTAAAGCACACAGTGTTCTTTGCGGGATGCCCTTTCTTTATTAAACAGCATATTCTTATTCAACAGAAAAACATGGTTTCTTCCCCAATACATCTCAATAGAATCTCCTCCTGTTTTCTCTCCTTCTCTGGGCATCCCCCTCCTAGGATTCCAATGAGCCTTGCTCCAAAGGCACCTTCTTGTGACCCCTAACTTCCAGGTCCCAAGCTGGTTTCCTCACTTCTCCTGTGAAGACTCAACAGGGGCACCAGACACTAGGGCCTAAGTCATCTTCCATTCCACTCACTTTTAGTCTATCCCTCTACTTAGGCAAAACCTAAGTAGTTACACTACACTACTTTTTCTATTTCTTATCCTATGGGGCCCACCTAAGTAGTTACATCTAAACTATACACTTATTAATAAATCCCCATTCTAACACAATCCACCCCACCCATGGTATCCTAGGACATCCTCATCCTCCAGGGACCCCCTAGCAGGATGCACTCCTAGCCAGGGTGCTATCATGTTACATCCAGACAGCCACAGACTTGTCCAAAGGAAGCCCAGATATGCCTCGGCTTGTCTACGACCTCGATTCACTTCTGCCTGACCATGACCTCGGCATGTCTACGACCTCAATCCAGTTCTGCTCTGGTCTGTCCTCTACCTAAATACTCACTCTTAGGTTGCCTGACCTGGGGCCTTTCCTGCAGCCCAGCCTATCCTCACCTTTAGAGGCTCTAGTGAAAACCAGGTTGGTCCTTAGATTCCAGGCTTCCCGGTCGAGAGGTGAGCTGGTTCTTAATATCCGCAATCGATTGGGATTGGGAGTTGGCAGCTCCCAGTAAGTAGCTCTGTATTTTGCTAGCTGAAGTGCATGTCTATGGAGTAGGAACCACAGTGACACATAAAGCTTGATTTAGAGCTGTTGGCCTGAAACTCGCCCATGTTCTTGTTGCAATTCGCCAGAGTGAATTCTAGGCAACTTGCTTGATTCAAAGTTCCTTCTGAGATAATTTTGTTTGTGCAGAAAGATGTGAGAATTCACTGTTAGAATACTCACTTCAATCAAGATTATACAACTCGCATGACAGTTTATTGAATTGCTGTCAGTGATTGTCAAAGTTTAATTAATAAAACCATGCCGCTATAGCCAGCATGATTTTTATAAATAAAAAGGACAGGCTTATGACTTTTTTTTTAAAAAAGTGTGCACTAGCAATCTAGCCCAGGCACCCAGCACAAGGGCTGGTAATCCATAGCTTAAAGGACGCCATGGGTGGCCCCCTTCCAGTTGCTTACCAGTCCCACATTGTCTTTATTCTAACCCGCACTGCTTGGTCTCCACATATGGTCTGCTGGATATCCTGCACTGCTGATCTTTGGGGCTCTTTGGTGCCCCTCTTCTGTCTTCTTTGGCCAGCACCAAGCATCAATACTGAATGCCCAGTGCCTCGGGCCTAGAGAATGGGGGGGGGGCACAGGTCCCCCATTTGCTCATCCTTGCTACCAGCGAGGGGGAATTTGCTTGGGGCAGCAAAAGCCTCTCTGGGATCTCCCTATGTAACTACATACATCACAGGAGAGGAGATGAATGGAGTGTTTCCCTGCCTCAAACTTTGGGTAGTGAGGATGTAAGAAGGGGAGACTGTTCTGCAGGCACAGCCAGCATCAGTACTGATGCTCGTCGCCGCTAAAAGACACAAAAAAGCCTGAAGATGAAGTAGAGACCTGCCACAGGACAGAGAACAAATTGCTAGGGAGAGGAGGACACCATGTGCCGCAGGAACAATGACAGGGAAGTGGTTAAATGTGTGTGTGTGTGTTATATGCTGACTGGGGGTACCAGGGGACCGCTATACCGTATGAGCCGAATTAATGCCAAAGGCCATAAGAACTGGTAATTGGCAGCGCCGGGGGCCACAAGGTGTTGCCTCTGTGCCTTGGGTTACCAGCCCTTATGCCTAGTGCCTGCGCTAGTTTGGGGCACACTTTTTTAATCATAGTAAAAGAAAACAAATTGTGCCAGCTGTCACTTTGCATTGATAAAAATCATGCCGGCTATAGCGAGACTTGGCGGATGAGATAAACCTGTTCTCAATCAAATTAGTTTTTCTTTTGAAGTGAATTTTTCTCACCATAAAAAATGCTCCGTTGAACAACGAGAGGGGAAAAAAGTGTTGAGAATGGGTTTTTCTTGCCAAAGCCTTAGTGTCTTGTTGGGGTAGTGTGGCTTCCGCATGTATCTGCATTCTGATATATGCACCTAAATCTGTTTTTCTGCCTGCTATAAATGTTTTTTCTTATTATGCAAACAGGACTGTTAGGCAGTTCTACTAGGTTCCTCCACTAGGTTCCTACAGTGAAAATTACATTAGTTGATCTCCCTCACCTCGGGCATCTGGGCATTCTGATCTGGGGTGTCATTTTGTTAAAAAATAAGTAAGAAGGCTGAACTAAATTCGATTTGTCCTCAAGCAATGTACATAAGCATACACTAGCTCCAGCCAGTGTAGCCTTTGCCTTTGTGGACATCAATTATTCACTGACAAGGGTCTTCATGGGGGATTCAAGACGGCGTACCATAACAATATTAATAGAGATGAGCGAGTAGTGAAATATTCGAAATTTCGAATTTCGATTCGAATAGACCGCGTTACTCGACTACTCGACCGAATATCGAATCCCATTATAGTCTATGGGAAAAAAATGCTCGACACTTGGAAATCTCAATTCGACCACTTGGAGGTCACCAAGTCCACCCTGAAACATCAGAAAATGATGCCAACACTGCTGGAATGCAACTGGGACAGCAGGGGAAGCATGTCTGGGTGCATATAACGCGCCCAAGTCGCACTATTACGCCACTATCACAGCCTCTCAACAATACACTCCAAACACAATATTACTTCTACGTAAAGTGAGACAAGACAAGGAAACCTTCTTTCCTCTACATTGCCATGGACCCCAAGCCAAACTGTACAAAAAAGAAGAACAAAATTCTGCACCCCTTAAAATCACGTTGCCTAATGACAACCACAGATGGCATAGGCAAGGGGGAAAATAAATAGACCCCACCCCTAATTGTCATTGTGTGTGTGTGTGTGTGTGTGTGTGTGTGTGTGTGTGTGTGTGTGTGAGATGTGGTCAGACATGTCCTCTTGTGTCATTGTGTCACCCCAGCAGTAAGGGAAGCTTAAAGGAGGAGGTTTGTTACAGTGTGTTACCCCAGCAGTAGGGGAAGCTTACAGGAGGAGGTTTGTTACAGTGTGTCACCCCAGCAGTCAGGGAAGCTTACAGGAGGAGGTTTGTTACAGTGTGTTACCCCAGCAGTAAGGGAAGCTTACAGGAGGAGGTTTGTTACAGTGTGTCACCCCTGCAGTCAGGGAAGCTTACAGGAGGAGGTTTGTTACAGTGTGTCACCCCAGCAGTAGGGGAAGCTTACAGGAGGAGGTTTGTTACAGTGTGGCACCCCTGCAGTCAGGGAAGCTTACAGGAGGAGGTTTGTTACAGTGTGTCACCCCAGCAGTAAGGGAAGCTTACAGGAGGAGGTTTGTTACAGTGTGGCACCCCTGCAGTCAGGGAAGCTTACAGGAGGAGGTTTGTTACAGTGTGTCACCCCAGCAGTCAGGGAAGCTTACAGGAGGAGGTTTGTTACAGTGTGGCACCCCAGCAGTAAGGGAAGCTTACAGGAGGAGGTTTGTTACAGTGTGTCACCCCTGCAGTCAGGGAAGCTTACAGGAGGAGGTTTGTTACAGTGTGTCACCCCAGCAGTAGGGGAAGCTTACAGGAGGAGGTTTGTTACAGTGTGGCACCCCTGCAGTCAGGGAAGCTTACAGGAGGAGGTTTGTTACAGTGTGTCACCCCAGCAGTAAGGGAAGCTTACAGGAGGAGGTTTGTTACAGTGTGGCACCCCTGCAGTCAGGGAAGCTTACAGGAGGAGGTTTGTTACAGTGTGTCACCCCAGCAGTCAGGGAAGCTTACAGGAGGAGGTTTGTTACAGTGTGTTACCCCAGCAGTAGGGGAAGCTTACAGGAGGAGGTTTGTTACAGTGTGTCACCCCAGCAGTCAGGGAAGCTTACAGGAGGAGGTTTGTTACAGTGTGGCACCCCAGCAGTAAGGGAAGCTTACAGGAGGAGGTTTGTTACAGTGTGTCACCCCTGCAGTCAGGGAAGCTTACAGGAGGAGGTTTGTTACAGTGTGTCACCCCAGCAGTCAGGGAAGCTTACAGGAGGAGGTTTGTTACAGTGTGTCACCCCAGCAGTAGGGGAAGCTTACAGGAGGAGGTTTGTTACAGTGTGGCACCCCTGCAGTCAGGGAAGCTTACAGGAGGAGGTTTGTTACAGTGTGTCACCCCAGCAGTCAGGGAAGCTTACAGGAGGAGGTTTGTTACAGTGTGGCACCCCAGCAGTCAGGGAAGCTTACAGGAGGAGGTTTGTTAAAGTGTGTCACCCCTGCAGTCAGGGAAGCTTACAGGAGGAGGTTTGTTACAGTGTGTTACCCCAGCAGTAGGGGAAGCTTACAGGAGGAGGTTTGTTACAGTGTGTCACCCCAGCAGTCAGGGAAGCTTACAGGAGGAGGTTTGTTACAGTGTGTTACCCCAGCAGTAGGGGAAGCTTACAGGAGGAGGTTTGTTACAGTGTGTCACCCCAGCAGTCAGGGAAGCTTACAGGAGGAGGTTTGTTACAGTGTATTACCCCAGCAGTAGGGGAAGCTTACAGGAGGAGGTTTGTTACAGTGTGTCACCCCAGCAGTCAGGGAAGCTTACAGGAGGAGGTTTGTTACAGTGTGGCACCCCAGCAGTAAGGGAAGCTTACAGGAGGAGGTTTGTTACAGTGTGTTACCCCAGCAGTAGGGGAAGCTTACAGGAGGAGGTTTGTTACAGTGTGGCACCCCTGCAGTCAGGGAAGCTTACAGGAGGAGGTTTGTTACAGTGTGGCACCCCAGCAGTAGGGGAAGCTTACAGGAGGAGGTTTGTTACAGTGTGGCACCCCTGCAGTCATGGAAGCTTACAGGAGGAGGTTTGTTACAGTGTGTCACCCCAGCAGTCAGGGAAGCTTACAGGAGGAGGTTTGTTACAGTGTGGCACCCCAGCAGTCAGGGAAGCTTACAGGAGGAGGTTTGTTACAGTGTGTCACCCCTGCAGTCAGGGAAGCTTACAGGAGGAGGTTTGTTACAGTGTGGCACCCCTGCAGTCAGGGAAGCTTACAGGTGGAGGTTTGTTACAGTGTGTCACCCCAGCAGTCAGGGAAGCTTACAGGAGGAGGTTTGTTACAGTGGGTCACCCCAGCAGTCAGGGAAGCTTACAGGAGGAGGTTTGTTACAGTGTGTCACCCCAGCAGTCAGTGAAGCTTACAGGAGGAGGTTTGTTACAGTGTGTCACCCCAGCAGTAGGGGAAGCTTACAGGAGGAGGTTTGTTACAGTGTGGCACCCCTGCAGTCAGGGAAGCTTACAGGAGGAGGTTTGTTACAGTGTGTCACCCCAGCAGTAGGGGAAGCTTACAGGAGGAGGTTTGTTACAGTGTGTCACCCCAGCAGTCAGGGAAGCTTACAGGAGGAGGTTTGTTACAGTGTGGCACCCCAGCAGTCAGGGAAGCTTACAGGAGGAGGTTTGTTAAAGTGTGTCACCCCTGCAGTCAGGGAAGCTTACAGGAGGAGGTTTGTTACAGTGTGTTACCCCAGCAGTAGGGGAAGCTTACAGGAGGAGGTTTGTTACAGTGTGTCACCCCAGCAGTCAGGGAAGCTTACAGGAGGAGGTTTGTTACAGTGTGTTACCCCAGCAGTAGGGGAAGCTTACAGGAGGAGGTTTGTTACAGTGTGTCACCCCAGCAGTCAGGGAAGCTTACAGGAGGAGGTTTGTTACAGTGTGTTACCCCAGCAGTAGGGGAAGCTTACAGGAGGAGGTTTGTTACAGTGTGTCACCCCAGCAGTCAGGGAAGCTTACAGGAGGAGGTTTGTTACAGTGTGGCACCCCAGCAGTAAGGGAAGCTTACAGGAGGAGGTTTGTTACAGTGTGTTACCCCAGCAGTAGGGGAAGCTTACAGGAGGAGGTTTGTTACAGTGTGGCACCCCTGCAGTCAGGGAAGCTTACAGGAGGAGGTTTGTTACAGTGTGGCACCCCAGCAGTAGGGGAAGCTTACAGGAGGAGGTTTGTTACAGTGTGGCACCCCTGCAGTCATGGAAGCTTACAGGAGGAGGTTTGTTACAGTGTGTCACCCCAGCAGTCAGGGAAGCTTACAGGAGGAGGTTTGTTACAGTGTGGCACCCCAGCAGTCAGGGAAGCTTACAGGAGGAGGTTTGTTACAGTGTGTCACCCCTGCAGTCAGGGAAGCTTACAGGAGGAGGTTTGTTACAGTGTGGCACCCCTGCAGTCAGGGAAGCTTACAGGTGGAGGTTTGTTACAGTGTGTCACCCCAGCAGTAGGGGAAGCTTACAGGAGGAGGTTTGTTACAGTGTGTCACCCCAGCAGTCAGGGAAGCTTACAGGAGGAGGTTTGTTACAGTGTGTCACCCCAGCAGTCAGGGAAGCTTACAGGAGGAGGTTTGTTACAGTGTGTCACCCCAGCAGTAGGGGAAGCTTACAGGAGGAGGTTTGTTACAGTGTGGCACCCCTGCAGTCAGGGAAGCTTACAGGAGGAGGTTTGTTACAGTGTGTCACCCCAGCAGTAGGGGAAGCTTACAGGAGGAGGTTTGTTACAGTGTGTCACCCCAGCAGTAGGGGAGGCCCAAGAGCTGAGACCTTTTAAAAATTGTGTGGAGGCCCAAGAGCTGAGACCTTTTAAAAATTGTGTGGAGGCCCAAGAGCTGAGACCTTTTAAAAATTGTGTGGAGGCCCAAGAGCTGAGACCTTTTAAAAATTGTGTGGAGGCCCAAGAGCTGAGACCTTTTAAAAATTGTGTGGAGGCCCAAGAGCTGAGACCTTTTAAAAATTGTGTGGAGGCCCAAGAGCTGAGACCTTTTAAAAATTGTGTGGAGGCCCAAGAGCTGAGACCTTTTAAAAATTGTATGGAGGCCCAAGAGCTGAGACCTTTTAAAAATTGTGTGGAGGCCCAAGAGCTGAGACCTCTCAAACATTGTGTGGAGTCCCAAGAGCTGAGACCTCTTAAAAATTGTGTGGAGTCCCACGAGCTGAGACCTCTTAAAAATTGATTGTATTAAGCCCAAGAGGTGAGCCATAATTTTTTTTTATTAATACAGCAATTCTACGGCGGTTAAGGAGGAGGAGGAGGAGGAGGAAATGGCACTTCATACAGATGGCACTTCACTCTTGGCTGCTTTCCACTGTTGTACAAGCAAAGTCCGGGTCAATCCACTTGCTGTTCATTTTGATTAGCGTCAGCCTGTCGGCACTGTCGGTTGACAGGCGGCTGCGCTTATCGGTTATAATGCCCCCGGCTGCGCTGAACACCCTTTCTGATAGCACGCTGGCGGCAGGGCAGGCAAGCACCTCCAAGGCGTACAGGGACAGTTCCAGCCACGTGTCCAACTTGGAGACCCAGTAAGTTTAGGTCGCCGAGGGATCGGGGAGGACAGGGGTGTGGTCTGCCAGGTAGTCCCGCAACATCCGCCGATACTTGTCCCTCCTGCTGATAGCGGGCCCCGCAGTGATGGAAGTTGCACGAGGGGGTGACATGAACGTGTCCCACACCTTGGAGAGTGTTCCCCTGGTGGCTGTGGGCCTGATCGATGTTGTCAGACTCTGGGAGACACTCTCCTCTCTGCCGCCAGCGATGCTGGGTGGGAAAATCTGCATCATGTTCTGCAAGAGTTCCCTCTGGTATTCCAGTAATCGATTCGTCCTCTCCTCTACCGGAATAAAAGAGGAGAAGTTATCTTTATACCGGGGTCCAGGAGTGCGAAGACCCAGTATAGTTTGTTCTCCAATATCCGGACAACACGTATGTCCCGGGAAAAGCAGCCCAGCATGAAGTCAGCCATGTGTGCCAGACTCTGAGTAGGCATGACCTCACTGCCCCCACCAGAAGGATCATTTTCCATTTCCTCCTCTTCCTCCTCCTCTCCGCCCCATCCGCGCTGAACCAATGGGACGCACACAGCCTGACTGCTACCCTCGCCGCCAGCATCCTCTTCCACAGCCACCTCCACGTTGTCCTCCTCCTCCTCATCCTCCTCCTCCTGCAACTGCCACCGAGCAGCAGACAAAAGTGTGGTCTGACTGTCTACCTGCGTTGCGTCTCCTCCTACCCCCGTCTCCTCTGTGTGCAATGCGTTCTCCCTTATTGCGATGAGCGATTCTTTAAGGACGCATAGGAGCGGGATGGTTACGCTCACTATAGCGTCCTCGCTGCTGACCTTCTTAGTGGACTCCTCAAAGATACGCAATACATCGCATATGTCTGCCATCCATGGCCACTCATGGTTGGCAAACTGAGGGAGCTGAGTTGGAGGCACGCGTGGATGCATCATCTGGTACTCCATCAATGCTTTCTGCTGCTCACACACCCTGGCCAACATGCAATAGGTGGAATTCCAGCGAGTGGGCAGGTCGCACAACAGCCGATGTTGAGGCAAATGGAGGCGTTGCTGGATTTTTTTTAAGCTAGCAGCAGCTACAGTTGACTTCCGAAAGTGAGCGCACAAGCGCCGCACTTTGACCAGTAGCTCTGCCAGGTTGGGGTAAGTCTTTAGAAACTTTTGTACTACCAAATTAAAAACGTGGGCCAGGCATGGTACGTGATTGAGTTCTGCAAGCTCCAGAGCCGCCACCAGGTTACGGCCGTTATCGCACACGACCATGCCTGGTCCTAGCTGCAGCGGCGACAGCCACATCTCTGTCTGCTGCAATATGGCGTGCCTCACCTCTGCGGCGCTGTGCTTCCTGTCGCCCAAGCTGATGAGCTTAAGCACCGCCTGCTGACGTCTCCCCGCGCCAGTGCTGCAACGCTTCCAGCTAGGGGCTGAGGGCGATGTTAAGGCAGAGGAGGAGGAGGAGGAGGAAGAGGAGGGGGGTCTATCAGAACCCGTGCTGGCAATCTTGGGCGGGGGTGGTATGTAGGCCGTCCCTGTTTGCGACCCCGTCCCCGCTTCCACAACATTCACCCAGTGTGCCGTCAAAGAGATGTAGCGTCCTTGGCCGCAAGCGCTTGTCCACGAGTCGGTGGTCAAGTGGACCTTTGCTGATGTTACGCGACACGTGCTGGTGCAGGGCGGGGATGCCACACCGGGAAAAATAGTGGCGGCTAGGGACGGAATAGCGAGGTGCGGCAGCCGCCATCAGGTCGCGGAAGGCCTGCGTCTCCACAAGCCTAAACGGCAACATCTCCAGGGCCAGCAGTTTGGAGATGAGGCAGGTTAAGGCTTGGGCTTGGGGGTGACTGGAGGCGTACTTCCGCCTGCGGTTGAACGCCTGCGAGATGGACAGTTGATGGGACGAAGAGATGGAAGTTGCAGACGAAGATGCGGGGGAAGGTGGGGCTGAAGGAGAAGGCCCCAAAGTAGCCGAGGCAGAGGCAGATGTGGAGGTGTCCTGGCTGGAGGTCTGGACCGCAGTGGCAGCACACAACAAAGGGGAAGAGGCAGTGGCAGCAAGACGGGGCGCAGGTTGTATTGCGTTTGCTCTCTCCCACTCAGCCCAGTGCTTGAATTCCAAGTGACGGCGCATGCCTGAGGTGGTCAGATTGCTCTTCTCAGAGCCCCTACTCAGTTTTGAGTGGCAGATTGCGCAAACCGCGCTCAGTTTGTCATCCGCGCAAACGTTAAAAAATCTCCACACCACAGAAGTACGAGGCCTCGATGGGGGAGCTTCGCGCGACTGCCTGCTGCCGGGAAGAGCTTCGGCCCTGCTGGCTGTGGCCTGCCTTCTCTGTCTGGACTGTCCTCTGCCTCTGGACTGTCCTCTGCCTCTTGCTGCCTTATTCGGTGATGCGCAGACCGCATCTCCACTGCTTTCCCCGCTGGACATCACCCCTGTCCAAGTGGGGTCGGTCATTTCGTCGTCCACCACCTCCTCTTCCACTTCCTCTCTCTGCTCCTCCTCCTGCCCACTGGACATTCCAACAGCCTCCCTTGATGGCAACTGCGTCTCATCATCATCGCTCATGATAGCAGATGCTGGTTCCGGGTCCACATCACTAGCAGATGGCGGATACTCAAGTGTTTGGGCATCACTACAAACAAATTCCTCTGCTAGCTCCTGGGATTCTTGCAGCACATCTGGAAAAGGACCCGAAAAGAGGTCCTGGGAGGGGTCAAGGTTGGGCTGACTCTGTTGGCCAGGTTGGGAGGAAGGAGGGTCAGAGTGAGACTGTGTGGTTGACTGGGTGGTGGACAAGTGACTGGAAGCGTTATCGGCCATCCATTGCACCACCTGTTCACGCTGCTCAGGCCTTAACAGAGGTGTACCCCGCCCCCCGCATAACTGTCCCATAAAGGCAGGGAAGCTGGATGAGCGTAATGCTGGCTGCCCCTCACCAGCACGCATTGTATCCCCACTGGCTTCAACGCGGTTTGTGCCCCCACCAGCATTTCCGCGCCCCCGTCCTCGTCCACGTCCCTTTGCGCTAGCCCTCCGCATTTCAGACGTTTTACTTTTTTGGCCACGCGTTATGCCAAATATAAAAATATTTTTAAGAAGAACACCTGGCTATACAGCCGTATACTGCCAGAAGGTGAAATGGTGCCTATACGCACCGTGTATAAAACAGTGTTTTGTTGGCACAGAGGACACAAAACAGTAGTGCCAAATATAAATATATTTTTAAGAACACCTGGCTATACAGCCGTATACTGCCAGAAGGTGAAATGGTGCCTATACGCACCGTGTATAAAACAGTGTTTTGTTGGCACAGAGGACACAAAACAGTAGTGCCAAATATAAATATATTTTTAAGAACACCTGGCTATACAGCCGTATACTGCCAGAAGGTGAAATGGTGCCTATACGCACCGTGTATAAAACAGTGTTTTGTTGGCACAGAGGACACAAAACAGTAGTGCCAAATATAAATATATTTTTAAGAACACCTGGCTATACAGCCGTATACTGCCAGAAGGTGAAATGGTGCCTATATACGCACCGGGTATATAACAAGGTTTTGTTGGTAAAGAGGACACAAAACAGTAGTGCCAAATATAAAAATATTTTTAAGAAAAACACCTGGCTATACAGCCGTATACTGCCAGAAGGTGAAATGGTGCCTATATACGCACCGGGTATATAACAAGGTTTTGTTGGTAAAGAGGACACAAAACAGTAGTGCCAAATATAAAAATATTTTTAAGAAAAACACCTGGCTATACAGCCGTATACTGCCAGAAGGTGAAATGGTGCCTATACGCACCGGGCATATAACAAGGTTTTGTTGGCACAGAGGACACAAAACAGTAGTGCAAAATATAGTTTTGTATATAGGTGCTAATACACCACTGAAGTCTTTCTGTCCCTATTCCAGCATCAGCAGCTACCCCTCACTAAAGCAGCCGTTTTGAGCAGAGTGTATATAGTTTTGTATATAGGTGCTAATACACCACTGAAGTCTTTCTGTCCCTATTCCAGCAGCAGCAGCTACCCCTCACTAAAGCAGCCGTTGTGTGCAGTGTGTATATACCTAGAATGAGCTATATACTGTTCAGCATAGTAGCCATAATAAGGGCTCTTAATGACTCTCTTGTCTTCTGGTAGCTGGTATATATGGTGGTAAAAGCGATATTCTGAGCTTCTGGGGCCCTGCCTGACTACATAGAATATGAGCTATATACTGTTCAACATAGCAGCACTAATAAGGGATTAAGGACTGTCTTGTCTTCTGGTAGCTGGTATATATGGTGGTAAAAGGTATATTCTGAGCTTCTGGGGCCCTGCCTGACTACATAGAAAATGAGCTATATACTGTACAACATAGCAGCCCTAATAAGTGCTCTTAAGGACTCTCTTGTCTTCTGGTAGCTGGTATATATGGTGGTAAAAGGTATATTCTGAGCTTCTGGGGCCCTGCCTGACTACATAGGATATGAGCTATATACTGTTCAGCATAGTAGCCCTAATAAGGGCTCTTAAGGACTGTCTTGTCTTCTGGTAGCTGGTATATATGGTGGTAAAAGGTATATTCTGAGCTTCTGGGGCCCTGCCTGACTAAATAGAAAATGAGCTATATACTGTTCAGCGTAGCAGCCCTAATAAGGGCTATTAAGGACTGTCTTGTCTTCTGGTAGCTGGTATATATGGTGGTAAAAGGTATATTCTGAGCTTCTGGGGCCCTGCCTGACTACATAGGATATGAGCTATATACTGTTCAGCATAGTAGCCCTAATAAGGGCTCTTAAGGACTGTCTTGTCTTCTGGTAGCTGGTATATATGGTGGTAAAAGGTATATTCTGAGCTTCTGGGGCCCTGCCTGACTAAATAGAAAATGAGCTATATACTGTTCAGCGTAGCAGCCCTAATAAGGGCTATTAAGGACTGTCTTGTCTTCTGGTAGCTGGTATATATGGTGGTAAAAGGTATATCTGAGCTTCTGGGGCCCTGCCTGACTACATAGAATATGAGCTATATACTGTTCAGCGTAGCAGCCCTAATAAGGGCTCTTAAGGACTGTCTTGTCTTCTGGTAGCTGGTATATATGGTGGTAAAAGGTATATTCTGAGCTTCTGGGGCCCTGCCTGACTACATAGAATATGAGCTATATACTGTTCAGCGTAGCAGCCCTAATAAGGGCTCTTAAGGACTGTCTTGTCTTCTGGTAGCTGGTATATATGGTGGTAAAAGGTATATTCTGAGCTTCTGGGGTCCTGCCTGACTACATAGAAAATGAGCTATATACTGTTCAGCGTAGCAGCCCTAATAAGGGCTATTAAGGACTGTCTTGTCTTCTGGTAGCTGGTATATATGGTGGTAAAAGGTATATTCTGAGCTTCTGGGGCCCTGCCTGACTAAATAGAAAATGAGCTATATACTGTTCAGCGTAGCAGCCCTAATAAGGGCTATTAAGGACTGTCTTGTCTTCTAGTAGCTGGTATATATGGTTGTAAAAGGTATATTCTGAGCTTCTGGGGCCCTGCCTGACTAAATAGAAAATGAGCTATATACTGTTCAGCGTAGCAGCCCTAATAAGGGCTATTAAGGACTGTCTTGTCTTCTGGTAGCTGGTATATATGGTGGTAAAAGGTATATTCTGAGCTTCTGGGGCCCTGCCTGACTAAATAGAAAATGAGCTATATACTGTTCAGCGTAGCAGCCCTAATAAGGGCTACTAAGGACTGTCTTGTCTTCTGGTAGCTGGTATATATGGTGGTAAAAGGTATATTCTGAGCTTCTGGGGCCCTGCCTGACTAAATAGAAAATGAGCTATATACTGTTCAGCGTAGCAGCCCTAATAAGGGCTATTAAGGACTGTCTTGTCTTCTGGTAGCTGGTATATATGGTGGTAAAAGGTATATTCTGAGCTTCTGGGGCCCTGCCTGACTACATAGAAAATGAGCTATATACTGTTCAGCGTAGCAGCCCTAATAAGGGCTATTAAGGACTCTCTTGTCTTCTGGTAGCTGGTATATATGGTGGTAAAAGGTATATTCTGAGCTTCTGGGGCCCTGCCTGACTAAATAGAAAATGAGCTATATACTGTTCAGCGTAGCAGCCCTAATAAGGGCTATTAAGGACTGTCTTGTCTTCTGGTAGCTGGTATATATGGTGGTAAAAGGTATATTCTGAGCTTCTGGGGCCCTGCCTGACTAAATAGAAAATGAGC
This sequence comes from Gastrophryne carolinensis, assembly GCA_027917425.1. Taxonomy (NCBI): domain Eukaryota; kingdom Metazoa; phylum Chordata; class Amphibia; order Anura; family Microhylidae; genus Gastrophryne; species Gastrophryne carolinensis. The sequence continues at coordinate 189,816,349 of CM051236.1, forward strand.
TATATACTGTTCAGCGTAGCAGCCCTAATAAGGGCTATTAAGGACTGTCTTGTCTTCTAGTAGCTGGTATATATGGTGGTAAAAGGTATATTCTGAGCTTCTGGGGCCCTGCCTGACTAAATAGAAAATGAGCTATATACTGTTCAGCGTAGCAGCCCTAATAAGGGCTATTAAGGACTGTCTTGTCTTCTGGTAGCTGGTATATATGGTGGTAAAAGGTATATTCTGAGCTTCTGGGGCCCTGCCTGACTAAATAGAAAATGAGCTATATACTGTTCAGCGTAGCAGCCCTAATAAGGGCTACTAAGGACTGTCTTGTCTTCTGGTAGCTGGTATATATGGTGGTAAAAGGTATATTCTGAGCTTCTGGGGCCCTGCCTGACTAAATAGAAAATGAGCTATATACTGTTCAGCGTAGCAGCCCTAATAAGGGCTATTAAGGACTGTCTTGTCTTCTGGTAGCTGGTATATATGGTGGTAAAAGGTATATTCTGAGCTTCTGGGGCCCTGCCTGACTACATAGAAAATGAGCTATATACTGTTCAGCGTAGCAGCCCTAATAAGGGCTATTAAGGACTCTCTTGTCTTCTGGTAGCTGGTATATATGGTGGTAAAAGGTATATTCTGAGCTTCTGGGGCCCTGCCTGACTAAATAGAAAATGAGCTATATACTGTTCAGCGTAGCAGCCCTAATAAGGGCTATTAAGGACTGTCTTGTCTTCTGGTAGCTGGTATATATGGTGGTAAAAGGTATATTCTGAGCTTCTGGGGCCCTGCCTGACTAAATAGAAAATGAGCTATATACTGTTCAGCGTAGCAGCCCTAATAAGGGCTATTAAGGACTGTCTTGTCTTCTAGTAGCTGGTATATATGGTGGTAAAAGGTATATTCTGAGCTTCTGGGGCCCTGCCTGACTACATAGAATATGAGCTATATACTGTTCAGCGTAGCAGCCCTAATAAGGGCTCTTAAGGACTGTCTTGTCTTCTGGTAGCTGGTATATATGGTGGTAAAAGGTATATTCTGAGCTTCTGGGGCCCTGCCTGACTAAATAGAAAATGAGCTATATACTGTTCAGCGTAGCAGCCCTAATAAGGGCTATTAAGGACTGTCTTGTCTTCTGGTAGCTGGTATATATGGTGGTAAAAGGTATATTCTGAGCTTCTGGGGCCCTGCCTGACTAAATAGAAAATGAGCTATATACTGTTCAGCGTAGCAGCCCTAATAAGGGCTATTAAGGACTGTCTTGTCTTCTGGTAGCTGGTATATATGGTGGTAAAAGGTATATTCTGAGCTTCTGGGGCCCTGCCTGACTAAATAGAAAATGAGCTATATACTGTTCAGCCTAGCAGCCCTAATAAGGGCTATTAAGGACTGTCTTGTCTTCTGGTAGCTGGTATATATGGTGGTAAAAGGTATATTCTGAGCTTCTGTGGCCCTGCCTGACTAAATAGAAAATGAGCTATATACTGTTCAGCGTAGCAGCCCTAATAAGGGCTATTAAGGACTGTCTTGTCTTCTAGTAGCTGGTATATATGGTGGTAAAAGGTATATTCTGAGCTTCTGGGGCCCTGCCTGACTACATAGAATATGAGCTATATACTGTTCAGCGTAGCAGCCCTAATAAGGGCTCTTAAGGACTGTCTTGTCTTCTGGTAGCTGGTATATATGGTGGTAAAAGGTATATTCTGAGCTTCTGGGGCCCTGCCTGACTAAATAGAAAATGAGCTATATACTGTTCAGCGTAGCAGCCCTAATAAGGGCTATTAAGGACTGTCTTGTCTTCTGGTAGCTGGTATATATGGTGGTAAAAGGTATATTCTGAGCTTCTGGGGCCCTGCCTGACTAAATAGAAAATGAGCTATATACTGTTCAGCGTAGCAGCCCTAATAAGGGCTATTAAGGACTGTCTTGTCTTCTGGTAGCTGGTATATATGGTGGTAAAAGGTATATTCTGAGCTTCTGGGGCCCTGCCTGACTAAATAGAAAATGAGCTATATACTGTTCAGCGTAGCAGCCCTAATAAGGGCTATTAAGGACTGTCTTGTCTTCTGGTAGCTGGTATATATGGTGGTAAAAGGTATATTCTTAGCTTCTGGGGCCCTGCCTGACTAAATAGAAAATGAGCTATATACTGTTCAGCGTAGCAGCCCTAATAAGGGCTATTAAGGACTGTCTTGTCTTCTGGTAGCTGGTATATATGGTGGTAAAAGGTATATTCTGAGCTTCTGGGGCCCTGCCTGACTAAATAGAAAATGAGCTATATACTGTTCAGCGTAGCAGCCCTAATAAGGGCTATTAAGGACTGTCTTGTCTTCTGGTAGCTGGTATATATGGTGGTAAAAGGTATATTCTGAGCTTCTGGGGCCCTGCCTGACTAAATAGAAAATGAGCTATATACTGTTCAGCGTAGCAGCCCTAATAAGGGCTATTAAGGACTGTCTTGTCTTCTGGTAGCTGGTATATATGGTGGTAAAAGGTATATTCTGAGCTTCTGGGGCCCTGCCTGACTACATAGAATATGAGCTATATACTGTTCAGCGTAGCAGCCCTAATAAGGGCTCTTAAGGACTGTCTTGTCTTCTGGTAGCTGGTATAGATGGTGGTAAAAGCGATATTCCGAGCTTCTGGGGCCCTGCCAGCGACAGCCTGTCTTTCCCTGCTGTGAGCTTCTGTCCCTCACTAAGTTCAAGCTGCTAATGCTGACGAAGAGGAAGTGCTGAGTTTTGTATATTCGAGGTCACATGGTTTTTCCAGCCAATGCGTGTAGACGCCGTTTTCGCGATGCCAGCGTCCTCCCAGGACCTGTCCCACCCCCCCTGCATGGTGATTGGTGTAAAAAACGCGCCAGGGAAGGTGGGAGGGGAAACGAATTGTGAGTGCGCCATCGCCGCTGTACTCGATCGAAATCGAGTATGACGAACAGCGTAGTATTCGATCGAATACCGGCTCGGTCGAATACTACTCGCTCATCACTAAATATTAACTGTGAAAATACATACAGTTTTAAGAACCTAAAAGTAATTACAAGTTAGAAAACTGTTTGATGAAGGCAGACCTTTCCCTGGCAAACATGTTTTATAGTGACTATGTTATGTTTATTATGACAGGAAGGAAAAATATGGCTCTGCATGGGGTGTAAAACATTTTATTATCAGTAGTAGCTAGCAGCAGTGATAGTGGATTCAAAGATTACAGTCAAGGACAGCTGTGGAATTCCCACTCTTCCCTTTCCTCCCTGGCTTTCTGCATAATTGCATACAGAAGAGGGATGTTCCTTTTCAAACAGACATGTGGGAGTCCAAGATTGGGGGGGCTTCTATGGAATAGATAACTGTGGAAGATTTGGAAGTTGCTCATGTTCTGAAGTCCAATCCAAGGTATTTCATTTGACACCTACTGTATTATGTAGCAATATTGACCGCGACTACAGATATATGGACATTTCCAAAGGCTTAGAAAGGATGACCTAAAAAGTCAATATTTTTATAGATGTCTTTTGTTCAGACAGCTTGTATCTTCACATGAAAGATGTTGAAGAGTCTTTGAATGACCATCATGAGAATCTAGTCCTTCTGATGCAGGTCAAACTGTAGAAAAATGACCCCCCCCCCCACCTTGTCAAATAGTAATAGTAGTTTATTAAATTTGATTGGTGAAAAACATAATGTTGCCACTGAGCAAACAACGACTGAATGTAAAATGATGGCATGCCGTGTTGCCCCCTTCCCCATACACCACCAGTGAACTAATATTAAAAAAAATCAGTCCAGTGGTTGCTGGCCACCGCTTTACCCAAGATTGTGCTGCCTGAGGCGGCTTCCTCACCTGGCTTTACTACAGGTGCACCCCTGGTGTGTACATACCTCAAAATTCTCAAAATGGACATCAAGATTTTTGGTAGTGACTGACTACCTTTGAATTGCAAAATACTTACCCATAAGGTTTGATTCAGCACTGTGCGACAATGCATTTTCACACTTTTTTTGCAAACAAATTGGTGACTTTGACAAGTGGATAAAATGCACAAATGCAGTAAAAGTTCAGAAAAACTCTAGAAACCAAATTCGGGTGATTTGGAAATATTGTTTTTGGGAGTTTTTGTTGTGGAAATTTTACACCATTGCAAAAGCTGCACCCCCGATGTCCCAAGAGAGGGTGTGGGTAATCTAGTTTTGTTTTTGAGGGTGACTTTGCTAAATCTACCAAATACACTGTTTAGCTAGTTATTTGATCTTATGCGCCACTACCAGCTCTTATGCATTCTTATTGCACATAACACAAGTGCATGATATATTTCTTGAACCACAAAGGGAACACTAATATATTTATGTTTACCTGGGTAAATTCTAGGTCAATGGCTCTTAGGTTGAAACCCTTAAAATCACACAAATAACAAAAATACACTATTCTTACCACATGGCCTTTATCTGATCAACAGGTAAACTTCACAATTCAACCAGTAACCGATAATACAAAGAATCAAAACTCAAGACATTTCTTACCATGAGTGGATCAGCTCCAGGTATATAATTGTGCTACAGTCACTGAGTAACAACCCCACTGACAGGCCAGCAAAACATGCATAGTATCCTTGCAATTGGGAAATCTTTAGCTATGTACCCATGAAAAACCTGGTGGATTCTGTATAACTGGGCCAGACCACGGTACCCCGAAGCACTGGTACTTGTTCGCCACAAGCCTTCACTAATTTTTGCGACCTGGCTCGGCTTGTTGACCCTGTGAACTGGTTCCCCAAATGGGACCTACTGCACGGTGTAACAGAGCCATTCAAGCCATAGATGCAGGTAAGGGGGCACAGTCTGGACTATCTCTGGGTTGCTGGAGCAACTTGTGGCAAGGAAAGGCTGCTGTTTATTTTTAATTTCAATTATGGCCAATCCCTTTGTTGTTCTACTCACTTCAACAGATTTTTGTTGTATGTCTCTATGTATAGTTTGGTAAGTATTCACTAAGGTTTGTCAGACTCTGCACTTTAAAATACAATATTGCTCCATATATATATATATATATATATATATATATATATATATATTTAAGTCCGCACACCTGATTAAGTTTTTAAGTGTAAAAGCTTTCATGCAGCCTATTGCAATGGCACTTAAAAACTTGTGTGCCTAGATTTTGGTTTCCATGGAAACAATTACATCATCTGATCTTGTTGATGGGATGTGCATGTGTATGTGAATTTAGATTTAGTTGGTTATACACATGAGCTAGTTCTACCTCAGCAAACTATCTTGCAATAGGCCCTTTGCATTCACAAAATTATGTTTGCACTATTGTTTAAAATCGTAACTAAACAAAATGTTTCTTAACAGGTTAATACTACTACTTCAAAGTGTTTGCTATGTGTATCCTGGTTACCATTCTATTTCTCATTAACCGTCACAAAGCATCTTCTTTCAGTTTATGTGTTAAATTTCTAAATTAGGCTCGGAAGCCTCCTGTTGGCTCATTGCCCAGGATCTGGCTAGCGAATATAAGCACTGGTATGTTTTACTGTATCCCTTGGGAATCTTCCGGAATCTGTAAGTTCCCCAGCCAAAAAGAGTTCAAACCACTTTTAGAGTCTAAGCCATCCATCGTAGTGACTGAGCTGTTGGCTTCATACCAACATGCTACAGGGCTCAGACTCGACTTAATCCCTTTAGGGCTTTCAGAATCTGCAATACATTTCAGTGCAATGAAAAGGGAAATAAAACTGAAGCTTGCTATCATGTCCTCAGTTCACCTCGCTAAGTGGTCTTTTAAACATATATACTTGGCCTGCAGTTCCAGTACATTTAAAAAAAGAGCAGGTTCTTCAAAATGTTCAGTTTAAAGGAGTACTATGGTGAAAAAAATGATCCAATAATAAAAATCTACATACATTTCAGGGGTCAGATCCAGCTATGATTGTTTCTTTCTTTTACTGGTAGAAGAAAATCAGGGGTGAGAAGTTTTGAACGAACCATTCTGCTTTTACAGGGGAGATCTGTTTGGCCCTGTTCCATCACACAATGCTTGAGCAGATGTTCAGATTGTTTGTGCTATTGCTCTACACAGGCTAGCTCAGGAGACAGGCAGTAAGAGGAACATCAGGGGAGTTTAAAACCTCCCCCAAACCTCACCAATCTGTTGCCCCCCCTACGGTTTTACCTTTGGCCACTAAATACTCATACACATCCATCTTCTGGGTCCCTCAGATTCTGGGTGACTTTCAGATGGGCGGCGCCATCTTGCATCCCATCAGGCACTGCACGTGGCCCCCAATCTCGCGACTGTGCAGTGTTCGTAAAAGGGATGCAGTGGGGCTGCCCCAAATCCTGCGAGACTTTGCTGAGTGCCACCGGACTTTGAAGAGCTAAAGCTATGCTGTCACTAACCGATTGCTTAAGCCAGCATCGGTTGCAGCAATCGGACCCTGAAACAGCCATATGTCGCTAGAACAGGCAGCAGCGATATGCATAAGATAAGTAGGGGATGGGAGGGAGGGGGAAATTGGCCCTTTTTTATTTTTGGTCTGATGGTCCTCTTTAAAAACTTTAAAAAACAAAAGCCAGGATTTTGACTATCCCAGGTTTTGTTTGATGTTTTGTCTGTATGAAACCCCTCGCCTCGCCGGATCTGTTTAACACTTGCAAGATCCCACTGTTAATGTATAGACTCTCCAATCACTATTCTATGCTGTGCATATTATTCAACAGCACAGAAAGCTGAATGAAGGGATTCAGCAGGCAACCTTTGCAGAGCTCCCCTCCAGCTGTACACACCTTCGCCAGCTATTCAGATAAGAATGCCGTGGGTACACACAGCTAGTGTGATCCACACATGTGCCGTGGATCCGGAGAGGTAAGATTTTCAGAGAAAGGGGGATGTTTTCACACAATGGGGCATCCCAAATCTGGGCTGGCTGAAGACAAGAATCTAAACCACCTTTTATTCCTACCAATAGAAAGAAGAATTACAAGTAGAGTTAGGCGTATTGAACTCTGCGTGTTCAGGTCCCCTAGAAATCCCCTAGAAATCCATGCGCAAGTTTGGTGCTTGGTCCGAACCCGGAAGAAGGCTGATTGGCTGCCTTCCACTCCCTTCATTGGCCTGGCAGGACATGTGACCCAGCCTTATAAAAGGCAGGGTCCATGTCATGCCACACAACATTTTGCTGTGCACTTTGCAGAGAAGTTCTTTGCCCCAACCCTGTACATACAGATTGCCCACATCAAAAAGCACCCTACCTGCACCTATTGTGATTTTTTATCCAGTATAGCAGTACCCGGAAGAAGGCTGATTGGCTGCCTTCCACTCCCTTCATTGGCCTGGCAGGACATGTGACCCAGCCTTATAAAAGGCAGGGTCTATGTCATGCCACACAACATTTTGCTGTGCACTTTGCAGAGAAGTTCTTTGCCCCGACCCTGTACATACAGATTGCCCACATCAAAAAGCACCCTACCTGCACCTATTGTGATTTTTTATCCTTTTAACATCCAAGAATGCGGTCCAATGAGTCTCAGGCTGCCTAAAGCCAGGAAGTGTCTTCTGACTGTGCCACTCTGCATTCTGGGATTGTTGTTCTTTTCCTGACCGCAGCTTTGCTCTCTCTGTGCAAAGCACAGCTATAACCTGCCCCCCTGTGCTTTTCACCCCTCTCTTCTCAATATGTGATTCTTCTGAGGCAAGATGTTGGCGCCTGTATCTTAGAGTTCTGAACAGAGTTAAAGCCCAGTGGGGGGGGGGGATATTATGTAAGCGACTAAAAACTTAAATTAGGGAATAGTTTTTTAAGGATTTGGCCTTTTTATTAAATGATGCTGAAGGTCCAGTTTAAGGGGCATTATCCTGTGCTTTTTTTATTTATTTGGCCACATCGGGCCGCTGTAACTGCAGGTGTTCAACAATGCAGAAAGTGGAAAATAAGGGACAGGGATGTGGCCGTGATGCTGTTGCTGCTGGTAATGGAGCTGGTGCTGCAGGGAGAGAGCATGTTGCATCCTTGCCTGCTACACCTTCCACTGGTGCAAACAAGCGCCAGAGTTTGGAGAGCATTTTTGTAGGCCCCAAATCAGCTGGTAGAGTGGTGAGGGCAGAACAAGTAGAGACAGTCGTAGATTATAAGGCATGCAGTTGTACCAGTTCCATGGGATAATCTCCCCCCCTACTCAACTTCTGCTGGAAGTGATGAGCCCTCATGGAGTCAATAATGCTCTATGATGACACTCCTAGCTGGGATACCCTGGGCCATCCACCTACCCCTGCCCCAGTTGCAGGTTCCCAGGTGTCCAAAAACGTATGTTGGAGGATGAGGACGTGGCCAGCGGCCATCACAGGACATCCTTGATATTGATGAAACCCTAGTGCCAATTGCTGCAGCTTTCTACGATGTTGAGACTGAGAGGGATGCTAGCATGGAGGAGTGTGTGAAAGAGGAAGTCAGGGAGGATGATGGGGTTCTAGACCCAACATGGACTAAAGGCCATCAGAGTTCATAAGAGGTGGTGGTCACACAGCCCCAGGTAGCCAGCAGAAGAAGGAGAAGGTTGCCAATGGTTAGCCTGTTGCTGCTACTGCCCACGACGCCCAGGGACTGAGAGCACCAAGGCAGGCTCACGGGATCTCACCAGCAGGGCAACGGCCCACAGCAGACAAGACAGAAGTAATTTGCAAGCTGCGCCAGGAGTGCCTGAAACAAAGTAACATTCTTAATAATATCAGCAGTACATCTATGATCAGGCACCTGCAAGCCAAATATGAACTTCTGTGGCAGAAACACCTAAAAACAATAGAAACATCTGAGGCTCCCTGTGCTGCTTCCATTGACTAAGCCACTACCACAGACTATCCAACGACAAGGCCACCTGCTTTCCCCCAAAGGGAGGATGTGGGACCACCTCTACCACCACCAGCAGCAGCAGCAGTAGCACCGCCACTTTCGTCATCAAGCCAGTCCACACAATCCCAGTGAAGCTTTCAGGTTTCCATCCTGCAAACTTTGGTGAGAAAGCGGAAGTTTGGCCCATCCCACCCACGAGCCCTGAATGCAAGCATTTCCAAATTGCTGGCCTTTGAAATGCTCCCATTCCTCCCAGTGGAGACGGACAGTTTTAAAGATCTCATAGTGGTGGCTACTACTACTAGCCCATCCCTGCCCTGCACCAACATCTTTTTGAAAAAGTAGATGTGCACTGGGTAATGCCATCAGTTCCAGTGTCCACCTCACCACTGGAAAGTGGACAAGTAAGTATGGCCAGGGACGTTGGGAATGGATCGGAGATAAGTATATTAAAATAACTAATTAAGTATTTTTTTTCTCGTGTCGGTGTCTTTTTTACAGTTAACTCTTTTTGAACTGGTAAGGGGTCACCACGTTCAGGATCTGGCAAGTCACCTGCGGCTAAGGGGTGACTTGCCACTAACCCCCAGCCCCCTGTTACCTGCCTTTCCAAGTGCCAGGGGTGAAAAAGAATCTGGGCCGGGTCTTGTATGCCTGCAGGGCAGAGGGGGCCACTGAAGCTGGCGTCTGTGCCCTGGTCTACAAACCCTCATAGCTGGTCCCGGGGCTGGGTAGAAGGGGCCCCATGCCATTTTAGGAAATTTTTAGGGCTTTTTAACCAGTAAAAATAAAAAAAATGGGGACCCCCCTCAGAAGGGGACCCTATGTCATCTTTTTTCTGCTTAACCCTTTATGTCCTGTCACCCAGCCGGTATAAAAACAGCAGACGCACAGAAGCCAGAGCGAGCAGCGTGGGACAGTGATTAAAATAATTTTTCTCTTTTGTGACGGTGTCTTTTTTTACAGTTAAGCCTTTGTGAACAGAGGGTGACAACATCTCAAGTAGGCTGGCAGTTGATAGGGTTAAAAGCACCTATGCGTGTTGGGTATTGTTCTGTTCAGGGTACCTTGGGCTTTCAGATTAAACTTGTTTCTTCTTGTTTACAGATTGATATTTTAGGGAATGTGTTTTTTATTCTGCTTTTTTAGGGAAACCCTGTACAGCCAAAGAATTCTTTGAGGGATTACATCCAGAAAGATGAGCCCACTACAACAAGCTTGGTACACCCAGAAAGCATAACATGTCTACCTTCAGGCAATATATGGTGTGTGGGGAGTGTTTCAAATGCAAATGGCAGTTTTGGTTGAAAAAGCAAATGGTGTTCCCTGTGTCTGCAAAGCTGAATTTTTAAAGTAAAATTGCCTTTACATGCATGCTGTACTTTGGGGTATTTGGCAACTAAAAAAAAATTTTTTTGAGAATGCACTAAAAAAACTAGACAAACTATACATTTCATGTTAAAGCCCAAACTCTTGTAAAAATAACAATATATAATTTTCCTGGGAAATTCCTGGCAACCCCCTTCAAAAATCACAGTCATACATGTGTAGTGCAAAATACTGAAAAATGGTCTGGCAACAGAGGGTGACAAAATCTCTAAGTAGGCTGGCAGTTAAAGGGTTAATATCCAGTATAATATGTAGTTTTGATTGGTACAAAAAGTTTTGAGAGGGCTATGTATTTAAGTCTGTTTAAAGAATGTGGCAGAATTATTTTTTTTAATATACTTGTATTATTTGTCAGGGCAAATCCACCCAAACCATTTGTCCTATGGTGCTGCTTCTGTCCTATTCAGGTATGTGCCATGATGTGCCTCATCCTTCACAGCAGGCAGTGCTATGGGGGGGATATGGTATATGGGGGGATGAGAGGCCACCACTAACAGTGACCCTGACACATGTGTCCTACATGACACAATGGCCTTGGCTCCCAGGGCAATCGCCCAGCTCACCCACCCCCTAGAAACAGCTATGGCTGTCACTCAAGGTATTTGCTCTCTGCACGCTGAAGCCCTACTACGGGGAGCTCAAATTTTGGGTTTGCCACACAGTTGGGGTCTAAACAATGTTTTAGTATGCTAAGGGTTCCAGCCGTGTTTCTGTGTCATGCCCTAAGTAATGGTAGAGACAGCATGGCCCCTTTATTATGGCTTTGCAACATACACGGGTCATTCATGTCAGTATATAAACATAACCACTGTTTACCAGAACCATGTCACTCAGCCACCATAGTTCAAGCCCTTGCCAAAGACTCCATACATATAAACAGAAAACCCAAAAATATAGCAAGACAGTTTAACATCTGTGGTGGGCAAGCTCCATATCAGCATGCGAATTTATGAAGAATCGTTCCAGCCAGACAAACTTAATCAGCTTTTATGAGGAGGTAAGTTCAAGATTGGATCGAGGGGAGTCATTGGATATTATACATCTTGACTTTTCTAAAGCATTTGATACTGTACCACATAAAAGACTGGTACAAAAGTCCAGTTACTTCTGTCTTTGCATGCCCTGCTGAGGGCCCTGTTAAGACCGGCCCTTAGCCTGAACCCAATCTCTGTGCTTCTGCTAATCATAGTAAGGAAGGCCTTGAAAATCCCCTACATGCCCATGTTTTTTAAACACCTCTGTATGCAAATGGAAATTTCTTCCATTTTCTGCTGGCTCAAAAAATACCTTGAAGGGTTTCCTAGAGTCACAGAAAGGTCCGATTTTAGTTTCCTAGGCTCTGATTTTAAGGGATTCAGTGGCATGGGTTTCAGTCTCAAGAGCCAAAATCATGAAGGTCTTGAAGGTCCTGGCCCCCTTGGGTACTTTTGTGAAGGTCCCCCTGGGTGCTGTTGTGAATGTCCCGGCCCCCCTGGGTACTGTCATGAGTGTCCCGGCCCCCCTGGGTGCTGCTGTGAAGGTCCCAGTCCCCCTGGGCACTGCAATGAAGGTCCTGGGCCCTACTGTGAAGGTCCTGGCTTCTTTTTATCTGTAGCTGGCTATTAGCTATTTTGGCTACCATGAATCCTCTGACTTTCACCCCTGTCTTTCTCTGTCCATGCCTTTGCCAAATGATAGCTTGCTTATGCTGGTTAAACATTGGTCTTTGCAACCTCAGGTTTAATCTCTTGTGCATGCAGGTCCTAAAGATATCATTGTCCATGTAGGCAAATTGTGTCTCTTGGCAAATGGGGGCTTGTCTATAGGTGAATGAGCACCATTAGATTGGCAGCTGACATCGGAAAAAGGACCAGATGATCAGCCAGGAGGTGCAAGGAGGTGCAAGATATGGAGATGAGATTCCACAAACGAGGATACCCAAGGAGGACCATCAAATCAGCCATCAAACGGGCAGAAAATATGCAGAGGGAGCAACTTCTGCAATATAAAAAAGGTAAAAGAAATAAGTCCCAACAAATGGGAGAAGTGACATTTATTAGTGAGTTCAACAGTGATTGGGGCACCATCAGAAACATTCTAAAGAGACATTGGGGGGTGCTACAGGCAGACCCCCATCTCACACAATGGGTTAGGAAGGAACCACTCCTCACAGCCCGTCGCTCACCTAATTTGAGGGATCGACTGTGTAGCAGTCACTATAGGAGACCTGACACCTGGTTAGAAAGGGCAAGACCAAAAGGCTCTAGACCTTGTGGCAGATGTAATATCTGCCCCATGGTCACAACCAGTGACCATGTGAAAGAACCTTCATCCGGTCGAAGATACTCCATAAAACAGCACTTAAACTGCAGATCAGAGGGCATCATTTACATGCTAGAATGTGGATGCCTGAAACGATATATTGGTGAGACAATAAATGCGGGCAAAGCCTGCATCCAAAAACATCTGTCCAGTATAAGACTAGCTAGTAGGGATAAGGAGCAAGGCAAAATTCTCACACCTGTAGCCAAACATTTTTTGGAAGCACAAGACGCCAGGACAGATAACTTACTCATCACCTTCCTGGATAAGATCTCCTTGGGAGGTAGAGGGGGGAACTTGAAGAAGAAACTGCAGCAAAAAGAACTTGAGTGGATGTTCAAACTGGACACTAGGGCACCTGTTGGGCTGAATGAGGATTTTTCATTTTTTCCATTTTTAGGGCGGGATTAATACACAGTAATATAATTTGTAGAGATATTGTCACACTGATTATAGGTATATAGATGTACCATGATTGGTCATTTGTTAGGGGTTTGGTCTTTTTGGTTTCGGTTTCACTGTTTTCATTTAAGCATGTGTGTTAATGTATTAGGGATTGCACATGGGTAATTTATGAATCTGGGTAATTACTCACAGTATGGAAGATTTCAGACATCCATGATTCAAAGCCTCTCTTTTCTTTTCTTTTCTCTCCTCTAGTTATACACTTAGTAGGCGGAGGAATGCAGAAGACCTCAGCTGTGATATCCCCTCCAGATATGACGTCATAACATTCCATTCATATGAATAGCACAGGTGGAGGAATGGAAAAGATCTGCGCCTTGATACTCTCTCCCGGAGATGATGTAACAACACCCCAGTCATATAAATGACAGTAAGGAGAGCAACAAATAGTAAAGTAGAAGAAAAAAACATAACAAGAAGTCCATTGGATGCCCTTTATTAAGATGGAAAAGGGTCCCCCTGTGGCTTACTTAGAAGCAAAGATGCAAGCAGGGGGATCAGCACATGAAGGACATTGGATCGACTTGAGGACTCACAAGTAGTGCTCCAGTGAGAGTCCTACATCCATACATGAATTTTTAAGTGGAGGTAGCATTTAGCAGCATTGATAGAACATACCATGATTCCCAATAGAAGATAGTATAGTATACTTGTAACCTGCAAATAGAAATGTACTTGTTTCTATCATATAGCTAATATATTCAGTTGGGTGTCTTACTATGAATAATACTTGTATTGTAAATAATTGAGTTGGGTACACATTAGGTGTTTTTAACATTGTTATTGTCTTAGGATCTGTTTTATATCTAATATGCCTGGACCCTGCACCACTGTGTCTTGTTTTTCATCTCCAGCGGAGGCACACCCACCCAGATGTATCTGGGTGTGTGGGGGGGTTGCCTCATTACATCCTTGAAGCTGGCGGGGGGGGCGGCGGGGGGCCGCGTTGCCGCACGCTCCGGCGCGCGGATGCCTCCTACTGCAGGGGAGTGCGCCTGCCCGCCGGGCGTGGGGCGTGCGCGCGGCCCCGCGCCGTCAGATTCCCAGCAGGTGCGCTCCGGGGGCGTGTGTGGGGGACGCACCGTCACGTGGCCCTTACGCTCCCCAATCAGGGGAGCGTGATGACGTGCTCCATGTCTGCGTCACTTGGAGCTGCACGCACTGCAGTTTAAAAGAAGTCATGGCGGTAGCTAGAGCGAGACGGCCTGAGGAAGTGATTCAGGGGAATCACGCTACGCATCGCCTTTCGCTTGTTCGAACCCCCAGCAGGATAGCTCTGGATATTGGGTGAAGTACCATACCATTTACTATTCCTAGTCCCTCCCGGTAGTCATTTTGATATATCAGTTATGTTAGCATTTGGGAGATAAAGGTAGCTTGGCACTTGGCACTTTAATTATGTTGTATTTTGGATAATAATATTGTATTTAATTATTTACTTCATTCATTTATTTATTTATATATTTATTAACAAGCACAGTTTTGCACATAGCACATTATAGCACATAGGGTTTTGATATATACACTTTGTATCCACAATTATTATCTTGTATTTTCAGGGACCTGATATAAATGGTTAAAATAATATAATAGAGCGTTACATAATTATCTGGGGGGTCAGATGTGTTTTAACTGTTTTTTAATGTAAAAAGTGTGACCTAGCATTATAATAATACCCGTATACAAATAAAGGGTTTTTATCAATTTCTATACCTTTTGGTTTGTGCGGTTGTACTATACAGGTATATTGTGGGGGTGTTCTGGGTTACCCCACCTTAGTGGAACGAGATCAGCCAGGACATAACACAAACTTTGGCTACATGTCCAACTATATATTTTGTTAATCTTTTTTGCTGTGGCCTATAAGACTATTGCCATGCCATTCCGCTGCAAGAAGAAATACAGATTCCTGAGGCTAATTGTGGATTATTGGGAATTTAATACATTTTGATTAAGAATTGCAAGGCACTTTTTTGCTCTTATTTTGCCTCCAATCTGTTTTATGGAGCTAGACTTTTAGATTGCTTACAATCATGCACTTATCATGAAGGGAGATTAGTAAAAGATGGCACCCTGCTCAGACCTACTTAGTGTGCACATATCAGGATCTATTCTTTAATCTCCATATCCAAGATCTTCAGAAGACTAGGCACTTCCAGTAATCTCACCTCATCTGCTCATGTCTAATGCAAAAGTCACTATGCCCTCATTGACACAGGGGGAATGTAAGCAAAATCAGTGTAGTGCAAAGCATGGCAAAAAAGGAAGTTTTATAAATTGCTCCCCGAAAGCCACCCACTGGCAAAAACAATTTGAGAGGGCTTAACTCCATGCAGATTTTCTGGAATAGCAGGCCAATTCTTTGCTGCAGAACTGCATGGGAGTATTCATCTTGTCACACACAGAGGCATGAGGGGAGAGCTGTGCCAGCAGCAGCCCACACCAAACAGAGAGATAAATGCCTCAGAACCACAGACAGCTTGTGTATTATGATATATAAACACACACGCCTATAACCATTGTGCGTGTTTGTGTGTTAAGGGAAAACAGCAAAAATGTAACTTTATCACTGTTCACTGCAGACTCTGATGATGCAATGCTTTCAGCTGTGCAGTAGAGCAATGAATCATTACAGCTGATGACTTTCTACTAGAAATAAAGGAGGCTTGCACTGATATGTGAGGCAATTTTGATGGTGGGATTGGGTTTTTATATAAGCTGGACTTTATGTGGCAAGATGGACATTCCCATGCAGTTATGCTGTGAGGCCGGAGAGTTCTCTTAAATGGAACTCCCTGCCAGGGGAGCAGATTATTTGGCCAGAGCAATGACATGCCACAGAGGTAATGCACTAAAGATGGCTTATTAAATAAAGGCAAAAGGAAACAAAAAGATCTTGGAGATCTCAGTACAGAGCAAATATACAAGGAAACAGAGGAAACCCTAGGGTGCTGGTGCACTCACCAAAAGACCCAGGACAGGGGCCAGCAGCCTCCAGGAGCTGATAGGAGGCCTGCTGCATGGAGGACAAGGATCGTGAAGTGGCTAGCAGCCACAGGGAAGCCAGTGAGAGGTATGCTTGCCACTAGATTCCGACGGAGACTTGGGTTCAGAGCACTAGAGATGAGCGAACTTTTGAAAAATTCGATTCGACTGATTCGCCGAATTTTCCGACAAAAATCGTTTCGACCCAAATAAATTCGCGACGAATCGCTATTAAAAACGGCTATTTCTGAGCCTCCTAGAGCCTCAATAGGGTTGTAAACCATTCAGCCTTGCTGTAACACGCACAGGATGCGTGCTGGGTTAGTTAAATAATACTTTGAAGAAATATCACATGCAGATCAGAGGCATCGCTAATAGAATCGCAGAGCGGCACAATTGCAGAGAGTGGCATCACTATGAGGGGCAGAAGGAGCCCAAATATACACTGGAGTTGGCCTCAGGAGCCCAAAAATTGGATGAATCACACCCTGGAGTTGGCAGAAGTTGGCAGCAGCAGCAGCAGCAGGAGCCCAAATATACACTGGAGTTGGCTTCAGGAGCCCAAAAATTGGATGAATCACACCCTGGAGTTGGCAGAAGTTGGCAGCAGCAGCAGCAGGAGCCCAAATATACACTGGAGTTGGCCTCAGGAGCCCAAAAATTGGATGAATCACACCCTGGAGTTGGCAGAAGTTGGCAGCAGCAGCAGCAGGAGCCCAAATATACACTGGAGTTGGCCTCAGGAGCCCAAAAATTGGATGAATCACACCCTGGAGTTGGCAGGAGTTGACAGTAGCAGCAGCAGGAGCCCAAATATACACTGGAGTTGGCTTCAGGAGTCCAAAAATTGGATGAATCACACCCTGGAGTTGGCAGAAGTTGGCAGCAGCAGCAGCAGGAGCCCAAATATACACTGGAGTTGGCTTCAGGAGCCCAAAAATTGGATGAATCACACCCTGGAGTTGGCAGGAGTTGACAGTAGCAGCAGCAGGAGCCCAAATATACACTGGAGTTGGCTTCAGGAGCCCAAAAATTGGATGAATCACACCCTGGAGTTGGCAGGAGTTGACAGTAGCAGCAGCAGGAGCCCAAATATACACTGGAGTTGGCTTCAGGAGCCCAAAAATTGGATGAATCACACCCTGGAGTTGGCAGGAGTTGACAGTAGCAGCAGCAGGAGCCCAAAAAATGGCCTAAAGACATAAATATGTTTTGCACCATTTGGAAAGTGTAAAACGTGGCACCATGCTGAATCTAGTCGCATGCATCAGGCATTGGTGGGTGGAAATCCTGGCTGATCCATCCCTGATTCATTTTGACAAAGGTGAGTCTCTCCACATTTTTAGTTGACAGACGAGTTCTCCTCGCCGTAACTATGGCCCCCGCTGCACTAAACACCCGCTCAGATGGCACGCTACTTGCCGGGCAGGACAGCTTTTCCAGGGCAAACTCTGCTAGTTGCGGCCACAAATCAAGTTTGGCTGCCCAGAAGTCCAGCGGATCCTCAAGGTGTGTTGGCATGGTCATGTCAAAGTATGCTGGTTCAGGTCCTGCTCCAGGTCTTCCTGCTGCTCATGAGTTGCCTCACTATGCGGGTGTAGAAAGCTACTCATTAGCGACTGAAGACTGAGGCTGCTGCTGCTGATGGAGCTTCTGCTGCTGCTGCTGCCAACCCCCCCAGCGGCCATGGCAGTGGAAGGTGAGCGCAGAGGTCCCCTCGAGTCAGACCTGCGAGAGTATGGACCATGGCGCAGATAGGCATCGGCCAACTGCCTACGTAGAATGTCTTTGTAGTAGTTGAGTTTGTCCTCCCTCTCGGTGGGTTTAAAAAATGCCCCCATTTTGTGCCGGAAGCGAGGGTCCAATAAGGTGGACAGCCAGAAGTCATCCCGCCGACAGATGGAAACAATTCTGGGGTCACTACGCAAGCATGTGAGCATGCTTCGTGCCATTTGCGCAAGTGACTCGGATGGACTACCTGTCTCCATCTCCACTGCATACTGCCACGGTGTGCCCGGGTCCTCTGTCTCTCCTTCCTCAAAAACCTCTAGCTCCTCTGGCTGCTCCTGCTCCTCCTCTCCTGTCCGCTGACTAGATAAACCAGCCATTTCGCCAAGCCTAAACTGTGTTTCGCTGGGCAACTCCTCCTCCTCCTCTTCCTCCTCCTCCTCCTCCAGTTCAGCTCCAACGGGGTTCATGTGGCCGTAAGATGTAAACGCCATGTCTCCAGTGCCCTGACCAGCCATGGTTTCCAACATGTGCTGTAGTACATGAAGCAGTGGAATCACGTCGTTCATCCCGTAATCCTGCCGACTGACAAATAAAGTGGCTTCCTCAAAGGGCCTGAGCAAACGGCAGGTGTCACGTATGAGCTGCCACTGGTTGACATTGAAGTTACACAGGGGAGTCCCCCTATCTGCTTGGATCATCAGGAAATCCGTGATGGCTTTTCTCTGTTCATATAATCGGTCCAACATGTGAAGGGTGGAATTCCAACGGGTGGAAACATCGCAAATCAGACTATGTTGGGGGATACCATTCTGACGCTGTAGCTCAAGAAGGGTGTGTTTGGCGGTGTAGGAGTGGCTGAAGTGCATGCAAAGTTTCCGTGAAGTTGTTAGGATGTCCTGCAGATGGGGGGAACACTTCAGAAACCGCTTGACAACCAGATTGAAGACGTGAGCCATGCAGGGGGCATGGGTCAGGCTTCCTTGGCGCAGCGCAGACAAAATGTTCTTCCCATTGTCGGTAACCATGATTCCCATTTTAAGTTTTCTCGGAGTAAGCCATGTTTGGATTTCCTGATGAATACATTTAAGCAGTTCCTCCCCTGTGTGACTCCGTTCGCCAAGACAAACCATGTGAAGCACTGCGTGACACCTCCGTGCCCTGCACACATGGTAGACTGGAGGGGCACTGAGACTTGAGCCTACAGTGGAGGGTGAGGAGATGGCGGAGGATGAGGAGGCCGAGTCGCACGGTGTCACAGGCCCAATGGGCAGAGAGCGCGGAGGCCGAAGCGGCGTGACCTGTCCAAGTTGCTGCTGCAAAGGGACCACATTCACCCAGTGGGCCGTAAACGACATGTACTGCCCCTGACCGTAGTTACAGCTCCAGATGTCGGCGCTGCCATGTATTTTGCTACACACCGACAGGCTCAAGGACTGGCCCACCTTCTGTTCAACAAAAGTGTGCAGCGCTGGTACTGCCTTCTTGGCAAAGAAATGACGGCTTGGGACTCTCCACCTCGGCTCAGCACAAGCCATCAGTTCTCTGAAAGGTGCAGATTCCACCACCTGAAAAGGGAGCGACTGCAGCACCAGCAACTTGGACAGGAGCACATTCAGCTTCTGCGCCGTAGGATGAGTGGGCGCATACTGCTGTCTCTTGGACATGGCTTCGCTGATGGATTGCTGGCGGGATGCATGACTTGGAGGAGGAGGAGGAGGAGCAGGAGCGACAGAGGATGGGTATGACGCACAGCTGCCTTCGGCTGAGGTGCTGGAGCCTTGGCTGGCAGAAATTGGGAGCTCACTTGGTGAGGAAGCAGACTGGACCACCCCTTGGGAGCCTCGGTTCTCCCAGGTCGTTTTATGGTGACGCATCATATGTTGACGCAGGGCCGTGGTGCCAACATTTGGACCCTGGCCACGCTTCACCTTTTGCCTACATATCTTGCATGTGGCCATGTTACCCTCCTGCGGATGCCTCAGGAAAAACTGCCACACTGCCGAGTAGCTACTTTTCCCACCCCCTGGCCTCACTGATTCACTGCTGCTGTTGCCAACTCCAGGAACCCCTGCTCCACTACCTCCCGATAAGGTAGACTGCCGCACAGCAGGTGCTCTGCCCCGGCCCCGGCCGGCTCCAGCCTTTGGAATTGTGCCCCCATGCTGACTGCTACCACCTTGCTGCCTCAGCTGCTGACTCCGGGGCAACCTGCGCCCCTCTTCTCCTGATGATGACGATGAAGCCCCTTCATCACCCGGCTCCCAAGTGCGATCGGCTTCATCGTCATCATCATCATCATCACCGAGTTGTGGCTGTACGTCACTGATGTTCGTGGATTCGTCAACAGTGTCTGGCGCAGGAGCTGGAACGCTCGCAGCACCCACGACACTGTCCACATCACTATTTGTCTGCCTAGCTAAAGAAGCCACCTCCATTTCTTGGCTGGGCAGTAGCTGCTGACTGTCCTCCTGTATCTGATCGTCCTCCTCACTAAAGAGTGGAGCTGAACCCAAAGCATAGGATACGTCGCTGGGGGAGGGAACGGCGTAGGACAGAGGCAATGGGAGGACAGGGACTGCTCTCGGGGCATGCCAACTCAGGGTTGTGTCAGAGGAACCTACCGACCCTAGACTGGGGGTCTCAGATGTAAGTTGTGATGATGTTGTTGATGAGCGCGTCAGCCAATCTACCACGGCAGATGCGTTACTGGTGGAGACCCGACCGCTAGCAGATACTGGCAGATTAGGTCTCTCAGCGTGACTCCTGCTGCTACTGGCCCCCAGTCTGATGCGAGCTCTGCCTGCGGAATCTTGGCCTCTGCCACTCCTCTTTTCACTTCCAGGCACTTGTCTGCCCGACATAGTCTAACTGGCGTGGTAGTAGGTGATATTTAAAAAAAACCCGGGCAGCGGTGGGTCTATATGAAACAGAATATAATGCACACCAAAAGTGAGCAGTAACACTCAGCCTCCAACAGGCCTGCTTAGTGTAAATAAGAGAGCTGCTTAGTGTAAATAAAGAGGGGTATGCTATGTTACAGAATGGGATGCCTCAACAGAAGTGCACCTGGCAGGCAGCAGTAAGCCTATGCCCAGCAAAAGTGTCTTGTAATATAAATATAATAAGAGCAAATGCTTATATGGTCTTAAACAGAGGCTGCTGTAGTCACAGAATGGGATGCCCTGGGCAGGAATGGACCTGGCAGGGTCCAGTAGTGCTTTGCCCAGCAAAAGTGTCTTTATCAGGCTAATTTCAAATATGATAAGAGCAAATGCTTATATGGTCTTAAACAGAGGCTGCTGTAGTCACAGAATGGGATGCCCTGGGCAGGAATGGACCTGGCAGGGTCCAGTAGTGCTTTGCCCAGCAAAAGTGTCTTTATCAGGCTAATTTCAAATATGATAAGAGCAAATGCTTATATGGTCTTAAACAGAGGCTGCTTTAGTCACAGAATGGGATGCCCTGGGCAGGAATGGACCTGGCAGGGTACAGTAGTGCTTTGCCCAGCAAAAGTGTCTTTATCAGGCTAATTTCAAATATGATAAGAGCAAATGCTTATATGGTCTTAAACAGAGGCTGCTTTAGTCACAGAATGGGATGCCCTGGGCAGGAATCGACCTGGCAGGGTCCAGTAGTGCTTTGCCCAGCAAAAGTGTCTTTATCAGGCCTAATTTCAAATATGATAAGAGCAAATGCTTATATGGTCTTAAACAGAGGCTGCTTTAGTCACAGAATGGGATGCCCTGGGCAGGAATGGACCTGGCAGGGTACAGTAGTGCTTTGCCCAGCAAAAGTGTCTTTATCAGGCTAATTTCAAATATGATAAGAGCAAATGCTTATATGGTCTTAAACAGAGGCTGCTTTAGTCACAGAATGGGATGCCCTGGGCAGGAATGGACCTGGCAGGGTCCAGTAGTGCTTTGCCCAGCAAAAGTGTCTTTATCAGGCTAATTTCAAATATGATAAGAGCAAATGCTTATATGGTCTTAAACAGAGGCTGCTTTAGTCACAGAATGGGATGCCCTGGGCAGGAATGGACCTGGCAGGGTACAGTAGTGCTTTGCCCAGCAAAAGTGTCTTTATCAGGCCTAATTTCAAATATGATAAGAGCAAATGCTTATATGGTCTTAAACAGAGGCTGCTTTAGTCACAGAATGGGATGCCCTGGGCAGGAATCGACCTGGCAGGGTCCAGTAGTGCTTTGCCCAGCAAAAGTGTCTTTATCAGGCCTAATTTCAAATATGATAAGAGCAAATGCTTATATGGTCTTAAACAGAGGCTGCTTTAGTCACAGAATGGGATGCCCTGGGCAGGAATGGACCTGGCAGGGTCCAGTAGTGCTTTGCCCAGCAAAAGTGTCTTTATCAGGCTAATTTCAAATATGATAAGAGCAAATGCTTATATGGTCTTAAACAGAGGCTGCTTTAGTCACAGAATGGGATGCCCTGGGCAGGAATGGACCTGGCAGGGTCCAGTAGTGCTTTGCCCAGCAAAAGTGTCTTTATCAGGCTAATTTCAAATATGATAAGAGCAAATGCTTATATGGTCTTAAACAGAGGCTGCTTTAGTCACAGAATGGGATGCCCTGGGCAGGAATGGACCTGGCAGGGTACAGTAGTGCTTTGCCCAGCAAAAGTGTCTTTATCAGGCTAATTTCAAATATGATAAGAGCAAATGCTTATATGGTCTTAAACAGAGGCTGCTTTAGTCACAGAATGGGATGCCCTGGGCAGGAATGGACCTGGCAGGGTACAGTAGTGCTTTGCCCAGCAAAAGTGTCTTTATCAGGCCTAATTTCAAATATGATAAGAGCAAATGCTTATATGGTCTTAAACAGAGGCTGCTTTAGTCACAGAATGGGATGCCCCAACAGGAATCGACCTGGCAGGGTCCAGTAGTGCTTTGCCCAGCAAAAGTGTCTTTATCAGGCCTAATTTCAAATATGATAAGAGCAAATGCTTATATGGTCTTAAACAGAGGCTGCTTTAGTCACAGAATGGGATGCCCTGGGCAGGAATGGACCTGGCAGGGTACAGTAGTGCTTTGCCCAGCAAAAGTGTCTTTATCAGGCTAATTTCAAATATGATAAGAGCAAATGCTTATATGGTCTTAAACAGAGGCTGCATTAGTCACAGAATGGGATGCCCTGGGCAGGAATGGACCGGGCAGGGTCCAGTAGTGCTTTGCCCAGCAAAAGTGTCTTTATCAGGCTAATTTCAAATATGATAAAAGCAAATGCTTATATGGTCTTAAACAGAGGCTGCTGTAGTCACAGAATGGGATGCCCTGGGCAGGAATGGACCTGGCAGGGTCCAGTAGTGCTTTGCCCAGCAAAAGTGTCTTTATCAGGCTAATTTCAAATATGATAAGAGCAAATGCTTATATGGTCTTAAACAGAGGCTGCTGTAGTCACAGAATGGGATGCCCTGGGCAGGAATGGACCTGGCAGGGTCCAGTAGTGCTTTGCCCAGCAAAAGTGTCTTTATCAGGCTAATTTCAAATATGATAAGAGCAAATGCTTATATGGTCTTAAACAGAGGCTGCTGTAGTCACAGAATGGGATGCCCTGGGCAGGAATGGACCTGGCAGGGTCCAGTAGTGCTTTGCCCAGCAAAAGTGTCTTTATCAGGCTAATTTCAAATATGATAAGAGCAAATGCTTATATGGTCTTAAACAGAGGCTGCTTTAGTCACAGAATGGGATGCCCTGGGCAGGAATGGACCTGGCAGGGTCCAGTAGTGCTTTGCCCAGCAAAAGTGTCTTTATCAGGCTAATTTCAAATATGATAAGAGCAAATGCTTATATGGTCTTAAACAGAGGCTGCTTTAGTCACAGAATGGGATGCCCTGGGCAGGAATGGACCTGGCAGGGTCCAGTAGTGCTTTGCCCAGCAAAAGTGTCTTTATCAGGCTAATTTCAAATATGATAAGAGCAAATGCTTATATGGTCTTAAACAGAGGCTGCTTTAGTCACAGAATGGGATGCCCTGGGCAGGAATGGACCTGGCAGGGTCCAGTAGTGCTTTGCCCAGCAAAAGTGTCTTTATCAGGCTAATTTCAAATATGATAAGAGCAAATGCTTATATGGTCTTAAACAGAGGCTGCTTTAGTCACAGAATGGGATGCCCTGGGCAGGAATGGACCTGGCAGGGTCCAGTAGTGCTTTGCCCAGCAAAAGTGTCTTTATCAGGCTAATTTCAAATATGATAAGAGCAAATGCTTATATGGTCTTAAACAGAGGCTGCTTTAGTCACAGAATGGGATGCCCTGGGCAGGAATGGACCTGGCAGGGTACAGTAGTGCTTTGCCCAGCAAAAGTGTCTTTATCAGGCCTAATTTCAAATATGATAAGAGCAAATGCTTATATGGTCTTAAACAGAGGCTGCATTAGTCACAGAATGGGATGCCCCAACAGGAATCGACCTGGCAGGGTCCAGTAGTGCTTTGCCCAGCAAAAGTGTCTTTATCAGGCCTAATTTCAAATATGATAAGAGCAAATGCTTATATGGTCTTAAACAGAGGCTGCTTTAGTCACAGAATGGGATGCCCTGGGCAGGAATGGACCTGGCAGGGTACAGTAGTGCTTTGCCCAGCAAAAGTGTCTTTATCAGGCTAATTTCAAATATGATAAGAGCAAATGCTTATATGGTCTTAAACAGAGGCTGCTGTAGTCACAGAATGGGATGCCCTGGGCAGGAATGGACCTGGCAGGGTCCAGTAGTGCTTTGCCCAGCAAAAGTGTCTTTATCAGGCTAATTTCAAATATGATAAGAGCAAATGCTTATATGGTCTTAAACAGAGGCTGCTTTAGTCACAGAATGGGATGCCTTGGGCAGGAATGGACCTGGCAGGGTCCAGTAGTGCTTTGCCCAGCAAAAGTGTCTTTATCAGGCTAATTTCAAATATGATAAGAGCAAATGCTTATATGGTCTTAAACAGAGGCTGCTTTAGTCACAGAATGGGATGCCCTGGGCAGGAATGGACCTGGCAGGGTCCAGTAGTGCTTTGCCCAGCAAAAGTGTCTTTATCAGGCTAATTTCAAATATGATAAGAGCAAATGCTTATATGGTCTTAAACAGAGGCTGCTTTAGTCACAGAATGGGATACCCTGGGCAGGAATGGACCTGGCAGGGTACAGTAGTGCTTTGCCCAGCAAAAGTGTCTTTATCAGGCTAATTTCAAATATGATAAGAGCAAATGCTTATATGGTCTTAAACAGAGGCTGCTGTAGTCACAGAATGGGATGCCCTGGGCAGGAATGGACCTGGCAGGGTCCAGTAGTGCTTTGCCCAGCAAAAGTGTCTTTATCAGGCTAATTTCAAATATGATAAGAGCAAATGCTTATATGGTCTTAAACAGAGGCTGCTTTAGTCACAGAATGGGATGCCCTGGGCAGGAATGGACCTGGCAGGGTACAGTAGTGCTTTGCCCAGCAAAAGTGTCTTTATCAGGCCTAATTTCAAATATGATAAGAGCAAATGCTTATATGGTCTTAAACAGAGGCTGCTTTAGTCACAGAATGGGATGCCCTGGGCAGGAATCGACCTGGCAGGGTCCAGTAGTGCTTTGCCCAGCAAAAGTGTCTTTATCAGGCCTAATTTCAAATATGATAAGAGCAAATGCTTATATGGTCTTAAACAGAGGCTGCTTTAGTCACAGAATGGGATGCCCTGGGCAGGAATGGACCTGGCAGGGTACAGTAGTGCTTTGCCCAGCAAAAGTGTCTTTATCAGGCTAATTTCAAATATGATAAGAGCAAATGCTTATATGGTCTTAAACAGAGGCTGCTGTAGTCACAGAATGGGATGCCCTGGGCAGGAATGGACCTGGCAGGGTCCAGTAGTGCTTTGCCCAGCAAAAGTGTCTTTATCAGGCTAATTTCAAATATGATAAGAGCAAATGCTTATATGGTCTTAAACAGAGGCTGCTTTAGTCACAGAATGGGATGCCCTGGGCAGGAATGGACCTGGCAGGGTCCAGTAGTGCTTTGCCCAGCAAAAGTGTCTTTATCAGGCTAATTTCAAATATGATAAGAGCAAATGCTTATATGGTCTTAAACAGAGGCTGCTTTAGTCACAGAATGGGATGCCCTGGGCAGGAATGGACCTGGCAGGGTACAGTAGTGCTTTGCCCAGCAAAAGTGTCTTTATCAGGCTAATTTCAAATATGATAAGAGCAAATGCTTATATGGTCTTAAACAGAGGCTGCTGTAGTCACAGAATGGGATGCCCTGGGCAGGAATGGACCTGGCAGGGTCCAGTAGTGCTTTGCCCAGCAAAAGTGTCTTTATCAGGCTAATTTCAAATATGATAAGAGCAAATGCTTATATGGTCTTAAACAGAGGCTGCTTTAGTCACAGAATGGGATGCCCTGGGCAGGAATGGACCTGGCAGGGTACAGTAGTGCTTTGCCCAGCAAAAGTGTCTTTATCAGGCCTAATTTCAAATATGATAAGAGCAAATGCTTATATGGTCTTAAACAGAGGCTGCTTTAGTCACAGAATGGGATGCCCCAACAGGAATCGACCTGGCAGGGTCCAGTAGTGCTTTGCCCAGCAAAAGTGTCTTTATCAGGCCTAATTTCAAATATGATAAGAGCAAATGCTTATATGGTCTTAAACAGAGGCTGCTTTAGTCACAGAATGGGATGCCCTGGGCAGGAATGGACCTGGCAGGGTACAGTAGTGCTTTGCCCAGCAAAAGTGTCTTTATCAGGCTAATTTCAAATATGATAAGAGCAAATGCTTATATGGTCTTAAACAGAGGCTGCTTTAGTCACAGAATGGGATGCCCTGGGCAGGAATGGACCTGGCAGGGTCCAGTAGTGCTTTGCCCAGCAAAAGTGTCTTTATCAGGCTAATTTCAAATATGATAAGAACAAATGCTTATATGGTCTTAAACAGAGGCTGCTGTAGTCACAGAATGGGATGCCCTGGGCAGGAATGGACCTGGCAGGGTCCAGTAGTGCTTTGCCCAGCAAAAGTGTCTTTATCAGGCTAATTTCAAATATGATAAGAGCAAATGCTTATATGGTCTTAAACAGAGGCTGCTTTAGTCACAGAATGGGATGCCCTGGGCAGGAATGGACCTGGCAGGGTACAGTAGTGCTTTGCCCAGCAAAAGTGTCTTTATCAGGCTAATTTCAAATATGATAAGAGCAAATGCTTATATGGTCTTAAACAGAGGCTGCTTTAGTCACAGAATGGGATGCCTCACAGCAGACTTAAGATCAGTTCAGTATATATGCACAGTTAGTTACTATAAGCAGCCTGAAAACGCTAACAAAGGCTGGATGAAAAAAAAAAAATCTCCCTGTCACAGCCTCCGTTTTTCCTACCTTTCCCTGGCTTTCTGTCTGTCTCCTGTCTGTCTCCTGCCTGTCTCCTGCCTGTCTCCAGCCTGTCCCTGTCTGTCCCTGCCTGTCTAAGTGCCTCAGCTACACAGCGTTCTGTCTGTCACGAATGCAATAGAGAAATGAGGAAAAGCAAGATGGCCGCCGTTAAATACCGCTGTGTGACGTCACCGGGCTTGCTGGCTGCTGATAGGCTGCATGTGACTGCCCCAGCTTGCACTGGCGCGGGATAGATGTCCAGACATGTCCCGTCCGCCATCTTAGAATGCCTGTAAATGTAAATGAATGGATGTTAAAGGAAAACTTCGAGTGATCGAATCGCGGGGAAATTCGGATTCGATCCGAATCGAATTTTTCCTGAAATTCGGATCGAATCCGGGTTCGTCCGGATCGATTCGCTCATCCCTAGTTATGATATGAAGTACAACACAAGCAACCCATCTAAGGTGGTTTTTGTAGCCCTGGGGGTCAGGTTTAAATCTTAGAAATGTTTAAACAGAACTGCAAATGTATTGGCAGATAAACCATTTTACATTTATGTGAATAAACTGTATGTTTTCTTGTTTGCCTTGAACTCCTTGTTTCTTGTCTCTATTTCCCTTCTTGATTATTATGCAACATCTCATTGCAGCAAAGATTAGTCCATATCTGGATTACAGTGTATTTACTGTTGCAAAAGCAGACTTCAGACTGTACTTGCTGATGTTCTAAATTTAGTAGCCTGGCATATGTATAGTGGGTTGTCTAAATTATGGTAAGTTGCTTCATAAATAGATATTTACATATATTTCTTATTTTTCATGCTTGGATTCAGCTACACAATTTATTTAGGTTTTATGTAGGGAAGCAAAAAGATAGAATCAATTTTGTGATCTGTGATCCTCTTAGGGATATCTATTATCATTAATGCGTCTACACTCACAAGAGACACAGGGAACCAACAAAAAAAGTCCTTCTGTCCAGTGACACAACCATATTTTTTCCCATTACATGAACTTTCATTTTTGTTATCATAACCTCTAGAACTGACTGGTTAACAGTGGGGAGGGGTGTGCAGTGTTAGAAGTAGAGGAATTGCTAAACTGCTTTCTGGATAAAAGGCTCAAATATACAGAATTCAAACTGCTGTTCAATAGGGACCTATTCTTATCCCATGGTGGATCACTGCCTAGTTAGACAAGGACCAGTAAAAAAATTCCTGTGGAAAGCTAGTCTCTAGGTTCAACAGCAAACCAGTTCCACATCCTAGAAAAAGCATGTCAGAATGGGGCTAGGTACTAGCCCACACTGCATAGAATGGACTCTATAGCAGGGGCTCCCAACACTTTTTATAAAGTACGACTTTCCATTTCCTAAATATCTCAAGTACCACCTGGGTGGCACATATAGGTTGTCAGTGCCTAAAACGGTGTTTAAAACCCCAAAACAACCATATACTGTAAGTTATATGATTTACTCAATATATATATAGTTCTTATTACCTTTTGTAGCAGTTTGCAACTAATAAAGCCATTCAGGTTTGGGTAATCTGGGCAGATCAGTTTGGGATACAGAACAGTGGCAACCTGGCAAAGTACCTAATCTCAGGTACTATCAGTGGTACTCATATTAGTGGTTAGGAACCCCTCTTGCAGAGTATTATTGAGTAGTCTAGCGCAGTGGTTTTGAACCTTTTTACCCCAAGTACCCTGCAGCGATAAGAAGATACAAACAAGTTCCCCCAAGTTACCAAAATAACAAGGTCATGGGCCTTGTAGCTATTTAAATCAAGAAATAGTAATGTTTTAATGTTGAATTAGTATACAAGACCCCAAATAACCCCCCCTTTGCTGCATCCTAAAACATTGCCGAGTACCACCTGTGATCTAGAGTGCTATTAATCAAGACAATTATTGAGGAATCTAGTATATCACTGAGTAAAATATAGTATTACTGAAGATCTATCATATCACTGAGTCATCTGGAATACAACTAAGTAATATAAACTATTATTTGTGAGTAATATAGATCATAGTAACATAGTAACATAGTATGTAAGGCTGAATAAAGACTTTAGTCCATCCAGTTCAGCCTGTTTAACTCCTTCCAGTGGTCTAGCAGCCATAGCTGGAAATGTTATTACATGCCAGGAAGGCATCAAGGCCACTTTTGAACGTTTTTACTGTATCCTTCATAACTACCTCCTCTGGCAGCGAGTTCCATAGTCTCACTGCTCTTACAGAGAAGAATCCCCTCCTATGTTGGTGGAGAAAGCACCTTTCTTCTAACCTTAGTGGATGCCCTCGGGTTATAGTTACACTCCGAGGTATAAATAGATTGTGGGACAGATCTTTGCATTGACCCCGAATATATTTATAAATAGTTATTAGATCACTCCTCAATCGTCTTTTTTCTAAACTAAGTAAACCTAACTTTGACAATCTTTCAGGGTACTCTAGCCCCCGCTCTCCTTTAATTAACTTTGTTGCCCTTCTTTGAACGCGTTCCATTTCTGATATGTCCTTCTTAAGCACAGGTGCCCAGAACTGTACACAGTACTCCATATGGGGTCTGACCAGTGACTTGTACAGGGGTAAAATGATGCTCTGGTCATGAGCACCTATGCCCCTCCTGATGCACCCCATGATCCTATTTGCTTTGGCAGCAGCTGCCTGGCATTGATTACTACAGTTGAGCTTATTGTCAACTAAAACCCCTAGGTCCTTTTCCATTGTTGTTTTACCAAGTGTTTGTTTATTTAGTGTGTAATCATGATACAGATTTCTCCTTCCCATGTGCATAACCTTACATTTATCTGTGTTAAACTTCATTTGCCATTTTACTGTCCATGCTTTCAATTTATCAAATTCTGTTTGTAGCTGCCTGCTGTCCTCTTTTGTTTTAATTACTTTACACAGCTTACTATCATCTGCAAAGATTGAGACTTTACTGTTTAATCCATACCCAATGTTATTTATATATATATTGAAGAGAATTGGTCCCAGAACTGACCCTTGTGGTACTCCACTAGTAACAGTGACCCAATCTGAGTGTGTACCATTGATAACTACCCTCTGCTTCCGATCATTAAGCCAATTTCCCACCCATCTGCACACGTTTTCCCCCAGTCCAAGCATTCTCATCTTTTGTACCAGGCTTTTATGTGGCACAGTATCAAATGCTTTAGAAAAGTCAAGATATATGATATCCAATGACTCCCCCTGATCCAATCTTGAACTTACCTCCTCATAAAAGCTGATTTTTTTGGTTTGTCTGGCAGGAGCGATTCCTCATAAATCCATGCTGATATGGAGTAATAAGGTCATTTTTCCCAAGGTGCTCCAGGATAGTATCCTTTAAGAAACCTTCAAACCTTCAGGGGCTCCAGACTTTTTTTAATCAAGTGCCACTTTCCATTTTCTGATTATAACAAGTACCATCTTTTAACAGTCATTTATAGTGAATGAATCACAAAAAAATAGGCATTACGTTTTTATTTATGGTGCAAATCAGGCCTGGGTGTAGTATAGTTGGCAGCAGATCCAGTTGGGGTACAGGTCAGTCTGCAGCCTTAGTACCACCTCAAAGGACATGCCACCAGTGGTATTAGTACCACCTGTTTGAA
Organism: Gastrophryne carolinensis; assembly: GCA_027917425.1. Classification (NCBI taxonomy): domain Eukaryota; kingdom Metazoa; phylum Chordata; class Amphibia; order Anura; family Microhylidae; genus Gastrophryne; species Gastrophryne carolinensis. The sequence continues at coordinate 189,847,010 of CM051236.1, forward strand.
ACCCCTGCTTTATACCATTTCAGCTTGGCCAAGCACAGTAGGTCGATGTTAAGTTCACTGCTAGCGTGCTAGCTAAAGTTATAATATAGAGAAGACAATCTTCACAGTGCTCTCCCTATCACAGCAGTGCAATGCACACACCACAGATAGTTGTAGTTATTTACATGTCAATAGCAGGCTAATGGTTGCTTTACAATGTATCACAGTTGGTTACAATGGAAATAATAATGATAAATCAGCCACAGACTATGTATAACAATGTGCCCAATGCAGCCACTCTTCATGGAGCTGACAGGCAAATATGATTCATCTTGCTTGTTACATTCACAGCAGGAGGTAGAGATAATGCAACACAATTATTTAAACTCCCAACTTTTTGATTACATTGATTAAAAATTTTACAACTTTTTTACTATAGTGCTTTGTGATAGTAAGTTACATTAATGCTCATGATTTTATATTGAAGTATTTAACCTCTGATTGTATCGACTTCAGAAGTATGCTTCATTTCATCCATTACTTAATTCAATTGAGACTGATAATTTAATTAAAATTGTATTATGCAATTTGTGTTCAATAAAACTTCTGAAAGCTGTATCAGAAGTTTCCTTGGAAAATATTTTGTGTAATTGGCAATACACCATCACATGCTAATGTTATGTCTGCTGTGAAAGGGATTTTGAATCTAAATTGCAATGCTAATACTTCCAATGCACCATCACTTTTTGTCCAAGGTCATTTTGCCATTTGTCTGCCAATTTACACATAGTATCAAACCCACCATTATACAGTAGATATGGGCACACAGTGACCTAGAGAAAGAGGGAAGGGGACCCTGGGGTCCATGACCTGAGCCCTGTTGTGCTAGGTCAAGAGGTGTGTTCTACAACATGGGGGATGCTGCTAGCATCCAGTGCCCCACTAGTTTCAGCTATGTAACCTCTTCGACCTCCTCCATCCACCGGCGCACTCATCACTAGGCAAGCAGCTTCTGTTTGTCTGCACTGACTCGCAGCATCACACAGTGTGAGAGAAAAATGCCCTGGATGCCCATGCTTTGCATTTCCATCCATGTAACTTCCTCATGCTCAACCCAAGCCATGTTGTGCTGCCTCACCACAGGGGATGCCGCTAGCATCCAGTGCCATACCAGTTAATAGCAGTGGCAACTCTTTGACCTTCTTGAACCTCCAATGGACTCACCACTGACCAAGCCCCTTCTATTCCTCTGCACTCATGGCATTATGCTGTGTGAGAGGTAGGTGCTTCAGATACCGATACATTGTATTTCCACCCATAGAACTTCTTCAGGGTCACCTAGTAAAATTTATGTCAATAAAATTATATTTTTCTATGGTTCTATCTCCTGATTTAACGCACAGCAACCCAACTGTTGTTCTTGTTTTTATAGTACTGTGTAGTTGTGGGGTTAAGGGTTAATGCCTACAATTGTGAGGGGGTATGAGGATTTATTTTATTATTATTGACCTTGGTTCTTAGATTATGAGGATGATAAATATAGTATGGTTTGGCATTTAATGGAGATGAACGATTTCACAGAAAAATACACTGCTAAGGAGGACACAGACAGTAGTCCAACAAAAGGGACAACGCAAGCCAATTTGGAGAAATGGTATATCACATTTTAAATGGTAGTAGAGGTAGAAAGGCAACAAGATTTCACAAAACATGCAAGACATGGACCTGATTTATCAAGCACTATATTGGTGAGCACTACATGGGTATACTGTACATGGGGACACATCATCATAGGCAAAAATTATATTTATAAATATTTCCTAATATCAGCGCATGTAAAACAGACAGACATTCGGCCTGATTCAAAGCCTCTCTTGCACACATGTCTGCATGCGGGAATGATGTTTTACTTAGTCCAGCACACATGAAAAGAGGATGTTGGCAGCCCATGTGACTGTTGAGGGGATGTCGCCTCACACCCAAATAATGCAGCACTGGAAGTGGCCCTGGGTACGGAGGTTCTACAGCCAGAACTTCCCAGGTAAATGAATGTACAACAGAGAAGGTGAGCTATCAGGGTTATGAGTTACATGTTTTACAAAGGGTGTACTGGGCTTGGAGTCACCCACAACTCCCGCACACTTCGGTAGGCCAATACACAGCTTGTGCTGCATGTAAATTCTAATAACATGTTTGCTAAGTGCTGGTGTGTTGTGCTTCTTCTGTCCCTACAGATTCATCAGAGGGTGAGCACGCGGAGATGGGGCCACCCGATACGGAAGCTGCGTAAGACTCAGGTGAGTGTCAAGCCAGTGAGGCAAAACAATACCCAAGCATTACACAAACAACATATGCCCATAAATACTAACACATGTTCTTTCCGTCTACAGACCCTGAAGAACGGATGGCACCATGGAAGAGGGGGGCCCACTAAAAATATATAAAAATAAAAGCAAAATGATGCGAGCCCACGCCAGTTAACTTTGCGACATATGTCTTTTATTGTCTGTTGATAGAAAGCCGCTTGCAGGCGTCTGTTGCACAATAAGCATTTTATTCACTTTGGTGTACACTAAAATCTTTCAATAAAAAATTATTGAACTAAAAATATAAAAGCAGTTTGGGCAAGTATGTAAAAATGTGTGTGCATGTACAGGCACAAATGTGGACAAACAAGTGCTAATTTATATATTTTTTCTCTTTGCAGGTGCCATGTTAGTTCCACTAAAAATGTTATAAATATTTTATATTTTTGTTTAATTTAATTGTTGTAAATAAATGTGTTAAAAATAAATATTTTAAAAAAAGTTTTAATATACCAGTGGTGTGTTTTTTATGCAACTACATAAAGCACATGCAAAGCAAACAAACAGCTGTGTAAAAGAGAAGACCAAAACAGAAGGTGACCTAAGTATCAGGTGAGTAACAGTGGGTAGAGGCATGGCAACCAAGGTACAAAAGTAAATATGTGCAAGGACATGCAGACTACATGGGATGCCCTAGATGCCAGTAGGGGGGAGAAGGTAAGTATGTGCAAGGACATGCAGACTACCATGGGTACATTGGCAGGGGACAACGGGAAGCACCTTAAAATAGCTGGTAAAAACAAAAAAGGTGTATGCCGGAAAGCCAGCTCTGCACACCGAGAACACGCCCACTTACGTGTCAGCAAAGTTTTTTCAGAAAGCGGCTGTGAATGATACGAGCATTCGCAATTTTCTTTTCTGTAATTCTTTTTGGTCACCATTACCACCATTGGTACGTAAATTGGACAGACATTTTTCTTTAATCCAAAAAGTATGTTTTTTGTGTTTACGTGTCATGTGTCATACCTGCCGATTTAAATCGCTGGGCACTCAAGGTGGTTTAGGATTTACCTGGTTTAGGGATCAGGACTAGGGACAAGGTGGCGGATCTCAGCCAGAAAGCCAATTCCTCCCTGGAGGCCATAGTCAATTGTCACTATCTGGGGACAGGGGAACTAGGTGGCTGGCTGGGAACAGACAGAAAAAAGGACAGACAACCCACTGCACTACCAAAGAGGCAAGACGCGGACCGTCAGGGCAATGGGAGGTAAGGTTCTCAACGGAGAGCCCATAACTAACCCAGTTCTTCAGGAGCTCTCCTGAAGGTGAAGGGTACACAGGCCCCAGTTAGTCCTTTGATGGTCGCAGATTTAGGGAAGGGATACACAGGGCAGAAGTACAGAGGCCAAGAATGGATAGTCTGGGTCCCATTGCAGAGAATGGTGAATCTGGGCCCCAATGCCAACATTGGTGGAACTGGGCCCCGGTGCAGACAATGCTGGAACTGGGCCCATGTGTAGACAAGGGAGGAACTGGGTCCCGGTGCAGACAAAGGCAGAACTGGACCTCATTGTATTCAATGGAAGGCTGTGGACACAGTGTAGACAATAGCACAGGGTGTGAAGGACCATGGGCCTAGGACAGACAATAGCAGTGACAAAGAAGGGCCATGGGTCCAGGACAGACAATAGCACAGACACTGGAAGGGCTGCAAGCCCAACACATACAGACAATAGAAGGCTGAAATACAAGATTCATGGAAACCTTGTAGGCCCCACAAGTACAAAGAGATATAGCAGAGTGTTGGAGAACACAGCTAGACAATGCAATGAACCGACCTGAGAGCGTGACCAGGCACATGCTTTTATAGGAACCACCACAGCATAATGAATGCCAGGTGAAGTTAAACAAGGTAGCTCTAGGAGCCAGGGGAGAAACACACCACACCAGCATACACACAAAAAACATCACATGAAATAGCACAGTGGCTATGAGGGATGGCAGGTAGTGAATCATTGGTTTAAGACCCCATTCATCCCAGTCCTTTCATTATGTCTGTAAAGATAGGTGTAGCCTATGTAGTAACATTATTATAAGGCAGTTTACTACTAGTTAGCATCATTTATTGGGGGAGGGGTTCACTGTGATGAACCCAAGAACCAGCATAATGGAGCATACCAAGGCGAGTTCTGTGCTGTTAAAAAAGTTGCACTAAAACAGTTAACGAGGTACATAATCTTGCTGGTACCAATGGCCACCAGCACTAATAAGACAGGTATGAAGGTGTGCTGGAAATGTCTTCCCTGAAAGTACCCAGTCCAACACAGAAGCTGTGTTGATCTAAACCTGATCTGGTTTCAGAGTTGGTTAAGGGCTGGCGGAAGATTTAAAATCACAACAAGTAACAAAGTTAGCATCAGCACAATTGTTTTACTGTCCAAGTTTATATGTAACCAAGACGTCAACTCACATAGAGAATAGAGTCCAACAGGCCTTCATGGAGTTTAAGTGATTAGCCTAATGTAGGTTTTGCAAGTTTCTATGAACTGTGTAGATGAGATCTTGTGCAGAGAGTTTTCAACCGATAGTTAAATTGTTCAACCAACCAACAGTTCATGGTCTCCAATAGAGTAACTATTTTCTGTTGGAGAGAATTGCTTAGAGTGCAAAAATGCACAGGGCTGTAATTTATATTTATGAAAAAGTAATCATTACGTAAATGTATCTCGGAAGCAGTATGGCTCCAACACCCGTGGAAGATGGGACAGGAAGTCATCTTTAAGCTGCAAACACAGAAATACAGTAGTTTTAGGAAGGAACCAGCCAGGAAGGAATATCCAATGATCCCAAGAATCTCTGTGTGGGATTTAAAGCTGAATGGCTAAGGTCAATTTTGTATTGCCGAATGAAAGCTAGTGGAAGATATTGCCGACAAAGGACATTACAATATATACCCAAGTGTCAGACACCATCTTGTATTCAACATTTTTTTTAATCCTAACAAGATCCCCTGAGATCTACTTTAGTAAAATATGTAGGTGATCAAACAACTTGGTAATGGGAAGATACTTTTTCTTTATTGCATGGCACGGCCCACTTCGGTATTCATAACAGTTGGGTTATTCCGCCACAAGGTGGCGCAGTGGTACTGCAGAAAGCTGTGGCATCTCCCGGCTCCCTATAAAAACGGGATTAACCATAGAGTTCCCCAGTGTATTCTCTGCAGTGACACTGCGAAGTTAGAAGATGGCTCTCTCTCTTGTGCAGGTGAGCGGGGAAACCAAGCCTGCGGCCCTGCATGTCTATTTCCATCTGTTTCTGGACCCTCACTGCCTCCCAGCCTAGGCTGACAGATCGGGTGAAGGTAGAAGAGCACTAGGGTCAAGTGCTCCTGGAGCGCAGCTCCAAGCCACAGACCCTGTAACACAAAGGGTAGCCGGCCATAGGCTTTATGGTGAGCCTAATAGGGATGCAGAGTTTCTGTCCTGGCTTCTGAGGTTTGGGGACTGTGTCCCCTTATTTTCCTTTTTGGGTCCCCCCCCGCGCACCCCCCTCCACCCCCCTCCCTGGCCATGGCTGCTCGCCGCTGCCTTCTCGTCTCTCTCTCTCCCCCCCCCTCTGACTTCGTTTGGGGGGGTGGGTGGTAGCGGCGAGTGGTGATATCTATGGTGTTTTGACGTTTTTTGTGTATTTTGTGGTGTTTTTAGCTGCCGCGCCGCTTTGTACTGCGTTCCGCAGCTGTGGGCGCTATAACCTGAGGTGATTTTGCTTTGTCATGGCACCGGCCGGGTCACATGAGCGCCGTTTTTCGCACTCTACGGGGGAGGCGGGGCCAGGTGATGACACGTATCGCATCATTCCCCCCGCGGCCCACCCCTCGAGGTACCTCTGCCGGCGCCATTTTGGACAAGCTGCACGTCTGGATTTTTCCCTTCCTGGCTGCAGCGCTGCTTCCTCCGGTGGGTCGCCTTATCCAGTGGTCTGTGCCTGTGTGACCCCGCAGTGTCTTTGGTCCGTGAGTCCCCCTTGGGGGGGGGGGGTTTATTGAATTGGGGTGTATTTGCTGCGGGATGCTCATGTGTGTTTTTACTTATGTCTTTCAGGCGTGATACCATTGGGTTGTGGTTTCTCCCGGCTCCACTTCTTCCTCCCCCTCATTCCCCCTTTATTGACTTCTGGGGGCATCCCATGGGAGGGCATCCCGGGTGGCTTCTGTCTTAAGCCTGTACCCACTGCTGGCCTATTGCGCCTGTGTTAATCACCATATGGAGGCTTCTGGGGATAGCGTGCTTGGGGGCCCTTCGGGGCAAGCCCGGCTGTGTTCCATGTGTGGGGTATCCCCTGTGAGTAACAGTGTCACGGTGTGTGTGTCGTGCGCTGAAAGTGTCCTTGGGCTTCAAGCTGGTTTGCCTGCTTCGCTTCCCAGCTCTGCGCCTCACTCGGCTTCACCTACTCCCCCGCTCCTGCAATTGGGCCCTAGTGAGGGGAATGTTGGCAGGGAGTCACATTCTGATTTGGCTCTGCAGGTGGCTAACATTGAAAAGCAGCTTGCCAGGACTGTGCCTAGGAAGGCCTCTGGCAAGAAGAGACACCTGTACCCCAGGCCTGCTCCTCTTACTGAGATGTATATGGGGCCTGTCACCCCCTTAAGATGGGGGAGCTCTTCCAAGATTCTGACTCCTCTGGGAGCCAGCAGGAGGGTTGCGATAGTGACCCTGGGTCTGTGTCCGGAGAGCAATCATGGTACCCTGAGGACACTGATAACCTGCTGTCACATATTTTTGAAATTTTGCACATTGCTGCCCCTGAGGTAGCTAAAAGAAAGCAGGGGGAGGTTTTTCGCCCTGGTAAACAGAGTCTAGAGTTCCCTGAGCAGGAACATTTTACTACCTTGGTGCTTAAAGAATGGGAACATCCTAACAAGATGCCTGCTGTGCCCAAGGGTTTGGATAAAAGGTATCCCTTTCCTGCTGATCTTGTTAAGAGGTGGTCATTACCCCCTGAAGTGGACGCTCCCGTGCTAGGCTTGTCCAATACTTCAGTCATGCCTTCCCCTGACACTACCATGGATGGTGAGGACCGACGCATGGATCAATTGGCCTGCCATGCTTTTACCTGTGTGGGGGCTGGATTGCGCTGGCCTGTGCGGCTGCTATTACTGCTATTGCACTTAAGAAGCTGCTCAAGCGTCTCATTGATGGCGCAACAGCTGGTAGTGTGGGGGAGGAATATAGGACGCTCTTACTTTGCTCTGATTTTGTGGCCTTTATCCTTACTGCTATGGATGATGCTGTGTGGCTGTGTGGTAGGGTCTCTGCGCTCTTGGTGGCTATGCTCCACTCTGTCTGGTTGCGCCAGTGGGCAGCTGACACTGCGGCTATTTGGGGAGCGTCTTGATGTTCTAGCTAAGGATGGAAGGCTGCCTCAGCGTAGAAGGCAGTCTCGGCCCTTTCGGGGGTCCTCTGCCACCTCCCTTCCTTTCGCATTCCCAGAGAGGGCCGTGGCTCCCTCCTCTCCAGTGAGAGAGAGAGAGAGCAGAGATTTTTGGGGCCGTGGCAGACCCCGTGGTCTTCCCGGTCTCTCCTGGAATCCTAAGCCCAAACCCTCTCCCAAGCCCCCTCAGGCATGAAGGGGCGCCCTCACCCATCCGGGTGGAGGGACAGCTTCGGCTCTTTGCTCACGCCTGGAGGTTTCATGTTTCAGACCGGTGGATTCAAGAGGTAGTGTCCTCCGGTTACAAGATAGAGTTTGCAGCCTGCCCCCCCCCCCAAGATTCATCAGATCCCGGATGTCTTTGCGCCCCCTGTCCGCTCAAGGGGTGCTTCTGGCGGTTCCTGTTAGAGTCCGGAGTCATTTGTTTGGTGCCTCATCAAGAAAGGGGTCAGGGGCACTATTCCAATCTTTTCACGGTTCCCAAAAAGGACGGCTCTCTGAGGCCCATTCTGGATCTAAAGGGCCTCAACAAATTTGTCAGATTCAAGCATTTTTGCATGGAGATGCTGCGCTCTGCTGTCAGTGCCCTTTGCCGGGCGACTTCATGACCACTGTGAACATCAAGGATGCTTATCTTCATGTGACTATCTTCCCAGGTCATCAGAGATTTCTAAGGTTCGAGCTGCAGGATCAGCATTACCAGTTTGTGGCTCTACCCTTTGGTATCACCTCGGCACCTCGGGTGTTCACCAAGGTGCTGGCGGGAGTGATGGCTCTGCTAAGGAACCAGGACATCCGCATCATTCCTTACCTGGACAACATCCTGATTGTGCCTGAGTCTTTCGACTGGGTGATCAACTATCCCAAGTCTTCTCTGTCTCCGTCCTTGGTGAGGTCCTTCCTGGGCATGACTCTGGATACCTCTCAGGTCAAGGTGTTTCTTCCTCAGCAGAAGGTGGAGGGCTCGGGCTCTGCTGTCGTGTCCTCATCCCTCCATCCATCAGGGGATGCAGTTGGTGGGCTTGATGGTGTCCTGCTTCAAGGCAGTCCCCTTTGCTCAGTTTCACATGAGACCTCTTCAGTTGCACCTCTTGTCAGTTTGGGATCGGGACCCTGTGTCCCTGGATCAGGAATTTGTTCTGTCTCTCCTGGCCACACAGTCTCTCTCATGGTGGCTGGACTCAAGGAACCTTCTGGGGGGCAGGTCCTTCCTGCCCCGTGTTGGGAAATGGTCACCACGGATGCCAGTCTGACTAGCTGGATAGGCTTCTGGAAGTCCCTGAGGTTCCAGGGTCAGTGGGGCCCACAAGAGGCCCATGCTTCCAACAACGTCCTGGAACTGAAGGCGATCAGGTTGGTTCTTTCTCGCCTATCCACTCACCCTCGGGGTCAGGCTGTTCAGATCCGCTCAGACAACCAGACGGCGGTGGCCTACCTCAATCATCAGGGAGGGACTCGGAGCAAGCGAGCCTTCAAGGAAGTGTCCTTGATTCTGTCTTGGGCAGAACAGCATGTTCCCTGCATCTCAGCAGTCTACATCCCAGGGGTGGAGAACGAGGTGGCGGACTCCCTGAGCAGGGGGACGTCTCGTCTGGGGGAGTGGTGTCTCAACAACCGGGTGTTTCTCTCCCTCTGTCCCCGCTGGGGTCAGCCGGATGTGGACCTGTTTGCGTCCCGTCACAATCACAAACTTCCCAGATTTGTCTCTCTGTCTCAGGATCCTCTTCGCCACGGATGCTATGGCAATATCTTGGACGGAGTTTCAGCTTCTCTATGTGTTCCCTTAGTTTCCTCTCCTGGGCAGGGTCATGCGCAAGATAGCCCAAGAGCGGGTACCAGCCATCCTGGTGGCCCCTTGTTGGCCAAGAAGAGTTTGGTTCGCAGACGTCGTGCAGTTGGCAGTAGACCGGCACGTCTTGCCCAAGGATCCAGACCTTCTCACTCAGGGGCAGCTACGCCATCCCAATTTACAAACTCTGGCTTTAACGGCTTGGCTGCTGAAACCTCCATATTGAAGGAAAAGGGGTTGCCTGCCTCTGTTGTTACCTTGATACCATGATTCAGGCTAGGAAGAAGTCCTCATCCTTTATCTATTACAGGGTCTGGCATGCTTACATTGCCTGGTGGGTGTTTTCTATTCCCAGGATTCTGGAATTCTTACAACATGGTTTGGATCTGGGCCTTCAACTTAGTACCCTAAAAGGCCATGTTTCAGCTCTGGCAATTTTTTTCTAAAGATCTTTTGCCAATTACAGGTTGGTTAAAACCTTTTTCCAGGGTGTTTCTCATGTGCGTCCAAGCCTTTGCTACCAGTCTGGGATTCGAATCTGGTGTTTTCTGCTCTGCAAGGGCCTCCCTTTGAGCCTATCCGTGAGGCTGCCTCGTCTATTTTGACTCTTAAGGTAGCCTTTCTGGTGGCTATCACTTCTGTAAGGCGAGTTTCTGAGCTAGCGGCGCTTTCCATCATAGTAACATAGTAACATAGTAACATAGTATGTAAGGCTGAATAAAGACTTTAGTCCATCCAGTTCAGCCTGTTTAACTCCTTCCAGTGGTCTAGTAGCCATAGCCGGAAATGTTATTACATGCCAGGAAGGCATCAAGGCCACTTTTGAACATTTTTAATGTATCCCTCATTACTACCTCCTCTGGCAGTGAGTTCCATAGTCTCACTGCTCTTACAGAGAAGAATCCCCTCCTATGTCGGTGGAGAAAGCACCTTTCCTCTAACCTTAGTGGATGCCCCCGGGTTATGGTTACACTCCGGGGTATAAATAGATTGTGGGACAGATCCTTGTATTGACCCCGAATATATTTATACATAGTTATTAGATCACCCCTCAATCGTCTTTTTTCTAGACTAAATAAGCCTAACTTGGACAATCTTTCCGGGTACTCTAGGCCCCGCACTCCTTTTATTAACTTTGTTGCCCTTCTTTGAACGTGCTCCAGTTCTGATATGTCCTTCTTAAGCACAGGTGCCCAGAACTGTACACAGTATTCCATATGAGGTCTGACCAGTGACTTGTACAGGGGTAAAATGATGCTCTGGTCATGAGCACCTATGCCCCTCCTGATGCACCCCATGATCCTGTTTGCCTTGGCAGCAGCTGCCTGGCATTGATTACTACAGTTGAGCTTATTGTCAACTAAAACCCCTAGGTCCTTTTCCATTGTTGTTTTACCAAGTGTTTCTTTATTTAGTGTGTAATCATGACACAGATTTCTCCTTCCCATGTGCATAACCTTACATTTATCTGTGTTAAACTTCATTTGCCATTTAACTGCCCATGCTTCCAATTTATCTAAATCTGTTTGTAGTTGCCTGTTGTCCTCCTTTGTTTTAATTACTTTACTCAGCTTAGTATCATCTGCAAAGATTGAGACTTTACTGTTTAATCCATACCAAATGTCATTTATATATATATTGAAGAGAATTGGTCCCAGAACTGACCCTTGTGGTACTCCACTAGTAACAATGACCCAATCTGAGTGTGTACCATTGATAACCACCCTCTGCTTCCGATCACTAAGCCAATTTCCCACCCATCTGCACACGTTTTCCCCCAGTCCAAGCATTCTCATCTTTTGTACCAGCCTTTTATGTGGCACAGTATCAAATGCTTTAGAAAAGTCAAGATATATGATATCCAATGACTCCCCCTGATCCAATCTTGAACTTACCTCCTCATAAAAGCTGATCAGGTTTGTCTGGCAGGAGCGATTCCTCATAAATCCATGCTGATATGGAGTAATAAGGTCATTTTCCCCAAGGTGCTCCAGGATAGTATCCCTTAAGAAACCTTCAAACAGCTTGCCCACCACAGATGTTAAGCTTACCGGTCTGTAGTTCCCAGGTTCCCCCCTAGATCCCTTTTTGAATATTGGCACCACATTTGCCAAGCGCCAATCCATTGGAACAAACCCTGTAGTTATGGAATCCACAAATATTAGAAATAACGGCTTGTCTATTACTGTACATAACTCCCTTAAAACACGAGGATGTATGTCATCTGGTCCCGGTGATTTATCGATTTTCATCTGCTTGAGACGGTGCCGGACTTCTTCCTTGGTTAGACCAGTGACATTTAATGGAGGGTTTCGGTTATTCCCCTGCATTTCACTCGGCATGTCAAATTCTTTTGTGAATATAGAAGCAAAGAAGTTGTTAAGCAAATTAGCTTTCTCCTCATTTCCCTCTATAGGGGTCCCATCCTTGCTTTTCAGGGGGCCCACACCCTCAGGTTTGTACCTTTTACGGTTTATGTAGCTAAAGAATAATTTGGGGTTAGTTTTACTCTCTTTCGCGACCAGTCTTTCTGTCTCCAGCTTAGCTGCCCTTATCTGTTGTTTACATTGTTTATTTTCTTCTTTATAGTTTTTTAACGCTTCCGCTGTCCCTTCCTGCTTTAAACATTTAAATGCCTTTTTTTTGTTGTTTATTGCCCCCTTAACCTTTTTATTTAGCCACATCGGTTTACATGTGTGTCTAATAGTTTTATTCCTGTAAGGTATATATCTGTCACACTGAAAATTAAGTATTCCTTTGAAAGTATCCCATTTAGCGTCCATGCTTTTGTTCTTAAGGACATTTTCCCAGTCAATGCAGTGTAGGGCATCTCTAAGTTGGTCAAACTTTGCCTTTTTGAAGTCCCGCGTTTTTGTGACTCCTTGATAAGGCAACCTAGTGACTGCTAATTGGAAATTAATGATATTATGATCACTGCTTCCAAGGTGTCCCCCAACCTGTACCTTTATTACTTTGTCTGGTACATTGGTTAGTATTAGGTCCAATATGGCTTTCCCCCTTGTTGGAGCTTGTACTTGTTGGGAAAGGTAGCCATCTTTTGTTTTAGATAAAAAACTATTACTTTTCTGCGAAACACATGTTTCAGCATCCCAGTCTATATCTGGGTAGTTAAAGTCCCCCATAATCACTACCTCATTTATTTTAGCGGCTATATCTATTTGCCTTAGCATCATATTTTCTATGGATTCGGATATATCTGGAGGTTTATAGCAAACCCCCATCAGTATTTTATTTTTGTTTCTCCCTCCATGTATTTCTACCCATACCGACTCCACATGGTCATTCCCCTCACATATATCCTCCCGCAGAGCAGGCTGTAGAGAGGATTTTACAATTAAGCAGACTCCACCCCCTTTGCGTTTGTTACGGTCCCTCCTAAACACACAGTATCCCTGTAAATTTACTGCCCAGTCATAGCTTTCATCCAGCCAGGTCTCTGTTACCCCCACTATATCATATTGTTCTTCTGTTATTATCAGTTCTAGTTCATCCATTTTATTAGTCAAGCTTCTAGCATTTGTAAGCATGCATTTCAAATGCTTATGACAATTTTGATAATTTTGTATATTGCCCTTATTCCTGCTAGATGTGCTAACCCCTCCCCCCTCTCCACCCCCAGTTTCATGTCTACACCCACTGTCACTTTCTTTCCTAACTTCCCCTTTGTAATAGCTTTTACCCTCCCCCCCAATGCTCAGTTTAAACACTCCTCTAACCTTTTAGCCATCCTCTCCCCCAGAACAGATGCACCCTCCCCATTGAGGTGCAACCCATCCCTGCCAAAGAACCTGTAGCCCACTGTGAAGTCGGCCCAGTTCTCTAAGAACCCAAACCCCTCCTTTTTACTCCAATTTTTGAGCCACCTGTTTACATCTCTAATCTCCCGCTGCCTCTCTGGTGTGGCTCTTGGTACTGGTAGTATTTCTGAGAATACTACAGTTGAGGTCCTTGCCTTAAGCTTACGGCCTAAGTCCCTGAAATCATTTTTTAGGACCTTCCACCTACTTCTTCCTATGTCATTAGTGCCAATATGCACCATGACCGCTGGGTTCACGCCAGCCCCTCCCAACAATCTGTCAGCCCGCTCCGCTACATGCCGTACTCTTGCCCCAGGAAGGCAACACACTGTTCGGCAATCCCGGTCTTTGTGACAGATTGCCCTGTCTGTTCCCCTAATAATAGAGTCACCCACTACCAGCACCTGTCTTGCCTGCCCTGTTCTCCCATTTCCCCTCCCTTCCTTACTGGAGCCGACAGATGTGTCTTGCTGCAGCTCTGCCATTCCTGAGCTAACATCCTCCTCATCTGCCAACCGGGCAAACTTGTTTGGAGGTGCCTGTTCAGGGCTAGCCTCCCTGTAACTTTTACCCCTACCCCGCCTTCTAACTGTTATCCAGCTAGCTGCCTCATTTTCCTGCTTTTCCTCTCCCCCCATACTACCACCCTCCCCCTCCCCTGAGCCATGTAGTGCCAGATCAGTGAGATCCAGACTCCTTTGCATGATAACAATTTCTCTCAGTGTTGCCAATCGCTTATTTAGATCGTGAATCACGGCTTCCAAATCAGAGATTCGCAGGCATCCGGGGCATATATATTCACCATCGACCGATTGATCAAGAAGTGCATACATAGCACAAGATGTACACTGAACAGCATTGTTAGGCATGGAACCCATTGTATGAATTTGTGGGAACACCAAGTGTAGAATTTACAACACTTAAAACAACAATATGAAATCAAAGGCAGATACTTTCAGCTTCTGCTTGTAACTTCTTCTAACTCCTGCTTTAACTCACCACTTCCAAGCAGCCACTTACAGAGTCAGCAACAAGAGCGAGCTACAAGAGCTGCCTGGTGCCTTTTAACACACCTGCTTCTATTAGGCCTCAATTAGGCCTCAGCAGGAATCCAGGAAAGAGAAAAAAAAAAAACTTTTTTTTTTTTTCTTTGGTTTAAATTTGTGCCAGCATTAACACACTGATTCACAAAAATAAAACAAACACAGTTTACTATATTTTACTTACCCAATAAGCTCAGTTTCCCAAAACTTACCACAGGAGATCCTGCTTTAACTCACCACTTCCAAGCAGCCACTTACAGAGTCAGCAACAAGAGCGAGCTACAAGAGCTGCCTGGTGCCTTTTAACACACCTGCTTCTATTAGGCCTCAATTAGGCCTCAGCAGGAATCCAGGAAAGAGAAAAAAAAAAAAAAACTTTTTTTTTTTTTCTTTGGTTTAAATTTGTGCCAGCATTAACACACTGATTCACAAAAATAAAACAAACACAGTTTACTATATTTTACTTACCCAATAAGCTCAGTTTCCCAAAACTTACCACAGGAGATCCTGCTTTAACTCACCACTTCCAAGCAGCCACTTACAGAGTCAGCAACAAGAGCGAGCTACAAGAGCTGCCTGGTGCCTTTTAACACACCTGCTTCTATTAGGCCTCAATTAGGCCTCAGCAGGAATCCAGGAAAGAGAAAAAAAAAAAAAAACTTTTTTTTTTTTTCTTTGGTTTAAATTTGTGCCAGCATTAACACACTGATTCACAAAAATAAAACAAACACAGTTTACTATATTTTACTTACCCAATAAGCTCAGTTTCCCAAAACTTACCACAGGAGATCCTGCTTTAACTCACCACTTCCAAGCAGCCACTTACAGAGTCAGCAACAAGAGCGAGCTACAAGAGCTGCCTGGTGCCTTTTAACACACCTGCTTCTATTAGGCCTCAATTAGGCCTCAGCAGGAATCCAGGAAAGAGAAAAAAAAAAAAAAAACTTTTTTTTTTTTTTCTTTGGTTTAAATTTGTGCCAGCATTAACACACTGATTCACAAAAATAAAACAAACACAGTTTACTATATTTTACTTACCCAATAAGCTCAGTTTCCCAAAACTTACCACAGGAGATCCTGCTTTAACTCACCACTTCCAAGCAGCCACTTACAGAGTCAGCAACAAGAGCGAGCTACAAGAGCTGCCTGGTGCCTTTTAACACACCTGCTTCTATTAGGCCTCAATTAGGCCTCAGCAGGAATCCAGGAAAGAGAAAAAAAAAAAAAAACTTTTTTTTTTTTTCTTTGGTTTAAATTTGTGCCAGCATTAACACACTAATTCACAAAAATAAAACAAACACAGTTTACTATATTTTACTTACCCAATAAGCTCAGTTTCCCAAAACTTACCACAGGAGATCCTGCTTTAACTCACCACTTCCAAGCAGCCACTTACAGAGTCAGCAACTAACCTCCTTATTTTGAGAGACATCAGGATAAGGTGGTGTTCCGGCTTAAGCCGGATTTCTTGCCAAAGGTTGTGTCTGCCTTTCATCTCAATCAGGACATTGTCTTGCCTTCATTAGCCTCGATTCATAGACACATTCGTCTGGACTTCCGAAGCTTTTTTTTGTTTTTTTCATTGCATTTTCATTCGTACGTTCGTTCGAGCTCATGCGTATATGCGCTGTCGATGAACGAAAGTAAATCGGATCATTTGCGTTAGTTCTGATCATTTTCCCATCTAAATTTTCCCATCTAGAGCTGATTGCCGAGGGACCACCGCCCTATAAAACAGTTTCATTTGTGATCCCCTTACGGGACCATTTTGACCTTGGATACCCTTGCTATCAACATGTTTTGTGCATTTGTGGAGAAACATCACCAACTCCTGCTAATGGGGACTGAATGTATCAGCAGGGCCGAGGCCAGATTGCACCGGCGACGCATGCATATCGATGGCATGTATGATGTTGAGCTGTTCGAGCTGACCAGACTTAATCGCGCTTCCCTCCATAAATTGTATAGTGAGCTGCGGCCATGGTTAGCCCGCACCACAAGGAAGGGACAAGCAATTTCAGGTATGACCAAGATGCTTGGCTGCCTGAAATTTTTGGCGAACAGCTCGTTCCAGAGGCTGGGTGCCCTCTCCGTGAGTATGTCCCAGCCTACGCTGAGCCGCGCGCTATCCAAGTTTTTGGAAGGCATGGCTACCATTAGTCAGAAATATATTTATTTATGACATGGTAGCCTGGAACGCACTTAAGCTGGCATTTTATAATATCGCCAACATGCCCAACGTCATGGGAGCCATTGATTGCACCCACGTTGCATTGGTCCCTCCGGCAGCCGACGAGTACATTTATAGGTAAGTTCAATCAGTCATTTTTTGTATATAGTTTACATAAATTGTATTTTAACTATCTATTAATCCCTCCTTGTAAATTGTCCATGTGAAATAGTTCACACTGTATATCTATTAATCCCTCCTTGTAAATTGTCCCTGTGAAATAGCTTACACTGTATATCTATTAATCCATCCTTGTAAATTGTCCCTGTGAAATAGCTTACACTATATATCTATTAATCCCTCCTTGTAAATTGTTCATGTGATACATTTGGCCGTCTTTAGCTTCATCAATGTTTTTCATGTCGGCCAAAGCCAAACATTTTCATGTGGACCTTAATTAGTCATTTTCAAGGTAATCTTTAATTGATCCAACATAGATATAATTTTTTGGGCTAAAAAATACCTAGGTACTTAGTGTTATTTGTATGGCCCAACATGTTTTTGGGAGGATGTTAGGAGTTAGTGTTTGAGTAGTTTACCTAGCATTGCTAATTTTTATTGTTTTTCTTTTTTCCCAGGAACCGCAAAATGGGCCACTCTCTGAATGTCCTAGCAGTGGTGGCCCCGGACATGCGGTTCCTTAGTGTTCTCGCGGGTTTCCAGGCTCATCCCATGACGCGTACATATTGCGACGATCTGGATTGTACCGTCGGTTTGAGTCAGGATCATGGTTAAGGTCCAGTTTAACATGTCATCAAGGGGTAAAAGCTGCCATAGCCTTTGCCATAATGCAGCGTGTCCCCCGGTATGTGGATCTTCCCCCCTCTCCACCCAGCCAGGAGCCTGAGCAGTGGTGGCCCCGGACATGCGGTTCCTTAGTGTTCTCGCGGGTTTCCAGGCTCATCCCATGACGCGTACATATTGCGACGATCTGGATTGTACCGTCGGTTTGAGTCTGGAGAATTCTCCGGTGGATGGCTCCTTGGTAAGTTGACGCAAATAACGTCATTCACTTTTTAATGTATGCCTATGAATATAGTTGATGACCCATGTCTGAACCTATGGCAGCTTTTACCCCTTGATGACATGTTAAACTGGACCTTAACCATGATCTTTAGCAAAGCACAAACCCTTAAAAAATGATTTACCACCATTTCAAAATAATATATTTCTACTTTCTAGTAAATTACTTATTATTCTTCCCCACACTCGGCTAGGGTCTGCGCCGTCTTTGCTCAGAAGCATGACACTTACTGAGTAGAGGAGAGCGGGATAAAGTGCAGGGGGTGGGGTTAGAGCTGTGCTTAGCTCAGACAAAGCAGATCTGGGGTCCTGAAAAGGTAAGACATCCAAGAATGCTGAGCAGCACAGTCCTAACCCAATTCCTGTTTGCAGTCTGCCTGATTTGCCCTCATCCACCATCTTGGATGTTTAAAGGCTCGGAAAATGCAGTACCTCTTTTTTGAGGTGAGCAATCTGTATGTACAGGGTGTTGCAAAAATATAAGATAGTCTCTTAGTCAGGGGGAACGACCGCTTGTCCCAAAATTTTTTTGTTGGATTGGGTAATTAATGTAAGTATTTTCTAATTCTTTCAGGGGATTCCGGCTATCCACTTCTTCCCTGGCTGATGACGCCCGTCCTTCGGCCACAGAATGCAGCTCGGGACTCCTACAATTGGGCCCACCGAAAAACCGGGCCATTGTGGAGAGGGCCTTTGGCCTACAAAAAACTAGGTTCAGATGTTTGGACCATACCAGGGGGCACTCCAGTATCACCCCAACAAGGTGATTGATATAATACTGGCCTGCTGTGTGCTACACAACTTTGCCATAATGCAGCGTGTCCCCCGGTATGTGGATCTTCCCCCCTCTCCACCCAGCCAGGAGCCTGATACCAATTACCGTGGCACACCTAGTGCCTCTGGGCAAGCTGTGAGGGCAAAATTGATTAGGACCCATTTTGCCTAATTTTGTTTTCCTGTCTTTGTTTGTTGTATGTATTTGTTGTTTTGGACTCTCATTTGCCTTTGTGAAGGCTTTGCTCTTTTATTATTTAGAAATAGTAATTAATGAATTACTAAAATTTTCAAACTTGATCTGAGCCTCATTCATTTTTTTCTCACATTTTTGTTTCAAAAAAACCTTCAATATTCTCAAAATAACCCAAACATTAAAGCATCAACTTAGTCCACAGCAGCTAAAGTCACATTCAATATATTTAATATAAATATGTCAATTATTAGTTGAAGGGCACTCGCAGACTTCGTGTATATACATAGTACAACAGAAATATACATTGGTGCAGACTCATGGCACCTAGCAATTGGTCACATCCAGGAGTTGTAAAGTAACGCACTCCAGGCCGAAGTTTCCACGCCAAATAACATATACATACATAGGGAGCAACCATTTGCATGCAAATCTTTGGCCAATAATACATAGGGCCACATACACACCCTCTCCTGCTTGGCCACATTTGCCACAGGCACAGGCGGAAAGCAGCCATACCTATGCCACATCCACGCCTGTAAGTCAGTGGCCCACCCAAACGATAACCCCCAGTCCAAATGCAAGTCCAGTCCAATGTTTGCCAGGGTTCAAGGTAGTAGTTTTCCAGCCCAGAATGTCCCCCAATCATGCCTAGAAACAGGATGAGCCAGACACAATTTCATTAGGCCAAAGCCTGCAGTGTGGCAGCTTGAGCGACAGGTTCTGTGAGGCTTTATCTCAGGCATTGGCTAGTGGGGAATCTCAGCACTCTAATGAGCTATATGGGCGAAAATCCAAATCATACAAGCAAAGCCATAAAAAATGCAATTTTGGTAGCGCTCACCAGACAGGTCAATACAGTGGGGATGTAGAGGAAAGATGTGGAGCAGATACAGGGCAAATAGCTGTTAAAATGGGTGTTGCCCATAAAACCCTGGTGGTGGGCCTTGGGGATGGCCCATCACCTGGGCATGTGTGGCATTCAGAATCTGCCACTGTTCCGACATGAGTCTATTGCTATTTCTAACTTCCTCGAGCATGCCTGTCAAATTATTAGTTAAGGTTGCCATGTGGCTGTTGCTCGTCCTAAATTCTGTCAGCATGGAGGTGAATGTATTATTTAATGTATCTAATTGTGCAGTAAGCTGCTCTGTGGTTCTTTGAGTCACCTGGGGAAAGAAACTTCTCTCATGGTGCCACGCTGACTCCAGGATCGGAACGCGCCTCCCCTGGGAAACTGGTCGACATTGCTGACTACGTCTCCCAATTCCCCGGGTTTAAGCGCCTGCAGATGCTGGACGTCTAGGGCGAGCAAGAGTCACAGATGTGCTCGGCAAATCCCCTGCAGCAGAGCTACCACTGGGGACTGTAGCCTCAGTCTCTGCATGCTGCCTACGATGGGCTGGCAGCATGCGTCCAGCTTTACTCTGCTGCAGAGGATTTGGTGCAGTAGCATGTTGGGACCATGGCAGATTATGTTCCAGGGGGGTCAGTTGTGAAGGTCCCATCAAGGTGGCATCCTCCTCCATCTCCTGGATTTCCTCCATCAGTGTGTGGGTCTGTTGGGACATGTGCAAAAAAATTTTCAGTTTGGTCCATAAATATCTTCGTTATGCTAATTAGTCATGTTCATTCACATGCATCAGCAGATTCAGCAAAATACACTTACCGTATATATCTGCCCCGGCTCCTAGGCAGCATGGAAGTTGACGGCGTGGTCAAACTGGATGAGGCTTCCACACTTGCTGAGGGTTGATGCTGGGCTGTATTGTAAATAAAAAGGCACGAAAACACCCAAATATCTATTGATGATCTGTTTTACTACATATGCTTCAATAAAACACGTGGGCAAGCAGGAATGGCAACTCCCCCAACGGTCCAAGGTGACCTTCACTATGAATGTCATTATCTGTTATATGTATGACTCACCCTGTACATACACAGTGGTCACCTAAAATAATACAAACATGCATGTACTGCATGTTATGAGGCTTTATTCACACATCCCTAAAGGGCCATTAGGGACCCACACTCAGCTTGCAAATAGCATTTGGCTTAGGAGTATGCTGGTGGGCATTCTTCCTATGTAGACCTTTCCCTGACCCCAGATCAAGTATTTGAGACCAAAGCACAGCTAAAACCCAAGTAGCCTAAAGACAAAGAAGGAAGTGTTGGATATGATTGAGTAGAATCACATAACAGGCAGTGCTTTGCTAATATTAAGACTTTAATAGTGACCATAAATACTCTCCAATGTCATGTATGGGCTGGCAAATTTGAAAATGAACATTCCGCAGACATTACACACCCTGCTAAAACTGTAACCTCCCCTACAAGCCACTCCCTAGGGGCATGTGTTCATATATGCCTGTGAGCCTCATTTTACACATTTAAAACATTTCACATACACACTAACATTACTAACCTGCAGGAATAGTAGGGATGTCCGTGTCCTGTCGCCCCGAGTAGCCCTCTAATGCCACAGGATGAATCAGCCCCAGCACCATCTCCTCAGCTCGGGTAAACTGTAATTTTGTGGGGAAGCCTCCGCCAGTTTGTAAGCTGAAAAATGTAGGTTTGCAAATTTAGGAAATTGTTGACAATACAAGAAGTAGACAAATGCACAACTCAAATATGTACCTGTAATTGCGCCGTTTATTTTCTTTCTTCCGTGCTGCATACTTCAGGTCAGAAATTTTGCGCTGGGTCTGCTCCACATCTTTAAGCTCCTCCCCTGCTGCATTGACCTGGTGAGCTCATCCAAGATTTCATTTTTTCGCAATTTGCTTGTGGGGGTCAGCCCACTTGCCAATGCTAGAGTTTGGGCCTCGCCAAACCTGCCACTCAACTGTCCTCGCCGCAATGTCCGACCTATTGCTTGCTGTTTGGGCTCATCTCTGGATGTAGGCAATTCGGGGAACATTCTGGGCTGGCTCTGTTGTGTTGAAATGTTGGACAGGTGGCTGGACAAAGAATGGACTGGACTTGGAAATGGACTTGGGGTCCTTGCCTGGGTGGCCACTGAACTTTCAGGTGACGATGTGGCATATGAACAGTTGCTTGCCACCTGTGCCGGTGGCAAATGTGACTGAGGAGGAGAGGCTGTGCTTGAGGGTGTGGTGTTTCTGGCCCTGTGACTCTTTGTGCCCTTGCCACTTGTGGTTCCATGCCCCTGGGAGGTACTTGCACGTGGGTTTGGAGATGCTGAGCTGGCTGTGCTTGGCCTTCTGGGCCTGTGGATTTTGCTCTTTCCATGGCCATGGGTGTGTTTCCCACGTGGCTGACTACATGCAGAGCTGGCTGGAGTGGGGCTTCTGGGCCTGTGGCTCTTGCTCTTTCCATGGCCATGGGTGTGTTTCCCACGTGGCTCAGGAGATGCTGAGCTAGGTGGGCTGGGGCTTCTGGGCCTGTGGCTTTTACTGGCCTTGCCAGTGGAGCATTCTTTCAGAACGGATGTGCTAGGCCGGGGAGGAGGGGATGGTGTTTTTTGGGGGCTGGGGCTTCTCACCCTCTTAGTGGCCTTTTTGCGGGCGTACCTGCCTGCTTGGTTGTGGTCTTCTTCTTCGCCGCTGCCTCCTTTGCTTTGCTGATTGTTTTGGGCTTAGCGGACTTGGTGGGTGTTGTTGCCTTGGCCTGACCACTGTGGCTGCGTGTTTCCCGCACCTTCGGCGTTGGTATTTGTGACCGAGTGGTCGGGCGTGAAAAAGGCTCCTCAGGCCGCTGTGGCATTTTGCTGCTGGCCTCATTGCCTGGTTTGGCCTTCCCGACTGTTTTTTTAGCTGGCATGTTGAGACTCTCAAAGAGAATGAACTGTGTGTCCAGGACCCTTTAAATACTAATGACTGGGTATGACGCTAATGCGTACGCGTGCGTACGGCCATTCGTACAGCCGTGCGGAACCCTGAAACTGCTGGGGCATTACTTATCTGCTGTGGACAAGAAGAAAGATGGCACCCACGATCTTCACCCGCCAACAAGAAGAGCTGATTATGCTCGTAAGTGTATTGTAAGGACTTTGATTTGCCATCTAAATGCATGCCTAGGCCTTAAGGAAGCCCAGGAATAAACAGTTATGTGTAGGGGGGGCGCGCGCACGTGACCGCGCAGCATGGACGTCTGCTGAGTGAGCTCCGTGCAGTCGGGAGGCACAGAGCCCAACCAACATCGCCAGACCCCCAAATTTGCACCCAGGTCGACTGCGGAGGACCCCAGGACTTACCTGGACCAGATGTCTGCCACTCCAGCTAAAAGGAGAGGCCACAAGGAAGGTCGGAAGTCGGCAGCCCCAGGATCCAAGATGGCGGCCGCAGCAAGGCAGCTAGCTGAGGAGACTGCAGCTTCTGAGGACGCAGCATGTTCCAGAGCTGGAGAGGACAGAGATGAAGCCCTGAGGGTGAGTGCAGATGATCTCTCCCAAGAATCTAATGATAGCTGGCCACAATTCCCCTCCTCCCCACACAGCTCAGCTCACAAAGCCCCAGCTCAGCTCTCCTCAGAAAATCAGACCCTGATCACACAGCTCAGAGCTGTTATCAGAGAAGAGGTCACAGCAGTGTCAGCAAAGCACACAGAGACACTTTTAAAAGAAATCAGGGACATTGGGACCCGCACTGACGCCCTAGAATCCCGCATGGATGACTCCACATTGATCCTTGATAATCACAATTCCCTGCTGGGCCAAATGCAGGACGAGATCACCTCACTTAAGAGTTTAAACGAGGAACTCGAGAATAGAAATCGCAGATCTAACTTGCGATTCCGCGGCCTCCCTGAAACGATGGAGGACGCCACAGCCACTATCACCGCTCTCCTCCAGGAGCTGGTCCCAGATATACCGGTAGCCAGGCTTGAGCTGGACAGAGCACACAGGGCCCTAGCAAGAAAACCCACAGAGGGCCCACCGCGAGACATCATCGTCAAGTTCCATCACTACTTAACAAAAGAAGCTGTACTCAAGGCCTCTAGAGAAAAATCTCCCCTATACTTTCAGAAGCACAACTACCAAATTTTTGCAGATCTCTCCCAGACCACTATCCTGAAGAGGCGGGCCTTCAGACCCTTACTCCAAGTCTTGCAAGCACAGGGGATCCGCTACCGCTGGGGATTCCCCTTTAAACTATCATTTACATATCAATCCAAGCAGATCCAGGTCTCTTCACCCCCAGAACTCCTGACCAAGCTTAAAGCCCTGGACATTAGAATCCCAGACATGGATCCTACAACCTCATCACTCCCCACTACTCCGAGAACCCCAGGACTGCCCCGCAGATCTACCCCCCAGGCCACCCCCTCTCCAAGAGTGGAACCTCATCCGAGAATCAACCAAGCAATCAAGCGGCTACTATCTCAGTCATTTCAGCCAGTCTCCAAGGGCTGATAAGCCCCCGCAATATCCTTTTGTATTCACCTATATGCTAGTTAAGGTCTAATATCTTATCACTGTACAAAAGCCCAGTTATCTGAATCAAGCTATGATTACTCACATTTTTTGCTCCTTACAGATCATACTTGGACTCTTTTTTCATTGCATTGTTTTTGCTCTGTTATTGCTCCCCTTCCTGCCAGGCGTAGCCACTGTCATTTTCAAGAGCTGAAACATGTTGCTGTAGAAGACCACACAGTGCTCAATACCTTTAGTAAGGGGACCAGCTATAAAAGGGACCCCCGTCTCAGCCCTCCTACCTAGTCTCCAAAGTTTGAAACATACCCCTGCAACAGGTTTCTTTGTATTAGCCCTCACGCCTGGTGTGATTCAGTAATTGATCACTGCGCAATGCCCCAATTACTGGGGTCATACTATGCTTATCAACACCTATCTGCTCCCTATAAAATATGCTCAGATTCACCCTGTTTGTATCTCTACCATTTCCCCTCATGTCATGAGCAGTCATTGCTGCTCTCCGCGAGCTGAAACATGTCACTGTAGGAGCCCCTTCTGTATCTTTAATGTTGTTATTGCTGCTGTTATATTTCAATCAGTGATTTACCTGCCTTACAGTTGAAATGCTTTGGTTAATACTAAAATCCTCATGAGCTGAAATATGTCACTATGGGAACCCCCTCTGTAACTTTAATGCTGTCGTTGCTGCTGTTGCCCCTTAACCGGTGAACTACCAGCCTTATAGCTGGAATACTATGGCCAACACTAGATGTCGAAACTGGGCCACTGCAGGGGACTTCACTTTATTATAACAGTGAATTTATCTAACTCACTCCTTGAAAACGGATCTCCCCAGTAGCGGAAACCCCTGTAGTTAATTAACAGAAAAAACTTATACTTGCCACTACATGCCCCCCCCTGGGGCAATAGCAGGGCCCTATCCCCCCTTAATCACTGGCTGTATGGCCGGAAGCAGGAGAACCCTAACAGGTCCTGGAGAGCTTCTCCACCTCCAGGCCCCCAAGCTGGCATATAACGGTGGATAGCTCCCTTCCTGCTCCCTGTCATTATATTGCCACCCCTCTCCCATAAGTAGTTATGTCTCCTCCGCTCCTGGGACCGTGAGGTGGGCCCTCCCGGGACTGCGGGTTGTGCGCCCCCTGCGTGTCCACGGAGAAGGGGGACACCTGTGTTCTAACTGTAGCCTTCTGCACTTTTTACTGTATTGACATATGTTGTTGTGTTGTTATATGTTCATATGTTTGTGCCAGTTTTGCCTCCCGACTCACTCTGGCGCACCCCCAACTCCCTTTGGTTTCGACCTTTTTGTGGTCTGAGCCTCAGGGACACCACCCTGCACGGCTGTGCAGTTTCAATAGAGCTTTAAATTGTATGTTAATTTTAAATGTTCTATGCACTTTCTTCTCTCCTCCCTCTTTCCCCCCCCCCTCTCTCCTTTTCTTCCTTCCCCTCCCCTCTTTTCCTACCCCCCCTCCTCCTGTCCCGTCCCTGCCGGGGTTTTGGTCTCAAATCCTAGCATATACTTGGGGGCAGCTGCCCTATCCTCCCAAAAATGTCACTTAAGGTAGTGTCACTCAATGTTCAGGGTCTGAACTCACCTAATAAGCGGTCTAGAGCTTTTAAACACTTTAACTCCATCCATGCAGACGTGGTATGTCTTCAGGAGACCCATTATACGAAGTCCTCCACACCTAAAACTCTTAACTACAAATTTCCTCTCTTCTTCCAAGCAGTGGGGCATAGCAAACAGAGAGGTGTTCTCATCGCCTTCCGTAAAGAGGTCCCCTTTATTTGCCACAAACAAATCGCAGACCCTGGCGGCAGGTACATTCTACTCCAGGGAACACTTCAAGACTCAGAGGTAACCTTTCTGAACTATTACGCTCCCAACACTAAGCAGCTACCCTTTATATCACAAATGTGTTCCATGATCCAGACACATGGGAAAGGTACTATCTTCCTATGTGGAGACTCAAATCTAACTTTAAAACCTGATATAGATAGATCTCTCCCCCCAAATACACAGTCCAGGCAGGAGGGAAAACAATTCCAGGACATAATTAATAATTCTAACTTAGTGGATCCCTGGCGAGACCAACACCCCCATAAGAAAGACTTCACTCACTATTCTGCCCCCCATAAACTTTTTACGAGAATAGACCATATTTTTGTGCAGACCTCTTTTCTCCCCCAGATCACTGCTACTAGAATCCATCCTATACCCTGGTCTGACCACGAATTGGTCTCAATCTCTTGTAAATCGCTGATTTCTGGATCCAGATCCTCCTCGTGGTCGCTTAATGACTCTTTGCTCTCCTCAGCCACCCTGGTGGAAGATTCCTGTACACGAGCCAGAGACTTTTTCACGTTGAATGAGTCCCCGGACTCCCCCCCAACAATGGTTTGGGGCGCCTTTAAAGCTGTAATGAGAGGCCACTACATAGCTCTCTCCTCTCGGAAAAAGAAAGAGAGGATGGCGCTAGCAACAGCACTTAATGACCAATACTTAGCGGACGCTCAGGCCTTTAAGGCAAACCCCTCCCCAAAGCGTCTTCGCCAGCTGGAGACCTCCAGAACGAAATTAAATCTCTTACAAACAGAACAGGCCGAGAAGCGATACAGGCGCTCCAAACATCTTTACTACACCTCTGCCAACAAACCAGGGACACTCTTAGCCTCACAGCTGAAATGTCAGGACCAATACATAGCTCCTGTCAAATTACAAACCAGGGAGGGTATAGAGACCAGCAGCCCCCTAGCAGTGGTGAAGGAGTTCTCAGAGGGATTAGCCAGCTTATATGAGGCCCCCCGCCCCTGGACTTACAACGGGCGCATACATTTTTTGATGGCATTAATACCCCACACATCTCGGAAGATCAAAGATCTTTTATAGATGGAGACATCACCACAGATGAGGTCCTGAAGGCTATTAAAACCCTGAAAAATAATAAGAGGCCCGGGCCGGACGGATTTACCGCTCTATTCTATAAAAAACATGGCCCCATAGTGGCCCCCAGATTAGCAGCAGTTTTCAACCATGTCAAAAAGGGGAACCACTTTGACCCAGAGATGCTTAGAGCATCCATAGTCATGATTCCGAAACCCGGAAAGGACCACCGAAAGTGGACTAATTTTAGACCCATCTCTTTACTGAACATAGATCTCAAAATCCTTACCAAAATCCTAGCCACCAGAATTAACATGTTTTTGTCCGAGATGATTCATAAAGACCAGGTGGGTTTTGTGCCCAGGAGACAAGCGGGGGATGGGGTGAGACGGGTCATGCAGTTAATACAGGAGGCGAAGGATAGTGGGGTTGAGTCAATGCTTCTCTCTCTGGACGTAGAGAAGGCATTTGACTCCCTATCTTGGCAATATCTCCGTTGTTCCCTTGAAAGGTGGGGATTTGGCACAGGCTTCCTTTCTTGGATAGGGGCGCTTTACTCCCGCCCCACTGCTTGTGTCAAATATGCTGGCTTCTCTTCGACCACTTTCTCAATCCAGAGGGGGACTAGACAGGGTTGCCCCCTTTCCCCCATCCTGTTTATATTAGCACTCG
Organism: Gastrophryne carolinensis; assembly: GCA_027917425.1. Taxonomy (NCBI): domain Eukaryota; kingdom Metazoa; phylum Chordata; class Amphibia; order Anura; family Microhylidae; genus Gastrophryne; species Gastrophryne carolinensis. The sequence goes on from CM051236.1 coordinate 189,874,558, forward strand.
AACCCCTTGCCCAAAAACTTAGACAGAACCCGACGGTTAAGGGCATCCCAATTGGCTCCACAGAGCAAAAAATCTCGCTGTTCGCAGATGATATGTTACTTATGCTGTCTAACCCCCACGTCTCAGCCCCGAATGCACTTCAGGATTTGGCTGAGTTTAGTCGGATCTCTGGGCTCCGGCTGAATACTTCCAAGTCCATGGCGCTTGACATATCCCTGTCTGATACCACTAAACAAACCCTTTCACACAACTTCTCATGGACATGGACACAACGCCTGCCTTTCCTGGGAATCATTCTGACAGCAAATATTAATGACATTTTTAAAGCAAATTACCCGGGAATTATTAAAAAAATTGACTCCCTGCTCCATGCCTGGCATTATGTAAAGCTCTCCTGGCTGGGCCGCATTGCTGCTCTTAAAATGACGATCCTACCCAAAATTCTATATCTATTCAGAGTACTTCCAGTCCGTGTCCCCCAAAAAACATTGGACTCTCTTCAACAAAAATTCATGCACTTCGCGTGGAGCAAGGCTAGGCCCAGAATTAATAAAGCAACCCTGATGTGTAAAAGGGAGAAGGGGGGCCTGGCGTTCCCCTCAATCAAAAAGTATTATTTAGCAGCCCAGGTGGCGCCTCTGGTCTTGCTCCATGCGACACATGATAGGCCGATCTGGGTATCGAATGACTTCCTTAAATGCTCACCCATCTCCCCAGCCTCGCTATTATGGATTCCGAAGACTTCCCGACCTAAGCCCCTGCCTCCTATCTTGGCGTTTTCCCTTTCTATCTGGGATGGGGTGAAATCCCACTTTACCTCCTCCTTGGGACCGGCCTCCCCGTTACTCGGGAACCCCTTGTTCCCCCCAGGTGTTACTCATTCCAATAACTTTAGATGGTGGGTGAGGAGGGGCTATACCATGGTGGAGAGCTTCTGCACCACACGGGGGATGAAAACAGCTCAAGACTTTAACTCAGGAGAGAACCTGCCCCCGTCTGAAACCTTTAGATTCTTACAGATCAAACATTTTGTTAACAGCATGCTGGCCCGCTCTCCTCCTCCATATCAGAGTACTGACTTTGAGTCCCGGTGTATCAGGAACCACTTTAGTGGGGGCTTGATATCGAGCCTCTATGCAACTCTGGTGTCCCCACCATCACCTATTGGGCATAATTACATGGCTCAGTGGGAGAGAGAGCTGGGGTGCGATGTGGAGGAAGACGAGTGGCAAAGAATATGGGATAACACAAAGAAGATTTCCTGTAACATAGTAGTGTTAGAAAATGCTTACAAGACACTCTTCAGATGGTATCTCACGCCCGACCGGATCCATAAGTTTTCCCCATCGACTTCCCCGCTCTGCTTTAGGGGATGCCCTTCTGTGGGATCAATGGCTCACATCTGGTGGGACTGCCCTATAGTCTCGGCCACATGGAACAGGGTGTATAGACTGCTTTCTGATATCCTCCATCTCCCGATGACCAAGAACCCTAAAGAGGCATTACTGTCTCACAAATCAGGCAAATACTCTAAAAACCACTGGAAGTTAATTCAGCATATCTTAGCTTCTGTCCGCCTCACCATTGCCAGAAACTGGAAATCGCCTAGAATCCCTTGGCAAGAGATCCTGAACAGAATCTCAGATACACTGTGTAATGAAAAAATTACAGCAATAAATAGCGACGCTTATAAAAGATACCTTGACATATGGACCCCTTGGCTTGAATATATAGATGTTGACCACCACCAGACAGACCCGGTCCACCCAGTTTGAGTATAAAAAAATACCTAATTTCACCTTGGGCTTGGCCCCCAACCTGGGACCCACCCCTACCCCTCTTCCCTCTCCTCAGTCCCTCCCCTTCTCTTCCTCCCTCTCTGCCCCGCCTTTTTCTTCTCTTCCTATTCTACTGTCAATCATTTCTATCGACTATGCATTAATGTTAAACCTTGAACATGGATCCTTAGCACCAGCTGAGAATTGTAAAGATAGACATTCTCCTCTGGTGCAGGCTATCCAGCTCAGACTGTAACTCATGGTATCGCAAGCACTTGTTGGTTTGTGCCAGAAGCTGATCTTAATAGCTAACACCAAATTTTAGAGAAATAACACTCAGGAACCTTTACAACCTGCTTAATACCTATTGTTTATTATGCAAGAGTAAACACACTCAGGAAGTTCAATATCTTTTTTGATAACGATTTAATACTGTGTCATAATGCACATTTTGTAAGCCTGTTCACCTGTCAACATTGATGCATAAGTAATGTCTGATTCATGTATATTTTATATGAAAACCCAATAAAATTTTTGTAAAAGATAAACAGTTATGTGTAAAAGTTTGTAAAACTCCGTGGCAAACAGAAGTTAGTGCGCACATGTGCGAACCAACTCACTAACATCTAGAAGGAAAGTTTGAGGCTAGAAATGTGTCTGGGAATGTCATTTAGTCAACTGATCTAATTGTGACAGATATTTGTATGCAGTTTGATCTAAAAACTATGTTTATTTTGTGTTTTTTAGACGATGCTTCAGCGCAGGTATGACTACCTGCCCAAATCTTTTGAGAGGAGGACCGTCACCCTGGAGATCGTTTCCAGGATCCAGCACGAGACAGATACCACCTTCACCCATACGCAGATCATGCAGCATTGGTCGGACCTGAAACGGCTCCACATGCCCCGGGTGCGGCGAATTTTCGGGCTCCATTTCCCAAGTAAGTACATAGCAAAAGCATGCTAGATGTAACTAATACAGAAGGTAGGCCTTTATTTATAAATGCTTTTCTTTTCTATTGCTGGAAATGGAGTACCGAATCCGACGCACCCGGAGGCGCACAGGCCGACCAGTGCTGCATGAATCTGCAGCACCAAGTGAAGGTGGTGGATCTCCAGGGCGACGGTCCTACCCCTCCTCTGTAGGGGCCTCCAACCAGCCCCTGGACCTCTCAACAGAGGAGGGGCGTCACGGCATGGGCAGGGAGTCATATCAAGTGACGGAGCCCTTAGCCTCGGGTATGTGACTCTCAATGTAACCGCAAACACATACATGCTATTTAAACAAAAGCTTCCCTTACTCTCTTTTTCTAGCTGAATATGTAGCGGGTGAAGGATCTGTGGAAGAGTCTGCAGCACATCAGGACCAGGAGGCACATGGAGAAGGTGGGTGATGTCACACACACATTCAAATTGTTATTTGCTTACTGTTGACTCAGACATTAGAAGTGACCCTATTTGACATGTCTCTACAGCCTCAACTTCCCAGCAGTGGCAGGTCCCAGAACCCAGGGTGGTCCCCGACGCAGACGTCGGCCACCAACGAAGTAAGTTGTAATGTCATTTTTTTGAGTATGTGGTACTTGACATAATCACCAAGATACCTAAAGCCATAGTCAATGGCATTAGCATAATGACATATGCCCTCTTCCTTAGATAAATTACTTAGCATAATGACATATGCCCTCTTCCTTAGATGAATTACTTAGCATAATGACATATGCCCTCTTCCTTAGATTAATTTCTAAAAAACATTCAATCCACAGCTGAGAAACATATATTTGCCAACAAATAATGTTTGTTTGTTTTTTATACAGGGACCACACGTGCCAGAGTGGCAGCAATGAGTGAAAGGGTCCTTCAGTTGGTGGCCGACATGCAGGAGCTGCGTGACTCGTTGGGGACCACAGAAGAATACTAATGTTCTGGGTCCTGCCATTGCTTTGTATATAGTATTGAATTTTAATATTTATAAAAATTTTAAAAATGTAAACATTTTTTATTTTCTTAAAAAAAAATAAAGTTTATACATTTTACTGCAAAAAACATAAAAAATGGCATTTTGTATTAAAACAAATAAAAAAAACAGTTTCAGTGTCATTTTATTTTCCAAATACATTAACACAAAATGAATGGGCCAAGAAATATTTAGAGATGAAGATTCACATGACCGCAAAGTGATTTGGGTAAGTTTTAGGGGTGAGAAATAGAAGAAGAACATGACCGCGAAGTGATTTGGGTACGTTTTAGGGGTGAGAAATGGAAGAAGAACATGACCGCGAAGTAATTTGGGTAAGTTTTAGGGGTGAGAAATGGAAGAAGAAGCTAACCGCAAAGTGATTTGGGTAAGTTGTAGGAGTGAGAAATAGAAGAAGAACATGACCGCGAAGTGATTTCGGTAAGTTTTAGGGGTGAGAAATAGAAGAAGAACATGACCGCGAAGTGATTTGGGTACGTTTTAGGGGTGAGAAATGTAAGAAGAAGCTGACCGCGAAGTGATTTGGGTAAGTTTTAGGGGTGAGAAATGGAAGAAGAAGCTAACCGCAAAGTGATTTAGCTAAGCATTGTAGCACAAGTGAGTGAACCAAATATGTAGGCGAGCACTTTAATGAGTTAAGTTTGTAGTGCGCAGGCGTAAGATTGTAAGGATTTTCGTCTGGACGATTATTTCTTGTGAAAGGTAAACAGAATCTAACGGGAAACGTAAAGGATTCGTGGGAGGAGACGATGGAAAAAGAGCAAAAATGAAAGCCGACATTGTAACATGAGAAAAAACATGGAAAATGAAATCTGGAAAATGACATTCTCGTTGGCATATGAACGGACCAAGATTTTACAGAAGGCTTGCAATGCGTGCATGGAATCACTCGTACACTCATACGAGAGGGGGAAAAATAAAAAAAAAATACAGATCGACACAAAAACGAAAGTCTTTTTTTGTCTCTCTGAATCAACCCAATTGTGTCCTAATCCTGCTAATTCCAAGGAGCGGACACTACATTCTCTGCACTTGTTCTCACTTCTGGACCTAGAAAGGGCCTCCAGCTAAATCCACTATCAGCAAGTGGATCCGTCAGGCGGTGGTTCAAGCCTATTCTGCTAAGGGAAAGGAACCTCCCTTTAGGGTTACTGCTCATTCCTCTTGTGCTTTTGGTGCCTCTTGGGCTTTTCAGCACCAAGCTTCTGTTGAACAAGTTTGCAAGGCCGCTACTTGGTCTTCAGTTCATACTTTTTCTAAGTTTTACAAGGTTGATGTTAAGGCCTCAGAGGATGCTGCTTTTGGCCGCAAGGTGCTTCAGGCGGTAGTGACTTGAACTACTGGGCCATGCCATGCAATAAAGAAAAAAGAAATTCTGTAAGTACTCACCTGTAGAATTGTTTTTGTTCTTGCATGGCACGGCCCGCTTCGCCCCACCCTTGTTATCATTATTTCTGGTTGCCTCTTTATGGTGATTGTTCCAAGTTAATGGGGTTTTTTACCTTTTTCACATTTTTTACTTTATTCTCTCCCGGCTTCTTGACTCACTGCTTGTCTACGCTGGGGAACTCTTGGGTAGTCCTGTTTTTATAGGGAGCCAGGGGATGCCACAGCTCTTCTGCAGTACCACTGCACCACCTTGTGGCAGAATAACCCAACTGTTATGAATACCGAAGCGGGCCGTGCCATGCAAGAACAAAAACAATTCTACAGGTGAGTACTCACAGAATTGCTTTATTTTATACAGTAATGGCTTTCAACCTGTGTAGTCACAAGGACATGTATTGATGTATTTTTCTTGGCAACAAAAAAGAATTCAGCTCTGACAGAAGATCATTTTCTGATGAACCCCTTTTCTAGATTTTCATGAATGTACTTGGATATAGATTTGGTCTCTGGCACAAAAAGTGGAGAAATGCCCTTTGTATACCTGACCTGTTGGTTTCTCTCGAGAAGAGAGTTGGGGAACCCTGTCTTAGCTGATCTAGGCTAGTGCTTCCCTCAGTGGGGCATTTTGGGGTACTTATTATTATAATAAACATTTAAAAACTCTCCACCTCAAAGCATAATCACATGCATACAAAGATCTACACACTTGTCAGGAGGAGGTGAAGAGCGAAGGTTTTTGTCAAAAAGGAACAGACATACACATCAACATCCAGAAATTAGCCATTAATGTCCCTCTATGGGGTGGCCAAGGGCTATCCCACACTTTATATTTTGATAACCCCCTAATTCTAAAATATGTTCAAATTATAAAGTTTTCTTCAGTTGTATCTAGTAGTGACATTTTTTTTAATTTTCTACATACATGTTTGTCAATTATATATTTACACTTGGTGAAACCTGCACATTATAAGCACAAATACTTTAATTGCTGTATTACTATCACAGAATACACAGTGTGTGTTTATCATCCACTGTCCTTACTTCACCTTGATCCTCTGAGAGACTGATCTTAAGAGAATGAGCAGTCATGTACCAAGTACCATGTTTCCCTCACTGATGTAACACGATACAAATAATGAGGTTAACAATAGCATCAGGAAACAATAGTGCTTCCATTATTTTGTGCACACTGTGGTTTTATCGTACATGGACTTGACATTATTGTTTTAATATTTAATATACTGTTTTTGTACTTGGCAAGACCTTACAGAAATTACTTTTGAGAAAAAAAATGTCCTCTGGGAACCTACTTAAAGGATCAATTATTTTTTTCTTGCTTTTAATTTAAGCCACTGTTTTGTGAAGTATAAAGGAGCCAAACAAAGACATAATTACATTGTTAAAGTGAAAACAGCCCCTATCATTTCTAGCTGTGCTCAGCACTGTTATTCCTTCCCCCACGAAATCCATTTGGCTCCATTTAAGAATAGAGTACAGGAAGGCAGTTATTGTACTAGATTAGTTTCCTGTATGCTGCAAATTGGCAGCAGACATAAAATACAGGATGGATTTATTAGCTCACAAGGTCAGAAAATAAGTCTTTTAACACAATGGAGTGTTTCCTACAGAACATTTGAATATTACTTGTTTGTGCGGTAAGACACAAGTGTCAGACTTCAGACACTCATGGTGGCTGAAGTTACTGAACAAAATGATTTTGTGCACTGAGGTCGACACATGGAAAGCGTGGCTGAATCCTAAGAGGGGACCCAATAACTCAAATTATGGCAGTGTATGGGACATGTTCAAAGCAAGAATGGGTCTAGTACACAGAGGCCCAGCATTGCATATGTCAAATCTAGCAGAGAGGGGACCCAATGATGAGACAAACTCAACAACAATGCACAGAGCAGCACAACAGTGCAGGGCTGAAATCTAGCAGTAGGGAGGTGTAACAATAAAGATATAAGATATTATTCAGTGTGAAATAAGGCTGGAGACATAGAAATCAAATTTGGAGGGCCACAATATACACAGCTACGTACTCAATTCTGAAATACAAAGAGATGTTTGATCTACTAGTGGGCTTTTTACATTCAAGTTCGAAGTTATACAAAACAAGGGGATGCCACGACCTCCCAAAAGGAAAGGGATATAACCAGAGGCTGACAATAACACTCTATCAAATATAATTCATATCAAGTTTAGGGGATTTTGGGGATCCCAGTGGTGGTCTGCACTTAGCACTTTATGGAACAAGTAAGCAAATATTTTTCTGTATTTTGTTTGTGATTTGCACCTACCTCATTGCTAGTATTATCTGTACGGTTTTGCATATATATATATATATATATATATATATATATATATATATATATATTTGATTCTGATGCACTTAGGAAGCACTTGACACTTTAGGAATTTATTATAATATATATTATTATTAGTTAATTTATTTGGGTCCCCCACTGGGATATATTTGGGTACCCCCTTCCCTCCTACTTGGTGGCAGTTTATTATGTGTTATGTGTTTTTTTAAATTAAGTTTTTAATGTGTCTTGGTGTGAAATTCTGACAATTTAATAAACTTGATATGAATTATATTTGATAGAGTGCCATTGTCAGCCTCTGGTTATATCCCTTTCCTTTTTGGGGGGGGTCAGGGCATCCCCCTGTTTTGTATCGCTTTATAGTAAAAGGGTTACCAGAGCGGGACACCTGCATTTCAAGCATCTTATTGTTTGGTGCCGTCCATATTTTCTTCTTGCAAGTATGAAGTTAGCTGTACTTGTCAGAAGGTGCATGAACTTAATCAAAAAGGGAATCAAGGCTGTGAAGTATGAACATTTTACTCCCTAAGCCATCATTCAAACCAACAGATCCACAAAGCCCATGGTAGATTAATGGTCAGGATAGTTTAACTCCTACTGCACCAAACTAGTCTCTCTGGAGGACCACAATTTTTTTGGAGGCAGAGGGCAACCAGTAAAGAGTACATTTTGTGTATTTTTCCAATTTGTATTTCATACATATTTATACCTTTAAATCTCTCCCATATGTGTCATTAAACCGTAAAGTTTGTGTGTGCTGATTACTAGTGACTTGTATGTTTCACTGTGTGTGATCATTTTTCAATTGTCAAAAGCTGTGCTGACTGGCTCTGCAGTCTAAAAATGAAAAAAGGTGACTGTCAGGTTTTAAAAAACAGCAGTAATCCAGGAATCTGTGGTGTGCCTAAACCCATAAACCCAGTCTAATTACCAAGAGTGGTAAGCTGATCATAGAATGTTGGACTTCTTAAGGCAGAGTGACAGCCCATGTCTTCTAGAATACTGTGAACGAAGGCATTTTCCGGCTCTCGTTGCGTACTCGAGAGGACGAGGTTTTCGTTTACGTTGCTTAGTAATCCTCGTATACCGTTTTTCAGCGTTTTCCAACGTAGCTTCCAACGTAGATTTTCAACGCGATATTCAGCTTGCATCTTTCTCAAAATATACGTAGTAACGGAATTTTGTTGTACAAGCTGCTATGTTAGCACGCAGGTACGCATGCGCGCAGCTAATTAACTCATTCATGTCCCCCCTGTCAACTATTCTCTCACTCACTTCTGCTCCCATGCTTACCTTAACTCCCTTGCGTTTTTTTTACTCTGTCCCACTCTATTCATGCTTACCTTAACTCCCTTGCAGTTTTGGTTTTTTTTCTCGGTCCCACTCTATTCATGCTTACCTTAACTCCCTTGCGGTTTTGTTTTTCTTCTCGGTCCCACTCTATTCATGCTTACCTTAACTCCCTTGGCACTGTTTCCTGATTTCTATCCCCATATTTTCATGCTTACCTTAACTCCCTTGGCACTGTTTCCTGTTCTCTATCCCCATATTTTCATGCTTACCTTAACTCTCTTGCCACTGTTTCCTGTTCTCTATCCCCATATTTTCATGCTTACCTTAACTCCCTTGGCACTGTTTCCTGTTCTCTATCCCCATATTTTCATGCTTACCTTAATTTCATGGATTCTTTAGATATTTTTCATTTCCTTCTTGCTTTTTTATGATTTATGTGTATAAGTGGATTTGTGCAATCATGACATTTATATTAATTTTTAAGAAATTATAGACATCATAAACATTTTTAATTAGTAAAAAAATGTATTAAAAGTATATATTGTTTTGTAAAGGTTTTTTTTTTGTTTATCAAAAATATTACAATTTATATTTAAATTTGGAAAACTATTTACATAAAAGTGGCAGGCTCCCAGGATTCTATTCCTCGGTGGTCCCCAGTGAAGCTGCAAGCTCCTCAATGTCGCCCACCAGCCTATGAACAGCAGCTGTAAGAATCTGAATTTGCAGCTGTGTGGTGGCTGTAAAAAGAAAACAATAATTAATTTCTAGTATATGCATTTTGAATACCTGTTGAATTAAATATTAATACTTTCTAGCCTATGGATTGGGCCAGAAATTAATCTAATCTTTTAGGCTAGGGATTGGGCCAGAAATTAATCTAATCATCTAGGCTAGGGTTTGGGCCAGAAATTAATCTAATCTCTAGGCTATGGATTGGGCCAGAAATTAATCTATTCTTCTAGGCTAGGGATTGGGAATACCTGTTGATGAAGGCATGTTAACGTAAATCAACTAAATTGTCTAAAAAATTACTAGGCTGGTGGATGACCTGATCCTGGGGGACCACCCTCCTCTCTGGGGCCTGCCCCTCCTCTTTGTCTGACTCTGTTGAGCAAGCAAAATATGGTTAGTTAGAATTTCATATTTGTTAATAAAGCCATTTAAATTAGAATGTGTGTGTGACATCACTCACCTTCTCCTTGCACCTCAGGTGCTTGCCCTTCTGGGTTCACCATTCCTGGATCTTCACCCGCCACGTCAGCATCTAAAAGTATATAAGTAATAAATGAGTGTGTGTTTACAGTGCATGTACCTGTGTGTGCTTCTGTGTGATAATTATACCGGAGTGGTGCTGGTCCGGCATCTCTTCTGCTTCCCTGCCGAGCAGCTGATGCCCCACCTCTGCCGACAGGTCCAGCGGTTGGTCATCCGGACTTGCAGAGGAGGGGGAGGACCTTGGCACTGGACTGCCACCACCTTCACTTTTGCCAGATCGCTCCAGCACTGGCCTGACTCCTTGCCTCCGGGTGGGTCTGATCCTATAGTTGTATTCACTAACTAGAAGAGAATAGCATTCATAAACACAGGCCTGCCTAAGGGCAGTGTATTGCTAAAATATAATGGTAATGTACTTATTTGGGAAATGTTTCAGGAAGAATCTCCTCACCCGGGGCCTCTTCCTGCGTTTTAGGTCCGACCAGTGCTGAATTATCTGTATATAGGTGAAGGTGGTGTCAGTATCTTCCTGGATTTTGGCCACTATTTCCAGTGCCAAGGTTTTCTTCTCATAGCCGCTCGGCAGGTAATCATACCGATTGCTGAGCATCATCTAAAATGTGGAAGAAAAACAGATGTCATTAATTAAAACATCATACAAATCACAATGTTCATGATAGCAGCTTCATAATTATCATCCCCCCTAACATTTAATGGCTTTAGCTATCCTTCTACATGACATTTTAGTGTTGCATGTGCACACTAACTTTCTCTTGCCGCGGCATTTATAAGCAATTTTGGTACCCACTTTTTTTGCCTGCGCTGACAAATCGCATATGCACAAACACTTACTAGCATAATTGTCTCCTGTTGCTGGCGGGTAAAGAGCGTGGGGGCCATCTTTCTCAGATTTTATAATAAATGTGTTGTGCCCCAGCGGTTTCCGGGATGTGCACGGCCGTACGCACGACGTTAACGTCATACAAATGGAACCACAGCATCATCATCTGCCACTGCGCCAGCAGCAGCCGACCACAAATCCTCTGCAGCAGAGTCAATCACGCCCTCTGCTGGCAGAGCATCAACACCAGCACCAGCATGGCCAGCAGCACAATACACAACCACCAGTCCCATGTGCTATCTCTGCTGCAGAGGATTTGGCACCACAATCTGCTACTGTTGCTAGTCCTGGACCTCCATCAGCTGTATGTGACCAAACCCGGGGAAGAGGAAAACGCCCTCAGCAACGTTGCCATATAACCCGGGTGAGGCGTGTGCAGCTGATGGAGTCAGCATGGAGAAATGACAGCCGCTACTTCAGGGAAACTACCCAACGATTAAATGAAGAGATGGCTGCACAATTAAGTAACATCAATACCAGTTTAAACTCCATGCTGGATGAAATGAGGACTAGCAACAGGCAGAGGTAGGCTATGCTGGAGCAGTGGCAGATGATGAATGCCACCCTTGCCCAGTTGGTGGGCATCCAACAAGCACAACAAAATCCATACTATGGAAATCCACCATTTCAATAATTTTTTTTTCTTCATTATCTCTATAATATCATTGTGACACAACAATTTACTATTATTTTTACATTGCTTTGCTTTTGCCAAAAAAAAATAAAATTGATTTGAGATTAAGGAAGTTTGAATCACAAAAATTTAATTGAACAACAAAAACCTTTTTCACACAAAACAGAACCAAAAACAAAAAAACAACACAAAACATAAAGCTTAATTAAAATAATTAGAAATTAGGTGTGCCCGGACTGACTGGCCAGAAGCACTCTGGGTTACATAGTTGCATAGTTAATACGGTTGAAAAAAGACATATGTCCATCAAGTTCAACCAAGGGTTTTGGGGGTAGGGGAAGTTATCATTTATTTTATTTTATAGGGGAAGCTATTTGTTTAATTTTTTGTTTTTTATTTTTTTTACTGATAACCGCTAATAGTAACTGTTAATGTTATTTTCTTCTAAAAAAGCATCTAATCCTTTTTTGAAGCTGTCAGCGGTTGATGCTGCAACAAGCTTCTGTGGGAGGCTATTCCATAGATTTATGTTAAAAAATGATTGTCGCCTCCGGAGACTAAATTTATTTTTTTCCAATCGAAGGGAGTGCCCCCTTGTCGTTAGAGAGGATTTTACCTGAAATAGTGTTCTCCCATATTTTTTGTATGGGCCATTAATATACAAGTATGTGTATTTATACAAGTTAATCATGTCCCCCCTCAGCTGTCTCCTCTCAAGACTAAACAGATTTAATTCTCGTAATCTTTCCTCATAACTAAGATCCTTCATTCCCCTTATTAGTTTGGTGGCTCTCATCTCCTGGCACCCTTTCCATAGTCAGAGTGTCCTTTCTATGAATGGGTGCCCAGAACTGGACGGCATATTTTAGGTGAGGGCGCACCAGTGCCTTGTAAAGAGGCAAAATTACATCCCTATTCCATGATTCCATGCCTCTTTTAATGCATGATAGTATCTTGGTGGCCTTGGAAGCAGCTGCTTGGCATCGCATGCTGTTATTTAGCCTATGATCTAGCAGTACCCCCAGATCCTTCTCAACAAGTGACTCTCCCAGTTTAACTTCCCCGAGGATATATGTGGCCTTCAGGTTATTAGACCCCAAGTGCACTTTACATTTTTCCACATTGAACTTCATTTGCCAAGTGGATGCCCAGACAGTCCAAGTCAGCCTGAAGCTTGTGAACATCTTCCATAGACTGCACTGTGCGACGTATCTTTGTGTCATCTGCAAAAATAGAGACAGTGCTTTTAAATATATGTGAACAAAGGGGGAGTGGCAGTTGCTCAGACCATTTTATAACTAACCTGGGAGGTGCAAGTCAGCAGGGCAATTAGGTTACTTAAGACTTAAAGGAGCCACAGCACTCAACCCTGTTAGCTTGCAGACCAACCTATAATCTGTCTCTAAATCTGATAAAAACAGAGGCTCGGTCACACACCCCTGCAGAAGTATGCTTAAGCTGCACCACCACGCCAAGGTGCCTCTATTGGTGCAGTCCTAACTCTAATCTATGAGAGCCCCATTTAGGACATACAATGCAATAGATAAAATGGGAGCAGCTTACCTGAGGTTGCCCTAAACCTCATGTGCAAGCCATGGGGTGGAAGGGTCAAGACCTTGCAATACAGCCTAGACCCCACACCCCATGTGCTTGCACAAATTCAAAGTGAACAAAGGGGAAGTGGCAGCTGCTTAGACCATTTTATAACTAACTTGGGAGGTGCAAGTCAGCAGGGCAATTAGGTTACTGTAAGACAGCTTGCACATGAGCTTTAGGGCAACCTCAGGTAAGCTGCTCCCATTTTATCTATTGCATTGTATGTCCCAAATGGGGCTCTCATAGATTAGAGTTAGGACTGCACCCATAGAGGCACCTTGGCGTGGTGGTGCAGCTTAAGCATACTTCTGCAGATATGTGTGACCGAGCCTCTGTTTTTACCAGATTTTAATTATATCTTCTATGTCGTTTATAAAAAAGTTGAATAATAGTGGGCCCAGCACTGAACCCTGGAGTACGCCACTAACCATTCAGAGTAGGTATCATTAACCACAACTTGCTGCACACGATCCTTCAGTCAGTTTTCAATCCAGTTACAAACTGTGTTTTCTAATCCTGAAGATCTCAATTTCCCCAATAAGCGTCTATGGGGAACAGTGTCAAATGCTTTTGCAAAATCCAGAAAATCTATATCCACAGCCACCCCTTTGTCCAGGCTTCTACTCACCTCCTCATAGAAGCCAATCAGGTTAGTCTGGCAGCTTCTGTCCTTAATAGTAATAGTAAGTAGAATATTATGGGTAGTTACATATTCGTGTATGTAGTCCCTTAAAAGCCCCTCAAGCAACTTTCCCACAATGGATGTTAAGCTAACAGGTCTGTAATTGCCCAGAGAAGACCTTGAGCCCTTTTTAAAAATGGGCACCATATTTGCCTTGCGCCAGTCCCTTGGCACTATACCAGTTGCTAGTGAGTCTTTAAATATCAACAACAAGGGTGATGAGATAACGGAACTGCATCTGGTCCTGCAGTCTTATCCATGTCAGCATGTTAATTTTTATACTTGGGCTATTGCTATCAGCGGCATCTCCTGTGTTGACTCCTTGCTCCTCTCTTGTGTACACAGAGCTAAAGAATCCATTTAACAGCTCTGCCTTATTTTCATCCCCAGTGACCATTTCCCCATTATCATTAATTAGGGCACCTATCTGTTCTGATTTAATGGGTGCCATCATATAAATTCCTCAGGAATGTCCATAGGTGCTGGAGAGGGGGGACGCATGTATATATTGGGGCACCTTCTGCATAATTGGGGCACCTTCTGCATAATGGCAAAATTATGAAAAACACAGCACGCCATTATAATCTTAATGATCTTGCTTGGGTCATATTGCAGCCCCCCCCCCCCTGTATGGTCCAGACATCTGAAGCAACTCTTGAGAAGCCCAAATGCCCTCTCAACCACAGCCCAGGTCTTGCGATGGGCACAATTATAGCACTCCTGTGGCTGTGTCTGAGGCTGCAGGATGGGTGTCATAAGCCACGGCAGCAGGCTTAACTTCATAGTTACATTGTATATCATTTAATCAGAGGGGAAGAACATTATATGTTGAGACAGGGCTACCCAAAATTATATGTATAATGTATAAATTTAGTTATACATTGAAACCCAAATTAAGCTATTTTGTAACACCTACCTAGTAGCCAACCCCCAGACAAGTTGCCAGATTCAAACCGGCCATAAAGGCTGGAATTCCTGAGGATGTATGCATCGTGGGTGGATCCTGGAAAACCTGCCATGACACTCAGGAACCGAAGGTCAGGACCAACTACTGCTTGGACATTAATCGTGTGTCCCATCTTCCGGTTCCTGTAATAGCAACAAAAAACTATTTTACAAACAAATAAAAAAGAAAAAAAATGAATAAATAAATAAACAAATCTTAAGGGACCATTATTATTTCTTATTGGGTGTTAATAAATTAGATATAGCACTAAAACAAATAATTATTAGTTGATAATTCTTGATGAATGTCTACATTAAAATGTTTGATTTACATCTACATTAAAAGATACAGTGCTACAATGCTTAAATATAAGTAAGGATGTTCAGATAAACCACATACCTATAGAGATGTACGTCCGCAGCTGGAGGCACCAGCGCTACATGCGTACAGTCGATCACACCCATGATGTTGGGCATATCAGCTCTATCATAAAAGCCCAAATTAACCGCATTCCAGGCTACAATGTTGTCAGGAAAAAAAGATGTATTTTGACACATGGTAGCCATGCCCTCCAGAAACTTGTTTAGCGTGCGGCTCAGCGTAGGCTGGGACATCCCCACGGAGCCAACCAATTTGGTCATGCCTGCAATTGCATGCCCCTTCCTTGTGGTGGGGCCAACCATGGCCGCAGCTCACTATACAGTTTATGGAGGGAAACACGATTAAGTCGGGTGAGCTCGAATAGCTCAACGTCATGCATGCGATCGATATTCAAACGTGCGCGATGCAACCTGGAATCTGCCATGCAGATGCATAGCATGCCGCATAGCTGCAAACGCTCATACTCTTCAACGTACTCAGCATACATTATCTCCAATCTCAACAGCTAACTTTCTCCTACAAAACAACCCCATAAGTTGAAGTAAACAAACTTGTTTTATTGGCCGTGTTCTAATCAACAATCAAGGCTCTGAATCATGCGCAAGCCCATACCAATAACGTAACTTTCCCAAGATTGCGACCACGCAAAATATACGAACATCGAAAGTGCGTATTTGTGTTATCGTAAACGCATATATGCATGAAAACGAAAATCCCGAAAAGGCATGGAAAAACTCACAAAACTTAGACAAACACATGCGAAAGTGCATGTGAAAGAGGCTTTGAATCAGCCCTAATAATAAGGCACCAAGTAGCTCAAATATAGCCAGTCTCCTGTGCCTCTCCAAAATGTCTTGGATGGTGCTGTGGATTCTGTAGCATGGCACTAAAGTTTGCCCCTTTTATCAATTTCATTCCTCTATGAACGTGCTTATATTTGGCCACACAGCCCCCCATGTTTCTCAAGGCTCATATAATTAGAAACATAAGAGGGGTCTCACTTGCCTAGCTTGCTCAGGCACTGAGCAATAGGCTGCATCCACATCTGACATGTGACTATGGAAAGGAGAAGTACATTTTGGAGGCCTGCTACAGCATTTAAGGCGGGCTGCAGCAAATGGTGGAGAGGCACATGAAACACGATTCAGGGGAGCTTGTTGCTTTTTTTGTTGCTTTAGCTGTCTCTTAAAAAAAGGGTATTCATGCATAAGATTTACAGGATTAAAGAAGGGATCTCCTGGTATAAGATTGGTTGGATTTCTCAATTCTCTCCAGGCACAACTTATACAAAGTCACAGTGAAGGCAATCCACAGAGCATTATGATTTAGTGTGGACATAGCAGATCCACGATACACAAAAGATGACTAACCTTTCCAATCATGACTGTGGACATCTATGCTTATAGTGTGGTCTCATGGCAAAATTGAGAAGCTGGGAAGCTAGACTTATTGCAGAGGAGACCACTAGAAATTTTCGGGGTCCATACAATATCAATACAGACTTCTATGCCCCTTTGTTCAAAGCAGCAGAGGTAACTTGTGTGGTGTCAATAAGGAGGAGAGTGAAAGAAAGGACAGCTACAGTAGCTAAAGATATAGCATTGAGGCAACAACCATGTCCTCTGGCCTATGTGTACTCTAGGAGGTGGTCGGTGGGCTTTTAAAAGGATGCTAATGAAAAATGAGCCCATGTTGTTTATATTCTTCTTAATAGCGATGGACATCAGTTGGTCCTGCATACCTTTGCTGACAGCAATGGATGACAGACTTCTCTATTTTTTCTAGCATATAATTGGTTGGCCAGAGAATCATGGTAAAGCCCATGGTAAAGCCCATTAAATTTCTATTGAATATTGGACACATTAAATGTGGATCAATCCAAATAAAATTACTAATAATAACCGTATATATTCGAGTATAGGCCGACCCGAATATAAGCCGAGGCACCTAATTTTACCACAAAAAAATGGAACAAGTTATTGTCTCGAGTATAAGCCGAGGCGGCTTTTTTCAATTGGAATTGGAGTTGACACACAGAAAGAGAGACACACACACACACAGAAAGGGACACACACACACAGAAAGAGACACACACACAGAAAGAGACACACACACAGAAAAAGACACAGACACACACACACAGAAAAAGACACAGACACACACACACACACACACACACACACACACACACAGAAAGAGACACACACACAGAAAGGGACACACACACACAGAAAGAGACACACACACAGAAAGAGACACGCACACAGAAAAAGACACAGACACACACACACACACACACACAGAAAGAGACACACACACAGAAAAAGACACACACACACACAGAAAGACACACACACACACACACACACACACACACACACACACACACACTGTGGGTACCTGCTGCTGCTGCCGCCGCCGCCGCTCTCAGACGCGCAGGTGTCGGGGGTCAGGGTTTGGCCGAGGTTACCCTGCAGAGGGGCAGCGGGGTCCCCCTCCCCTCCTCCTCCTGCCGGTCGCTCGGCACACGACACCCTCCATTCAACTCCGCCTGGCAGCCGCTGTGGGGGGCTGTTGACATTGCGGGTAATGGGCTGCAGGGTGGGTGGAAAAGCAGATCCTGCCTGCGTGGCAAGTGAGCTGGCTTGCTTGACGTCAGGGTGGGGGGGATGATGAATACACACACCAGCACTTCCTGGCTGTTGCGCGCTGGTCGTCGGTGGGCGTGCCCCATATGGCCGGCGTCCAATGAAAACATTGGATGCCGCCCATTGACGACCAGCGCACAGCAGCCTGGAAGTGCCGGTCAGTGTGTGAATGTGTGTGCGTGTTTGTGTGTATGAGAGCGGCGGCGGAGGCAGCAGCAGCTGGTACAGCAGGGACCCGCAGCGGCCGCCCCTCACCCTCCAGCATCTGTTGGGTTCAGGGTTGCGGCCTTCCCTGGCAGTCCGCCCCTGGACTCGAGTATAAGCCGAGGCGGCTTTTTTCAGCCCAAAAAGTGGGCTGAAAAACTCGGCTTATACTCGAGTATATACGGTAGTTGGATCAATGTTAAACATGACTTGAATCCAAACCACAACACCAGTGTTGACTCTTCTTTACTCTAGCAGAGGTTAAAAAAAGCTTTAGCTGTAGCTAGGACTTAAGTTTAAGATCCTATATGGTGATCAGAAAGGCATGGCAAACTGAGAGTCCCTCTAATGAAGGAAATGTGTCATGCTTCATTCAACACTATTCACAAATAGGTCTCTTAGTTTGTACTTATTGAACATGTGTTAACTTTAATTAGCGTCATGTGCCAGTAAAGGTTCATTTTTTATACTTCCTCTGTGCTTGATTGGATGTTTAAATTTACCATTCCCAGTCTCAGTAGGAAGACATATTCTAGACAGGGAAGGCATCCATGCAGCAGTCTGCAGTAGTGTCAAACTGTAAGATTTATCACAATATGAAGAAGCCAATTTAACAGTATTATACCCTGAAGAAGAGTATTTGAAAAATCTATAAAGCCACACCATCATTTATTAACTAAGTTTGCACAATCCTCTGTGTCAGAATTGCAAGCAGTATCATCCAAAACCAAGATGCAATCAATATTGTGAAGCTTTGCTTGCAGCAACTGACATGTAACCCACAAAACCACTTGCATCAGTAAAAGTTATGTAGCACTTAGGTTTGAAATGATAAACAGTTTAGCTTCTGGTTTGATTTACACTAGATAACCAAACTCTGCATTTTTTCTTATCCTGTTGATTAAACCAAGTAACTTTGAAACCCTGTAGGAAATTTAATGTGTTATGGGAATGGAGACTTACCTTTGTAGACCTCTTTTTTTCAAACCTCTAGGTTCCAAATAGAAATAAGCAAATTTGCCCCAAAAATTTCGGGTTCATCTTTTGCTGTGTGGAAAAGAACACAGATCCTCTGCCCTGCTAGCTCGACAACCAGCACTCCCCATCGCAGGGAGGGGGCTTTTATACCCCGAAGAGTAAGCTTCTGGGGAAGCACTTTCCTTTACATTACTTGTGATGCCTTTTTAACTATTTTTTTCTTTTAAACGGCATTGGGCCGCCCCTGGTTGGAAAATCAGCCAGGGCACCAGGTATGTGGGCTTGTAGCTCTGTGCTCAGAGGCCAAGTGGTTTCAACAAGTCACTAACTTGCTGGAAGGAAACTTTTTGGACACTCCTGCCCTTGGGGTCTCAAGGACCATATGCCGGTTCACAAAAGGTTAAAGTGAAAAAGAAAAACACAGTGCACCAGAAAAACTGATTTAATAAACTCATTTGACACAAATACTTCCTTCCTTGCACTCTAGAAACTGTCAGAGGGCCACATAAAAAGGCTTGGAGGGCCGCATCCAGCCCGGGCCTTGAGTTTTACACATGTGATTACACCTATTTTCTGTTCTCAAAAGCCACCCATTTGATAATAAATTGCATTCTAATATATATATAGTAGATTTTTTATACACATCAATGTAATCTATTGGAACATCATGTAGAACAAAACAATACCCTCAACTACCCTTGACAGGGCAGATCTGGTTCTTTACTGTAATGTAATTGATACTTGGTGCAGAGTTATGGGAGTTCAAGTGAATATATTAGGCCTGATTCCGAGGCGGCACATAAATGCTCATTTTGTTCGGGAACTGATCTCGATAACGGAAATTATGAATGCTCATATCATTCACAGCCTCATTTCCAAAAAAAGTTGGTTCATGCGTAAGTGGCAGGATTTCCTTTGCGTACGCATATGGTTTAGCAGAGCATTTACGGTATTTGCAGCTGAGTTTTTACCCGTTTTCGGACTTAATTTGCTGTGGATCCCATTGTTCTCAGTGTACCGTGTCCTTTCGTAGCTTTCCGTCGCACTAGCATCTAGCTGGCATCTAGGGCATCCTATGTAGTCTGCATGTCCTAGCAAATACTTACATTTGTTCCACTTGCTGGCATCTAGGGCATCCCATTTAGTCTGCATGTCCTTGCACATACTTACCTTTGTACCTTGGTTGCCATGTCATCTGCTTCTACCCACTGTTACTCACCTCATACTTTGGCCACCTTTTGTTTCGGTGTTCTGTTTTACACTGCTGTTTGTTTGCTTTGCATCTGCTTTATGAAGTTGCATAGTAAACACACCACCATGCAGCATATAACTTTAAAACTCTTAGTATATTTTTTTTAGAATTTTTTTTTAATCAAATATATTTATAATATTTATATAAAACAAATATATCAAATATTTTACATTATTTTGTTGGGACCTACATGGTACCTGCAAATAGGAAAAAAATATACAATAGCACTTTTTTGTCCACATGCGTGCTTGTACATGCACACACATTTTTACATACTTACCCAAAATGGTTAATGCATATTTTTAGGGGATCACCCTCTTCTATGGTGCCATCCCTCCTTCAGGGTCTGTAGAGGGAAAGAACCTGAGTTATTATTTATGGGCATGTGTTTGTGTATTGCTTGGGTATTGTTCTGCTTCACTGGCTTGACATCCACCTGCCACTTCCATATCGGGTGGCCCATTTGCCGCATACTCACCCTCTGATGAATCTGTAGGGACAACCTGTGTGTTTTTTTGGGTATTGGCCTTCTGGCCTTCTGGAGAGTGCAGGAGCTGTGGGCGACTCCAAGCCTGAAACAACATCCTCTTCAGTGGGCTCCTTGCTGGTGGTGGTGCTCCTTCAGTGCAGGAAGAGGATGTTGGTAGGGTTTGGGGCTATACCCAAACCCTGTCTTCTTGGCCCCACTGGTTGGAGCCCTCACCTCTGGGTAGGCTTAATCTGCAGCCAGAACTCCTCAGCTACAAAAGAAAATATAATTTTGTAAAGCATGTTACTCATTACCCTGACTCACTTTATCTGTTGTACATTCACTTACCTGGGAAGTTCATGCTGTAGAGCCTCTGCACCCAGGGCCAGTTTCACCGTTTGATGTTCGACCAGTGCTGCATTATTTGGGTGAAGTTATAAGGTGTCGTCCACTCACACGGGCTGCTACTTCCTCTGCCAATGTCCTCTTTTCAGTGTCTTGGGCTTGAAGTCGTACCTTTTCTCCATGAAAGTCTGCAAATAACAAACAGATGTGCATTGTTAACGTATGTCCTCTGTTTGGGTCTCCTTTAGCTCCACATGCCCGCCCCTGCCCCTTTAAGTAATTTTCATGCCTCGTATACGATAGTGTATGCCAATGCTAACTAATCCAGCTCTTCCATCCCACAATAGTAGCAAATCGAAAGAGCAGACACACTCAGGTCAAAAAGCACGTCTAACTCTCCTCTACTGCTACTATTGTTGGATAGGGCTTGCTGACCATGGCCAGCAACAAGGTGAAGCCAGCTCTCCCATCCCACAATAGTAGCCAATTACAAAGAAATGTCACATCCAAACATGCCAGAGTGGTCCATGTGACAGTGGCAGCAAAGTACTGTGGCCCTATAACATTGGAAGGCAAGGCCTCTGAAATTACTGTGGCGCCACGTCACCTGTTTGAACCTTGGCAGGAGTGTAATGAGGCACACATGTGTAGACGAATGTCATGAAAGTGTGACTTACCATCATAATGTCCTCCTGCTGTTCGTGGGTGAACACGGTGGGTGCCATGTTGAGACTTTGGATGTTGTCTGTCTGACGCACCCCTGCACTGAGGCACACAAGCGCTGATTTGCCCTGGCAAACCCCGGAAGTGTGCTTGTGTCCATACGCACATGTATCCTATAGGTTGCCTGCACCTTTCAGGGGCTGTTAAATAAATCAAATATAGTTTCCAATACAATTACCCACTTAATTAGATATAAAAGAACACAGCTGAGGGTCAGATTTTAATGCCACTGCTGACTTAGGACCTCACCACAGCCCCCAGAGCCAGGAACACAGGCAAGGCTGAGTTACCAGCAGCACCCAGTTCAGGTACCATACCTCTGAGAGGGTCCCCCTCAACAGTTTAAGGCAGTGGGAGTCAGAAAACCAGGGCTCCTGGGGCTCCTGGCACAGCCCACCATGGACCAACCTACGGTGGGGGAGCCAAACTCAGAGCAGCGTTGCCACAGCCAAGCCTGCTCTTTCCCTGCCCAGTAGCTTGGAATCCATTGATTCTTGGAATGGGAGTGGGAATATTGACTCCCCCTTCAGTCAAGACACAACCTAGCAGACCACAGCATTGGCCACTCACCTTGGGCTCAAACTAACAAGGGGCAAGTTGAGTGGGCGATTTAATGATGCCCAGCTGGAGGTTCTGGTGGATGTTGTTGTCAAAAATTATAATCGACTGACTGGGTTTCGTCCCGCTCAACCCGCAACACATTGCAGGAGCAGTTATGGCTGGAGATTGCCCACAACGTGATGGGGAGGGGCCAGAAACTAAGGATGGTGCCCAGTCCAAAAAAAGTGGGATGACCTAAAGTTGGCAGTTCAGCAGAAACTCCAGAGGGCTGGATGGGCATTTGGGGAACTCACTAAAGCCACCCTTGCCTTTGTTTAAATCTAGCTTGAAAACTGGTGTGGGACTCCCCAAAACTCTAGAATTTACACATGTTGAGCAGCGGGTGTTGGGGATGCTCCACCCCAGCGCCGATCCGGGGTTGTCGGGCACCATAGACAACAATAGGCAGCATGTGCCCACCAGTGGTAAGACTTAATGTCACAGATTTCCCAGCAGAGAAATCCCCTATTATAGGGGATATTACACACTTATGCTGCTGTACATATACACAGGTGGAGTCTGCAAACATACATACATAGGGATCTAGTTAAAGTCCAAAGTCGAATACAAGGCTGAGACCGGGAAAGCAAATCACAAGGCTGTGGCAGGGGTCCTGTGTTCTGGGTTCAGGGTTTAAGATTCAGAGTTCAGGGTCTGGGTCTGGGAAGACAATACAATGCTGATCCACCGGCTGCAAGGGTGGATCAGCTTATAAAGGACAGGAAGGCACAGGTGCTGGCTAATACCAGCACCTCTGCAGGAGAGCAGCATACTGCAGGGGAAAAAACAGGAAGTGGAGGCAAGGTCTATACAGGGCAGAAACAGGCTTCCGTATTTTGGAGAAACTCCAGACATGACATTACCTCCCCCTTTACAAAGTGGACACTGGATACTTTTAAAGAATTGCTTCGCTGGAGACGCCTTGACCAGCATAATAGCGAAACACAAAAGCTGGCATGGGACTAGAACGATGGGTGGCTGGATGTGTAAGGCTGGCAGAAGTCCCAAATAAGGCAGACCAGACAGGAAACAAGCTGGGCAAGGTCCTGGCAGATGTGATACAGGAGGCTCAAACCTGGGGAGCTGGCAGACAAGAGGCTCACATCCGGGGAGCTGGCAGACAGGAGGCTCACACCCAGGGAGCTGGCAGACAGGAGGTTCACACCCGGGGAGCTGGCAGAATGGAAGCTCACACCCAGGGAGCTGGCAGACGGGAGGCTCACATCTGGGGATCTGGCAGACAGGAGCCTCACACCTGTGAGACAGAGGCAGATATGCTGCAAACCATGTTTAATGGTGATAAACAGAACAAATATACATAGCACACACCAACCAGGCTGCTGTACAAATACACAAGTGAACATAATAACATACACGTGCTGAAGTAACTGTACCAGAATACAGGTGAACACTACATGCTACAGCTGCTGTGTAGAAATATAGGTAAACTTGGAAAACATAAACACACTTAGGCTGCTGTACATATACACAGGTGGAGTCTGCAAACATACATGCATAGGGATCCAGTTAAAGTCCAAATTCGGATACAGGGCTGAGACAGGGAAAGCAAATCACAAGGCTGTGGCAGGGGTCCTGAGTTCTGGGTTCAGGGATCAAGATTCAGAGTTCAGGGTCTGGGTCTGGGAAGACAATGCAATGCTGATCCACTGTCTGCAAGGGTGGATCAGCTTATAAAGGGCAGGAAGTCACAGGTGCTGGATAATTACCAGCACCTACTGGTGGAGCAGCATACCGCAGGGGAAAAACCAGGAAGTGGAGGCAAGGTCTATACAGGTCAGAAACAGGCTTCCATGTTTTGGAGGAACACCAGACATGACATTTTCTGCACCTTTACAAAGCGGACACTGGACTCTTTTAAAGAATTGCTTCACTGGAGATGCCTTGACCAGCATAATAGCGAAACACAAAAGCTGGCATGGGACTAGACAGATGGGTGGCTGGATGGGTAAGGTTGGCAGAAGTCCCATATGAGGTGGACCAGACATGAACTAAGCAGGGCGAGATCCTGGCAGGGGTGATACAAGAGGCTCCCACCTGGGGAGCTGGCAGATGGGAGGCTTACACCCGGGGAGCTGGCAGAAAAGAGGCACACACAGAGCTGGCAGACGAGAATAGGGCCCGAACCAGGTGGACACTCTCCAGATGCTGGCCCTGAAGCAGTCGGACACTCAGCAGAGGCGGAATTCCCTCTAGAGTCAAAGTCCGGGGAACAATGGCCAGGGGAACCGGGACCTTCATAGCAGCACCCAGGGGGACCAGGACCTTTGTGGTAGTGCCGAAGGGGGACTAGGACCTTCATGGCAGCGCCCAGGGGGACCGGGACCTTCACGGCAGCGTCCGCGGGGCCGGGACCTTCATGGCAGTGCCTAGGAGGATCGGGACCTTCACGGCAGTGACCAGGGGACTGGGACCTTCACAATCTAGGTTCTTAAAACAGAAACGTATGCCACTGAATCCTTTAAAATTAGTGCCTAGGTAACCAAATTCAGACCTTCCTATGACTTTAGGAAACCCTTCAAGGTCTCTTCCCAACGGGAAACTGAAGAAATCCCTATGTGTGAACTAAGTTGTTTTAGAACCACTGGCACATAGGGGATCTTTAAGGCCTTCTTTAAGATTGCCAGAACGACTGCAATTGGATTCAGGCTTAAGGCAGATCTTAACGGAGCCTTCAGGAGGGCATGCAGGGACAGGCAACAACTGGGCACGTCAGTACAGATGCAACAACTGGGCTCGTTGGTACGGAGGCAACAACTGGGCAGCGCAAGACAGGCACTGGCATTAGAAGCTCGCTCAAGGCAGGGATTGGGATCAGAGGCTCGGGCAAGGCAGGCATTGACATTAGAGGCTCGGGCAACCAGGCATTGGCATTAGAGGCTCGGGCAAGGCAGGCACTTCTACCTCAGTCAAACCAAACTCAGGAACTCCTACCTCAGGCGAACCAAACTCAGGCACTCCTACCTCAGACTCGACAGAGAGATCAGGCTTGACAAAGAACTCGGGCTCGACAGATTGGGCTCAACAGATAGATCGGGCTCGGCAGAAAGATCAAACTCGACAGAAAGATCAAACTCGACAGAGTATTTGGGCTGACAAACAGACATTGGGGCAGGCTCACAAACTGGGACATTATAAAGGTCATAGACAGAGAGTGAGTCAAGTTCAAGGGCAGACATTGGATTAGGGTCACAGACAGACATTGAGTTAACGGAGAACAAAACAGATGGATGGTGATCACACTCTGAATCAGATATATCAGTCCAGGTATCTGACCCACTGACATCCTCATCCTCTACATCAGACATATCTGTCCAGGCATCTGACTCACCGTCAGCCTCATCCTCTACATCAGACACAGAGGCAATAAGCATAGCTGGAGTATCTGATTTCTGGGAAGAAAAAACTGCAGTCAGATTAAGGTCAGCAAACACTGTCTCAGGAATACATAAATAGGATGTGGCTATGAATTTAAGGAATTCAACAAAATTCTCACTTAGGTGTTTGCTATGATTCAGCCACGCTGCAGCCCAGAAAAACAGATCATCTTCAAAAAGAAAATAAACCACCAGATGACTCCAGGTTGTCATGGGAGAATGCTGAATGTTAGGCTGCTGCACTAACTTTAAGGCAGCCTGAAGAAACTAGTAAGGCAGGTATTTTTCCTGCAGGACAGTCATGCAATCAGGAAATTTAACCAGGGTGTAGCTCGGCGAAGGCTGGGACCCCTAGCCTCTGGAAGGAGCCATTCGCTAAAGCTAGGGAGAGCTAGGAAGAGGGACATCTGCTTGTTCTAATTGCACCCTGAGGATGGGCAGCTTTAAATACAGCTATTTAATACAGCTCATCAACAGCATTCTGCTTACTGGGGTTAGAAAAAGCTACTTACTTCTTGGCAGCCCCTGCATAACACTTACTGGGGGTTAAATAATACTACTTGCTTATCGACACCCATTTAATTCTGCTTACTGGGGGTTAGATAATACTACTCACTTGTTGGCACCACTTACATTCTGCTTACTGGGGGTTAGATAATATGATTCACCTTTTGGCACCCTTTGCATTCTGCCTACTGGGTGTTAGATAATACAACTCAATTCTTGGCACCCTTTACATTCTGCTTACTGGTGATTAGACAATACTACTCACGGGTTGGCACCCCTTGCAAGACACTTACTGGGGGTTGCATAATACTCACGTGTTGGCACCCCTTGCATTCTGCTTACTGTGGGTTAAAAAAGCAATGCACTTCTTGCCACCGCCTGCATTCTGATTACTGGGTGTTAGAGAAAGCTACTTATTTGTTGGTACCCCTTGCATAACACTTACTGGGTATTAGATAATACTACTTGCTTGTTGGAACCCCTTACATTCTGTTTACTGGGGGTTAGATAATACTACTCGCTTGTTGCCACCCCTTACATTTTGATTACTAGGGTTTAAATAATACTACTAACTTGTTGGCACCCCATGCATTCTGCTTACTGGGAGCTAGATAATGCTACTCACCTGTTGGCACCCCTTGCATTTTGCTTACCGGGGGTTAGATAATACTACTTACTTGTTGGCACCCCTTACATTCTGCTTCCTGGGGGTTAGATAATATTACTCACATGTTGGCACCTCTTGCATGACATTTACTAGGGGTTCGATAAAACTCCTTACTTGTTGGCACCACCTGCACTCTGCTTACTGTGTATTAGAAAAAGATACTCATTTGTTGGCACCCCTTGCTTAACACTTATTGGGAGTTAGATAAAACTACTCCACTCCCTTGATGTCCCCCTCTTGAAATTCTGCTTAGATAAAACTACTCACTTGCTGTCACCCCGCTTAAATTGGGTTAGATAAGGCTACTAACTTGTTGGCACCCCTTGCATTCTGCTTACTGGGGGTTAGAAAAAGCTACTTACTTGTTGGCACCCTTGCATAACACTTACTGGGGGTTCGATAAAACTACTTACTTGTTAGCAAATTAGCACCCCCTGCATTCTGCTTACTGGCTATTAGAAAAAGCTAATCATGTGTTTGCACCTCTTGCATAACACCTTTTTGGAGTTAGATAAAACTACTCACTTGTTGGCACCCTTGCATTCTGCTTACTGGGTGTAAAAGAAAGCTACTCACTTGTTGGCACCCCTTGCAAAACACTTACTGGGGGTTGGATAAAACTACTCAATTGTTGGCACCCCTTGCATTCTGCTTACTGGGGGTTAGACAAAACTTCTAACTAGTTAACACTCCTAGCATTCTGTTTACTCACTTGTTGCCACCCCTTGCATTCTACTTACTGGGGATTTGATAGAAATACTCCCCTTTTCCACCTGCATTGCACTTACTGGGAAAAGCAGACTTTACACAGTGGAGCATTGCCAGACCTGCCTCCAAAAAATAGGAGCACCACAATAATAAAAAAAAAAAATTGTTATTAACCTCCCTGGCGGTGTTCCCGAGCGTGACTCGGGGTTAATTTTCACTGCAAGTAGCGGTAACCCCGAGTCACGCTCGGGGTAGATTAGCCAGTGGAGCAGGAGTCTCCTAACCTTCTCCTTGCGATCCAGCGATGTCCCTGCTGTGATCGCCAGTGAGAGCCCCGGCAGATGCGTCTGACTTCCTGGTTCCGTCACTGTGAGCCGCAGAGGCTCATGGGGGCGGAACTGGGCGCCAGATTCAAAAGTAAAAACACACACAAAGTGATACAGTGAAATCCTGTGAGATTACACTGTATCACCTCAGATTTGACATTGTATTGCCCTTTGATCATCATACACTGCCCTGCCTGCCCTTTTTCTGCCCATAAAAAAAAAAAAAAAATTTTATCATGGCATCAAAGCGTCACTTTAGCATCTCCAAAGCTGTTTTGGATCAGATAAGTGACAGCGGCAGCGACACAGAGCCCCTCGCAGAAATGAGCGATAGCGATTCGTGGCAAGATTCGTCATCTGACTCTGACACTGACCAGAGAAGTGGCGACAGCGACAATTCTGCACCCGACCTCAGTGATGTGCGCACTTGGTGCCCAATTGATTGTGGTATGGATGAGGTACCGCCGCCAAGATTTCCTTTTACTGGATCACCTGGGATGAAGGTAGACGTTGAGCACAATGATCCTTTGGCGTACCTAAAATTATTTCTCACAGATGACATCATTGAAAAGATTGAGACAAATCGCTACAACGAGCAGCAATCCGCAACTCTGCATAGCAAGTTTTCCAGGAACAGAAAATGGGAACCGGTGACTAAAGAGGACATCTGGAAGTTCCTGGGGCTAATACTTCTTACTGGGGTGGTGGGGAAACCCCTGCAGAAATGGTACTAGACTACCAATAAATTGCTGGCAACCCCATTTTTTGGCACCATCATGTCCGAGTGCCGATTTTCCCTCATAATGAAGAATTTGCACTTCACCAACAATGAGGAATTTGACGAAGCCACACATCCAGCGCCAAAATTCAAGAAGATCTGGGAAGTATACCAAATGATCCTAAAAAATTTCCAGCAGTCCTATGTGCCAGATAGAGACATCAGCATTGATGAAAGTCTGATGGCTTACAAGGGACGCCTCAGCTGGATTCAATACACCGCATCCAAGAGAGCACGGTTTGGAATAAAATCCTATATGCTCTGCGAGTCTGCCACTGGCTATATATGGAATTCCGTCATATACACCGGTAAAGGAACACAATTCAACCCCAGGTACAGTGGCTATGGGATGGTAACGTCATCAGTCCTCACACTGCTTGAGCCATTGCTGAATCAGTGGTATTGTGTGACAACGGACAACTTTTACACATCGCCTGAGCTGTACGAGTTTCTGATAAAACACAAGACTGATGGATATGGAACCGTTAGGCCCAACCGACGTGACCTGCCATCTATGTTTGCCAAGAAAAAACTGAAAACAGGAGAAATGGTTTCCTGGCAGAAAGGAAAGATGATGGCAATGCGTTGGCGTGACAAAAAGACGTGTGCCTAATGAGTACAGTGCATAACACCTCCACTGTTATGGTCCACACAAGAGGTGGGAAAGAAGTCATGAAGCCACAACTTGTGATTGACTACAACAACACCATGGGAGGAGTCGATAGAGCCGATCAGGCAATGACATTTTATCCGGCTATGCGGAAACAACAAAAAAAATATTACAAAAAAATCTTCAGGCATCTCCTGGAACAATGCCTCTGGAATGCCTATATACTGCACAGAGGAAAGAGTGACAAGCCTCTTGTTCATTCTGACTTTATCTGGAAGGTGTCGGAGCGGATTTTTGTGAACTACCAAACGCCATCAGTGGCCGTGAACAGATCTGGACGTCGTGCTGTTGACGTTGTCAACCCAGAACGCCTGACTGGTCGTCACTTTATGGATTACATCCCGCCAACCGCAAAAAAGGCAGCACTTACAAGGATGTGCGTAGTTTGCTGCTCAAAGCGAGATGGCAATGGAAAAAAAATCAGAAAGGAAACCAGGTTCCATTGCCCTGATTGTGACGTCGGTCTATGTGCAGTCCCATGTTTCAAAATTTACCACACCCAGGATGTTTACTGAATTTTCTTTGTTTGACAAATTGCATTATTTATTACATTATTGAATAAAATTATATTATTTATTAGATTATAATTCATGATTTTATGTTTCGAACTTTATCACATCTGAGAGGTCTACTAGAGTCTTCTATGGTCAGGTTTAAGTAAGTAATTACTAAGAATTGCAGGCCTACAATACATAACACCAAATTTCCATACAAAAAAATGGTAACGCTTTTGGTACAAAATTCCAGACATAATCATAACGCCAGGGAGGTTAAAGTAAATACAAAAGCACCTAAAAACAACACATAGCAGAAGAGACACTTAAAATCAAGCTGTTCCTCTCCCTCAATTAATCCCACAGTCCTCCACAATATACTGTAATAATAGTATCATCATTGGACGGTGAACCCACTACCCATTACCCAGAGAACAATACAATAAAGGAGTGGGGCGCTATTTTTTTTTTTTTGTGCAGGCACAAAATGCATGATTCTCAAAATAAAAATATAATTTGTGATGAGCAATCAATAACTAATATAAATACAGTCCACAAGAAATGTGATACATTTATACAAAATATCTAATTCATATTAACAAGTAAACCAAGCTAACAATCTGCAGTGAAGGATAGGAAAAGCCATACTGTCATGTGATTTTGGATACAAAGTGCCAGTGCAACACAGATAAAAGAGCTCAGATACAATGTTACCAGTACAACATAGTCAGGCAGCACATCCATCCAGGGAGAAGGGGAGAGAAAGAGCAGCAGGAAAAACACATGCGCACGTGGATGCCCGTGCCGCTTCTGCTGGGTGAGGTGAGTATTCTCCCAAGGGGGCTGCCCTAAATACTCACCCCCGCACATGTGCCTCCCACCACCAGTCCGGCATCGAAGCTGTGGGCTTCCTTCTCATACTCAAATCGCGATCCGGAAGTGACATCACCGGCGGCGCGCCTGTCACAGAGAGACAGGGCTGCGTGGCCCTAGCCAATCCCCACCAGCATCACGGTCCAAGCGTGTAGAAAAACATGTGCCAATGCAGCAGGGGCTGCACCTTATTTAATTGTCCACCACATCCAACACCATCGGCTATGGCCCGTATTAACAGGAGGCAGAATTTGACTCACATGGTGGCTGACTATCTGTCGACTATCTGTGTCTCCTGGTACTGAGCATTGGGTCCTACCCTTTCAATTTCTGGGTTGGTAAACTGGACACGCGGCCAAAGCTTTCCCTCCATGCCTTGGATGTGCTGGCCTGTTTCCTGCGGAAAGTGTCCTATCACAATGTGTGTTCAGCATTGCAGGGGGTGTCATCATCGACAGGAGGATCTCTCAATCCACAGCCAACGTGAACATGCTTACATACCTTAAGATGAACCAAGCGTGGATCCCACACACCACCACATCCACCTCCAATACTTCCGCCAAGCCCCAACCCCCCCCCCCCCCCCGGACCTCTGACATCTGTAAAAAAAAAATATTATTTTAATTATTTTATTTAATCACTTTTCAAATGAGGCATAAAGCTGTTATTATTATTGTTTATTTATAAAGCGTCATTATTGTCCATGGTACTATGCAACGTAGAACCCTTGGAGCTGTGGTAAAACATTTGGGGCTGTGGTAAATCCTTAAAATGGCACAGACACTTCCTGAAAGTCACAAAAATTGTAGCTAATGATCTCTTGTGACACATAACACCTAAGCCATATCAGTCAAAAATATAATCATTTGCCAAGATTAATTGCAGAAACTTTGGGCAGATGATTGATATCATTTATTAAAGGTGGTATTAAAAGTATAAATGAATAGGCCTGTAAATATCTAAAATGTTTGAAGTAGCTTCTCTGAACCAGTGGTAAAGTTGAGGTATATACTGTACAATTAAAAAAATTAATTGAACACAAAAAAGAGAGACAAACAATAAAACACTGAGCACATCTTTACTAGCATCAAAATTAAAATGAGTTTCCTCAAAAAGTTCTTCTTGGGTTGTACACTGCACAGCACACATGCCCTGCAGACCCACTGTAATCCTGTATGTTCAGTGGCAAAATGTCACGCTCTTTACACAGCTACAGTACATCCTATATTATAAGGAATAAATAAATCGTGTTACATTTGCATTTAACAGAGCTGAGTGACGATTCAGTGTCAGGAGCTGGTCACAGTCATGTGTTGGTTCAGACCTCATTAATAAAGATTAGCATACAGATGGCGCAGAGAGCCATCTAAAAAAACCATTACATCTCATTTCAAAAATATATCAGGCACCTTGCTGCAGCCTAACATGCCATGTGTTCTAGCGGTGCTAATTTATGTCTGGCATGAACATATGCTAGTGCTCATGCATGAAGTTGTTGCTCATCGGCCTTAGCACACGGGCATTTATTGTAGGAGATTGATTTCAAGTCAATGAGATTTAAATGGTTTATAGTTAAACTATTAGTGTTGATAGTCATGTACATAATAGGAGTTGTTGAATGTCAGTTCATGTACTGTACGTTGGTATGCGAAAGGCCTCAAAGGTGACACAGGCCTATGAAACAAGGTTAGTTTTATTTAAGTGCACCTACACCTCTGCCCTAAAGGAAGTTTCTGCTGTAGTTTAGGGAAAGAACACAGATAGTTTATACAGCATCTGAACCTGTCTGACTTAAAAAGTACAGAGAAAATTCAATTCTTCAATGTCAAATTTACATTTGTGGCTGCGTGCATCTTTTGCCTTCCCTGCGTTCATTGTGTGTGTGCTGCCAGAGGGGAAAACTGCTGCAAATGGAGCTTAGCTTAAAATATGGAAGCTCAAGGCGCATGCGCAAGCCTGAGCATGGTGGTCACATGATTCTGAAGTGCTGCACCCCGCAGGCATAACAGCATTATACTGCGACCTGAGACGAATTAATAATGTCTTGCACAGCAGCATAAGGACATTTAGCCTTTTTTACTAAGTGCCCATGCCAATTATCCCCCGGTAACAACATCGACTATCTGTGCGGACAGGCCCCGCAGTGACGACTGTAATGGTCAAGGCACCGCAGAGTGAGTGAAAGCCGCAGCATGGTTACTCAGCAAAGACAACAGCCTACAGCTGAGAAACAAAAACTAAGGAATATTTTAAGAAGATCTCAGAATCTTCTGACTCAGAAGATTCAATGGCAGCAGTTTCCAGAGCTTCATCTAGTGGCAGAGATTGAGTTGGTTTTTTATTCAGTCAGTCACATGAGGTGATTTTTACCCATTCCGTTAAAGCAGAGATCAAGAAAGCAGGAAAAAGCCCTTATCACTAGTGATGAGTGGGTTGGTTGAAATTTGGATTCAACGAATTCAGACGAACTTGACGCCAAACTTGCGGAACCCCGGATCCGAACACCATTGAAGTCGATGGGGACTTGAACTTTGGGGACCAAAATTGGCTGTAAGCCCCTGGCCAGCAATAAAGGCCTGAAAATCAAGGGTAACACAAAGGCGATTGCCCTGCACAAAATGGGAATAGGAAAAGTACTCAAAACAATAATAGAAAATAAGAAATACATACATAAATACAAACATTTAAATATCATTTTTTCACATGTGTCAGAGGTCAAATTGGGGGTAACACCAGGGAGATTACCCCTCACAAAATGGGCTAGGGAAAGTACTCCAAATCATCACAGAAAACAAAAAATTAAATGGGATCCAAATCGAATGGGATCCATGCCTGGTTCATCTTAAAGAATGTTAGAATGTCCATGTTGGCTGTGGATTTGTAAGTAATGACACCTCGTGCAATGCCCTCAAAGTCAGCTGGGAGCTCTGCCAGTAGTTCACCCACCAGTGTGCGTTTGTACTCGATCCTGCTCCAGTGTTGTGCAACTCTGTAGCCGTTGTGCAGGCGCTGGAGCATGTAGTGGCTCATGTCATGTCAGCCAGGCTGCTATGTGTCAAGGAGAAGTGTCATGTGTCCCCTCCTCCTGCTCCTCCATCCAGTCACGCTCCAGTTACGCCTGTGAGCTGCGCTGGGTGCGACCCTGCACCACATTGGTTGTGTACTGGAAGCACTGCAGCACCACGCAGCTGTCCCTCATGGAGGCCCACTCACTGGTGGTGAAGTGCTGCTGGTCTGCACTTCGACTCAAACAGGCATTTTGGAGCTGGAACTCCACTATCACCTGCAGCTTACACACCCTTTCCATCATGTACAACGTGATATTCCACCGAGAGTGTAAGTCACATATGAGGTGGTGGGTGGGAAGGTGGATATTCCTATGCAGACAGACGAGCAGTAGCAGGGTGGGAATGCCGATATGCAAGCACACGCTACACACTTTATGAAGCAGTTCCAGCATCTCTGGATAATGGGTCGGGAAGCTCTGCACCACCAAGTTGAGCACATGCACCAGGCACGAGATGTGCGTCAACCCGCCTCGGCCCAAGGCTGCTACATGGTCCGGCCCATTATCATACACCGCCTTGCCAGGCTTCAGGTCCACAGTGGGTCTCACAGGGCGGTGATAGGTCTACTTTGAATAGAATGTCCACTTTCAAAGTGTATATTTTTGTGTTGGAAATGTGCTGAAGGTACTAAGCTGATCTAGCATTTTTTTCTTAGGTCGGTAAATATGGGTTTTGTGGAAGCAGCTTTCATGATTTGCAATCTGTTGCTATTGGCAACAGTACACCAAGTCTGTACACCAAGAAGAGAGAAGGGACTCTGTACACACAGAACATGCTGCTGGTCATGTGTAGGAACCAGTGAGCACCCTCACCTCAGCAGCAGCCATAGCAGCAGTGTTCTGAGTGTACAGGGCTCACTTTTTTCTTCTTGAAGATTTTGGTGCGCAGTTGCCAATAACAGATTGCAGATAGTGAAAACTGTGTCCATAAAACACACATTTGCTAACGTAAGAAAAAGTAAAAACATTAAATGAGCTCAGCACATTGGGGACATGATTTTGTTACAAAAATATACACTTTCGAAAATGCCTAGGAAAGTGGACTTATCCTTTAATCACTATGAAATATTGTAATGTTATCTTGTATGTCAGAAGTGCCTGGCAGTTATGTTTGTGTAGTTAATAGAAGTGCAAGCACCTCCGGCCCAGAAGCGCACACGTTTCCATCCCAGCCTATAAGAATGGCTGAGGCAGGAGCACGCGCACAAACTGAAGATACAGGGTTGCACCTGCTTGCATTCTTGAATGACATAGTCACTGCAAATGTCTTTGACTGGATGAGAGCCCATGCATACACCATTGGACTGGGAAGTTAGTACATACTGTTTTTTTGGGGGTGGGTTCACAATTTAGGATGCCCCATGGGTTAGGGGCTTTTTTCCACTATCAAAGACTTTTGGGGGTGTTGGGGTTTAGGTGCCATTGATGGGGGGATTTGTGGGTTTCACACAACAGGGCATCCTGAATTAGGATGCCCTGGGGAGAGGGAATCAGGCAACCCTAGGGTCTTATAGTTTCCAGGGTTGCCCAAGATGGGTTTTGGTTCACGTTAAAGTGGACCTATTACCAGGATTTTTACTATACCAGACCGGGCGTAGAGACGGTGGTGGGTGGTGCCGGTTTGCGGACGTTTAAAGTGGACCTAGACCATTTATCCGGTATTGATACTGATCTCCTATTGCCTTTGTTTTTGTGTTGTATGCCTTGGAGCCTCGGTATCTTTCCAGTGTAGGATTGCACTTTTGCACTGAGCACTTTACTTTAGCACTTTAGTTGTGCACTTCTGTACACATAGGGACACCTCTGTCCCCTTATCAATTATTTACTGCAGACTTTGCACATAACATTTTTTTGCACAAATATCGTCGTCTCTACTGCACTTTCTATTATATGCACAAGGCATTTAACAGTTGAATATGGCATTATTTAAGTATATTGTATATTTTGATTAGGTGACTATTAGTCTAGTGAGGTCCATTATACTTCCGCACATGGTTTTTAATTGTTTTTAATGTGCTTATTTATGGTTTTGCCCCTGTAGTTATATAATGTTTGGATCATCAAATTTAATAAAGAATTGATTTAATATATTTACTGTTGTGCGGCTATATTATATAGGTGGGAGCACTTGTGGGCTGTGCTGGCAGTCCACCCTCTCATTTAGTTTTATACTGTACATACTAATGCCAGACCTAAAGTGCTGTTTTGAAGCAAAATTCAGCATAGAGAAGGGGAGCGTCTGCACCCCCAGTCTCCCTGAATAAGAGTAGGAGCGCGGCCTGTGAGTGGCGTAAGAGCCCTGGAAAGGTGAGTGAATTGGGGCAATCATGGGGGCTCACAAAGCAGGGCATTCACTTTAAAGAGGAGCAATGCCCCCCTCTAGTCTAAATGACTCTCGATGGGATGCCCCACAATGTGACCCCCAAATTTCCGGTTTCACTTACCTCTTCCCTCACTGTATCTCAGTGATGTGGCCCGATCCCCAGCTCACCAATATCTGAGACGCATACCCCGCCTGCCTTCTGAATGGTCAACACTGGCCTGCCCACAGTTACAGGTGAGTAGGGATGTGGCCGGCGGTGCTCGCTACATTCAAATTTTCTAGCCCCTCTGAGCTCAGAGCAGCAAAGGACATTTGAATTGAAATGTCCTTGTATTGTATTTAGTGATGTCTTAACCCTTTCGCTGCCAGCCTACCTGCAGCATTTGCCACTCCCTGTTGCCAGACGATGTTTCACCATTTTGCGCTACACATATTCAACTGTCATTTTTGAAGGGATTTCCAGGGATTTCCCAGGAAAATTATATATTGTTTTTTTCAACAGAGTCTGGGCTTTAACATGAAATGTCTTGTTTGTATTTTTTAGGTGTATTCTCAATTTTTTTGGGTGAAATGTGTGAAAAAAAACAAAAAAAAAACATTTTTTTACAATTTGTAGAGTTTTTTTGTAATAAAAAATGTAAGTTTGTCAATAAAATCTTATTGCGTGAGAAACCCCAATTTCTCCCGGTTACAGCGATACCACATATGTATAGGTAGACACCCTTTCCTGCCCAGAAGCCTTTTATAGCTGCTGGATGACAAATGGTTAATTAAAAAAAAAAATGACATAGGGTCCCCCTTCCCGGGGAGGGGGACCCCATTTTTTTTTGGATTTTGAAGGGTTAAAAACCCTTCAAAATCCAAAAAAAAAAATGACGTGGGGTCCCCCTTACCCAAAGTAACCAGCCCGGGACCAGCTATGGGGGCTTGTAGGCACAGAGTGGGGGGGCCAGCTTTGGTGGCCCCCCCACCCTGCAGCCTACGAGCCCACATAGCCTATGTGGGCCCGGGCTCTTCTGCCCCCCCCTGGCCTTTGGGGAGGCAGGTAATGGGGGTGCGGGGGTTAATGGCAAGCCACCCGCTAGGGCAGGTGACTTGCCACCCCCCCAGCCTTGTGAACTGGTATAAGGGGTCTCATGGACCCCTTACCAGCTCACAAAGGGTTAATGTGAAAAAAAAACACCACACAATAATAAAAAGTATTTTATTAGAAAAAAAAAAAATTTTTTTTTACTGTACTTACCTTCGATTGCAAGCTCTTGTCCCTCGCCGCTCAGCTGACAGATGCCGGTGATCGGCATCCAGAGAAGGAGAAGGCAGGAGATCAGAGGATCTCCTGTCACCTCCTTCCCCTGTGCCGATCACCGGCATCTGAGAAGCTGAGAAGGCTGAAGCCTGAGATCGGGGCCGGGATGACTTCATAAGCCCCGCCCCAAGGGGGCGGGGCTTAGAGGCATGATGGCGGCCGCCATCGTGCAGAAGAGAGGAGAGAGCCTCCCAGGCTCTCTCCTGAAGATCGGTAAGTCCTGGGGGGGGATCGGAGGCCCCCCAGGTGAAGAGGAGGGACAGCGGGAGCCAGCGCACACACAGGTAAGTGAATGTCATTTTTATTTTTTTATTTTTTTACAGTTAGAAGCTGCTGCTGCAGAAGCGGGGGGGGGGGGCGGCCTATTCCGGGGGCTCTCCTGGAGCCATCCGACCCCCCACGGGGGATCGGATGGCACCAAATTAAAGAGGAGACCCGGCCGGATCCAACAAGGGGTCAGGTGAGTATTTGTTGTTTTTACTTTTTAAACTACAAGCGAGGAAAGTCAAGCACGTAACACCTACGTGCTTGGCACTTAAGGCCCAGCCAAGCCAGCACGTAGGTGTTACGTGCTTGGCAACAAAAGGGTTAATCATGAGTCAGGCACAGGTTTTTAGGATCAATTGGGTCTCTGCTGCTGGGTTGGGCTGTGTATTGTCATGTCTTTTTTAGATGTTTGTAATGATCGATGTATTTTGTATTTTTAATGAGGTTCTCTAATGAATTAAACTATTGATATTAATTAGTGATGGTATTGGTCTATTAATTGAGTAGGAGTGGTGCCTCTTTGTCTTGGTAGCTGTTCTTGTGGTGTACTGGGCCACAAGGTGGAGGTGTTATGTAGGATATACAATTGGGACATTCAATTTTGGCACACTTCCTCTCACATATATATGGTTAATTATTTGGATGGTGCTGAACCAAGTGCAGTTTTTGTGCAGGTTTTATATGGCATTTGAATTGAACAAATGCTGCTACTTGGCTAAGCAGGCCACATGAGAGCCAGAAAGCGGTGAGTTTTCAGCTCCAAAATTCCCCGGTGGGTAGAAGTGCCGGCCAACAGCACTTCACCACCAATGAGTGGGCCTCCATTAGGGACATCTGTGTGGTGCTGCACTGCTTCCAGTATGCCACCAATATGGTCAGCTCTGATTACGCCATTGTCAGAGCTACCATCCCCATCCTTTACCTGCTGTAAAAAAATGTTCAGGCCATGACAGAGGATGTGATTGTGCCACAGGAGGAAGCAGAGAAGAAAGCAGAAGGCTCATTTTCCCAAGCATCAGGGGAGTGCACACCTGGCTCGCAGGGTGGGTTGCTGGGCCGACAGTGACCAGATACACCAGGCCCAGCCAGCTGAGAGTTTTGGAGGATTCAGAGGAGGAGGAGAACTTTCTCTCACAGCAGGGTGGCACTCAGCACAGCTCACGGCATCCCTGAAGTGTGGCTGGAGGGAGGAGCAGGAGGAGGAGGCGCCTGACACTGAGGAAAGCTTCTCCTTGAATCAGGGCAGCCTGACTCATGTGAGCCATTGCATGCTCCAGTGCCTGTACAACAACCACAGAGTTGCCCGCATAGTCACCAGTGGCAATTTCTTGTGGCCACCCTGCTTGATCCCCGCTATAAGGACATCACCTCCTTGATTTCAGCACTGAAGAGGCATAGAAAGATAAGGGAGTACAAACGCACTCTGGTGGATGTAAAATTGGTTAAGTTCCCAGCTGACTTTTAGGGCTCAGTGGCGGCACAAGTCCAAGAAGGAGCAAGTCGCCAATGCAGCAAGGGGCACCTTACAGGGGAGGGTGAGCATGGCCACACTGTGAAACACCTTATTTCATTGTCCACCACATCCACCATTGAATATGGCCCGTATTATCAGGAGGCAGACTTTGGCCCTTATTTATGAAGGAATAGCGACAGGTAGCGACTGGTGAGCGGCCGGTAATGACGGGCCCCGCCACGAGAACGCCGGCTCCCCACCACAATCACACATTTATCAAGCCAATCCTGCTTAGCGACTGGGAGGCCGATTCATTAATAGCGCCAGGTAGCGACAGATGAGCGACTGTAGCGTGATTTTTTCAGCGCCAGCCAGTATTCGCTGTGCTTGGCCGGCATTAGCTTGATGACAGCGACTCAGTCGGTGTGCGGTAATATTGAATACGGGCTGGGGGGTCGCTGTTTCACAGGTCCAGCGTTGTATGTGAGCGCCTGACAACGAATGGCCAGAGCGAACGGCTAGCTTCATATTCATCAACAAATCACGCTCCGAATGTGCTGTCGCTGTCCATTCCTTGTTTAAACCCCAGAGCGCTGGCGGTGATGTGTATTAACTAGTTTTTAACCCCTAAACAACCATATTTTTTGAATGTAACATTATACATGTTTTTAGAATCATTTTGTAATATGAATACATTAATCTCAGACCTGTTAGATCAATTCTGCACATATTTTTTTTATTTTTTTTTTTTACTTAAAAATAAATCCTAACATTGCAGAAGTGGTCTCCGATTTTTTGACATTAAAAAAATATAAAAAAAAAATAATACCAATTAATTATGATTAATTATAGATTGCTCCATTGAAATGCATTGGACATCGCCAGGGAGCGACAGCTCATACCTGGCGCTGTGAGGGAATTTGCAGCGGCGCTGTTCGGTCCAGGCGGCTTCATGATGAATGCCGCGCTAGCCGTCGCTCTCGCCGGCGCTAGCCTCATTTTGCTTGATAAATGCGTCATTGTGACCGCCGCCGGGCGTACTTGAGTCGGTAGTCGCCGTTAGCTGCCGCTACCTGGCGCTCGTCAGACACTACCTGGCGCTATCGCTTGATGAATAAGGGCCTTAGAGAGATAGCGCCATATAGCGACTCATTCATCATTATTCCAGCCTCAGCCCACAGCGCCAGCGTCCAACCTTGAACAGCGACAGGTATGACCTCTCGCTACCTGGCGCGCTCCAATGCATTTCAATGGAACAATCTTTAAATGTTAATAATTAATTGTTATTAATGTTTTTTTTTTAAATGTGAAAATTTCTGTGACCACTTCTGCCATTTTAGATAATTTTTTTAAGGGAAAAAAAAATAAAAATAAAAATTGTACAGAATTGATATTACAGGTCTGATATTAATGTATTCATATTACTAAATTATTTAAAATATTTTTTTTTTTGGTTTCCAAAAATATGGTGGTTTGGGGGTTAAAAAAACTACTTTTAACACATCGCCTCCAGCACTCTGGGGTTTAAACATGCATTTCACAGCGCTTGAATTTTTTAAGCGTGATTTTTTGATGAATATGGTGGAAGCCGGTCGCTCTGACCAGTCGCTATCCTGCGCACCCATACATCGCGGAACCTGTCAAATAACCTTGTAAAGAACCTTGTATTCAACATTACGCCACACCGACTGAGTCGCTGTCAACAACCGAACAACGGCCAAGCACAGCGACTACTAGCGGGCGCTGTGAAAATACCGCTACAGTCGCTCAACTGTCGCTACATGTCGCTATTAATAAATCAGCCTCTTTGACTCATACGGTGGATGACTACCTGTCGGCGTGCCTCCTGTTACTGAGCGATGGTTCCTCCCCATTTAGTTTTGGGGTTGGTAAACTGGACATGTGGCCAGAGATTATCCCTGGTGTTACCCCCTAATTTGGCCTCCGTCACCTGTAAAAAAAAAAAAAAAAAAAAAAAATATATATATATATATTATTTGTGTATGTATTTAATCACCTTGTTTTCTGTTATCGTTTTAAGTATCCCAATTTGTGCAGGGCAATTGCCTTTCCAAGATTTGCAGCCCCTCTAACCCTTGCTACCCCCATTTTACAGCCATATTTGGGCTCCCAAGTTTGGGTCCCCATTGACTTCAATCGGGTTCGGATTTGGGTCAAGCTTAGGAACTTGAACTGAACTTTAGCAGCAAGTTCAGCTGAACATATCGAATCCAAACTCCAGCAGGTTTGCTCATCCCTAGTCATCAGCACCTGGTCATCTTCTCATCACCACTCAATAGGCACCACTTCGGCGAAGAACACCACCAGTCTCCTCACATTAGCCTCCTCATTATCTCCGATCACCACTCCCCCTGAAGATGGAAGGGTTGTGAAAATGCATCTCTGCATAGAAGCTTCCCACAGAGGAAGCTAATGGGGCAAATGCCAAATGTATCAACTTAGGAATAAAAGGAGGATGTTTGCTTGAAGTATTAACCCACAGTAAGGGATACACGTGGCCCCTAACTGACTGCTACTAGGTAATGTACTAGGAAACAAACTGGTAATGGCCCAGATATTCTATGTATTTGAGCAAACTGGCAGCCTGGTTTTCCATGCAAGTGAAATAGTGAAAGGTGAAGCTTATCAGGGATTATTAATGCTATTAAGTAACCTTTCTGTGTAAACAGTGTTGCATCTTGCCTCTCTGTTATGGCAATAAGTTTGTTTTCTGTGTTCTAAGAAAAAATAATACATTCAGACATGGCTTCATCCTGGCTGGTAAATGCGTTCATTGTTACAAGCAACCCCAGTCTGTTGTCACAAAATGGGTTCTTATTATAAATAGAAATTTGTGACTGTGCATATTAAAATAGTAGTGAGGATATTTACCAGATAAGGGTGATGGACCACCATCAACAAAAGGACAGGAACCAATAGAAACACAGCTTGGATTTTTACAGCCTACTGTAAGTGCTTCCGAAGAACAAGGCCCTAAGAGGAAAAAGTAGCTAAAAGCCTTTCTTCAGAATGCTTCTGTCTTCCAGACCTTGGATGCATTTTACATCCAGGTACCCTTATAAATATATACCTTAAATCATGTGTGTTGCTTGTTGTTCTTATTAAATGAAAGCAATCCAAAAAACGTTTGGGATGCTAGTAAAGATTGCTGATTGCAGATGCCCACCAGCCTGAAAAAAACAAAAAAGCTCATTTTTTGTGCTATACTCTTGTTACTACGTCTCACTTTCAGGGTCCCATGGTGATCAAATGTGGATTATACAGAGCATGCTGCATCCCTACTCCTTCAGCTCTGTGCACCACTAATGCCAACCATCAAGGTCACTGGGCTGAGCTGAGGGAGGAAGGGATTCTGCATGTTCACGAAATTTACTAAACAAGGATATGTAAAGTGGTTAAAGGAGGACTAAAAATTGGGCCAATGATAAAAATCCATATAAATATGCTGGATAATGATAGGAGGGGTCACGTATACACCAGGCATCAAGAAATATCCAGCCAGGCTTGTTTCTGAGTAATGTCTAATCTATGAGGTATATCAGTGAAGTTTTAGATGAGTACGGATAGCAAACTCATTCTAAACCAATTGCATATCAGTTACTATAACTGTTCTCTAATGGGGTATACCCTTAGAGACAGGACAACCGGTTTGCCTTAGGGCTTCTCACATTACCATGAAAAACTGCTATTTTAACAATATAACATTAACTCTGGGAAAGATATAGGGATTAGAGTCGTCAGAGTAATATGGAAGAAAAGGGTTTAGGCTATAAAAATAGGAGAGAAAGAAGAGAAGTATGGAGTGTTTTAGTAAATATTGGATGCACCATCCCTACCTCGACCCGGTCCCCTAGGATACCCCGCAGTGTTAGAGTCATAGCTGTAAGGAGGACCTATGAGGCTGTGTTTTACATGCTCTAGCGGTCTCTTGCTTTGCAGAAAAAGTGTGGAAAACATATGGGTGGCTAGTCTCCCTTCAGAAGGACAGTAGTTGTAGGGCCTCCCATAGGTGTGGCTCTAACATTTTCGAACATACTCTACCCAAAGCTTTATATAGCAAAGACCAAGTTATTTTGGCTTTTGGGTAAAACCCCCAAATTTGTGCAATTGAGTCTACCTCCAGACAGCCTCTGAAGCATAATGGGGAGAGTGTCGGAAAGCCCTTATGGATCTTCTCTGGGGTGTAGCACCATTGGTATAAGACTTTATATGCATTTTCCTGTGCTAGGACATTACAAGGCGTTTTTCTTATGGACTTCCAAATCCTCTCCCATTCGCTGTCGGGTTTTATTTGTTTCAGTTC
The DNA here is from genome assembly GCA_027917425.1 of Gastrophryne carolinensis. Lineage (NCBI taxonomy): Eukaryota > Metazoa > Chordata > Amphibia > Anura > Microhylidae > Gastrophryne > Gastrophryne carolinensis. Next base: position 189,918,060 of record CM051236.1, read on the forward strand.
TTCCTCCCATTTAAAGATAAAACCAGTTTTTCTAAATGCTGGGGGATTAACCAAAGCCTGATCCAAAAACGAGATGATCCCCTCTTTAAATGGGTTTCTGAGGCAGCGGGATTCGACTCTGCACTCTGACCTGGAGGATGTGGAATAAGTTTAAAATCTTCAGTAAGTATGTCATTTTCACAGCAGAATTCCTACCAAGCCAAGTCTATAAGGATTGGTCCAATTGCTTTATAAGGGCTGGGTAATTGGCACTAAAGAGGCCATCATAGGAGGCTGTCAACTTGATCCCCAGGTAGGGAAGCTTCGATACCCATGTAAATTTAAAATTAGGCCAAAAATCCCATCTGTTCTTATGGTTGAACATTGCAGCTAGGTATGGGGCTATTATGGGTGAAACCAGCTTATAAAAAGTAGCTGTAAAACTATCCGGCCAACCCTCTTTTTCACCTTCAAGGACTTTATTGCTGCTAAAGCTTCGGACAGGGTGATGTCAGCATCTATTGATTCTTGTTGTGAAGATTGCAGGGTAGGAAGTTCTAGATCTTGAAAAAATGTTCACGGCCACTGGAGTGGAATATAGTTGACCGATTCGGAATGAGAATCTTTCGACTATTTTGCTAGGGTTACTAGTAAGAATTTGTAGTCTATAAGAGTTTGTAGTCTTATAGGTGGTTTGATGGGAATAAAACAGTTTAGCTGTTTAGCTAGGAAGGTTCCTGGCTTATTTGTGTTTGCATATAATTTTTGCCCCGCCCATCTATACCTTTTCTCTGCTTCTTCGGACTGAACTAAGTCTAGGTCCATCCTAGCTTTTTCCAGAAGTTTCTTATTTTGCCTAGTATGTTGTTTCTTGAAGGATATAGAGGCTATATCAAAGTTTGTCTGCAATGATTGCAATTTAGCTAGTTTAGCTTTTTATGTCTAACGGCTAGAGAGATGAATTGGCTCCTCATCACTGACTCCAGGAGGCACTCCTGACTGAGCCTTGGTTACACTCAAAGTAGTCCCTTGTTACATTACTCACACTCCTGACTGAGCCTTGGTTACAATCAAAGTAGTCCCTTGTTACATTACTCAAAGCTTCTTTTTGTGATGCTGAGGGTCTGTTTGAGTGTTAGGGATTTGCAAGTGATCATAACTGGGTCATGACCTGACCAGGGAACTGACAATATTTGAGCTGAGAACTGTTTAGTGGTGAAAATGTGGTCATTTCTGCTATGAACCCCGAGTGGAGCTGAGTAGTGTGTAAAATTTCTAGATGTGGGGTGTAGTTCCCTCCAGGCATCCAACAGACCCACCTGTTTGATAGTCTCACCATTCTGGCTTGTTGCTAGAACAGGGTCCAGTTCAGTTAAGCCGGGGATGGTGGTCGCGGGTGCTGTGTCTCCCCTGGGTGTAATGTTGCCGGTGACACATCTCCTCTTCGCAGTTTTATGACAAATCCTGGTATTGTGTTACTGGCTGGCTCTTGAAGTCAGTTATTCACCCGGGAATCACAAAGCAGTGCTAGACCATGTCTGGCTGCCCCATGCAAAGGAAGAGGAAATCAGAGGTGGACAGGCTCTGACACCCCAAATACATGTAAACCTGTAACTCATCGATTTATTCCTACCAGGAGAAGAAAACCACAAGCTTGGCGGGGGTTTTATTCAGTTTGGGTGTATTAGTGACCCCTCCTCTTATTAGCTGACATGGATTTTTACACAATTTTGCAATACACTTCCTTTAAGGAGTAATACAAGCAGTAAATTAGCTCCTTAGTATGTCTGGAAGCTACAGTGGAGATATGTCTTTAAAGTAGATCAAACATATAAATGGACTTTTGGGCCACTGCCTAAAGTCCCAAGGGTTCACCCTGATTTAAAGCGGACCTCCAGTCAAAAAATCTAAGCTTAGTAAATTGCTCCCCAAAGACCTACTCTGGCAATCAGTGGCATACGGTTATTGAGAGGGATTATCACCATGCAGATGTTTAGAATAGCAGGCTTCTTAAAAGAAGAGTCCCTCAAAATTGGCTCATAGCTCTGTGTAATCATCCCTTATTTCTATCCAGAAGTAGAAAGCCTTCAGCTGTAGTGACTCATCATTGCTTTGCTAACAGCTGAAATCTTCTATATACATTGTAGCCCTTGACTGAATGCTTTTGTGGCAGCTGCAGTAATAGAGATACATTGTAACAGCTTCCCTCACACAAATTTCCTTTGCTACATTTGCTATTTATTCAGTGTTAGTGTGTGTGAAAAATGACAGACAAGTTTCTCCTTGTTTCAGAGGCATATATCTCTCTCAACCCTCCCTAATTCTCATGTGTAAGCAGGATTATCAGATGTGCGGCAAGGTGGCCACTCCAGTGTATAATCTTTATGCCATTCCACAGCATCTACATAGGGTTAAGCCCTCTCAAACTGCTTATGCCACTGATTGTAAGAGGGGAAGCAATTTACTGAACTTTCTTTTATTGACTGGATGCTTTAAGATACCCTGCAGTGAGATCGTGTAGAGAATGTATATACTCACAACAGCAAATGTATTCAGCAGTGGCAAAGTGCACCTTGATATGGTGACATCCCTACTCTCTCACTCTGCTCTATGAGCCCAGCCCAGATTTGCAACATGTAAGCCATATGAACCAAGATAAAGGCGCATGTGTGTAGCCCAATCTCAGGCCTTCTGTAGATCTGACACACACAAAATGCAACCCACACTGCTCGTCATTTGTGGCACCTCAGCACCCCTTGGTAATTTGGGAGCTGAGCTTGCCTTGTCTGCAGTGCAATCAGCTGACCACTAGAGGGAAATGTATTGCTAATTCCCAAAGCAGCTGAAATACTCTTTAGCATTGGTTGACACACATGTGCTACAGTTGTGTTTGGTGTGTTTACAGATGTCTATGTAGTCGTTTGTTTTTATTTAAAATGTTGCATTGCAAACATGGCATCTAATCAATAAATCCGTATAATCCAAATCAAGGCAAAATATTGGTTGGGAAAGAAGTAAAAGCAGTCTCCATTCGATTGTAGGTACTGCAGACACGAAGTGATTTAATATTTAGTATTCTTTTGCTTGATGTCTTTTGCTCCTAATCGCTCACCATACCTGTGCTAACTTCACCCCTGTTTACCACTGCCTACCTTCACTCACCTCTCCCCACTTCACTTTTCCCACCTCACCTCCCCCCCACCACTTGCCACCTTGTCCCACCTTACCTCTGTTTACCCCACCTCTACCTACCAGTATCTCTACTACCCTTGAAATGTAACAATAACACAATGCTGCCCTTAGAACAAACAAGGTTGTGCATCCCTGCTCTAGAAAGTCTCATGGGAGGGCATTCCAATTTGGATGCACCCTGGGATCCTATGAAATGGATCAAAATCTTATTTCGAATTTGGTCCACTTTAAGAGGGCATCAGTGGTCATGGGCAGGCTGAGCATAATTGTGGAGGTGACCAAGTTTGCAGCCAGCTAGTAGACGTTACATAGTAATGGAACATAGCCAAGTAAGTAAGTAAAAAGAGTGAGACACAGGGAATGACTAAAACATGCCAGTTTTACAAGACAGTCAGCACCATGCTATTCTTAAAGGCTGGTTGCTAGGAAATGAGGACTCCAAGGTGGCAGCAACAGGAGCAGGGACAGGTGAGTGAATGTCTGTGACAACAATAAATAAAAATAGTCTACAGGGCTCAAAAACATTGTTTGATTTTTAAGTACAAAACAATCTATTACATCTTTATGATGACTTTATTTGTTAAAGGTGCTGTCCATACTAGGTTTCCCTGCCATTAAAAGTTCAATCAATAATGGCTATAAAAAGCAGACTGCTGAGCATGGCCTTCAGCTGCTTTTTCTAACAAACACCTGGCTGGATTTCTCCTGCGCGCCAGCGTGCGGTACAAAGGCTTCTTTTCACATTACTCCAGGGACCAGTTTCCTGGTTCTTACTATTTTGTTGTTATGTAGCTGCATATGCACAAAACCAGGTGGGACACAAATAGCTACTTTGCTGGTTATCAGGAGATTTCAGCCTAAAACAAATGATGAAACATGGTGAAATTCTTATATTTGTAACCTCTACAACAATCTAGCCAAGTATTTACGCACAGTCTTCTCATGTAACAAGTTCAAAGCCACTTCCCAGCCTGGAGGATTAACTGGAGTATGGGAATGGCTCATAGGCCCTGCAAGGGGAGGAAAAAGTGTCTAGGCAATCTATTCCATCATGTTGCGTGAACCTCCTGCTAGTCACTAATTGTCATTAGAAGATCTCTGGTGCTTTACCATTGCCATAATGAGCAGCAGTGTGGGGGAATTAAGGACAATGTGCTTTACATAAGCATTAAAATATTGATTCATTAAAACAATTAATTTTCTGTGGAGCAAGAATTATATTGCCCTTATTGTGTTGCACTGGAGTCTGCCGATGTTGCACTGGAGTCGGCTTATGTAAATCTGGCACAGACAGAGCCATCTTTAACCCTGATGTCGCTCATAATTTTTTCATAATGTTATTTTAGAGCTGCAAGCAGTATGAGCAGTATGGTTGGTTACTGGGTAGCATTGGGAGACTCTTGCTATTGCTTGTATGCAATACAGAATATGGGTAGCCCTTAATTGTAATGGGGAATCCTTGGACAGTATGGGTGGCCCTAGGTTGGCAAAGATGTCATTCAATGACCTGTGGTAGACTTTGAAGGAGAGCATGGTTGGCCCTGGGGCAGTGGTGTTCAAACTTCCTCCTCAAGGACCACCATGCACATTCATGCACAAGTGTAGAAATTAGTTCTCAGCCTATACCTATCTTATGAGCACTAATTACTTCACCTGCACATCTTGGAGGGTAGAGAATGTGTGTATGGGTCCTGGGGTGGTAAAGGGGGGTCTACCCAGTGATTTGTGTGGACAAAGTAGGTAGGTTAATTAAGGTGTACTGACTGTCTGTCTGTATGGGGCCTAGAAATTCCTGTGTGGATAATGTGAAACCTCTTTATGCCTCTTGGGTGGGCCCATATCAAGTGGTGGCCCCAAGACATCTGATTGTCACTGTAGCTGACTATACTCTTTACTGCTCTCTTCACCAAGCTGCAAATGCCACATTCCAGGGCCAGCATTTATATGGGTCTTCATGGCAATTATTGGTGCAAAGCTTTCAGTATTAGTGATGAACCAAAGATTCTGGTCCCATTTGAATTCCACCTTAATATTGCTTATTTTGTTTGGTTCAGACCCGAATAGCAGTGCACCACACATTAGGGGTGGCAGCCCAGGGCCTGGAGGCTAAATCAGCTTTTGTTCAGTCCCTATGCCCAGTAGAGGCTGTGGGTAATCATGTGGGGCGGAATTGCCCAATCACCCACCTAAAACAGCAGATGAATTGCTATCCCCCCTACCCTTTGAACCGGTTCATTTGTCATGAGCATCTGGGGTATATAAAACTGTCTCACCGGCAGCATGGCATTCCTACAGTACAGTACCACCCCCCCACCCCCACCCGCGGACAAAAGAAGGGGAGGATGCTGCAAAGTGCTGAACCTGGAGAATGATGCAGATGGTGAGTATAGTTTATGTTGCTTTAGTAAAATATTTTGTCTATGGTCTGTAATTTGTTTTTAACTGTATTTCTTTCAACTAGTTGTAAACACTATTGACATGGTGTTCTTCCAGGGGAGGACCTCCACATCCCTCCAAGAGCAGCAAAATTATACCAAAGGGAATAGGGGCTAGTAATATGGCAGAGCCAGAAGGTGGCTTTTGGATTCTAGTCCCTGGGCTTGCAGCCCCTTTGAAAAAAGTGCCAAATTGCTCTGGGAAATTTGTAGCTGGTGTGGGAGGAACATAGTAGAACAACAATAGGACTGGCAAAGAAGCAAAAAGTTTATTTGTGATTTTTTAACTACTTGTGGCCTGGTAAATGGTCCTGGGAATCCTATGCCAGTTCAAAGAGTGAGGGGAGAGAAAAGCGATGATTCACCTGCTCATTTACCTTTGTCATGTGGCGGCTGACTTGTTGCTATCCGTTGCCTATTTAGCCTCACCCCCTTCTGGTCATAGTGGGTATGGAACCCACTGTCCACTGCCATGATGTTCCTACAGGGGAGGACCCCAGCACGTATGGAAGAGCACTTATAGCGAAAGTCATAAGTCTGTTCAGCCTCCAGTCTATGGGCTGCAAGCCCTATGAAACACAATGGCAATTGGCTCTGGTGTGGGAGAAACCTTTTAGAAACATCCCATTTCTCCTGTCTAAGTATTAAGCAAACAAACATGTCTAACTGGTAGAAAATCAGAGGTTTGGTTGCATATACTCATAGAAGCCACAGTGCCTGTGGGGTTACCTTAAGATTACCTTAGGTTACCTTAAGATTACCTTAAGTTACCTTAAAAGCTGTACAAAAGAAATGCCCTCATTTTAGATTTGGAGCTCTGTTTCAAGGAGCGGTCAAAGATTACAAAGTCTACCCAAAAGGACTGAATGCCGTCATAAATTCAAAGGGTAATTCAACAAGGTATTAGTTTAGGGAGCAATTTTATTAAACCAATTTTAATAGATTACTGATTTTTAACATGATTTTTAACATGACAAAAGCCTTGCATTGTAACAAGTGTGTATAGACTTTTTATATCCATTGTATGTATGATCAGCCTATTTCCTGTTCTGCAGTGGCAAGGCTTACCCTGGCTACCCCTTACATTTTCAAGCTCTCTGTCAGTATAGCAGCCTTATTTGATTGTGAACACATGTGAACTAAGGTGACCTGATATTAAATGTTCCGAAGTCTAATAAAATAAATAAAACAATATTTGTGACCTTTAATTAAGTACACGCCATGCTGTGTTTTCTGATTTTCTTTGGAAATTGCTATTGATTCTGGTTGGCCTCAAGCAGCTCAGACTTGTGCTGGAACAATGGCTGTGTCTGGGAACATGGGCTGCAGCTCACCCACCTGCTCTGCCTTCCAGACAAACAGGCATATGTGTTGTGTCGCTCTACCAACCCATGGCCTGGCTAATCAGATCTTACAGTAAATAAACCTGCATTTCTTCTGGCATCTAGTAAATATATTACTAGATTATTACAGATTATTTAAAAAATCATGCCCAGCTGAACAGAAGACCCGAAAACTCATCAAGCGCTTTATTAGGAACACTTGTACACCGTCCTAAGTTCTATACAAAAAGCCAGACAGATGCTGACAAGTTGCTTACATGGTTATTAAAGTAAAACTATACATACCTGACCTCTTGCCATCTCCATCTTGGGAGTCCTGCAGGCTAAATCCTATTATCGTCAGCTGACAGTATAGATATGGTGATCTACCTGGGGTGCCAGACACCCCTGTAAGAACTCTAGATTTATGCTGGTGAGCATTGTGCTCTTCTAAAACCCTGGCTGTTTACAAGTAAAGAACAAATAAAAATTACAAAATATACTGAATAAAAAGCTATATTTGGTCTCGCCTGTTCCATTTTGATTGAAGTCATCTGTTCCATTTTGATTGAAGTCTTGTTTCGTATCGGTGGCTTGCTTGAAGGTCTCCCGCAACTTGTCCTGGTGTCTTTTGTCATGACTGAAGCTGCTGTTTTCTAGTCACCTACTCTTCCCTATCTTCATTTCTGGCCCCTATCCATTACAGCATCAGACTCTGAAACCTGAGAAGTATGTCTTCATATGGTTCTCTTAGCCTTGCTAAAGGGCATAGGGGCTGGTATGCCGCAGACAGGCAAGGCTGGCCATTTTGCCCTTTAAAGTGGACCAATCACCCCCCTGCAGCCACCCAAACCACCCATGTAAAAGATTCCAGGGCCAGTCACTAGCCTGTCCCCAGGGCATCCTGTATGATTGGATGCCCCACTGTGTGAAACCCGCCAGCACCATTTATTCTACCTGACCTGTAGCTGTGCGCACTACCGGTGCCCAGCCATTCAGGTAGGCCGGGTGCTGGAGCACGCACTCCACAGGGGAGCTGGTGATGCAGCTGCAGGCATCACCTATGCCAAAGCAAAGTTCAAATCAGTGGCTCTCCTGATGCATAATACTCATTCAAGCAGTATTTTATGCCGTGGCATAAAATGCTGATTGGACGAGCGCCGGCGCATGTGCTGTGGAAACAGCAGAGAGGTGTGTGAAAGTGGGCAATCTGGGAGGTTTCACACAGGGGGGCATCATACATCGGAATGACCCCTGGACAGAGACCAATCACCAGGAAAGTCAAAATCCTGGTGATTGGTCCACTCTGGGGATACCTTCATCAGGGTGCACCCCGCTCTAAGCCCTGGACTGACAAACTTCATGCAGTTTTTATACAGCTAAAAAAAAAGACAGATGGCAGAATTTGACCCATATTTGTCAACATTCAGATCTGGTTAAATCTAACTTGTTGAGCGAACAAGTGAATATACAAATCGTATGCAAGTGGACAAGGAAGATTTGTTGGGTAAGTGTTAGAGCAGTTGTTTGTGATATCGCTCATACTGTGCACTCCACATCGAATTGTGGTAACTTTTCTGTTTCCACATGTCAACGGTCATGCAACAAATGAGAATTTTATGTCAGCTTAAGCAATACAATGCTCGACCAACAAACAGTGTTTCCAGAGACAAATTATGATTTGTTAAAATACTGATATTAAAGTGGGTGGGGGAAAGGCCCCAACACCCCTAGATCCACTCTGACCATAAACAGGGAAAACAAATGACCCAGCATTATTTACATGTACTCATAATTTCATTGGAAAAGAAAGGAACCCAAGCAAGTTCCACATTAAACAAATTAAAATAAACAGCCCCTAATAAACAATTTCTCCCTCTGTGAGTGCACATGCAGTCTGCTTTTTGCATACCTGTTCATGTGTAAATGTAAATAATCCTGTATAAAGAGCTTATCCTTAACTATAGTGGGTGCAGAGGTTGCGTCTGCACTGGGGCTCATGAGGTCAGGGGACCCCATCATTGTTGTTCCTCTACCTTATTTATTAGATTTGTGCTTTCATAGCATCATGCGCAGAAAAGTAACCTTTGTCTCTGCTGTTTCAGCCTTTAAATGTCTACTATCTAATTTAGTTAAAATGATAGGAAAAGGTTACTGTAGTAACCCTGATGGGGCGCCATTCAATGTTCGGGCCTGGTCACATTTAGTTAAACCAGAGTTTAGAATATGTAGGCTGCCTCTCCCTCTGACTATCTGTGTTCTTACCAGACAAGGGCAGTATTTCTGTCAATCACACAATAGGTCAAGGCCACTGGAGTCACAGTCCTGTGGCATCGCTCCATGTTACTGGATGTCCCATTCTTATATCCTGATCATATGACAGCAATAAGAGATATTTATACACAATGAACTAGGTATAATCACATGCGTGCTTGTTACTTCCTTCTATTATGGTAATTTTACAAACTGTCTAGACCGCGACCAGCAAGAACCTCTGTGAACAGGAATAAACCAAACCAGACAGGTAATGAGAGGCAAAGCACATGCTAGCTGATCCTTAGCAAGAATGGGAAGCAATGTGTACACATAACAGCATAATGGCATGTACTTGGTTTTCACAAGAGCTGCCTTTGCTCTGGGAATGAGGGCTCCTGCAATACCTGTAAATCTGATGATCTGACAACCTTTGTCATTTTTCTAAGAATCTGATTGAAAGACAACATTAGGTGCCTAAAAGAAATAAACATTTACTTGTCTCATCAGTAGATTTGACAGAATACTGAACTGTCCCTTTGCCCTGCGTCAATCTCCTACCCACTTCAGACTAACCACATTGATCTGTGATAATCTCTCTAATCAGCGAGGGAACTCACTCTGTTGTGACCGGGAAAAGGAGCATGCACTAGAACTGGTGGATGAAATACATCTGGAGTCTGGTGGAAGAATGACCCAGTGTGAAGATTCAGAACAGCACTGGGGGGAGTACAATAAATGTCCTGTAATACTGACAATATACATGAACAGTCTTTACTGTCCCAATCAGTGTCAGACTGGAGCATCTTAAACTAAAGGTAAAGTTCCCCTGTCATTAGATCTTATGCTCTTAAAGTAGGACTATCGCAAAAAAATGGCCCAGCAATATAAATTCATATAAATATGCTGGATGGCGGGAGGAGTGGTCACTTATACACACGGCATCAAAAAATATCCAGGCAGGCTAGTTTCTTTCTTTTGAAGTGGATCAGATCACCCATAATAATTCACCTCTTTCTGGTACACGGCACTGGTACAAGCTCTTGTCCAATCAGTGCCAGTCATTGTCATTTGATGGGACTAGGGTGGGAGCCATTAAGCGCATCTGTCGCTGGGGATGCACCAGCTAGCATTCCCTACTGAAGCCAATCAGAGCCGTTTGCCGATTTACATCATCACGGCTCTGATTGGATGAGAGCCGTAGGACAGGGAGGAGGTGAATTATTATGGGTGACCTGGGAGGGGGCTTCACAAAGCGGGAATAATGGGATGCACCCAGGGCACAGAACAAAACCCAGGATAGTCAATAGCCTAGGTTTTGTTCTGCTTTAATAGAAGGAAGAGGAAATCATGGATGACTTTAATGCTATGTGCATTGTGCTAATGCACTCCAAGGGTGAACCAAAAGCCTTTTGAAATCATACATGCAGCATCTGGCCCATAATGCAAACACAGCAAAGCCCATAAAAGAGTATGGCTGAAGGAAAATTGAATTTCTCTTAAATGCACTGTGGTTTGGCCTCCCAGTACTCACTGCCACCTGCTGGCCCTGCTGCTTCTGTTGACTTGCCGCCAGTCTCCACCACCTCTTCTGACCATCACCACCAGCACCAGGTGTTTAGTACTTGGCTCTGCCCCTGCTGGTTCCTTCGGTGCTGCCACTATGTCCTGTGGTTCGTTTGCTGCCACCGCCTACTGGCCTAAGAGGCCTAAGGGATTTACCATTGCCTCTGCCTGGTTCCCTGGTTCTTTACGGCCTAGTCATCCAGTCTTCAATGCAGAATCCTATACTCCTTGCTGCCTGCTCTTCCAGTCTCGTGGTAGTACTTGATCTTTAACATCAACGCAGATTGTCCTCCAGTTCTTGCTGTCTTCAGTGAATTACCATCATATTGTCAATGCAACTGCCTTGTCCTCTGCTTTTCACCCCATGGTCCCCCTGTTGCCTGTTGCTTACCTGGACTCGATTCCTGAGTACTTTTCTGCCACTGCCTGTTTCTTACCTAGACAGGGGTCCGACTACTTTCCTGCCATCATCTGCTACATTTTACCTGTTATTGACCTGGATCGGATTTCTCATTACCCTTGCCAAAACCTTATACTTACTACTTGTTACATATTGCTGACCCGGTCCATATTCCCTACTACTCTCGTGCCGTCGCCTACTGCCTGTTACCCCCAACACACAGTATTTCTGACTATCCGTTTGCTGTCTGCTACCTTGTTGTTGGACAATTGTTGTGCAGCTGTTTGATTCTTTATGCTGACCTGGATTGAACTTTTGACTACTCTTCCCTCGTCCCAACTCCCTGATCCTCTGTTGCTGACCTGTGCTGGCTTTGTTTTTTTCATTACCTTGTACTTTCGCTTCACCAGTCTGTTTAGGCTTTCTATCCTGATTACCTATCTACTGTCACCAGACTCACTGAGATGGGCACATACAGCTGTGCTGGTATGTACAATTAGTCACTCTTCAGGAGAGGGCTAAGCCAAGCAAAATGCATTTCCTATCAGTGTCAATCCTAGGGGGATCTGTAGGCTACGTGTAGTCATGTTTGGCTGTAGTCGAGAGGGGTTTAGTGAGCTGGATGGGCTCTGTCATCCATGAGAAGAAAGTGATGTAATTACAGCTTTTAGGATAGTCAGAGATAGAAAAAGGGTATAGGTTGACATCTTACTATGGTATTCTTTTGAATTTGCACTTTTAAAATACATATTTTTTCTATATTGGCTAGGAGTTCCACTTTAGTCAAAATCATGGGGGGGAGAGTACAACAGCCATGTTACTGTTAATGAGAGTGAAATAAACAAAGAGACAGAGGAAGGTGAAATGAGGTTACATGCATCCAGTGTCAGCTGGGAATAATTACCGCGGCTGGCACAAGAGCGGCCTGAATGCTAGAGCAGAACGTGCCGCACTAGAAGACGTACAGCTAAATACCTGCATTATGGTACAGCGACGCTGCAGAGCTATTACCGCACAGCAAAAACAAACGCTAGGCCAGCTCATTTTACTCTGCAGTGCAAATTTCTGCTATAGTCAGGGCCTCATTTTTTTTTAAATACATTTCTGCCTGGTCCCAAGTGGATTTATACAAATGTGAACTAGAGAAAATTCATCCTAATGAAATCAGTCAGGTTAACATCATTGCTTAGCTGTAGGCCTAAAACTGAAGCTCACATGACATTTGTTAAAATATGTGTGCCTCCCCCCATTCTATGTGATGCCCTCCACTAAAATATATATACACTGACTCCAGAACAATTCTGCTTTGTAACTTCTGTTGAATGAGCCTGGCCTCAAATAGTACTGTAGGGAAATGCCTGACTGAAGCCTGCCAGACATTGGCTGTAATGTAAGAGCTGGGGCACAGAGAAGCACTATCACTACAGTGAGCCTGGTTCCCATTTATAAAAATAGACACAACAACCAATAAAGCATTTATACAGCTGATTCCAGCACAGGCCCTTCACTTATTGGATGCCTCCACTTATTCACTGCAGACTTCTTCTAACTAATAACAGGCTTCTTTTCCTCTGTAAGTCACTTTGACACTCAAGAGCATTGTTACACTAAATTGGAAGATATTCAAATTCTCCAGACTGTTCAAATTCTCTAGCAGATTCAGAAACAAAGGGATCAGCATGGGAAAAAACAGCTGGCTGGTAAGAGGCGGGGTCCGCATCATGCCGCATACCGCTTCTGTGCACTCTGAAGTAGATAGGGACAGGTTGCTGGCTGCTGCTGAGGGACAGATAGGCCTATTTGGTTGAAAACTGCCCATATAGGCAAACTATAGTCAAGGATAGCAGCTGAAGAGAGGGCTGGAGTAGGGTTGAGCTCACTACTACTTCACTAATAACATAGGTTTGCCACTACTGTAGTCTGGGTGCCTCACATTTTACTTTAAGCACTGGGGTGTACCCTGTTATACCACAGCTTGCTCTAAGCACTGGGGTGTACCCTGTTACACCACAACCTGGTCTAAACACTACCCTGTTATACTACAACTTGCTCTAAGCACTGTGGTGAGTAAAGGCTGTTATAACAAAATGTGCTCTATGCACTTGAGTGTAACCTGTTATACCAAATCTTGCTCTAAGTCCTGGGCTGAGTGTAAACTGTTATACCACAACTTGGTTTAAGCACTGGAGTGTATGATGTTATACTACAACTTTCTTCAAGTACTGAGATATACCCTGTTATACCACAACTTGCTATAAGCACCGAGGTACCCTGTTATACTACAACTTGCTCTAAACACTGGGGAGGGTGTAACATGTTATGCCACAACTTGCTCTAAGCACAGGGGAGTGTGTAGCCTGTTATACCACAACTAGCTCTAAGCATTGAAGAGTACACTGTTATACCACAATGTGCGCCGCTAAGCACTGATGTGTACCCTACTATACCACAACTTGGGCTAAGGACTGGGGTGTACCCTGTTATACCACAACTAGGTCTAAGTACTGAGGTGTACCCTGTTATACCACAACTTGCTCTGAGCACTGTGGTAAGTGTAGACTATTATGCCACAATTTGGTCTAAGCACTGGAAAGTACCCTGTTATACCACACCTTTGTCTAAGCACCGGAGTGTACTTTGTTACACCACAACTTGCTCTAAGCACTGTTGTGTACCCTGTTATACCACAACTTGGTTTATGCACTGAGGTGTCTCTTGTTATACTACAACTTGCTCTAAGCACCGGGGTGAGTGTAGCCTGTTACACTACAACTTACTCTAAGCACTGGGGTGAGTGTTGTCTGTTATACCACGACTTGCTAAACGCACTGTGGTGTGCCCGGTTATACCACAACTTGCTCTGGGAACTGGGATGAGTGTAGCCTGGTATAAAACAACTTAGTCTAAGCACTGAGGTGTACCCTGTTATACTACAACTTGCTTTAATCACTAGGGTGAGTGCAGCCTGTTATACCAAAACTTGCTCTAAGCACTGGCGATTGTGTTCTCTGTTACACCACAACTTGCTCTAAGTACTAGGGTGTACCCTGTTATAACACAACTTGGTCTAAGCACTGGAGTGTAAGCTGTTATACCACAACTTGCTCTAAGCACTGGAGATGAACCATGTTATACGACAACTTGCTCTAACCACTGAGGTGTACCCTGTTATACCACAACTTGGTATAAGCACTGGGCTGAGTGTAGCCGGTTATACCATAACTTGGTCTAAGCACTGGGTGTAGCCTGTTATACCACAACTTAGTCTAAGCTCTGAAGTGTACCCTGTTATACTATAACTTACTGTAAGCACTGGGTTGAGTGTAGCCTGTTATACCAGAACCTGCTCTAAGCTCTAGGGTGTACCCTGTTATACCACAACTTGGTCTAAGCACTGGATTGTAAGCTGTTATACCACAACTTGCTCTAAGCACTGGGGATGAACCATGTAATACCACTACTTGCTCTAAGCACTGAGGTGTACCCTGTTATACCACAACTTGGTATAAGCACTGGGCTGAGTGTAGCCAGTTATACCATAACTTGGTCTAAGCACTGGGTGTAGCCTGTTATACCACAATGTGCTCTAAGCACTGGGTGTACCCTGTTATACCACAACTTAGTCTAAGCTCTGAAGTGTACCCTGTTATACTATAACTTACTGTAAGCACTGGGTTGAGTGTAGCCTGTTATACCAGAACCTGCTCTAAGCTCTAGGGTGTACCCTGTTATACCGCAACTTGCTTTAAGCCTTGGGGTGCATGTATGTTATTATACCACAGCTTGTTCTAAGCACTGGGGTGTATGCTGTTATACCACAAATTGTTCTAAGCATAAAGATGTACCCTGTTATACTACAACTTACTCTAATCACTGGGGAGAGTGTAGGCTGTTATAACACAACTTGTTCTAAGCACCGGAGTGAGTGTAGCCACCTGTTATACAAGAACAAGAAGCACTGGGGTGTACCCTGTTATACCACAGCCTGCTCTACGCACTGGGTGTACCCTGTTATACCACAACTTGGTCCAAGCTCTGAAATGTACCCTGTTATAAGAAAACCTATTTTAAGCACTGGGGTGAGCGTAGTCTGTTATATCACAATTTGCTCTAAGCACTAGGGTGTCCCCTGTTATACCACAACTTGCTCTAAGCCCTCGGGGGCATGTATGTTATTATACCAAAGCTTGTTCTAAGCACTGGGGTGTATGATGTTATACCACAACTTATTCTAAGCACAGGGGTGAGTGTAGCCTGTTATACCACAACTAAGTCTAAGCACTGAGGTGTACCCTGTTATACCACAATGTGCTCTAAGCACTGGGATGTAACCTGTTATACCACAACTTGCTCTAGGCCCTGGGATGAGTGTACCCTGTTATACCACTACTTGGTCTAAGCACTGGAGTTTACTCTGTTATACCACCCCCTGCTCTAAGCACTGAGGTGTGCTCTGTTATATCTCAACTTGGTCCAAGCCCTGAAGTGTACCCTGTTATACTTCAACTTACTATATGCACTGGGGTGAGTGTAGCCTGTTGTATCACAACTTTGTCTAAGCATTGGAGTTTACCCGGTTATGACGCAATTTGCTGAAAACACTATGGTGTATCCTGTGATACCACAACTTGTTCTAAGCACTGTGCTGGATGTAGCATGTTTTCAACAACTTGTTCGAAGCATTGAGTGTACCCTGTTATACCACAACTTGCTCTAAGCACTGTGGTAAGTGTACACTATTATATCACAACTTGCGCTAAATACTGGGGTGAGTGTACCCTGTTATACCACAACTTGTTATAAGCACTAAGATGTACCCTGTTTTATCACACTTTGCTCTAAGCTCTGGGGTGAGTGTACCCTGTTATACCACAACCTGCTCTAACCACTGAAGTGTGCCCTGTTATACCACAACTTGGTCTAAGCACTGGGGTGAGTATAGCCTGTTATACCAGAACTTGATCTAAGTACTGAAGTGTACCCTGTTTTACCACAACTTGCTCTAAGCCCTGGGGTGCATGTATGCTATTATACCACAACTTGATCTAAGCACCTGGGATGAGTCTACCCTGTTATACCACAGCTTGTTCTAAGCACTGGGATTTGTGCTGTTATACTACAAATTGTTCTAAGCACTGGGGTGTACCCTGTTATACCACAACTTGGTCCAAGCTCTGAAGTGTACCCTGTTATACTACAACTTACTGTTAGCACTGGGGTGCGTGTCGCCTGTTGTATCACAACTTGGCACTGGAGATTACCCTGTTATGCCACAACATGCTCTAAGCACTATGGTGTATCCTGTTATACCACAACTTGTTCATGTTTTACGACATTGTAGCATGTTTTCAACAACTTGTTCGAAGCACTGGGTGTATCCTGTTATACCACAACTTACTCTAACCACTGTGGTGAGTGTACAATATTATATCACAACTTGCTCTAAACACTGGCGTGAGTGTACACTATTATAACAGAACAAGACAAGTCCTCCTCAAAAGCCTCAAAAAGTGTCCCTTGGCTGGCTGCTGTTGGTCCAGCAACCCACCCTGCGAGCCACGTGTGGAGTGGCCACACACCTGGGAAAAATGGCCTTCCTGTTTTATAACTTTAATTATTTAATATTTTTAATTAATAATCATTAAAATTAATATATTAAATTACAGTAATATATATTTTTTTGCTTTGCTGGTGCTAGGCCATGGACATGGAGCAGAGAATATTAATGCTTTTCCCTGGCATCAGGGACTGGTGGCAAAGCCTGCAAATGACCCATGTCTTGTAGTAAGTGCACTGCTTGAAAAAATGCCAAGCTAGGGAGATCCTTTGAGCCAGATTTTTAAGTGCTGAGTGTCCGGGTGTGGTGGTCAGGTGGTGTCCTCTCTGCAGGTCCGCTGCATCAGGTTGCAGCCACCCCGTCGGCATCTGTAGTGAGATGCGACACAGGTCCCCCTTCTCCTTCTCTGGCAAACTTCGAAGCCAATCCCGACACGCGGGGGGGGGAGCTTCTATAATACACAGATGAATGTGACTAATTAGGTCACTGTAGGGGTGGGTAATGTAGGGGGATTCCAGGGAGATCAGAAAGTAGCCCCTGACCCGCCAGACCTGCAGAGAGAATGCTGGCCGGTGGGGAAGAGGTGAAGGAAGATGCAGCAAATGTGAGTTTTTTTTATTTTAAAAATGTATATTTTTTTCTATTTTACTTGTTAGTGAACTAGTAAGGGGTTCAAGTTACCCCTATACCAGTTCATATATTGTGTGGTGGCTGGAGCTATTGTATCTGGAATTTGGGAGTTCCAAATGCCGAATACTGGGGACAATTGTCCAAAGGACTTCAAAACTAATCTATCCGTACTCTGGATCTTTACAAATCATAACATCAAATAGGGGGGAAATGTAAGCAGAATGCTGGGCTAAATATGGGGGAATTTTTCTCTACATTTCCATGTACCTGCAGCTGCACAGCCTGTTTCAATTTTCTCCACACTATCACAGTTGGGCTTTGATTTCACAATTCCAGAGATCTTCATTATCTTTTTTCATCATTTACCAATCATG
This sequence comes from Gastrophryne carolinensis, assembly GCA_027917425.1. Classification (NCBI taxonomy): domain Eukaryota; kingdom Metazoa; phylum Chordata; class Amphibia; order Anura; family Microhylidae; genus Gastrophryne; species Gastrophryne carolinensis. The sequence goes on from CM051236.1 coordinate 189,935,768, forward strand.
CCTGTTACATATTCCACCTAGACATAATGAGAGCAGCATTACTTTTACTTATCAAGTGTAGGTCATGTCAATGTTAGGGTTCTCAAGTATCTTGCATTCTGGTCTACAGTCTACAGTTGAACTTTCTGGGATGGTCCAGAAATGGCTGCATGCACATTTAATAGGGGAAGTGCAATCCTGCAAAGTGCAGCAATGTGGTGCACCTGACTGATATTTGAGGTGGAATGAATGATGAAGATGTGATTATACATTAAAAGAATAATACCTCTCAAACTTGTTTAACAGAACAATGTAGTGGAAGCTACACTCCTTAAAAAATGGAAAAGTACAATCCCCAGGTTTTTAGCTTGAAAAGGAGTGACCCTTAATAATAATCTTCATGCATTTAACTGTCCTTTGTTTGTTAATTCAATTACCACTTAAAGTGCACCTAAACTCAGGAAGGAAGTTTATGTTGTCACCTTCTATCCCCAGCCCAGTGCCCCAAAGCTTTTTTTTTACTAAAGCCTTTGCCCAATATATTGATAAAAAGACTAACAGGAAACAGTGTTATGGCAGCCACATGCTAATAAATTCATTTAAAACTGAACTGTCACATTAGGGATGATTCAACATCGTGAGGATTCGATGGAATAGAAGGGGACAACATAAACTTCCTTCTGAGTATAGGTGCACTTTAATAGAATGTAACACTGATATATGTTTTATTCTTAGCTATATTTATAAAGAATTTTACTATAATAACAAGGGAAATTCTTCTGCTCTACAATTACATTATTCTGTTTAGCCAGACCTCCAGTGTTTTGCATGGCGCCATGAAAGATAATGGCACTTTATAAATAAAAAATGATATACACTCCTGTACCGTTGTCCCGCTTCTGCGCTTCTGGGTTCCAGCTTATGGGTGGGCATGGCCTTGTTACAGCCGCTTCCATTAAAAACACCTCCATACATGGAAGTTCCTGGTGTATGGTGGTGCACATTGGCCCTTATTTATGAAGGAATAGCTACAGGTAGCGACTGGTGAGCGGCCGGTAATGACGGGCCCCGCCACGAGAACGCCGGCTCCCCACCACAATCACACATTTATCAAGCCGATCCTGCTTAGCGACTGAGATAGCGCCATATAGCGACTCATTCATCATTATTCCAGCCTCAGCCCACAGCGCCAGCGTCCGACCTTGAACAGCGACAGGTATGACCTCTCGCTACCTGGCGCGCTCCAATGCATTTCAATGGAACAATCTTTAAATATTAATAATTAATTGTTATTAATGTTTTTTTTTTTTTTTTTTAAATGTGAAAAATTCTGTGACCACTTCAGCCATTTTAGATATTTTTTTTTAAGGGAAAAATTTTTTTTTAAAAAAATTGTACAGAATTGATATTACAGGTCTGATATTAATGTATTCATATTGCTAAATTATTTAATTTTTTTTTTTCAAAAAATATGGTGGTTTGGGGGTTAAAAAACTACTTTTAACACATCGCCTCCAGGGCTCTGGGGTTTAAACATGCATTTCACAGCGCTTGAATTTTTTGAGCGTGATTTCTTGATGAATATGGTGGAAGCCGGTCGCTCTGACCAGTCGCTATCATGCGCACCCATACATCGCGGAACCTGTCAAATAGCGACTTGTAACCCCGTATTGAACATTTAGCCACACCGACTGAGTCGCTCTCAATAACCGAACAACGGCCAAGCACAGCGACTACTAGCGGGCGCTGTGAAAATACCGCTACAGCCGCTCAACTGTCGCTACATGTCACTATTAATAAATCAGCCTCATTGTTTTCCATGGAAGCTGGCCGTATCCAGTGCAAGGGCTCTACCCAGCCCTAAAGTACTAGGAAGTCCACAGAAAAATCTTTCAGTTTGTTTGCTTTCCCTATAGGCTGTGGTTATTTCCAGACATCAAAAATAAAACATTTAACTGATTAGAACTGTAGAACACTACAAGTGAATGGGATATTTATTTTTAAGAAGATGAAAACTTTATCAAATGGTGTATAAAAGAAGCTCTCAAAAATGAACCTCTTCAGAAATGTTAATTAACCCCCTTGTTTAAATCTCTATCAACCTTTTTTTTGGCCAAAAGACGCATGTCAAGAATCTCAAGCCAAATGCTGTTATTTATGCACGTAGGATTATTGTTTGTGTCTGCAGAACTCTATAAGTCTCTGGATTTCATATGTGTGATTATCTAATGTAGTATGAGGTAGATCATGAAACACAAGATAACATTTACAAAGCAATGCAAATTTTTAATAATTTGTATAAATGAATCTTGTAATGTAAAGGCATATCCAGAGGCATAGTGCTGATAGATATGTGAGCTTAGCAGCCTTTTACATATCTTAATACATCCAAGAGAATATATGTCAGCATGACACATTCCATGCAAGCACAATTATGGGGATGTTGGGCTGAACATAAAAACAAAAGAAGCATTTTTTTCATGTTATAACCAGGTGGAGCGCTTCAAGCAAAATGTTTAACCTTTGCAGCTGTCACTGTGCAGTCTCATGTAAACATTTCAGCAAAGAAAGTCCATAAAGGGAAGAGCTATTTTCTGGATATATAGTATGTCACACTAACAGAGAAGACAAAATAAACAGATTTCTTACTGAATCGGGCCCAGGTATTTATGGGATGTCCAGCATGTTAAGTTTCTGTTTATCAAAACGTTCCTTTTTTTTTTACTCTGTAAAAGAGTAAGAATTTGTTTCGTAAATAATACAGCATGGCCCTATATCAGCTGGATGATTGTATTTAGTTCTTCCCTATATTTATAGGATAATTTACTGGACTCTGTTTATATCCAGCTTTGGTGAAGGACATTAGATCTGTACATTAGATCACCTACCCCTGCTAGAGATGCCATGGGGAGGGGTCACTTATACACCCCGCATCAAGAAATATCCAACCAGGCTTGTTTTTCATTCTTTGAATAGAAGGAAAAGGAAATCAGGGGTGACAGGCTCTGTCACCCCTGATAGACTAAACCTGTCACCCCTTGATTTTATTCCTACCATGAGAGAATAAACCACAAGCTTGGCGGGAGTTTTATTCAGTTCGAGTGTATAAATGACCCCTCTACTCATTAGCCGATGTGTTTCTATGAATTTTTAATATTATACAATTTTGCGATAGTGATCTTTAAATAAGTGGTAGTAAGACTGAAAACTGGTTCTTAATTTACTGGTCCATACTCCCACTTTGCAATTCACTCCATGTGACCGCTGGTGCTCAGTGGGAGGATACGGTTGTTGCATTGCAGGATGCTTTGTACATCTAGCAGACTTGATTGTCTGTGGACAATCTGCCTGGCAAAGGTAGCAGGGATGCTGTGGCATAAAGACGACTTTGCTGGTTACTGCTCTATGCTACATCACCCACAATGAAATGTATGTGGGCAGACTTTTATCCACTTTAATGCTGTGTTCACACCTTTTTGTCGTGTTTCCATTATGTTAACAGCAAGGGTTTTATGAGTATACCAGAGGTGCCCTGTCCCAAAATACATGCTGTGCTTTTGATGCATTTTATGTTGTGTTGTGTTTTTGAGAAGAAAAAATGCACATTATATAGTAGTCCATGGCAATGCAAGCACAGCACAATGCAGCATTGCATTATACCTGGGTTGCACCTGCGTTGTCATAACCTGTCCTGTTATCAAGTTGCTTTGCATTGAAAATGCTGCTTACAACGTATTCTAACATGTACAATGCAGCGCATATATTTTAGAGATGAGTGAACCAAATGATTAGAACTGGAATTTGGATGAAATGATTTATAAAATGGCATTTATACCTGGATTACAGCACTGAGAACTGCAGAGGAGTGGAAAAATGGAGAAAACTGTCTTGCAGCCAGCCAATCCACAACAAGCTGCCCTTGTAGTGTCACGACTAGGAAGTCAGTATAAAAACCAATGCTAGTTGCCAGCAGCCATCTTCACCCACAGCTTAGCTAGGGAGTGTGGGTCTGTGATACAAGTAGAACGAAGAGCAGGGAAAGAGAAGGGAAGAAAAAGGTATGAAAAAAGAAAAGAATACTAGAGACTTCACTAAGCTGCAACGCCATACATTTTACTACTTTTTTGCAAGTTAAAATTAAGCAAAGTGTGTGTACCCCTGTAGTTCTGGGTACATTTGCTGGCTACCTTTTTGAGGGGTAACTAGAAGTTCTGTTGTGTGGCTAAAAAAGTAATATATTTTACTGCTTTTTTGAAAGTTAAAATTAAGCGTGGGTGTACCCCCTATAGTTCTGGGTACATTTTGCTGGTGACCATGATTGTGATGAATAAAAGTGCATTTTAGCAAAAAAACCATGAATTTTACAACTTAATACACATAGTATGGCAAACAGTAGGGTACTGACAATGGGAGAAGCATGCTTCTAGGGGGTAGAAGTAGTCTCCGTAGAGTGGGTAGAGGCAACAGGGTGAGCTTTAACATCGAGCAGTCATGTGTTGACCAACTATACTGCAGCCATTCAGTAGATGTGTAAGAGCTCTGAATCCCCTTTAGCTAGTACACAATCACGCAGCCAGGAATTGGCAGGTTCCTTGGACACCATGATTTTGTGGGGAGGGCAGACACGGTCCTCTGGGACTCCTGTCCTGAATGTGCCTCTCTTTTTTGCTGCACCTTCTGCAAAACAACTATTGGCTTCTCTAAGCTTTGAGCCGCTGATGAGCAATGATTAATTTGGGGAGGATAGTCAGCCATTGGAGGGCAGGGATGATCTTAGGAGATGTTCGCAGCAGTCCAAAAGAAAATGTTTAGGTGCACTCCCTTGACCATCCCTATGTGTAACTAGCCAAAAGGAATTCCTTGTACATCCTTACCTCAACCACTCACAGTACTCATGTGCACCCCATTCACAGTACTTAAGTGCACCCTGGCAGAGTGTGTAGCAGTAAGCGTACTGCTCTAACTCACCTCAGCCCGATCCTCTGCTTTAGCAGCAGCATTAGCATTTGTTTAAACTTGGCCCTCAGCTAGCTACAGTGGTGGCACTAGAAGTGTCTTCACTCGTGGGAGATGTCGGCCATCTTTTTGTAGCCTTGACTGGGACCAAGTTCAAACAAACACCGCTGTCGCCGCTTTGTCCCCGCTGCTGAGAAATACTTAAGGTGAGTTCCATCAGCTTCCTGCTGCTGCACCTTTAGGTGAAGCGGGTTGATGAGTTCAGCAGCACATGAACAAGCTTTTCCATGTTCAGGCAGGATGCTGAACCCAAACACAGACTTCTGGCTGAAGGCCATGTTCTGGTTTGGGAGTCCAAAATTTTCGGTATGAATTTTGCGGTTCGGGTTCGCCTATCTCAACATGTCTTTTCAACAAAAAAAAGGGTACGTATTTTAAACTACATTAAAAATGCATCGGTTTTTGGACCCTGATTTAATGAACTACAAGTTCTCACAGAAAAATCCCCTTATTATAAAATAAAATGATTGTGCCCAACAGTGCCCACGTCAGTACTGGGGATACCTGGAGCCCACCGCATATTTAGAGGCCCATGCAGGTTTCAACTAGATAATTCTCTGTTGGCTCCACCCACTGGATGGTGAGCCAGGTCTCCCATATGCAGACCCATTCACAGCTGGCCTCATATGAGAGATACGGAGAGCAGTTGTCAAAAGTTCAGAAGGTGGCAAGGACCAGTAGGTGATCAGCATGGCAGAGAAGGATTGGCAGCAGTGGTGGACTCTTAAGTGGCAGAGAATATGGCAAAGAATGGAGGATGATTAGCAGCAAGTACTAAAGTTTGATTGGTGGCAGTGAAGAAAGCAGCCCAAAGGATGATCAACAGCAGCAGAAAAGCTGACAAGGATTAAAGGACAATTCAAGGCAAAAGAGTATCCAGCAAACAAAAGAATCAGCAGCTCACCAAATACCAGGAACCTTGAGCACAGAGTAGAGTCTAGTCTCCAAATAGCAAAAGGCGATGGGGAGAGAAGCTAGCAATGACATCCTAAGGATCATCGTACGACTAAGCGTGCATGCCCGAAATGCATCACCAGCCTTAGAAAACATCTAAATTCTCAATGGAATGTATTTAAAGATTTAAGTAAAGGTTATGTTTAAAATGGAATTCTATGAAGACATCAGTGCTGGCTTCTCTTCACAGAGAAGGTAGTGAGGCCTGGAGAAGCGGCAGAGGAGGACTCATCAGTGTCATGTGGTAAAGGGACCCACTGAGATACTCTTGCCCAAGTGCCCACATAAACATGTAGCTGGTTCTTGTGCCAAGGAAGGGGGTTGAAAAAAGCTCTTTTGGTAGCAATTTACCCTTAATTAATCTGGACATCATTTTGGGATCTGAATGATTAGACACAAATCAGAGTTTACTTTCAATAAACAGTATCCTCAACAGTAGGGCCAGCCAGGGGATCCCACTGGTAACTGCCAGGGTGGCAAGCAGTATTTATTTTATCAGTACATTTTACTTGGCGGTGCGCGTAGAACGCTGAACCAAGCTCCGCTTCAATGTGGTGTGTGCAGAGCCGACCTCAGGTCAAATGTTGCTCTGTGCAAGATTTTAGAATCGTGACCCAACCCCCAAACTCATAAATACATTCACACTTTAAAATGATAAGGCAGATGCAAGTAAAGAGGAAAAGGAGTGAGAATGAGGATTGAGGGAAAATGAAAGAGAAGGAGAAAAATAATTCTGAAAACAGAGAGATATGATACAGGTAAAAGGTGAGAAGGAACACAAAAACAAGGGGGAGATTGAGGGGAGATATATAAAAGAAGAGGTCTAAGATGGAAAGATATAAAGATGATTTCTGAAAACAGGGACAGACTGGTAGAATACAGAAGAGAGAGAGAAAAAAACAGTGGGAATGTGGAAATGAGGGAGACAAACAAAGCACAGACATGAGAGAGAGAAAGAATGAAGAGGAAGACATAAAGATGAAACGCATGGGAAATGGAGGAAGAGTAACAAGAAAGGGAGATTGAGGGAACGTGAGGGGAATTTGGAAAAGAAGATTGTGGGAAGAAAGTGGGAGCAGGAAAATCGTATGTGGAAATAAAAGCAAGAAGCAAGGAAAGGTAAACATAGAGTAAAAAACGGCTGAGACAGTGAAAATAGAAAGAGAAAGAAATTGCTAGAGAGAGAGAAAGATCAATGCAATATGCAAAATAAGAGAGAGCTGAAGTAATCTTTGAGATGCTTACGAGCATAATAAATGCCACACACCAGACATTTCTTTCTATTTTGGAGCTCTGGCTGGGATATTCTAATCCTCATTTGGATTCTTAAGCATTACAATAAAGATGTCGTCAACTGGGACCTTTGTGGGAGCTATCTGACTAGGACACTCTTTCTCTCTACTTTTCTCCCCCCCCCTTTTTTTTTTCTTTTCTCTTCTGCAGTAATAGGGAAAAGAGACCTGATGAGCCAGCTAAGAGCATTATTTGAATGCTGTCTACTGGTGCCCCTACAGATTTGGATGGGGCCCTATATGACAGCACTGCTTGCACACCCCAAAGGCTGGTCATGGGTGGGAGGATGCAGCTGCCTGTCTCTGGTGGTGGGAATGATAAGGAAAGTATTTGGTGGAAAAAATGCAGTGACCTCTATACAGTAGTTCTCAACCTGCTTATGCCAAGTAGTACCCCCTAGTGACAAGCAGTAACATCCAAGTACCCCCCAAGGACAAGATCAATTATTAATGTTATCAAAATAGGTAAATCGTGAGCCTTGTAAAACTTTTGTGAGCAACAAATAATAATTTTAATTTTACTGTTAAAATAATATACATTCCCTGTCAGACCCCAGTTGTTGGTTCTCCCTTGAACACTGCCGAGTACCCGCTGAGGTATGCATATTGCAGGTTGAGAAACAGTGCTCTATAATAAAGAGCAGACAGACAGCTGCAATTTTTAAGCATGATATATATTTCTTATTGCTTTCCAAAATCCATGATGGTCATCTGAAATGTTTTCCTCAACATGTTCATTAAGCATGCATATTAAGATGTCCAGCTTATTGAGTTACTTGAGAAAACACCATCTGCCCAGTGGTACAAAGATACCAAAATCAATCCATGAATTGACTGCTCCACATTTAATACTTACTCGGCCCTTTGTCTTCAATCAGTCAGATAAAGCATTCAGCTTTATTGCTTTGTAGAGACACAATACAAAGAAGAGTCACATTTATCTAACACAACAAAACAGAAGACAACATCTATCAATACTTCTAACACTGCTGACAGGTGATGTGAGAGATAGTTAGTTGTCAGCATTCGTTTCTGAGTTTGATCCTGCCTTTTTGGAAAACTACAAATATTGGTAGTTTTAAACAGGGTTCCACATAGGGACATCTACTTATGATAAATGATCCACCTACAGCTCCCTGTGTTCCAGCTTAGAAAGACCACATTCTAACGTGGGTCCAGGACAAGCAATTATAGTAGATTCAAGACAGCACCTATTTGTTTCGCTAACCATTTCAACAGAAATGTAGTATGCGTTCATAATGTAGTAAATCAGATGCTATCATACTGCTTTAGAAAAGTTGCTCTTTTTTTGCTTCCATAATAATGATGCAATAAATGATACACTTAGGACATGCACAGCAAGTATTGCAAGTAATTTTTATTTTACAGGAAATGAGCATCATTTCATATTGTTTTTTTTTACCTTACCTTACCTCTGTCCTTGCCACTCATTATGGATTGCCAACAATAAAGAAAGGAAAGCTCCACCATTCTAATTTAGTGCTTGGCTACAGCACCATAGTTTGAGAGGTCAAATATTATCAATGTGGGATATATTCATAGAGTGTTTATTTTTACTTTTTGTTTTTTGGGGCTAGGTGTGTAGCATGGGGGTAATGTATAGTTCCATGGTACACTGGGTTATTTTTCTGGGTTATTTTATTTATAATTTATATTTTATATCCTCTTACTTTTTAATTTTTTATTATATTGAGTATGGGTTAGCTAATTAATTAATACGCTGGTTATGAATTTGTATATGTAGAATTGGGTTGAATTATTGTTATTTTTTTTTTATTTTATTGAAATGTTTATATACACAGCATTATTTATACACTGTGGGTCTGCTAATTAGATCATGTGTGGGTGGAATTGATATGGTATTTACAGCTACTGGGCTGTTTTGAAATTTGTATTTTATTAATTGTATGTTTTTGTAATGTTTTGCTATTATAACAAAACGTTGTCTTTTTTGTTACTTACTTTTTGTGGCCATTTTTCGCATCTGAGTTTACAGCATAGGTATTGATACAAATACAGTGTCAGTGTTCTTTATTATGTGTCATGAATATTGCAGCACTAAGCGTTACTGGAATGAAATGCAAAAGATTGAAAATTAAAAATAAAAAGACTGGATTAAGCTATCTTAGGTTTTGTTCCCTTGCCCCCAGGGAATTCAGATTTGGGGTGTCCTGATGTGTGCACCCCCCCCCCCCCCCCACCCGGGTTGCCATGTCTGCTTACCTCTCCTGTGATCCCATGGCACATGTGCGGGCTCATCTCCAATCAACTTTTTAAGTAATACATTCTTACAGAGGTTGTCAGTGAAATGGCTGCTTACATTTATTATTATTATTGTTTATGTATAAAGCTCTATCATATTACGTTGCGCTGTACAGTAAGTATAAGAAAAAAGGAGAGTAGGACGAGTAACATATAACTTATAATACAAGGGGCAATACAAGTCATATATAATGGATATGACAATGAATGCATGTAATACATACAGTATTATGAGTCAAATGCAACACAAGGACTCTGCCCTTGTGAGCTTATATTCTAAAGCTTACAATCTTGGCCATGGTTCTTTACCAGCCTCCATTCCCTCTGGTATGGGTACTGTGCTTTTCCAGAGGTGCCATGGGTGCCCCTGATATCCCAAGAGTGGGAGGCGTAACATTTATACATTTAAAAAGCTTGTTATGCTCAGTGTTTTGCTGCACACTTACGGCTTTAACACACTTCAACATACTATATAGATCAGGGGTCCCAGCCTCTCACATTGGGAACCACATCAATCACTGACAGATGGTCAGGAGCCGCATTTGAAATAAAGTTCGGTGACACTAATGTCATTGTGTGTAAATACAATGATATACATTTTGTGTCCGGCTCCCCTCTCATCCCCTCAGATCAATAAGCACAACAAATATGGATCCCCCTGACTTGTTAAATGCCTGCTCTACCACGAGTGAATCTCCCAGCCCAAAAGAAGTTAAAAATCTGAGTTTGGTATGTGGAGAAGTGTGCTTGCTTACCTGCTCTGCAATTCCTGCTCTCCATGTGGTTAGGTTGGGAAATCAAATGCAAGTAAGTCAGCACCCTTTTCTACCTGTCCAACTCTTAATTAGCCTCAGACAGCCCGCAAGCCACACAGCAGGGGGTCTGCAAGCCACAAGTGAAGGGGTGCACCTGTAATGAGGTCGTGCAGGCAGCAGGCTCAGCAATTGCTTGACTTTTGTTTTGTTTTATTAATATTTTTTTATGAATATTTTTTGCACACTGCACGCTAATTGACGGGGCGCTATTCTGTTTGCGTTCAGGCTAGGCTCACATGGGGCTCCTGAGTTACAGGTTGGGGATTCCTGATATAAACTATATAAAATAATACAGTAAATGTAGTTGACAATTATTCGTAGTTGGCTCCAGAGGGCCTGATAACATGCAGCTAGTTTTGGGAAATCATGGTAAAAAAAATATTGAAATATCAAATTGTATTGGATCCCATAGAGTTAAAATAAAGGGGAGGTGTCCCTAAAATAGCACAGTACACCTCCTCACATAATGGCATTTATTATAGACATAGAGGCTCGATTCAGTAAACTTACCTTAATTTATCTCATGAAAATAAGGAGTTTTTGTTGATTGGTTTCAAAACAAGACGCAAGACAAAATAAGGTGTGATTCCTTAAAGGGAGGAAGTCAGCGCATGATTTGCACCTAAAACTTGGCATGAGAGTTTTGTTCCGCTTTAATGAAAATACATAAATGTGTACTTTTAATCGTTTTAAAACTCCTGGAATGTTCATACATTTTTAACTCATGTGTTATTCTGAAATAAAGCATAAAAGGGTCCTGGTTTCTGTGAGATATTTTAAAGCCCATAGTAGCAGTATACAAATGGTTAAATCAGTCACATTATCGAAAGTGCATATATCTAGCAGAAAACAGCAGTATAAATAACCAAAATGTAATCAAAATGTTTTTTTATGCATACATCCCCTGTTAAATTGAATTTTACCTCTAGATGGCTGTGAGGCAGGTTGCTGTGCTTAGGGATCACCCCTGTTGTGACAGTCCCCTTTCTCAAGTGGAGGGATCATTGTATCTCTCAATCCTGCGTCTCAAATCCACTGGTAGCTGCAGGTCCCAGACGAAGGTGTGTGTACATAATGTGGAGAGCGATCACCATCTTGGCACTGAATGAAGGTTTTGTGCAGCCCAGATCTGAGATCTGTTTGGAAAAGCTCTGGATCTAAATATAAGTTGTAACAGTCTTATTGTGTGACAACGATGGAGGCTGTAGCTCCTTTCTTCTAAACTAGATGCGGCTACTTATTATTAAACAGTATTTTAAGCTTAATTAACATAAGAAAGTGAAAAAACAGGAACTCTAGTGTAGTGTAAATGGGGTTATTAGTTTGCAACTGAACTTGAATCTACATAGTCACACATTTATGTTATATATTAAAGTATTTATATGTTATATATTAAAGTATTATTTATTTATTATTAGTGTACTCGCTTATACACACTAAGATTGTGTCCCATATGTCTCAGGTTTGTCTCAGCTGCTGATGCCATGTTTTAAGCATTCAGGAGGTTTTTTGGTCAGCAGGGGAAGCAGTTTGGGAAACTGACGCTGTAAACAGATGGTCAATTCATTTTATTTCATGCTGGGCTTTGTTACCACTAGCTATGATAACCGGGGTACATATAAAATATAGACTAATGTCCAGACATTTATAATATATTTTTGGATAACAGTGGTCCAATAATAAAAAAATAAAACAATGCTATATAGTGTCCTGGTCGGGTAGTTCCGCAGATATCCTGCTGTTGGCAATGTGCTGGCTTTTAGCACAGTTGCTGTTTTAGCAGCCACCAGTGGAGCAGCCTGGCTGTCCAGGCCCATTTAGTAATCTTCCTTCCACAACATCAGCTAGGTGCAGCCAGGAGATTGTTGATTATCCTGACCTTAACCAAGCCAGAAGGTGGTGAGGCTCCATCCATCTTGTCCCTCAGCAATCCAGGAGCCAGTGAGACCCTATCTTTATCTTCCTGTGTCTTTGCCCAGAGCTAGCTGGCCTTCACTTAGCCAGTAGGTGGCAAAACTCCATCCTTCCTTTATCATCTGGGGCCAGCAAGTCTGCCTGCTTCCCTGAGGTTGCTGGGATCTGGTCCTGCACACACGTAGTACTGTATGTACAATTCCTTTAAAGTGGACCAACAACCCAGGATTTTGACTATCCTGGGTTTTGGTCCACTTCCCTGATGGGGGGTGCCCCACTATGTGAAACCCCCCAGATTGCAGGATTCAACTCACCTCACCCAGCTCCTATGGCGCATGCGCGGCCGCTCGTCCAGTCAGTGCACTCGGAGCCGCTGAGCTATGCGCGTCTAAGCGGTGTCATAGCTCAGCAGCTCAGAGAACGCTGGCTGCCTTCCCTCTAACAGGGAGCATTCCTGCGCCAGTTATTCACAAATGGCCGGCGCGGCACACACCCAGCTAGAGAGAAGCGCGAGATGCGGCCGCGGCCCATGCATGCGCCGCTGGACCAGGAATCAGGTAAGGTTTACCGGCATCCTGGGGGGTTTCACACAGCGAGGCATCCGCGGGGAGGGAACGCAGGGAGGGAACGGATCAGTCTGGGAATCTGATAGATCCCCGGGCTGATCCGCCTGGGTGTTGGTCCACTTTAAGGCTTTAGTTCCCTGGTCCAAAACCGCCTGGTATACAATATATATATATATCCTATTCTGAGTTGCATTTGTCTACTTGTTATGCACAACGCTACCAAGACAAATGTGTGTGTATATATATATATATATATATATATATTTATAAGAAATTTGCTTGTAGGAAGAAAAAAAACAGAACTCACAGTGACGTGACTGGAAATGACAGGGAACATGAAGGGATATTCCATCTACCTCACAGTGACGTGACTGGAAATGACAGGGGGCATGAAGGGATATCCCATCTACCTCACAGTGACGTGACTGGAAATGACAGGGGGTGTGAAGGGATATCCCATCTACCTCACAGTGACGTGACTGGAAATGACAGGGGGCGTGAAGGGATATCCCATCTACCTCACAGTGACGTGACTGGAAATGACAGAGGGCATGAAGGGATATCCCATCTACCTCACAGTGACGTGACTGGAAATGACAGGGGGCGTGAAGGGATATCCCATCTACCTCACAGTGACGTGACTGGAAATGACAGGGGGTGTGAAGGGATATCCCATCTACCTCACAGTTATGTGACTGGAAATGACAGGGGGCGTGAAGGGATATCCCATCTATCTCACAGTGATGTGTCTGGAAATGACAGGGGGCGTGAAGGGATATCCCATCTACCTCACAGTGACATGACTGGAAATGACAGGGGGCGTGAAGGGATATCCCATCTACCTCACAGTGACATAATTGGAAATGACAGGGGGTGTGAAGGGTTTATCCCATCTACCTCACAGCGACGTCACTGGAAATGAAAGGGGGCGTGAAGGGATATCCCATCTACCTCACAGTGACGTCACCGGAAATGACAGGGGGCGTGAAGGGATATCCCATCTACCTCACGGTGACATCACTGAAAATGATAGGGGGCGTGAAGGGATATCCCATCTACCTCACGGTGACGTCACTGGAAATGACAGGGTGCGTGAAAGGGTTATCCCATCTACCTTACAGTGACGTGACTGGAAATGACATGGGGCGTGAAGGGATATCCCATCTACCTCACAGTGAGGTCACTGGAAATGACAGGGGGCATGAAGTGATATCCCATCTACCTCACAGTTACGTGACTGGAAATTACAGGGGGTGTGAAGGGATATCCCATCTACCTCACAGTGACTGGAAATGACAGGGGGCGTGAAGGGATATCCCATCTACCTCATAGTGACGTTACTGGAAATGACAGGGGACGTGAAGGATATCCCATCTACCTCACAGTGACGTGACTGGAAATGACAGGGGGTGTGAAGGGATATCCCATCTACCTCACAGTGACGTTACTGGAAATGACAGGGGGTGTGAAGGGATATCCCATCTACCTCACAGTGACGTCACTGGAAATGACAGGGGGTGTGAAGGGATATCCCATCTACCTCATAGTGTCATCACTGGAAATGACAGGGGGCGTGAAGGGATATCCCATCTACCTCACAGTGACGTGACTGGAAATGACAGGGGGCGTGAAGGGATATCCCATCTACCTCACAGTGATGTGACTGGAAATGACAGGGGGTGTGAAGGGATATCCCATCTACCTCACAGTTACGTGACTGGAAATGACAGGGGGCGTGAAGGGATAACCCATCTACCTCACAGTGACGTGACTGGAAAAGACAGGGGGCGTGAAGGGATATCCCATCTACCTCACAGTGACGTCACTGGAAATGACAGGGGGCGTGAAGGGATATCCCATCTACCTCACAGTGAGGTCACTGGAAATGACAGGGGGTGTGAAGGGATATCCCATCTACCTCACAGTGACGTCACTGGAAATGACAAGGGGCGTGAAGGGATATCCCATCTACCTCACAGTGACGTCACTGGAAATGACAGGGGGCATGAAGGGATATCCCATCTACCTCACAGTGACGTCACTGGAAATGACAGGGGGCGTGAAGGGATATCCCATCTACCTCACAGTGATGTCACTGGAAATAACAGGGGACGTGAAGCATATCCCATCTACCTCACAGTGACGTCACTGGAAATGACAGGGGGCGTGAAGGGATATCCCATCTACCTCACAGTGATGTCACTGGAAATAACAGGGGACGTGAAGCATATCCCATCTACCTCACAGTGACGTCACTGGAAATGACAGGGGGTGTGAAGGGATATCCCATCTACCTCACAGTTATGTCACTGGAAATGACAGGAGGTGTGGAGGTGGCCTTTAGACCCCTATACCAGTTCAAAGGGCAGGAGCGGCTGGCAAGTCACCTTCCAGTAAGCAGGTGGCTTCACAAGATCCCCACTCGATTACCTGCTCCTCCCTTTGGCCAGAGGGGTGCATGATAGCCCGATGCATGTGTGGGCTGGTAGTTGTTAGAGCCAATCAGCCGTGAACACATAGCTGGGGCTCAGGCCTGGGACCCCACACCATTTTAATTTTTCCAGGTTCAAAATAAAATTAAAACATGGCACCAGTGGGGGCTCCCCCTGCCAGCTCATTCCTTGGGGTATAAGGGCCGCTTCCTGCAGTGGAGAGCACTGGTGGGTGAGCTGCAGGGCAGAAGATCTGGGTCCTTTGCATAGGCTGCTTAGTGAGGAGCATATACATTCACCATATGCATTGTGTGTGTGTATATTTATTAAAATATTTGTTTTTTCAATATAATAGGCGTAGTTAATGGTGTGTTTTTCAGGTGCACTTGGTAGGAGGACTGAGTTTATAGTGATCCAGATCATAGGAAGGGTTTTATTATGATATATTTGATCATATACTTACATATTGTTGCATCTCCCCCCCCCCCTCCGCTGGTACCCCATAGTGTGTTTTTAATGATTTTTATAATGTGATGTATTTTCATGTACATTTATTTAGATATTTAATACATTGTTGATTCATATCATTTTGTAGTGCAGCATTTTTGTGGTGTGCACCACTGTTTTATAATATAAAACGATTACATAAAACTGGAGTACAGCTGGGCTACAATGATGTAAATGTGCTATAAATCATCTGACTGTAGGCAAAGACAATTTGGCATTTTTTATGTGAGAGGATAACTAGATCTCAGAATTGCTTATGGAAGTCCCAGAATGTGTATGACATCATTAGCATTGTGTGGCAGAATTAGGAAATATTCTGAGCAATTGCAATTAATTAATTTTAGTAAACTGCTAATTCCCCCCCCCTCTGATAATCAGTGACATAAGCTGTTTGAGAGGGCTTAACCCCATGCAGATGCTGTGGAGTAGCATGCAAATGCTGTGCTCCTGGACTGCATGGGAGTGGCCATCTTGCTACACATCTCACAGTCCTGCTTACACAGGAGTATGAGGGGGAAGCTGTGCCAGCCGCAGCCCATACCAAACCAGTGTGTCCCTAGATGGCCACTCCCATGCCGTTCATGAGCACACCGATTGCCACAACTAAAACTAAGCTTTCATTCTTTTTTTACTGGATGTCTACTTTAATAGAACTGTTCCAGCATGTTCATATAGTACCTCTGATATATCAGGCAACTGTGTATGTTGACCATATCATCATTTCTATGCATATTTTCAAATTCGGAATGCTTATTGCATGGAAGCATATAGGGTTATATGTATTTCTGTAATGAGGGAGGGTGTGACCTAAGGGGATCTAGAACCTACAGGGATTGATACAAACGTTTTAAGTTAATTTTAAGCCTATATGCAAAACATTTTTAACAAGTGAACCACAGTTACCGTACCACCATAAGATGCACCTGCCCATAAGACGCACCCAGAATTTGCAGGAGGTAATCACCCCATTACAGATCCCACATTACAGTGAGTGGCATCCCAAATTACAGGCAGTGTGAGGCATCCCAATTGCAGGCAGTGTGAGGCACCTCATTTACAGGCAGTGTGCTGGCATCCCAAATACAGGCAGTGTGAGGCATTCCAAATTACAGGCAGTGCGAGGCACCTCATTTACAGGCAGTGTGAGGCACCTCATTTACAGGCAGTGTGAGGCACCTCGTTTCAAGGCAGTGTGAGGCACCTCGTTTCAAGGCAGTGTGAGGCACCTCATTTACAGGCAGTGTGAGGCACCTCATTTACAGGCAGTGTGAGGCACCTCGTTTCAAGGCAGTGTGAGGCACCTCATTTACAGGCAGTGTGAGGTACCTCGTTTCAAGGCAGTGTGAGGCACCTCATTTCAAGGCAGTGTGAGGCACCTCATTTACAGGCAGTGTGCTGGCATCCAAAATACAGGCAGTGTGAGGCACCTCATTTAAAGGCAGTGTGAGGCACCTCATTTACAGGCAGTGTGAGGCACCTCATTTACAGGCAGTGTGCTGGCATCCCAAATACAGGCAGTCTCTCTTCCAAAAAGAAGAAACATTACTCCCTTGCTGCTGGCCCCGGGCTTCTGCTTCCAGTCTCCGGCTACACACAAACACACACATATATATATATATATCTTACCAGCGTCCACCTCCGCTGCCAATGCCCAGAGCCGATCCCCATACCTCGACTGTGTGTGCATGTTGGCGGGAGACTGGCCGCTGCAGGAGCGCAGGCCAGCAGCGAGGGAGCACCTGGAATGTATTTTTTACCCAACATTTTCCCAACATTCGCCCGATAAGATGCACTAAGATTTCCCCGCCACATTGATAATAATGCACACATTACTGGATCTCCTTAGCCCAAACCCTCCCTCATTTCACAAATGCTGGATATGCTTTAAACCAATAAACATTCAAATGTATTTAGCTTGGAGTTAGGAAATATGCATACAAATAGTGATATAGTCACAATACTCACGTAACTGCATAGTCACAGTCTAGTAGTTCCATGGTGGCACTGTGATATTATATTTTAGCAGCCATCAATGGGGTTGTTGTGGAGCCCTCCCAATAGTTCTTCCTTCTTATGGCACCTGCCTGCTAGAATTTGTGAACACACAAAGCCAAAGGTCAGACTCACAGAGCACAATATTGTTGTTGTTTGTTGCTCCACTGGATGGAAGCTGGCACATTGGGCCACCCAGTTCAATTCCTGTAGTTGAGCCTTTTTTGAAGCTTTTTGCAACCCCTCCCCTGTGTTAGTCAGATTAGGGCATTACATCAATTAAACAACTCACCTGATTGCAGAGACGCACTGCTGAACAGGATTGGATAACTGACCTGTCACTCAACGTCCCAGCTGCAGCTTACATGTGGATTGCCCCCTTTCTTGGGCATAACACATAGGGAAGGGAGGATGTTACAAAATTCTTGGACTTCCTCAACATCGTTTCCCGTATTGTCAGTTTTGCTACAGCCTAAAGTCAAGTTGTACCCGACAAAAGTACAGAATCATCTTGAATGTTGTTGTCTTATGACATCAGCACGTGAATGCTTTCCTATTTTACCTGTCAACATTTGGGATAAAACATTTAATAAACAAAATATAGACCAATTCAAAATAAATAAAATTGGCAGATGTGTTGTACTACCCCTTGCTCCCCTTGTTAAATGACTTTTGAATCCTTCAATGAACAGAAGTACATCTAATTGCATATTTGATGACACGGGGCATCTCAATGTCAGGATCCAATCAGAGGCAGCAGTTTAACTTTTACATTAAAGTGAAATTTGTGTATATAGTTTTTCTGTAAAAGTTGGAACTAAATTCCAGTCACAATTTCTTCCCTCACCTTTATGGCAGCCAATCATATGACCGCTAGAACCATTCAGGTCTGACGTGCAAGCCCACTTAGAAAACCTGATTGGTCAGCAGTAGACATGCGATTGGCAGCCATACAATGAATGAAAAAGTGGCAAGGTTTGGCTGACTTGACTTGAGTTGCTCTTACATTTAATGCAGCAATCTGAAAAATCAAGTTGATTATAAAGTGCTGTGTCTGAAACAGAATCATTGTCTTACGTGAATTGCATAACACTGTGTACCAGGTTTGGAGCCTAGCTCTGTCTGAATGATTGATGCAGCCACAAAATCAATTTTAAGATATTTTAAATAGCTTTTCCAAAGATGTATTGATTTAAAATGTGATGTACTGTAAATTGTTACATCAATTTCATTTAATACTATTTATTCTTAGGATGTTATGAACATGGCAGTGGGTTATTTATTAAAACAATCCCACACCCAGACACTGCTAAAACGCAGAAATACCAACATTGCTCATGACTGTGGGGTCATCCAAATTGGTGAGGCCTCCCCACAAGCCCATGCAGCACCTCACCCTGGCCCCACGTGATGCTCAGGGGCCCGCAATTGGCCGCTGATGGGTGCAATCCTGGATGAGGTATTTGGGTTCTTGGGACAGGGGCTTGCAGGGGGTCTATGTGAGGAGAAGCATCACCAATCAGGATGCCCCCTCCCCCCCAGTCACAAGCAGCAGTGTTGTGAGGTATTCCTACAAGGCATGTGCCTTCAAGCAGCGTTTTATGCCATGCATATGCCTGAACAGCATGCTGATAACAGGAGACTTGTCTACATCAGCCAGATAAGTCTAATGTGAATGCACTCAGTAGTTGGAGGGATTCCAGGGATGCCACCATAGCCTGTGCATATGCCGTCAGATCATTAAATGGTTAGTTTATATGGCGAACCAACATGGCTTTGGTTCTCTCTAAAGGGCGTGCTCAAAAGCCTGAGCTTTCACTTACAGTGGACCAAAACCCAGGATTTTGACTATCCTGGGTTTTGGTCCTTTCTCCCAGGGTACCCTGATCGGGGTGACCCGCTGTGTGAAACCCCCCAGATCGCCGATGCCAACTCACCTCTTCCCCATCCTACGGCCCATGTGCAGCCTCTCATCCAATCTGGTCGGCCGCATCCCCAGCTTCCCTCTAACAGGGAGCGTGCCGCGACGGCCATTCACATATGTCTGGTGCAGGCACGCACCCTGCTAGAGGGATAGCGGGGATTTGACCGCGCCTCGTGGTTACAAAGAAAAAAGAAACACACAGGCACCCATGCTGTTCCTATGGCGCTCCAGATCCTGGACGCCGCTATCTTGCACGGAAGATGCAGAGCCGCATTCAAATGAATGGGCGGCGTGAGCACGCACGGAGTCGAGGGATGCAGGTTTGCTTCTTTTCTTGCGGCAGCCATGGGAGACCTGGAGAACAGTGAGGGTATCTTGCTAAGGTGAAGGCTTTTTTTCCATGTAACCTCCCTGTCCTGTCTCAGGGCCAGGGTAGGATGGCAGAGCGGGGGCTCAAATTTAACGGACATTCCTCTTTAAACTCAACCTAAAGTCCAAAAAGAATTTATGCCTGCTGAGGAGCCTCACTTCAAGATATGGGATGCCCCGCAGTATAACTGTAACAAAGAAGCCAGAGAACATTTTGAACAATGGGGTTTTCACACTCCCAGGTGTTGTCAGCTTCTGATAGCTCGAAGCGGTGAGAAAGCTGAATGGCGTGAGCAAACCGCTGGCTGCACTTATTGTCAGCATTTACATTTGACCCCGTTAAAAGGCTGCCTCACCACTTTTCTCCTGGTTATGCCCATCCTGTAGCACCCATGATGCCTCTTCCTTTCATCCCAGCTGTGCTGCAGCTTGGACTTCAATGGCATAACTCATAATACAAAGCGGCAGGTAACCCAGCGGCACTTGCTCTTTGCTAGCCACTGGGAACATCGTGTTAGATGTGAAAACAGGTTATTGCCAATTACATGCTAAGAATCGGGGTTCTGGAGATTACAAATCTAATGCCAAAAAGGTTTTCCTCCCCCTTATACACAGGACAAATGAAATACCACTACTTCGATCCCCCGATTCACACAATATTACAATAATGGTTGTATGGTTATTTAAAACACATTTCATTTGATGTGCAAGGAATTATTGAATGCTTCGTCATACTATTGTAACTTCCATTCGTATTCCTCATTCCACTAAAAAGACATGTTTTGGCCATTTGCCTGGGTCACCTTTTGGTGGACCTAAAATTTATGACCGCTATAAATTTATGTGCAACTATCCGAATTGCCCTGCAAGGGGGAGAAGGGGGTTGGGGGAGATGTGTATGGGCACAGTTTCATGTAAGGGTGTTGGTCCAGTCTTAATTAAATAAAAACTATTTTATGGGGTAACATGCTGCACGAACACTAGTTTAGGTAGGTTTTAAAATGAAAAAACAATGAAGCTCATCTTACGATATTAACCCAAGGCTGAAGATGTTAAATGAAGTAATAAGTCTGTTTTAATCAACAGAGTTAATCCTAAATTATACCCCAAATATTAATATGCTAAGAAAAACCTTTTAATAAAATGCAAATTATAACCTGGTCACAGTCTATGGTGTCTATAGGTTTTTGCAAAGTGTTAAGATGCTTAATTGGGGAGTTTATTCCTTCTCAAAACCTGCAACACTTTATATTCCCAACTGGACATGAAAGAATTTGGCTTATCTGGTCACAAACGGACTATAGATGAGAGCACTTTATTCATCAACAGGACCAGTTGATGCCATCAGGCAGAGAAAGGAGGTTTGTATTGATTATAAGTGGGAAGACATCTTTCAAGGGGGGTTTGCAAAAACTTTTGATTTGATTTTCTTGAGAATATACAAGCCTACAAGTCTCTAAGAGGGTAATTAGCTAAAATGTGGCAAGATCTCAAATGTATGCAGGAAATCTTGTCTACCCCATAGGTGGTAGTTCTCTGCAAATTTTTGGAAAAGGTTTCAGTCTCATTCAGAAGACTTTGCGTGAGGGATCTGAAGGACTTCATCACAACATCAAATCAGGCACGTTGGTTTTAAAAAACACAATTCTGTGAAACTCACCTGCAGAATTGGTTTTTCTGGGGATCCATTCCAGACCCTCCTTACACTTGGGATTACTTCCTTGCCTGAAGGGTGTGACTGCAAGACAAAAAAAGTGTGGCCCCTCCTGGACCATAAGTAGCAGCTGCCTCCTAACCAAACCAGTACTTAAAAAGCAGCAAATCCTATAACCAGAGGCAGGCCGAGAGGCCCCATTATAGGAGACAATGTTACCTCACACCGCACTCCGCTGGATTTCTCTCAAAATATACTTTTTTTTTTTCTTTTTAAAATGCCAATGAAGTAATAAATGGACTAACACCATCAAAAAAGCATCAAAAGATAGATCATGACCCAAAAAGGGTGAGTCGGAGGGTCTAGAATGGATCCCAAAAAAAAACAATTCTACAGGTGAGTTTCACAGAATTGTATTTTTTCTTCTGATCCATTCCAGACCCTCCTTACACTTGGGGTCTCCAAAAGCAGTAGCATCTATGGGCGGGATCCCCAGCACGGAACAGCAGGTAGTTTATTTTACTACCGCCTTTCGACCAACCACAGTGTCAGCTGAGGCCCTAACATCTACCTTGTAGAATTTGGTAAATGTATGAACCGAAGACCAGGTGGCAGCTTTACAAACCTGATCCACCGAAGCCTGATGCTGAAAAGCCCAGGAAGCACCAATGGCCCTAGTGGAATGGGCCGTGATCTGAAAAGGGGGTTCCTTCCCCTTGGCCGAGTAGGCTCTTACCTCTGCCCGTCTAATCCACTTACTGACAGTGGATTTAGTAGGTGGGAGCCCCTTTCTAGCGCCTTCTGATATAACAAAAAAAAAAAAATCCGACTTCCGGAAGGATTCTGTAGCCACCATGTAATATCTTATGGCTCTGACTACATCCAAAGAATGAAGAGCCCTTTCCTTAGCGTTAGCCAGAACTGGGCAAAAAGAAGGTAGAATTACCTCCTCATTAAGGTGAAAAGGAGAAACAACCTTAGGTAGAAAATCAGGTTTAAACCGAAAAACGACCTTGTCTCTGTGTAACTCAAAATAAGGAGACTTCATACATAAGGCGGCTAATTCGGAAACTCGCTGCACAGAGGTGATTGCCACCAAGAATATCACCTTGAGCGTCAAAATGCTCAATGGAGCATCAATCAAAGGTTCAAGGGGAGCACCTGGAGAGCAAATAGCACCAGATTTAAGTCCCACACCGGTAAAATAGGCTTGTGCGGTGGTTGGGCATGAGTGACTCCCTGAAAGAAAGTTCTAATGAGTCTATTGTAAGCGATAGACTTCTGGAAAAAAAAATAGATAAGGCCGAAACATGCCCCTTGAGGGTGCTTAATTGGAGACCCAACTCTAAACCATTCTGCAGAAATTCTAAAGTTCTAGAAACCGAATATCTTCTGCATGAAAACTTCCTGGACTCACACCAGGAGATGAACGCCAGGCCAGACCCTGTAGTAATATCTTGGAAGATGTCTTCTTCCGGGCCTGAATCATGGTATGAATAACCTTGGCCGATAAACCCCTCTCTGTCAAGATCGAGGTTTCAGTAGCCAAGGCCGTCAACGCCAGCATCTGTAAATTCGGGTGCCGAAGAGCCCCCTGTGTGAGAAGCTCTGGATCGTCTGGCAGACGCCAATGGTCTGACATCCTTACTTTGTCTGAAAACCAGCTTCTCCTTGGCCAGCGAGGAGCCACCAGGATGGTTGGTACCCCCTCCTGAGCTACCTTCCTTAGTACACGGCTCAGAAGCAGGAGCGGGGGAAATGCATACAGGAGATTGAACCTTGTCCATGGGGTTGTCAAAGCGTCCGTTGCTATGGCCAGAGGGTCTCTCGAAAGAGACATAAACCTCGGCCGTTTGTGATTGTGTCTGGACGCAAAGAGATCCACCTCTGGCCAACCCCAGCGAAGGCAAAGGGCTTGAAAGATCTTCTGACTGAGAGACCATTCTCCCCGACGCACCGACCCCCTGCTCAAGGAGTCTGCCTCCTGGTTCTCTAACCCTGGGATGTAAACTGCCGAGATGCAGGGAACATTCTCCTCTGCCCAAACCTGAATCCGGCTTACTTCCCTCTCGAGGGTTGACAACACAGTCTGCGTGTCTTTCTCAACCTCCTGAAGGGACCAGGCAGAGATCAACAGATCGTCCAGGTATGGGATTATGCAAATACCCTGGCCCCTCAGGATGGCCACAAGACCTGCCAAAACCTTGGTGACCACCCTTGGAGCCCAGGATATGCCGAAGGGAAGAGCCACAAACTGGAAATGTTGGCCTTCCAGGGCAAACCTTAAAGATTTCTGATGTCCCGAAAAAAATCGGGATGTGCAGATATGCATCCCTTATGTTTACTGTGGTCATAAGATCTCGGGGCTGAATTGATTTTACGGCTGATCTCAAAGTTTCCATGCAGAAATGTCTCACCCGGATGAACTTGTTGAGACCGTTTAGGTCTAAAATAGGACGCACCGATCCATCCTTCTTGGGGATCGTGAACAGGTTGGAGTAAAACCCTTGACCTTCTTCCTGATAGGGTACCTGACAAATTACCCCTTTCTGAAGAAGATGCCGAACAGAGGCTCTCAGGGCATCTGCCTTTAACTGGTTCCGGGATGCCCCTGACCAAAGGTACCTTGTGGGCGGTCTGGCTGCAAACTCGATCTTGTAGCCTGATGACACCACCTCCTGGATCCAAAGATCCGTCACGTGGCGTCTCCAGACTGGAGCAAACTGCAAGAGCCGTCACCCCACCCGCCCGGGTGAGGGCGCCCCTTCATGCCTGGGTGGACTTGGCTGGAGGCTTAGGCCTGCTTCTCCAAGCGCCACCCGCCCTGTTACGGGCCCTGCCTCTGCCCCAAAAATCCCTACAGGAACATGATATGAAGGAGCCTCTGCCGCTCCGAAAGGGCCGATATGATGAGGGCCTCTGAAAGGGCCGAGACGACCTTCTCCTCTGAGGAAGCTTGCCATCCTTGACCATGAGGTTAAGCCGCTCCCCAAAGAGTCTGCTCCCCAAAAAGGGAAATCTATAAGAGATTTTTTTTAGCGGCAGCATCAGCTGACCATTGTTTTAGTCATAAAAAGCGGCGCAAGGCAACAAGAAGAGCAGAAGTTCTGGCACCTAGCCTGACCACATCATCCATAGCAGTAATAGCAAAGGCGTTAAAATCCAAGCAAGCCCTAAATTCCTTGGACTTGAGTATGTCTGCGAGACTTAGCCCTGGCCAAAGTTGCTTTACCTTCTTCCTTGAAGCCAAAGAAACGATAGCCATGGCACAAACAGGGCGTAATAGAGAACCTACCATTGCAAAAGCATGGCGAGCCAGCTGATCCATTAGTCTCTCTATGGGATCTCTTAAAGAAGAGTTAGTAGCAGACAGCATGATAGTAGTATTGGACAGGCCTGACACAGGTTGAGTCCACCTCCGGTGGAAATTACCATAACTTTAACATATCAGCCGGAAAAGGATACCTTGAATCTAGGATCATAGGGACAGCAGGCAACTTGTTAGGACTTTCCCATTCCTTTAACACCATCCTGGAGAAATGCGACTGCTCCGGAAACAACTGCCTCTGTCTCACAGGCCTAAACAGGTCACCCTTCCCCCTCTTCGCCAATTTAGAAGGGGTAATGTTTAAAGTTTCGAACACAGAAGAAAGTAAACTCTGTTTCGTCTGAGAGTAAGGGATCTTCATTAGAAGAAAATAAGATAGAATTACTGTCCTCCTCACCGGAGAGTACCTCACCTTCTGAGAGTGGTTCATTAATAATCTCTTCCTCCTCCTCAGAACCAAAAGAGGCAAATTAATCCTCTTCCTGATAAGCAGGCTCCAAATGCCTCCTCTTATTGGCGGCCTTTTTAGGGACGACCAAAGAGAGCTGTCTTTCCAGGTTATCCAACCTGTGTGCCATATCCGCCTACGCTCCACTGCCTTCCCCTTCTCTAGGGGCTACTTGAGGATGCTGAGGTACAGAAGAAACCAAATTTATTGCTGGACTGGATGAAGGAGCAACCACCCTATTATGGTCTGAACCAATTCTCCTGGCGCAAGCAGAACAAACCGTGCTGAAAATACCCAGGGGGTCCTGCTTACATAAAAAGCAGAGCCTGCCCTGCTCAAGTGGGATGCCCGACTCACTATCTCCCGATGCCTCAGTCATGGTGTTTTTTTTACTTTTTGCAAAAAGAAAAGGCCTGAGGTCCTAAGCCTATACCAATCCCCAGGAGGACTGGGAGGAACCACAACCCCTTTATCCTTCTTCCCAATCTAAAAATAAACAGGAGAAAAGGCCTATTAAAAATGCCTTTTTTTTTCCAAAATAGCATAATACCAGCCATAATACTTAAAATTCAATAAGACATAATAACATCAAAAATAGTACAATCGACGTCCACTTACCCCTGCAGCAGCCGAATCACTCAGAACTGGCGACTACACACCTTCCCACTTCTCACACAATGCCCCTAGACCCAAGGAGAAAACATGGTGTAGCAGGGGTTAATACTTTAGGGGCCCCCTCGGGTGCACCTGCCCCGCCGCAACGCTAGAACGGCCTAAACACAAGAGCCCCATAGGACCCCCAGGGCTCTCATCCTCCTTTCATGCTGGAGAGAGTGCGAATGAAGGACTGGAAAGCCGCAATCGCCTTTCCGCACCCGGCTCCACCCCCGACGTGACGTCACCAACAAAAAACACGCCCCTTAAAGCTGAAATTTGAAAAAATATATATATATATATATTTTCCTTTTGTTTTAAAAAACCTAAAACATGTGGGAAGAAGGATGGGTTGTATAAAAACACACAGTTCCTCATTAGGTACACCAGAGAAAAACCTGTGGCTGGCGTGCTCTTCAAAGAAAGCCCAGAGCGTATACACTCTGCAAGCGCCCCAAGACCCCGACGCTTCACCTTACCTTCACGGACCCCTGAACAGCAGAGCTGTGGGAGGCAAAATGGGTCTGGGGGATCTGCGGGAATAAGGCTGTGCAGGAAGCCGACAGGGTGCATTCCCCCGCTTGCTGCCAATCCCTAAGAGAGAACTTCAACAACCTTCACAGTCAGATCAACTGCAAGAATGAAACTGGTTTGGTTAGGAGGCAGCTGCTACTTATGGGCCGGGAGGGGGCCACACCTTTTTTGTCTTGCAGTCACACCCTTTGGGCAAGGAAGTAATCCCAAGTGTAAAGAGGGTCTGGAATGGATCAGAAGAAAAATAAAAAACATTTGTACTTTGGGTTGGAGAGCTCACCAAACATTTGTAAATACTGGGAAAGTGACAAGACATCACATCATTTATGGTAGTCTGCTAGTACAGTGTTGCTGATTTCTAATTTCCTATTTTACAGAGATGTCAGTCAGACTCTTCCTATAAAGACACAGACTGGGATCAATCCGTGAAGGTAGAGGGTTGCACCTTTCCTTACTGACCTGTAGTTTGTCTGACATGATGAGGGTCTATTACTCTTTTGTGTGTGTTCAAAAAAGATCACTAAAATGCAGGTTAGAATTTACACCCAAAGACATAGTTAAACTTGCATCACTCAAACAACATGACTCCCATTGTGATGCAGAAGGGGTTGCATTCCAACAAGTTCTCAATGGGAAAAGGTGGCCATGCAAAGAAGAAAAAAAAAAATGGGGGCGGGTTACAGAAAAGGTTTGAGATTTTAAATTCAACAGCCTTATTTAGCAGCAAAGCAGGATGAATCAGGTGCATGGGGGGAAAGGGTTGACTTACTTGGATTTTACAGTTCGCTTAGACATTTCCTTTAAAGAAATGTAGATAATTTATTGCTCCTCGCCTCTGCAGCATAGGGACATCTTGCATTAGAATGCCCTGCTACTGCAGGTCTCTACCAACACAATCCAGTCCCGTTATTATCACTTTTCATTGCATGGCAGCCATTCCTGTTCAATAGAATTTGCTAGGTAAGAGGGATGCTTCTTGGTAAACCCGATTGATCACCATGGTCATACGGTACAGCCTTCTCCAAGGGAATTCTGAAGCACCATTTATGGGCTGCATGGTCATGGGCTTGCTGCAAGGGAAGACAGAGGGGCATGCCAAAACCGCATGCCTCCATGCTGCACTGTGAGGGGAAAGAAACAGATTTTTGACTCCCCCCAAGTCTGTGGAGGACCTTATATAAGAGACACAAAACAAGAAAAAATAAAATAAAGGATAACTGATAAATGTATCTTTTTCATGTATTTTAATTATGAATATAATAAATCAAAGCAAACATTTACCCTTTAGTAGTACACCATAGTCCCAATGATTTGAAAAAAAAATAACTTTAAATAAATAAAATAACAGAATATATTAAGACACAGAAAGCACGCACAAAATAGGTTCCTATCATAAATAATGTATTTATTGCATATGGCTATTAAGACAGCATCCAAGATAAAAAAAAAAAAAAAAAGACCAAATATAATGCACTACCCTATTCACGTCTCCAGCAGCATCATATATTATACACAGACATAGATATCTCCATTCCACTCACGCACGCATACACGCCATGTCTATAGGAAGACGCTGCAATATAAGTTAAGTCTTTTACCACAACTGTAAGAAATATATTTAATGCCTTGATAGTCAGAAAAAAAATGTGTACCCAGTAAATAAAGAATAAAATACTGTTTGAGAACTTTGTCTTACAATAGCAAAATATTTAAAATTTAAGGGACAGTGGGCAAAAAAGTACAAAGATTGAAATATACATGATGGTGTTTCTGCAAAAAAACTGTACATTTTGGTTGTTTTTGTAAACTAAACTTCAAATTTAAATATTGCATATGCCTAATGTGAAATTTACAGAACTGAGCTACATTTTCATTACATGTTGCTCAACTATATTTGTACATCCGATAAATTAATTTTACAGTTACATTTAACTAGCTCTATAGGTTCATGAGTTTTATAAGAAATCAAATCATGTACTCAGCAGGTTAACATTCAGTGCCACATGGTTCTATCTCAAATATGAATTTCTATTTCATTTGGAGACTAAGCCAAAATAGTTGTGAAAGTCTTATGATTTACAATCTATTTTAGATAGAAAAGTACACTATACACACTTTAATAAAGAGACCAGTGCTTCAGTGGCCTGTGCATTGCTGTATACAGCAATGCCCCCTTTTCAAATTACAAAAAGAAGAGATAGAAAGCCGGATATGCATTTACATTCAATCATGTCTCAATCCACATTAGTAAGACTTTTGTTGTATTAGCAGGAAGACGTGGTGTTTCACTGGATGCATGTTTAGTCTATTGTACAGAGTCAAGGCAGTTGATTGTTGCCCACAGATCCAGAAGATCATCAGAGGAACGAAATAAATAAATATGGTCAAGAGAACCAGCTCAAAAAATTTTACATTTTAGACCCTCCAAAATCATTTTGGAAATAACAAACATCTTCCACTTTGATATGGCCTGGTGTGTTAAGTGAGTTTAACAAATATTGTCCCAAAGGGCAAAGGATACTTTTCATTTCTGCCTGTAGGTACTGCAAAGCTAGGGTTAGGTCCCATTTGAAAAAGGTTCGGATATGAATATTATAAAGAAAAAAAAAAGCTGATATTTCTGCTAACTGTTCAAAATGCAAAAGCAAACCTAGGAAGAATGCCCTTTCCTACTTCTGTATCGTATAATTGCTCACTATTAAAAACCTGCTAAAAAGCTATATAGTGAGTGAAGGGGTCACTTATACATCCCATTCGAAATTAATACCTGCCAAGCTTGTGGTTTCTTTCTCCTGGAAGGAATTTTATTAGGGGGAGCCACATTTTGAGTGAACCATTACACTTTCAAAAGCTTAATCTGCTCCATTCCAATGCCTGCCTCCTGGGCCAGCCTGTGGGGAGCGATAGCAGTAATCACACTAAACATCTGCCCGAGCATTGCATGATGGTTAAAAGCATCTACACACATCAGAAATGCAATAGCAATAAGCGGTTTTTCCAGCACAGGATGGCACAGGGGAAAGCTATTCGAGTTAAGCAGATCTTCCCTATAAAAGCAGAATAGTAGATTTAAAACCTGTCAAACCCCTTATTCTTTCTTCCATAAATAAGAAATAAATTAGGAAAAAAATGTTATGCAGGAAATACGAGTAACTCCTCCTCTTGCTATCTAGCATATTTATTTAGAATTTCATTGGCGGTTTATTTTTTTGCAACTCCCTTATACCAGGTTCTTCAGAATAGTCTCCTTGCACTGTCCAACTCACTTGGAAGCAGATAATGCAATTTGCGAGCTCTACAAAGGAATGCTATTTCTTCACCCAAACACCTTACTTGAGTTATTGAAAGGTGGGATCAGTAACAAATAGTGCAGGGAAGACTACTGGTGGCTATGAAAAGCACTAGAGTGGATGATGGAGTGCTGCCAATGGATAAGTAAAAGTTCCCAAATGTATATTTTGGATACACTGCAACCTTTCCAGCATACTAGAATTTAAACAGCAAATATACTAAAAAAAAGAATGCTTAAGGAATGGCAGCATCTCAAAAGCCATACGCTATTCAAGTCAAAAAGCTCCATGCCTTAGAGGAAAGGTCAAATTTTTGGAACTGTGTGCAGAGGTAATCTTTATTCTCAAGGGAGGCCTCTGTACATAGGCCCTAAGCACACCTAGAGGTCGTGCAACTTGCAGCTTCACATAGTAGTGCAAACCAAGGAGTCTCATGTCCTACATTTCACTTTTCTAACAAAGACTAAAATGGAATGCCCCTGGTGTTAATTGAAAGTGAACCCAAAATTTTGTTAGAATTCTCCACCGCTTCGGCGTTCCACCTGGAGTGTAAATGTGTCATTTTGCACAGCAACAACATCCCCCCTTCTCTCCCTGTGTGCCAGACGAACCTGGTTTATGGCCACTGATACAGAGAGGTGTAACAATCGTGATTCTAGTGTGCAGAATGCCGCATTTGCAGCCATGCTGGATGAGGAAATGGTGACTCTAACCACTCTTTCCAAAATCAAGATTCCCCTAGTGACCTAGCTCACTGATCCCAAAGCAGTAAGGATACATTTATTTAAGATGAAGAGATATGTCATAGAAATTTTGAGTTAAGAGCAATGCAGTTGTGCGCATGGATATTACAATAAATGTTACAATTAAAGTACCTTGGAAATGTCTATAAACATGAGGATGTTTTTAGTATATATTAATATCAGTAATATTGTACCAACACAAAATCTCTTGTTCCTGAAAACATACATACATATTTAAAATGTCCATGAAAAAAAAAAATCATCAATCATAGCCGGTGGCTATTATACATACAGTAACCAGTCAGTTAAACTGTACTGAGTCAAGTGAAGCACTATGTAAGCAAGTAGTGCATGCGTGTAATAGCACAAGACAATAAAACAAGTCTGAGTCACATTTTTGGTCCACTTCTAAAAAGAGAAAGCAAACATTCACCTTTTCATTATGGTAGAGTTCACATGTCACTTGGTGTCATGAGGGTGTCTGTTTTCCAAGTAAACTTTGCAAGCAGTAATTTTGATCCAACAAAACCCATCCTTTTGCTGTAGAATAAGGCTTTTTTCAGCAACTTCATTGCACAAACACATTATCTTCTCTTAATTTAGGATTTTCTTTTTTGTTTTCTTGAGGTAGGACAAACCGTACATTTTATCGACGATACATCCAGTATTAGCTGTTGTCCCAGCCTACAGAAGAATAAATAAAGGTTGATGAAGGCATCTTCATTCGAAAAGAACGTTCATAGTGGATTTTCATGTCCGTAGGAAAAATGCAAAAAGTAATTAATGCCGCCCAATTGGACCGAGTCGAGTCATTCAGGGTAGTTCTCTGGTGCTCATCCACCACAGTATATACCTGAGCGGAACCCGCACAAGCGGAAAGAGGAAACTTTAGCAGCATCTGGTCACAATGAAGACCCAATATTCTTTTCTGTAATGTGTAAGGTTTGGAGCCAGCAACATCACTCTGAAAAAAAATAAATAAAAAATAAATTAAGTCAGTATTATCATCTTAGCAAATACATGTAACTTGTATTAGGACTAAATGCATGGCAAATCCCTCTAAAACAGTGAAGATAAAAAAAGAATTTGTTCTGAACAAATTTAAAGTATTCCAACCAACACATTTTGACGTTTTTCAAAGAGTGGTACAGGATTAAATATTTACTAATAGTTCTCTTTGGCCCACAGTCACAGGATTTAGCCCTGTTGACCATCAAAATAGACTTGCACTCATGAGACAGCCATTGATTGCATGAGTAAAGCAACCAAATATCCTAAACCCTGTCCTTCCTGTCTTTCTACCCCGGT